>CM038677.1:327209481-327898819 GCA_021605205.1 Aegilops longissima
CTTAGTTATTCCATTTCCATCCCGTAATTTCTCCGCTGCCCACCGTCTTATATATAGGTGCGGGTCGGTGCCAACGAAGATTGGCTTGCATACCTCCGCGGATACCACCATCATTTTGCACAACATCCACAAGAAGTGCGGCCGTTCGGTGAGACCCTTCTCCACCATTGGGATCGGCCTTCCGGACTGGCTGGGCTTGAATACGTATGATGATGCCTACATGAGATTGAAGAAGATAGCAATTGCGGACCCGCCGACAAAGCGACGCAGCTACGACGATTACTATCTCATCGCGGTGTTCGACATAAGGATTGCCATCAATGCAAGACGCAGTAACGGCAGAGGCTGGCGCATGTTGGCGATGGCAGATTTGTACCCCTACACGTTCGAAGACGCCGTGCGCCATCTAGGCCGCTCTTCGCGGTGACAAGCCGGGGACTTGTTTCATCTGGTTGCCATCCTACGCGACGGGAGATTACAAGCGGAATGCACAAACCATCATTTGCATCCCTAACGGTACTCCATTATTTTGCGAGGACCGGTCATCCCCGATCAAAATAAGATCGCCGATCTGGATGTGCATTTGCATCCGCGATTCGGTCTAACCTCGAACCTTGTAGCTGACTTTGGCATATTGGGATCAACTATCTTAGTAGTCGTTACCCATGGTACCACCGATGTGCAACATGGTCACACAATCTACCACGATCGGACCGTCACCATCTACCCTGTATTCCATTTTTAACCCTCTCGCCTTCTCTTTCATTGTTGTACTAGTAGTATACTTAGTAGTACTAGTAGGAGTACTTTTACCTTGGAGGACGCGTATAGCTAGCTAGGCCCTTGAAGACTTGAACCCACTAGCTGCCACCATTTTGTTTTCCATGTCTTACTATCTCATCCATGTAGCCAAGAGTGGCTATATATAATAAGCCGGTTATTTTACTTCCTCTATACGGAGTAGTACTATTTGCTGCAGTAGACATCGACCGCCATATTTGAGCACAACATTATTATGCATGGACCTTGACTATGTACGTCACCATGTGTCCAGATCTGGGATGTCGCGTGTACCGGATGAGCGGCGCCGAGTTCGACCCCGTGATGCTACGTGGGTGCCGAGGAACACTCTTGAGAGTACTCGCTTTTCATCGGGGACAGCTACCCCATTGTGAAGCGGATGCCACCTTCCGTGCACGACACGGAAGGCCTGCCGTTCATGAAGCATGGTTGTGTCTTCATTGCGCACCGCCGGATGAGCGACATCTTTGGGACACGCTATCCCCGATTTATGCCGCTTCAGCTTGGATGAGTCTCCATCGTGTGGAACCGGACTAGAAAGCTGCGACAATGATTCCGTTGCCCACCGCTATGGATCGTGCCATCCATGAAGAACACAGGGACTGGAACACGGAGGAGGACATGCATGTAGTCCATCTATAACGTGTAAGTGGAGTACGGTAATTGTGAGCAGTAGCGCTATGAATATATGTAGACTAGTCGTGCACAAATTTATCACATGAATTGGAGATGAACTGTGTGGCATACTAGCATTTGTCCTTTAGAATTTATTACTAGTAAATGTGTTATGTGTATGCGTGCAACTTGTGTGGTTGTTGCACGGGCTCCAACACGCTCTTTGAGAAAAAAAGGTGGCACAACTTTGGATATCGTGACGTGGCGGCATCATACAAGTAGCATCGTTCGCTATAGTTGTAGTACACTCCTACTAGGATGACAACTCCTATAAAACCTTGCGCTTGGCTCTTTGCCTCTTGGGAGGTTCAACGTTCGTACTCGTGTGAACCTTGCACTTGGCTCTTCGCCTCTTGGAAGGTCCAACAATGATGATACTACAATACAATATGCTTCGGCAATCGACACCGATTGAACTGCTGCACGTCCACCGCGAGGGCGAGGCGAGGGAGAGGGAGAGGAGAGGCGCAGTAGTCAAAACCCTCTCCTCGTCCTGTGAACGACATCGGCGTGGGCGAGGAGGCGAGTAAGCAAGCTTCTCCTCGTTCGGCGAGTTGACGGGACACATCAAAGGAGTACTAGTACTAGTAGTAGTCCATATCTGCGTCCTTTCCGATTAATATGGCTTAATTTGAAACAAGAAAAATACATTTGGCGGTCAACGATGTAACAATACGCTCTTTACGGTCACTATATATAGTTTTGCGGCGTGGCACTTTGTTGATTGGTTAAATTGTCACCTGGTTTCGGGTCCCACCTGCCGGTTAGCGAGCAAAGAAATCAGTTAAACAAAACTTTATGCAGCGCCGCCACGAGTCCAACCCTTGCGCGCGAACCGCCCTGGCTATGTATGTGAGTGCATGCACATGTCCTCCCTCGGTCTTCCAACAAAGAGTGTACATCGGCTACAAAACAAAGAGTGTGGTACATAATGTACATCTACACTTCCAATGCATGTAGCCTTTAATCTAAATCGATATTGATTGACTAATGCACCAACTTGTGCTGTAGGTATAGGCTACATGTCTATCCTTAATTACAGCATGCAACGGCCTTCATTTAATCTTCTTATCTCAATGGTCGCATGCACACATAAGTCTGCTACTTTTGGGCGTTAATTATGCCCTTGTCAATGTGTAAATCTCTAAATGTACAGTCTTTCACGGACGTAGGGAGTAGGTTGAGCACTTGAGCGTGAGCTGTGTGTGTTGCGTCGTGTGCTGTGTGCCGCATGGGTGCGTGAGTGTTGCGTGCGTCCATGTGTACGTGTGAGTGTTGCATGTTGCATGCATGCATGCATGGGGCTTACTCCCTGCCATTGACATGTTCATATTTCAAGCTTCCTCTGTTCCCTCCATATGGTGATACTCCCTCTGTTCCCAAATAGTACGGAGTAAAAGCCTCCCTCTGTTCCCAAATACGGAGTATTTGTCTTTCTACAGATTTCAACAAGTGACTAGGTGCGGAGCAAAATGAGTGAAGTGGCGAGAGGCATAGGGATCTTGTAGAAAGGAAGTCCTCGTGATCCATTATTCCCCATCTCGGTTAGAGAGAACTATTCAACTAGTCTTCGCAGTGAAGTGACAATACACGCTGCAGCAGATGGAACACATAATTAATAAGCTGAACCAACGTGTTGTTGTTACTAAATCAGCCTTACCCAGTACTGCCATCATGTTTGCCATTAGAGCACGCTTCCGCAAATACGCCTACGCACCTCTGTCCTCCATTAACTGACATATGGGCCCTCTTGTGGTAGACCCACATGTCATCGGTGTAACTATTTACACTCTGAAGGACGGTATATCCTGGTAGTAGTACTAGTAGAATTGAGATTTAATGCACTTTCTTCCCCGTCTTCCAATCTTCTTCCTCCTCTCTTCTTCTTCCTCCCTCTTCCCCATCGTCGTCGTGACACCATTTACCCCAGCTCACTTTGCTTTCGCCGCGCCATCTTCCTTGGTAGCTCGCGCGTACCATATCCCCCCGCTCATTGCTCGGCCACACGAGGAGAAGCTTCTTTGCTCGCCCGCCCGAATCCACTTCCCCGCTGGCTCACAGGCACCGAAAACCCCAATGGCAGAACCGACTGACACGCAGAGCCGCGATTGGAATTCCCTCCCCGATGTTCTCTTGGAGCAGATTTTTAGTCGTATGGACCTACTCAGCACCGTCCGTATGGCCGCATGCTCGGTGTCTTTGTATCTTCTACTTGTCTGCAACCGGCCGGCTCTTTTCAAGACACCCTGCTTGCTGATGCCCGATCCTCGCAGGTGGCCCAGACACCGACTTGACGATCCTACGGAGGTTGCCGTGGTGCCCCTCGACATGCTACCACTACCCGTCCACATGTCCTTCATGCGCGGCCACTACTGGGCGGGCATGAAGGCCAACTGGATCGTCCTCATCCACCACACCGGTAGTCCGTGGCGTCTCGTGGATATCTACACCCAGCGAGAGATCACCCTTCCATCGTTGGATACCGCCGACATCGAGCCTCGCGCCGCCGGACACTCACGCCTACTACGCGCGAGGCGTGTCAAGCTTTTGGCTCGACCTCATTTGCGTAAAGTTGTAATCTGCGAAGTGCCCACACCATCGAAGACTACATGGATTACAAGCTCATTGCCTTGTTCAACATGGGATTAGTCTATCTGGAATCCGGTCACCATACATGGTTATGGCTCATCATCAATCTGTTGAGGCAACATTTACATGCGATGCTATAGTGCATGATGGCATCGTTTACGCGATCGACGCACACGATTGGCTGCCTATCTTGGTGGAATCTATCGTCGTGTAATTGTTCTATCTCATCTCATCTTTACCTTATCAATACGATTGCCTGTTCATTTGTTACAAATTTAGAATGTATAGCATGTCTATAACCACATCATTGCTATGTGTTCCTCTCATTTCCTAGATTTTTATGACCACACATGTTATTGTTAGAGTTGATATGAGAACAATTGGCACCTAATGATTGTTAGAATACATATTATGAGCATAACATCATGATTGCTATATGTTACTCTCGTTTACAAGATTTTTATAACAACGCATGTTATTCCTTAGAGTTGATATGAGAACAGTAGTAGTAAGTGCTATGGTAGAATATGAGTAGGTATTTGTCATAGCTGTTTTCCTCTCATTGTTACATGATGTTTGAACCATGACATGTTGCTAGAATATGAAAGCCATTGGCTTATTTTTTAACTTGGGGTATGATTATGACCACGGCATTGCAATTCTCTGTCTATGATATGTGTCCTTTGTTATAATAATCTTAATTCCACACATACTCGAACATGATTGTTTATTTTTGTCCTTTTGGTCTCCAATTTGAATTGTTGCAGCAGACGCAAATCGTTTGGCCTTCATGATTCGGGACCTGGAATCATACCAGCCGATGGGTGGTGGTTTATCGCTCGTTCGGTGACGGCGGTCATTTGATGCTCATTCGCACGTACCAAATTGACCAAACCATTACATCAAACCACATGCAGTACAATGCATGGGCGTTCGTGACATTGATGGCTATGGCTGCTTCGTGTTCGAGAAAGATCCCAGCTCCGTTGGGCAGCGTATTCAAGCTGGAGGCGGGTTTACAGCCTCGGCAACCACTCCTTGTTCCTCGGGCTCAATTATCCGATCATCCAACCAATCATCGATCATATCACCGCGATGATTCTTGTGCTATACAACTTCCATTCGCGAGGGGGCTGTGTTTACACATCATACCATGGGTTTCATGAATCACCATATCCAGAGATTTGTCGACACAGCTTGTTGCGGGTAATCTTGATGTGTGAAAGGCATCAAGCTTCCATGCGATGGATGGCTTTTGCAAACCCGACATGCGGCGATGTGGTTCATGCCAACAGCAAATATGCACAACTTGATTCGTCTTGATATCTAGACCGAGCCATGTATTCTGCTGCTGTAGCACGACCCTCTTTTGTTGGATATTATGTAATGTTGTTAGTTTGAAGCACTCCTCTGGTTTGAAGGATAGATACCTTCACGGGATCAAGTGCATCCTAACTCACTGCGTGGGATGTCGATAATGATGATGGAGATGTATGTGCGAATATATATATATATCAGCTAGGTTTCAAGTGCGTACTTGTTAGTTAAACCTATGTATAAATTGTGACACTAAATATGACTAGTAAGTAATACAAGAGCAGTACTAGTATCGTTGGTGAAATTATTCATCATGTCCACACATTGAATTGGCGTGACAACACGCTGCTGCGTGAGGTGACACAAGAATCCGGCAGCGTGTTCGGGTATTCGGACTTCAGATTTGGAGTACCACTTATCTGTCGAAATCTTTCATCATTCACTTAAAACAGTCGATTGATCATACATTGAGTACCATATAACTAGAATTACCGATGCAAGTCGAAGAAGGATTGACGGTGCTGCCGGTGGCGTCAAGTTCGATCCCACGGATCAGAGCTGATCGAGCACCTTGAGGCCAAAGTGAGTCTTGACAATATGAGATTTCAGTCTCTCATCGATTTGTTCATACCAACCATCGACAATGAGCACAACATATGCTACACCCAACCTGAGAAACTTCGGGTAAGACACCGATCGGCCGTCTACTTGCACAAACATATTCCTTTGTTTATAGCTCTATTTTTCTTTTTAGACGCAGACCTGGTGAAGCAATTACAAATTTGACCGTTAATAGAAAGTGAAACAAGTGAGCGCAACATGCCAAAGATGTTATGAAAATGCCAACTACGTACACTAAAACCTGTATTCCACAATCTGCGGGTATCACACCGAGTGGCCTAAGGAAGCAATTCTTCCAAATAAATTCCAGGCGTTCAAAAGGGGCACGTGGACGCGTCGCAAGATCTGATCGGAGTGCGGCATGCACGCGATGTGGCACAAGACCGGCAATACCTTGCGGTGATGGTCAACGGCGGCGACGGGCAGCAAAAAGTTTCGGTGCTGCACACCAACAAGAACCGACCAGCAGAGGACCAAGCTGGGTGATGCACCAGTACCACCTCGGGGACACGGAGCAAGAGAAGGAGCGGAACTGGTCCTCTGCAAGATTTTCTACCGAGCGAACACTAGGGCCAGAGTAAAAAGATTATAAGTTAGTTGGGTATTGGTAGTTGTACTACCTTGTCGTCCGCAAGTTGGTATTGTTGTTAACGATCTTTTGGTATGAACTTGCATTTGATTCAAACCAT
The DNA here is from genome assembly GCA_021605205.1 of Aegilops longissima. Taxonomy (NCBI): domain Eukaryota; kingdom Viridiplantae; phylum Streptophyta; class Magnoliopsida; order Poales; family Poaceae; genus Aegilops; species Aegilops longissima. The sequence continues at coordinate 327,216,174 of CM038677.1, forward strand.
CATGCTGAGGGTCGGCGTGGATATAAAGCTGAATCATTTGTTTCGAAACGAATTTTCAGGCACCTGAATTTTATTTGATGGGTAGCATAAGCACCCGCCGTTCGAATTCCCAGTTCTCCAATTTTTTCGAAACAAGTGCATGCACTTATTTATCACGATAAAAAAAATATCCGTGCTGCATCCCAGTTATCATTCTGTACTTGCAGAATTCTCTCGTTTATTGAGAACATATATTGTTTTTTCAGGTCGAGCAAGTTTCAACTGGGTTGCAGACTGCCCAGGGTTGGTTTTGTTTTTAACTGGCCCAGCCCATGATGACAACGGGCACAAAGATCCAGCAGGTATCTATCGGCCTCGCCCGCCAATGGCGTTAGTTATATTTTGTCTTACAACATCCGCAGGCAGGTTTTTTACTGAATCAAACACACAGCCCAGTTCTATTTCCCTCTTGAAACGCATGTCCTACATTCGTTTTCTAATCTCTACCTATAGTTTTATTAGTTCATATACACGTATCATTATATTGAAAGCACATGAAATTCCCTTTTCATATTTACATCCTTATTTTTGTTGTTTTTTCCTACCCAACACTAATTTTTTACCACTGGTTTTCCCTTAAACCAACTCAATTGTCCCACGTCTTATTTTCTCACAAAAACAAAACGATTTTTTTGGCAAATCAATAAGTTCTTAAAAAAATGTTTATCATTTCGGGATTACAACAGTTTGGACTCCACCAAAATATGAAAAATAAGGTTGAACTTTTTGACCGTGGTCCTGGGCAGAAAATGGGCTGTAATAAATTACTTAAGAATTAGCAAATGGGCTGCAAATTATAAAAAATAGCAAATGGGCTTTATGGTGTCTGCCACAGATTTGGAGGCTGAATTGTGGGCCTACCAAGTTCATGCGTACACAAGGTTTGCAAAAAGAAACTTAGTCAACAATCGACTCTACCGCGTCGGATCGTTAGATGTCAATCTAACGGCAATCGTGCTTCTTGATCTCGATCTTCCTGCCTGACCGCCCAAACCAGCGCCGTCGAACCGCCGCTTTGCTCCGGCTCCCATGGCGGCGGTGCTGCTGGCAGGCCTCACGGCCCCATCATACTCGCATCCCCGGCCTGTCTATCCTCTACTCACCCCACCTCCTGTTATTTTCCGGCGACGCAGCCGGACCATCAACCCTCGTACTCTCCACGCGTGGGCAGCCACTGCCGTGTCTTCCCGGCCCGTGTCGTTCCTTTGTAGGCCTAGCCGTCGTCCACCGCCTCGGTGCTCTCGTCGTGGCGTGGTCAACGATGTCCATCCAACGGCCGTAGTGCTTCTTCAACCTCGGTCTTCTTACCCCCGCCGCCCAAAGCAGCCGTGGTCGTGTCGCATGCTCCTGCCTCCGTGGCGGTTGTCTTTGCGCCGCGGAGGCCTCACCATCCCCATACTACTCCCACCGCTAGCCAGGCCATCCCTCCACTCACCCACTCCCCCTGTTATTCTGCGGCGATGTCAGCCTCACACTGCAGCCGAACCAGTGAACCCTCGTGCTCCTCTCCGCGTGGGCATCCACTGCCGCGTCTTCCCCGGCTCCGGGTCGTCCCCTTCCTAGGCCTCGCCGTCGTCCACCACCGTGGTGCTCTCGGCGCGGCGTGGTCAATGTGGTCAATGACCGACTTCCATCGGAAGAGTACTGTACGTGGAGAGGCTGGCAGCTGGGTCCACGGCAGCCGCAAGGAAGTGCATCCTTATTACGCGCAAAATAATTATTCCTCCACCTGACAGTAGGGACCCATCGGACGGGTCACCAGTATTTCGCGGAAAAAATGTTTCCCCCTAACTGCTGGGACCCACCGAACGGGCCACCGTATTTCGCCAAAAAAAAGTTTGCCCCTGACTGCTGGGACCCACCGGACGGACCACCGTATTTCGCGAAAAAAATGTTTGCCCATTGTTACCCTGATCCGTCGCTAAAACTAGTATAAATAACAACTGCTTGTTCCTAAAAAAAACTGCACGACTTGCTGGGTCCCTGGTGTCAACCGCTCGTAGTGTATTTCTCTCGTTTATTGACTATGTTGACAATGGCATAGCCCCAGATGTCCAACCATTAGGAGGAACCATATTTTTGGGCTTGTACTATAGAGGCACTTGCTTCCGTACTGCCATGACGCTGGTGGGTCCCTACATCATCCTCTCCATGTACAAATCATCTCCTTGTTCCTCTCGGTTGTTGACGACGTTGACAACGCAAGAGAAGCGGCGCGCAGCGCAAGACAAAGTGAGCGAACCAAGGCCGCAAGGCGGAGGAAGACGGCAAGGTCTCGGACGGAGGCGAACAGAGCCGTTGAACATGCGCCGATCCGATCAAGAAAGCGGAGGGGAGTACAAGGGTTGACTGGTTGAACGCAGTGTGTGTGTGGGGCTGACGTCGCTGGAGAATAACAGGGCGTGTGGGGGAATAGAGGGAGGGACTGCCTAACGTTGGAGGGTACGTACGGTAGGGCGACGGAGGCGCAGCCAGCCATGGGAGGTGGGAGCAGGCGGAGCCGACGGGGTGGTTTGGTTTGGGGTGGCAGGAGGAAGAAGAAGACAAGAGATAGAAGATACACGACAGATGTTGGATGTCAATCCAACGGCTGGTAGGCAGAATCGTTTGTTGACTGGCTAGTAAGTCGACACCACCTTGGATAGGCTATTTCCTCGCGGGTCCCAACTGTCAGAATCCAAATCTGTCACGGTCATGCAGCCTTTCCTATGAAAATTTACAACCCATTTGATGTGCTAGTTCGAAATAAGTTTGTGGGTGCTGGTGGGGGCTAATCACTTGGCTTCTGTAATGCACAGTGAGCTCAAGCAGCCGGTGAGAGTGATGTTATTTCCCATGGTTGGGATTTGTTACAACATTTCACTATAAATTAAAAGAATGGCAAGCCATTTGCCTTGTTTCAAATAAAATATGACAGTCACAGCCGAGTTGAAAAGGGCAGGAACATCTAACTCTAGCTTACAAACTATACAAAAGCACAAGGGTTAATTGTTCATCAGGTTTACAAAAAAATCCAGATTGAAAAGGGCAACAACATCTAAATCCAACACTGTTTTCGGTAGTCACAGTCAAATGGCTCGGTCAGGTCCATAGAATGAACATCCTAGGTCGTAAAATTTACTGGATTATGACCACAATATGTTGTAAATAGAAGCCCGACACGTTCAGAAGCTCTTTTGCCCACCTGAAACTCCTTTTTTTGCTCTTCGACATACCTATCCGTCAAAACCATGCTGCTAATAAACTTAAGCCTGATGGACAATAGTAACCTCGCATTCAGCAGGAAGAATGTTACAAATCTTGTGTTTGCACGGTTGGCTACATATCGTTCTAGCATTATTGTCTTCAATCGAATCTCATGAGAAGTGAGAAAATCCCGATGCTTACGAATCCACCGATTGGTTATAACTTTCTTACCCTGTCCTATTGCCTAAATATACATGAAGATTGAAAATAGTTAGGGTCTAAAAGAAGAGTGTCGAAAGAGCAACAGCTGAACGGTTAATTCTAGTACACTATATGCGGGCTTCCAATGTGCATGAAATTGTCACCTTTATATACAACTTCTCCAGACATGGAAAGCATTGCAGCAAGCCAATAATCTTGTTCAGATCAAAACTATTCATTTGGATATATAAGATCTTGACAGAATCCAGCACCATTGATAGGCCATCCATGGAGAAACTCTTCATTGAGCATAGAACATAATATTAGTACAAAATGTGTACTCCAAGATGATATATAAATTATCTTGAAATTTAAAATGCAGCTTATGGTTACAAGTGTAGATGATAATATAAAGTACCTTAAGAACTGTGGAGCCAAACACCATATTGAAATGAGCACAAAGATCATGTATTACACCCAAGGTCTCCAGTTTAGGCGCAGAGATGACGGTTATCTGCAACGGTGAATAACTAGAACCAAGTATCAACCTTTGAAGTGAAGGGGCATCTTGGATGATGAGCTGCCTTTCGTCAAAAGAAATTCCAATTCTTACAAGGTTAGGTGACTTTATTTGGAGACAACCGATTCTAAGCAGTGAAAACAAGCACCAAGCACTCCGGTAGCAGAGGCAAGCTGGAGTGGATGATGCTGGGCAATGAGACCTCGGATATCTGAACCCGCACAAGTGAAAGTTTCTTGAGAAATGGGAGTCGAAGGTATAGTACCAGATTATGCAGTAGGTAGCACAAGCGCAAAGGTGGCGGTGTGGAGAGAGGAGGAAAACCGCGAGATGGACATCGGTCTTTGAGGGCACAAGTTCATGGCGTTCCGTATGTGGTATGTGATTTCGAGGGAATAGTAGAACTCAAGCAGCTGTAGTTACGTGAATTGAGGATTTCAGCCAAAGCGTCCACCATGCGGGAATGATATGCTTGCTCGGGTAGCATGACGGGATCGAGAGGCTTTGAGCGGAGCCACGGTGGAAGGAGATGATGGCTCTGGGATTTAAAATCATTGAAGAGAGATAGCTAACGACGATCGAGATTAAGGAGGGGCACGGCGGCGCCAAAGAGGCGCCACCAAATTGAGAGGACTTGGGTGCGGCAGCAATCCTTGGTGGGGTGGGCGAGATGATCTCCCCAGGGGCGGCGTCAGAGATCGCTGATCACGGTCCACCGAGATTCTCTGAGTTCCTGGGATCCGGTGGGGCGGAGTCGCCGCTTCTCCCAGCTGCCGGGTGCGGGATCTACAACGTCGCCGTGGCGGAGCCTCATCTTCTTGGCTGGGGTCAGCCGACTCCATTTTCCTCGAGGCGTTGCGTCGCTCACGGATTTGAGCAGAGTAACGAATGACGAGCCTAGTTGTAGTCTGACGAAGAAGAAGTGGAGCTGGGGTTTTCTGTAGGAGTGAGGAAGAAGGGAGCTGGGGTTTTCTATAGGAGTGAGGTGAGGAATTTGGGGGCACAGTGGAGCGAGGTGGCGTGAGGTGGGTGGGAGCGAGGAGGAAGAAGAGCACCAGGTTTTTGTGGGGGGTGTCTTTGGGTGTGGGTGGCGCCTCTCATTCAATAAATATATGGGCTTTTGAATTGATTGTACTGTTTACTAGTGTGGATGGGCTGTTTTGTCTTGGGCCCGGAGAAACAATTACTACTAGTACAGTGGATACACTCTACAGCTACCCAGAAAAACAATTACTACTAGTACAGTGGAGACACTCTACCGCTTCTGGCTCCTCCTAGGTCATTGAAACGTCTCCCTCTACTGAATGACATTATACTTTTGTTCACCGGCATGCGGGCCATGTAGCGCGCAGGCCCAAATGCCTTCCACCAAATTAGAAGGCAATATGTAGGCAGAGAGTCACCCCGGTCGTAGCGCGGCAGTAACAAGCCGTCGTATCACAAAACCCCACCTCCCCACAGTCTAAGTTTGACGGACGAAGCAACCATCGTTTCACTCTTCGCTGAATCCCCTTCTCCCTCACCGTCTTCAAGAAAGGCAACACTCGCATCTGCCACTGTTCTTCTCTCCGAACGAAGGGAAGGTAAGCGGATCCGTGATGTTGGTATATTTTCGTTCAAAGAAAAAAAAAGAACTTTTGCAAAGCAGTAACCGATCCTCACTCTCTTTTTTGTTTCATTGTCATTGCGATTGTGTTTTCCTTTCAGTGGTCTCCTAGTATTCGTCAGTTTCATGAAGGACCAAGGAGAACCAGGCAAAGATCTGCAGATATTGGAGAAGACGCGGGAGGTTGATCCCCATGAGACAGAGAGCTCCATGAAGATGGAGGCAACCACCGAGCTGACCCCAGATACGCTCACGGCCACTACTAAGATGGTCAATGCCCCGATTGAGTTTACAGCCCCCGTGGCACTTCAGGAGCAGTTTTCCCCCTTCGAGGATGTGTCCCCCCCATTGAGCTGCCCAAGGTGATTAAATCGAAGTGTGTGGTGATCTTTTTTTTTAGAAAAGGAAGTATGTGGTAATTAATAATGCAAAATTTTATTAGCTTCGATGCTATGCTATACATAGTGGTTTAAATAACTTGTGTTTCTTATGCTGAAAAGTAATTCTGAATTTGTTTCTGTTTCAATTAGAGTCCTGATGCAGACAAGGATTGTGTGATTGTACATGTCACTCGCTATGAGGCGGACGACCTGAATATACGACTTTGGGAAAATAGAGTTCTTAGGCTATTGGATCACGGAAGCCATTTGCGGTTATACCAATGAAGAGTTGTATTCCAGCCTCACTTGTTGTCGAGCGTGTTGTCCAGGTGTCTTGAAGCACAAGAAGTTCAAAGCTACTCCTTCGTTTGTGAGGCATACTGTTCTTGTCAAGCTTACGCAGGAAGATGACGTGGCATGCCTCCACAAACAAGTTTATCCTTGGCAAGGCCACAGGGTTGTCTTCATGAAGGTTCACAGGATTGAGCTGCTGCGGGACGTCCTCGATGATGTTCATGGCAAGGTCCGTCTTGTGTCCAACCCAAATTAGATCGAGGCATGAAATAGTTGCCCCAGCTAGTGTTTAATAGTAGTTTTGATTGTGTCTAATTATCCGAACTTTGCCTGTTATCGACCCCTCTGGGGCTAGTACTATGTTTGAATCCGTCTATGGGAACTGCTGCTACTTTTGTGTGCCCGTGAATCATGTGAGAACCATCGTAATTGTTGCCAAAACAGATGCGTCCTCACTAGTTTTTTCATGAATATGGCATGGTAAGACATAAGTTGTCACGGTTTATCATACGAGCAGTGTGTCTTTTGATGAAATAGAGCACTCGTTTGAGAACCGTGCGCTGAAGTATACATAAGTACTTGTAAACACTGTTGGTGCTACCCCACTTGTAAGTAGTTGTGCAAAACACGGCACATTGGCTCAGCTCGCTTCAACACAAGGCTATCGACCAGCTAACAATCAACAATCTGCTGTCTGACATATAAGCAACTATGTATCTTGTTACAGTGGTTCATGCAGTTAATTGAGGCCACAATGTAATAAATTCCAAATGTTCACACGCTAGTCCAGCGCTCATGTGGAACACTCACATTAAACTCGTCTTCATAAGAAACTTGAAAAGCATAAGTTAAGCAATTTTATACATCTCAATGATTCATAGAACATAACAAACATATACTAGTTCACAGCAAAAGACAAAGTTGTGAGAAGGTTTACAAATCAGGAAAAAACAAGCAAAAGGCTTCTCTCGAGCAAAGGGCCTCGGGGAGGCTTAAATTTCTGGAGTTCACTCTGGTTTTCTTGTTGCCACCATTCGGGGTTAGGTTCTCTCATTCCGAATAACCAGTTATAATTGTGGTCTCGGTGGAATCTGAACTGAACCATGCGATTGTCTTGACCGGTGAAATTCTTATGCATTCCACTAAATTTAAGCACAACTATTTGCAGAAATAAGCATACCACAATGCCTCTTGTCCGGCACCTGTCAAAAACCACCGTGCAGCCGTGCCAGCTAGTCCTCGGTCCATGGATGAACTGGTAGAAAGTGCATTTCGGACTAGGATGCAGATTGTTTTCGCTCGTCCACCTTGTAATCAGGAAGTAAAACATACGAATCAGCTTCTTTTAGATTGCGTTGGTCATTCTACCTTAGTTACTACCAATGTAGGGGTACCTTGAAGATGGGAGGTTAGACGACGGCAATGAGGGATAGCCATCTCATTTTACGCAGTTGTACTACAACTGAGATGTGTGCTTTTGATTGCACGGATAGAAACGATACGGAGATAAACATCCTGAAACGATATGGAGACAGACATCCCTGTTTGCGCAAATACGAAATACGGTTATTTAAACAGTGACAAATTTTACTACTTTCCCCCGTTTCCTCTTAGAACCAAGTCCTAGGTTCATGCTACAGCTTTCCCACTTTCTTCCCTATTTGAACCAACGCTTTGGTCGACTGTATGAACTAGCTTTACTTCTAATAATAGTAGAAGTCTAGGTGGCTTTGGAACAGCGGACGGAAGTAGAAAAGGATCCACACGAAGGGAGCTGGGGCTGTAGAGCAAGGCAGGTTTCAAAGGAATATATACCTGAGGGTCGTCGGCATGTGGCAAAGACGGCGTCGGGAGGCCGCATCTTGGCCAGAATACCGAGGAGGAAGAAGGGTGGAGGCCCTCCGAGCAGCGCGCTCTCGGAAGAGCAGCACGGCTACCGATCGGGACGCGCGGGCAGCCGTTGGTCCCTCCCTCGCTGCCGACGACAGCGTGAAGGATGCACCTACACCCCTGCCTCGGTCGAGGTTGTCCAGCCGGATTGGTGACCAGCCGTGAGCTGAGAGAGAGTGTGGCCACCTATGTCTTGCTTAGATCTGGAGAGCATGAGAGAGTGAACGAGAGGAACCCTAGTAAAGAAAGCGCTAAGGCTCTGCTTTTATATATAGTGGAGTGATTTTGTTGTACCAGCTTCAAGAAAATGCACTCCCTCGTGTACCATGAGTGGGTGTGAGAGAACTAGTGCGTCGTGCACCGCTTCTCTTCGTGAGAGTACAATATACTATGCCCAAAGAGCGTTAGCCGCAAGAGTAATAGTATAAGTGTGTGATGTGTGAGCTAAAATAAAATGTGCGCCGTCTTTTGTTTTTAGAAGTTACGAGGGTAGGGTGTGAAGAGCACATATGTGCGTGATGTCTACCTGCAGATAGACGGTGGGTGCAACGTGCCAGTCTGCGAGAGGACTCGGGAGAGTCGTGACTCGTAAGGGTGCGTGTGCGTGAGAGAGAGAGGGGGGCACGTATCAATGCAATGCATGTGTCCATAAATCATTATCCGACAAACGTTCGCCACAAGCCTTTTCACGACGAACGCCGTAAGAACCGTTAGATCGGCATCAAGCGGTGTCGGTTTGCCATGTCATTTAACAGAACAGCCACTCCTCCTACACACAAATCTTCCACGTGAGTGTTAGCAACTGCCGTATGCTCCCTCCGTTCCGAAATGCAGTGCATATAGGATATAGCTTTATTGAAAATTCAAACCTCGCAAACTTTTACCGAGTTTTCGTGTACCAAATTGCACATGTAGAATACCTTGTATATATCATTTCATTCATCTTGAGAGGTAACTATAAAGATGGGTGAGAGTCTACAAAGAAAGACCATCGTATCACCGCGCAATTTCAAGCATCCTTTAGTGTCGAGGAATATCATAGGAACTCTATATGATATGATTTTTATAGGATTTTTTTCCTTTAGAGCCAATTGGTTCATAGGAATAGATTCATATACTCCACATTTCAAAGGAAATAAACATGATATCATTTCTATAGCTTTAGAGCCACTTGGTTCATATGAATGGATTCCTATACTCCCTTAATTTCAAATCCCTCCTCATAGGAATTGAGATACATGTCATCTCTAGATCCAATAGAAAAGTTCCTATGATGTGAACCAAATGACATCTCTTTTCCAATCCCTACTCATAGGAATTGAGATGCTCCATGTCATCTCTTTCCCTACAACTTCCATGTATACATCTTCTATTCCTAAATAATAGTACAACCCACTAGTAGTTTTTTTTCAAAACATGCAACTATGGCACAAGAACTATATAGTGTGCCAATAACTTTGAAAGATTGTCGCTGGATGAAGCTAACCCGACAGTGCAGAGATAGGAAAATCCGAGCACTACTGGCCGTTGGATATCATCAACATTCCACCAGATCTGCCACATGTACAATTTAGAAGACTCCATGGTTGAACTTAAGCATAATGCACAAACCTCAAAACACAAGCACTTCTCCTTTGTTATATAATCTTCTGTATCATAATTGATTATTTTTTCTAAATGAATTGCCATTATTTGTTTTTTTATTTTATGATTTACAATGCACAACCCCATGAATCTTAACATTTTTATAAAACTAATTGATTTTGAATGAGATGAACTATAAGAACTAAAAGAACAGTTACATCATGCATATATGACTCAAAGCTTTACATGCTATAGTGTGTATTTATTCATAATTTGGTTTCGAAATCTCATGCGTTCAATACATGTATACCTTACTAGTTTTGAGTAGAGTAGCAAATTTCACGCGGCCCCGTGTATATCAAAATGCAGGGCCCATGCATCATTGCCTTTCGGTCGAACCTACGTCCACAATTTTTTGTACGTACTATATCTCCACTGGTCCCCGAACCCAAAATGCTGCCTCGTTCCGTAAAACCAAGCGGCCCACAGATATTTAAGGCGTCGACTCGAACCCGTTTACTATGGCGTGGCCCGCATGCCGTAGTACTCCTACAAACCCTACCGCCACACTCATCATCGGTTTTCTTCAAGAGGGCGAGGAGAAGCCGATTTGTAGTGGGCGCTTTAAAAAGGATCGTAGTGGAGACCCATACCTAGGGTGCCCTAGGTAGCTGCCGACGCATCATTGTTCTCTCTTTTCTTTATGCTCTTGCACCCTAGAGTGAAATGATGGTTCCTTCGTCCGTCCAAAGATCCGGCTTAATGCGGGAAAGGTGGGGCTTCGTGATTTGACCCTCATCGCTCATTTTCTACTCTTTGGCGCTTCGACCGGGTGCCTCCAATTCAACCGCTGCTCGAACTATAATTTGGTGCATCATGCACGTGGAACAAGGCGGTGGATGAGCCACATGTCGGCCAAAGGGGTCTGTTAAGTGTGTAGCCATTTTCGTGTGCGGACTGACCGCTTGAGTTGCTACGCCAACACGGCAGGAGCAGCCTACCACTTGGTTTTGCTCCTTGGTGAATTCGACTATATTGATCTAAAAGATACCTGCTGAACTACCCTCTCCGTCTCGATTTTTTTTATTTTAGGCGTCTCGGTTTATAGGGCCTGCACGTAGTTCTATGTCACAAAAGTATATCATTGGATTCTTAAGCGGATGTAGTTGTATTTAAAAGTCGAGGCGGGGCTATTCTGCTTGGTGGCGGCGGGGCAGTTCCGCCTAGTCGGTTCGACAGAGACGCGAGAAGGCGAGGGAGTAGGCTGCTTCAAACGTAGGGCTGTGTGATTTGACAATGATTCTTCTTTGGACAGGTGAGGCCCGTGATTTGACTTGCCATTATCATTTTAAGCTGCGGCGCTTCGACCGGCGTGAGTCTCCCGATTCCTGACCACCTCCATACAGGTGCCTCTCCAAGTGCTCCACCATGTAGTAGAGGCTGGGTCTTGCATGAAAGCCCACTTCTCCACTTTTTCCTTGCCTCTCTTTCCTCCCATGCAAAAATGCCATGTAGTAAAGCGCACTATTGTACTTACTGATGCATGTACAAGTTCATGGAAATTTAGTGGTCATTCATGCATTCGTTCTAATTAATGCCTCAGTAAACATAACTTCTTGAGAAAAACGAGCGTACTAATTACTTGTGCAAACTACGAAATTAATTCGACCACTCACCGTCTGCCTTGGCTGGAGAGATTTTGAAATTGAGCCATAAACTGGAAAGGAGGGAGTAGTAACTTTTGTCTCGATTACTATTTGTGGCCTTGTATAGATGCAAAATGTATTTTTTTATAGTGGCCTTGTATAAGTAAATGGAGGGAGTACTAACCAAATTATACGTAGTAGGGACGAGGAGTAAACGGAGGGAGTAGTAAAATTTTCTCCTCGTGTTGCGAGCCACCGCGCGCATGGGCGAGGGAGCGGGCGTAAAGGCGTATAGTAGTAGTAGTAGTAGTAGTAGTAGTAGTAGTAGTAGTAGTAGTAGTAGTAGTAGTAGTAGTAGTAGTAGTAGTAGTAGTAGTAGTAGTAGTAGTAGTACTACTCGTAAGCAAGCTTCACCTCATCCTGCGAGCCACCGCGCCGTGCATGGGGAGACGGCGTGACTAAGCAAGCTTCTCCTTCTTCTCATGAGTTGACGGGCACATCAAAAGTACTCCAGTGTATAGAGCCTTGCCTCTAAGGTAGGCCCCACATGGTTTGCCTCTTTTTAATTTAACATAATGTGTCAAGTCGCAATTTGTTTGTTCACCCGTGGTAGGCGATCCTCCCTCCACCAAGTGGACAACCATTACATCGTGCCAAATTACCACGTGGGCTGCCTTTTTGTCTGAAATGAGCTCCATCGTGTACCAGCGGGTGTGGTTGGGAAAGAGGCGGAGATGCGTGCGCCGTGCGTGCACCTCTTCTCTTCGTGCACGTCCCCCACCTACGTGGGTGTGTGTGAGAGAGACTTACAAACCTTGACATAATCGCCGTCCATCCCCATGCCTCCGCTTGATCCGACCACCAGTCACCACCACGCCCCTCCTCCTCACCTTATCTCTCATATTTCTCCCTCCATTTTTATATACAAGGGGCCACTATCAAAATTACAATTTGCAGATATACAAGGCCACTAACACTAATCGATGCAATATTAATGGTGTTTGCCTCGTGGTACTAGCAAAGGAGGACATTAATTATCCCTTGCATGCATGCGGGAGTTTGTAAAAAAATGCATCTTGATGTTCCGTGCAATGCACGGGCATCTTGCTAGTCTATGAAAACAACACATGGCAAAATTCCACGGCGAACGAGGGATTTGAATCTGTTGGGAGGGGCTGTTTGGATCTTGCCCGGGGTAGCCAAAATATTGGCGACCCTTTTGTCCACCGGTGCCTTTGCCACCGATGAACGAGGAATGGCTCGGGTGCTCATGCTGTCATGCATCCTCCAGTAAGACGTTGAGCGAGGTCACACGAGCTGTGTTCTTTTGTCCCATAACACCGCCCGAGCCGCCCGCAGACCGACCGGCGACCCGCAAATTACGCCATCCAACCGTAGCTGCACACATTATGACAGGAACTCAACCAACCGGACGAAATTCACGCAAACACGTAGACAAACTGATATTTCATATAAACAACGACGGAAATCATATAAAATACTGGATTTTCATACAAACATGAACGGATTTCATTACATTCAAATGAACTACGCGGTGCTAGTTTTGGACAACACAGGTATATAGTACCTGGCCTAAATGGTCGCCCACCGATCGATTTGTGTTCCTCATGTCCGGCAGCACGATCACCGGACTGCCGGGAGCCCCGGAGGTATATGCTTCAGCACAAAGGACGGCTTGCTTCCCCACTGCCCAACTGATATCATTGGCTGGTGCCGTAAGATGATGGTGGCCGGCACCGGTTTGAGTTCATCACCGGCCACTACTTCGCCATGGCCGGCACCGGCTCGAGTTCATCCTAACATTCCCCACTTCCGTGGATCCCGTGCGGGGTCGACGAAGGTCCTCGCAACAAAAGCATCCGGCAAGACACCCGCTGTGTACACCGGCGTCGCCTCCGCGGTGGCCTTCATGGGACCCAAGCGGCGGCGGCCTCCCGTATTCTACTTCTCCTCGATGATGGCGGCGGACACGGAGGTGCTGGTCACCGACTCGCCGCTCTCTGCGCACCCGGCTTCTGTCGCTACTTGCATGGCGCGGCCGCCGGCATGAGAGTCTCGGCCACAGAAACGGGAGACGCGGTACGAGGCGGTGGCATGGACGGCAGCAACGATGCCCGTGCGCCGCTCCTCGTCGAGCTGGCCTGGAGAGGCGAGTTGTTGAACCATGCACCGGCTTGGGGCGGCAACTGGCTCCGTCGGGCGAGGGGAGGGAGGTGGATCAGCGAGCTGCATAGCTGGTATCCGGCGGGCTACCCAGCCGGCTTGGATGCAGAATAACTACTCTTTGTAAGCCATTTCAAGAGTGGACAAAATGGTGGAGGAGATAGGGGAGTGGTAGAGGTGTGCGATTCTTGGCCGGCGTTTGGCCTCGTTTAAATAGGAGATTAAATAGACGGTGGACGGGAGGAGCTCGGCCGGCATTGCGTTTAACGCCGGCCCGGTCATGAACAGACGCGTGTCTAGAGTGGGTTTCTCGGCTTCCACACGGGCGGGTTTCATGGAGGTGTTTAAATGCGGCACGGAGGCGTGTTCAGCTAGGCGTGCTGCGAGTGGCGCCCTCGACTCTGACCTAGGACACCGCGCCTATCTTCCACTAATGTGTGGGCTCTTTGGGTGCATGGCCTGCATGTCAGTGACCCAACGCAGGCAGCGCACAGCAGAGGAACCTTTGGTGGGCCAGGGCAGTCAGAAGCGGGCATTTCATAAACCGATGATTGTTCATTGAGTGTGACGTCATGTTTTTCATGTAGATAAGCCTACTATGTTGATACCCCGTTCGATACGTTGTGATTCATAAAGACCACTGCAAACATCAATGTTCTGCTTATCACAGATAAGATTGATTAATACCCGTAACAATCCATGTCCTTAACAAAGGGTGCATGCACGTATAGGTTGAGCGTGTGTCTTATGTCGTGTGATGTGTGCATGCAGGCGTGCGAGTGTTGCGTGCGTGCAAGGGTATGTTTCAGTGTTGCATGGATGGGTGCGTACGTGCGTGTGTTCATGAGTGCATGTGTACGTGTCAGTGTTGCACGCCAGCATGCGTGCGTGTGTATGTTATGTGTACGTGTCAGTGTTGCACGCCTACATGCGTGCGTGTCTTGTGTGCGTGCATGTGTATGTGCGGGGTGAGGCTACACGTCAGTCGAGTGACTTTTTCATCTCTGGTCATTAGATTTTCCAGCCGTTGGATACGAAATCAAGGGCCTCCAGTTTATCATCAAACTCCACCCCCTGAGCAGCCAGCCACCACCGGCCGAACCGCCAGCCCCCGCCGCCTGCGGCCGGCCCGCCCTCCCCGAAACCACTCTCCACCGCCGTTCCGCCGCCGCACCGGCCATCCCTCTAGCCCCCCCCCCCCCGCGCGCCGAGCTTTTTCTCCGGGGATCCCCACCCCACCGCCCAATGAACGCCCCCAACCGCCGGTGACTGCCAACCAGTGGTCTCACGACTTCCAATACCCACCGACCACTAATTTATTACCATTTCTGTCCTTCATATACATGCTGACGGGTGGGCCCTATGGTAATGTGCGCTGTTGAATGTGGACCGTTTGACTGGTCAATTGATCGTGTTATCAACAAATTACGGAGCTGTATGGTAAGCCAGTGACCGTATGATCACCCTAAAATGTACTCCTATTTTATTAACACAGTACAGACTCAAACAACCATTTCTTTCTTTCATATACAGGCTGACAGATGGGCCCTACGGTTACACGCCTCGATGGTGCAACACTAGTTGCGCCACGTGGAACGTTTGACTGGTCAATTGATTGTGTCATCAACATAATACGGAGTTGTACGGGTGAGCCAGTGACCGTATAATCATGACATGTATTTGTTTAACACGGTACAGACACAAGGGCTCATATATACGCGCAAGCACTCACCGCTATAAGCGCACACATGCAAACCCTACCCCTATGAGGACCTTCGAGAGAGTGGGCCAGCATATATGATCTTGAGATTTTACGAAGTCACCATAGGTGCCTTGTAGTCGAGTGGAACGTCTCCTCCCACTGAACGTACATCGCCGGAAAATACTGAAATTAACACAAAAGATAAATGCGAGCACCGGGACTGTAACCTTGGTGAGCTCGAGAAACCACTGTCCTCTAACCATCCAAGCACATGTTGGTTAGCACGACAAAATGTATGTGGTGACCGTGATGAGCTAATTCTGAAGTCCAGTAACCATATCGTGCTTTCGCTTCAAATACAATGACCATAAGTGTCATCAACAAAATACGGAGCACGCACCAAATGCAAAGTCCGTCAGTGTCATCAACAAAATATGGACACGTATCGTGAGCTATATACCATTGTACTATTGTATATGCTTATTTTCTTAGTGGCCCATTGCGTGTGTGGTGTGGTGGGCACATCATTTCTAGTTGTGGTGGGTCAACATCAAGACTCATGGGTCGGTTCCATCCTGCGCCACATATAGGTTGGACCGAGACGTGTTATACGAAGACCCATGTGGAGGACTCGGCGTACAACACGGCTACCGAGTCGTGGAGGACTCTATCCCCAGGTGATAAGCCGACTATATATGATTTGTAACCCTAGGCCCTTAGTATGTTATACAAGCTTGGGGCTAGTTCACGATAGATATACACACGCACAATGCACGGTATTCACGTGTACTTTGTACACACACCTATCACTAATATCTGATACCAGGAGTAGGTTCTTTCTTCAATCGCAAGGGTCCGATCCGGACTAGGGTAAAACTTTGCCTCATATTACCATCCAGCCTAACAACCAGGGATATCCTACGAATGACGATATGATGAAATCATATCGCCAACTAATAAGAGAGAGGTGTGTCGGGGGGGCAATGTGTGCGAGAGAGGCCTAAAGATAATGTGCGTGCGGGAGACACGTAGGCACATATATGTGCGTATAGAGGGCTAGTAGAGACCGTGCATGTGTATATATGCATGTGAGAGAAATAGTGTTTTCCGAGATTAGAGAGTGGTATTAGTGAAAAGAGAGAGAGAGAGAGAGAGAGAGAGAGAGAGAGAGAGAGAGAGAGAAACAGAGAGAGCATGTGCGTGAGACACCCCGACACCCTGAGAGAGATTGTGAGCATGTGTGAAAGAGAAATGCCGATGCATATAAAGTGTGTGCACTTATGCCTTAGATAGAGAGATATATAACATGTCTGTGAGAACGGGGCGAGGCATAGTGCATCTACGTGTAAAAGGCGGTTCTACGCATTAAATTAAAATATAAATGGCATTATTATTTTTGGACGAGATCATGAATTTTGCAAATTTCGTATGGACGAAAATCAGTCTATCAGACACCCATACTCTATTGAATTCTAGCATGTGCATGTGTTTATTTCATATTATCGATCCATAGAGTGAGAGTGGTTTGAAATACAGGCAATGGATGCTTTTGCAGTTCATATATAAACATTAATTAGTGCACTCCATGTTGTTTGTGTGAAGCACTTTATACATTTGTCACTTGCATTGATACATTCCAAATTGCTAGCTACGAAATAGAATACATGTCGAATTCAACATAAAGGGGGTTTCTAAGATTCTAATTCATAGGAAGTGCATTCATCTATTTGAACCCGAGATAATGGCATTTGTAAATCAGATGTAAAAGGGGGCATCAATCTTTGTTGTGAGTTTTAACATGCTATATATTCATACGCATATCTAACTTTTTTTTGCAACCAAGGAGATTATATCGGAACCATGCATGAACTGAGGTAAGTTGCATATTTTTAATATATACTGTGTACAATGTATATTCAAATGTACCCCCTCCATTCCAAAATAATCGTAGCTTTAGGATTTTCAAGAGTAAAGATTTGTGAAGTTTGACAAATCCTGGAAGTTCAATTCAAGAGAACTGAAAACGTTAATGCTTCTGCTCCCAAATATTGAACGAAGCGCCAAATAGGCCTCTGGTCACCCAAAACCGCGTGAGACTAATGTTTTGGTGGTAGGAAATTACTGTCCTGACTCTGGCCCGTGTAGCCTATCGGCCCGATGTCCAAAGGTCTAAACCGGGGTATCTTTGTAACTTCACCAAGACGCCAGTCTCAACCACCTTCGAGAAGCATTCATACACCGTGGGCGCCTAAACACCCATGCGCTCGGCCGAAATCTATCCCGACCACATTTGGGACACCTAACATGACTGTCCTACCCCCAACCCGCAATATGTCCGAAATTTTAGATGGGGGCAAAGTTTGTAACTTTCCCCAAATTTCAAACAAGCGTGTCTCAAACCGAACATTGTTCCCCCTTAGTTCCCCGCCTCCCTCCGTTTCCCCATTCATACTCCGTGGGCGCGCGCGCCTCTCCACCACCATGAACCCCAGCCTCCTCCGTCGGTCCGTCCTCCACCCCATAGCGGCCAATCCACCGCGCTCCTCCATCACGCCGGAGCGGTACCCGGCGTTGTCGTCCAAGGCAACCGCAACCGCGCCCTCAAGGACTTAGCAGTGAAGCCGAGGCAGAGCTGCCTCCACGACGCCGACGCCGACATGCGCCATACCAGAACCACTCTGACCACGCCGTCCTGCGCCTCACTGCTACGGCTCCACTGTCGCAACCGTCCACCGCACCAGAGCTTTTCTCGCTACGCCGTCGTTCGCCGCCTCGGATCTGCTTCCTCGCCGCCGACAGACGGCCACCGCACCACACTCAACAACTTGGCCATGGGTTCGTCCAAGGCTGCACCGTCCTCCACAACTTCTGGTTTCCGGTGAACAACAAGAAGATCGTCGGAAAAACAGAAGGAGGACACAACACTGCCAGCAGAAAGATGTACTTATCTTCCCTTATTCGTGCAAATCTTACGTCTCCGCTCACACCGTATTCCTCCCACGAAAGAAACTAGTTGAGCGCTTCTTGCTGCATCTTCTTCATGATACTAAATGCACAAGGTTTCCTCCCTTTACTATTTCACCTTTGCTAGAGGTGGTAGAGTCTTTGGATTTCAATTCAGTGGTCGGTCGAACCGCAATTAAAAAGGCAGCATCCGCTTAGCTGCGGAGCACCTAGTCCTTTGTTCCCGAGGAAGCGGCGCATCGGTGTCTATCATAGGGGTGTGGGGCGTGGAGCTGCTTGCACCTGATCTGGAGGTCGTCAGGGCTTGAATGGATGGCGAAGTGCGGTGAGGTCAAGGGAGGCGCGGGCGAGGGATGAATCTTGGGCGGTGGTCGCTGGCGTTTCGAGGAAGATTGTGCACACACTTCACCCATACTCACACTATTGTTTTTTTATGCATGGGTATTTCAGACTCGACGCAGTGTTGATGAATGTAGAAAAGAAAAGATGAAGTCTCTCGGTGTAATTGAAGACAAGCACTAAGCGTTTCAGCGCTCTAATGGGTGCGATGTCGTGATTGGAGACGATGGCGTAGCTCTGCAGTTGATGATCTCAATTGCCACACACAACCATCCCAGGTGCTTGCTTTAACTTCGCGCTATCAAATGTGGTTGCATGTTGCATATGGTGTCTAGCTTGTATTGCTTCCAATTTGGTTAAATTGCATCCGCTTACTTTACACATTATACCTTTGATAATGACATGCCTTCCTGTTTTGATACATACTACATATGTCTATTAACCATGTTAGTACATCAAACTAATGCTCTTTTGTATCCTCGTCAATCACTTATGATGAGGCAGTCACCGGGTGGAGTTCTTGTGAGACGCCCTACTCGTTTAAAGAGTGGAGTGTCATCCTCCCCACATGATTCTCAAGAAACAGCAGGCTAAATGAAGATAGTCAACGTAGCTCTCTAGTTGATCACTGCAATTACCCCACACCACCATCGTAGGTGCTTGCTCTTACTTGGCAGTGTGATATACGGTTGCATGTTGCATATGGTGTCTACCTTGTAATACTTCTAATTAGGGTAAATTGCATCTGCTTAGTTAACACATTATACCTGTGAATATGACATGCCTTCCTGTTTTTGGTACATACTACGTCTTTCTATTAACCATGTTCTTACATCAAACTACTTTTCTTGTGTATCCCTCATCAATGCTCCTAATTTGTTAAATTGCATATCCTTAGCTTACACATTATACATGTGAATATGACACGCCTTCCTGTTTTTGGTACATACTACATCGCCTATCACACCATGTTCTTACATCAAACTATTGTTCTTGTGTATCCTGCGTCTATAAGCTTATGATGAGACAATCCGCAGCGTGGGTTAATATGAGGCGCAATACTCTTATAAAGAATGCAATTTCATCCTCTCCACATGATTCTCAAGAAGCAGCAAGCCTAAATGAAGACATTGAGCGTAGCTCTGACTGAAGACCGCACTTCCCTACACCACCATCACAGTGCTTGCTCTACCTTCGCATGTGATATGTGGTTGCATGTTGCATACGGTGTCTAGCTTGTAATGCTTCTAATTAGGGTAAATTGCATCTGCTTAGTTTACACACTATACCTGTGAATATGACATGCCTTCCTATTTTTGGTACACACTACATCTATGTGTTAACCTTGTTCTTACATGAAACTACCTCTCTTATATCCTGCATCAATCACTTACGATGAGTCACCTTTATTCATTGCATATTGCATATTATTTCTAGCTTTGTTTCCATGTATTGCTTCTAATTTGGTCAAATACATTTGTTAGGGCACCCTTTTAATTTAGCGAGTGATATTGGTTTCATCTTTCATATGGTTTCTAGCTTGCATCGATTCTAACAAGTTCAAGCACCTTGTGCTTAGTTTACATTTTATACATCATACATGTCAATATGTCACGCCGTCCTGTTTTTCATACATATTCCATCCTATCATGCAGTTGCCTTACATGAAAGTAGTGTTCGTCAGTATCATGCATCAATGAGTTCTGAAGAGCACATTTTATTCCTTTTTCTTGTGGGTTTGACTTGACAAGGCAAAATCAAGAAAGAGGAAGGAAAAGAGTAAGGAAGGCAATGATGGTGGTCCTCTGCAGCAACGTAAACGGAGCATCTGTAGCGATTCTTCTTGTACTGATAGTGCATTACAAGGTCCAAGTCTCCGCTCCCCTACTCCACCATCCAAGGTGCTTGCTCTAACTTGGCAGTGTGATATCTGGTTGCATGTTGCATATGGTGTCTAGCTCGTATTGCTCCTAATTAGTGTAAACTGCATCTGCTTAGCTTACACATGATACATGTGAATATGACACGCTTTCCTGTTTTTGGTACATACTATATCTATCTATCACACCATGTTCTTACATGAAACTACTCTTCTTGTGTATCCTGCATCAGTCACTTATGATGGGACACCTTTAAGTTGGCAGTGTGATATTGGTTTGCGTCTTGAATATGATTTCTAGCATGTATTGCTTCTAGTTTGATGAACGCCACCTATGACGAGACAGTTTTAACTTGGCAGAGTGATATTGATTGCACCTTCCATAAGGTTTCTTGCAGTGTTTCTAATTTGTTGAAGTGGCTTCTGCTTAGTTACCACATCATAGGTGTGAATATGTCAAGCCGTCCATTTTTTCGTACATATTCCATCCTCGTATCATGACTTTGCCTTTCATCAGAGTAGTGTTCGTCAGTATCATGCATGAATGAGTTCTGAAGAGCGAATGATATTCCTTTTTCTTGTCGGTATGACCTCACAATGCAAAATCAATAAAGCTGAAGGAAATTGGCAAGGCATTGGATGATGGTGGTCCTTAGAGCAAGCTGAAGCGGAGGTTCTCTTGAGATTCTACTCGCCATCCTCCCAACAAGATTCAAAAGACAACGCAAGGCTAGGCAGTCAACGTAGCTGTGTAGATGATGAGCACATCTCCCCTACTCCACCATCACAGGTGCTTGCTCTAACTTGGCACTATTATATGTGGTTGCATGTTGCGTATGATGTCTAGCTTGTATTGCTTCTAACTTTTTGAATTGCATCTGCTTACTTTACACATAATGCTGTGAATATGACATGTGTTCCTGTTTCTACATCGACTACTATTCTTGCATATCCGCATGATCACTTATGAAAAGGCACCTTTAAGTCGCCTTTGTGATATTGGTTGTGTCTTGCATATGATTTCTAGCATGTCTTGCTTCTAATTTGTTGAAACACCATACAGTTTGAACTTGGCGAGTGATATTGGTTGCATCTTTCATATGGTGTCTAGCTTGCAGTGCTTCTAATTTGTTGAAATGCCTTACGCTTAGTTACCACATCATAGGTGTGAATATGTCACACCATCCTGTTTTTCATACATATTCCATCCTTGCATCATGTGTTTGCCTTTCATCCGAGTAGTGTTAAATCGATTATCATGCATGAATGAGTTACGAAGAGCGAATTTTATTCCTTTTTCTTATCGGTTTGAATTCACAATGCAAAATCATTACAGCTGAAGGAAATTAGTCCGGCTGTGGATGATGGTGGTCCTTCGGAGCAACTCAAACAGGGGGTCTCTACAGATTCTACTCCGCCATCCTCCCAGCAAGATTCGCAAGACAACACACAGCTAGATAGTCAACGTAGCTGTGTAGATGATGAGCACATCTCCCCTACTCCACCATCACAGGTGCTTGCTCTAACTTGATACTATTATATGTGGTTGCATGTTGCGTATGATGTCTAGCTTGTATTGCTTCTAACTTGAATTGCATCTTCTTACTTTACACATAATGCCTGTGAATATGACACGTGTTCCTATTTCTAGAACATACGTATACATGATGAGCACATCTCCCCTACTCCACCATCACAGGTGCTTGCTCTTACTTGGAACTGTTATACGTGGTTGCGTTTTCCGTATGATGTCTAGTTTGTATTGCTTCGATTATGTTGAATTGCATCTGCGTAGCTTACAACTTATACCGCAGCGATCACTTACCCATAAGACACATTTAACTTGGGACTGTGATGTAGATTGCATCTTGCATTGTCTTCTAGCTTGTACTACTTCTAATTTCTTGAAATGGCACTTACGACGAGACACTTTTTACCTGATAGAGTGATATTGGTTGCATGTTCATATGGTGCCTAGCTTTCATTTCTTCTAATTTTGTTGAAATGCCTTCCGCTTACTGTTTTTTCATACATATTCCATCCTCCTATCGTACGTGTGAATATGAAACGCTGTATTTTTTGTATATATTCCATCCTCCTATCCTGCGTTTGCCTTACATCAAAGTAGTGTTAAATCATATCATGCATCAACCAGTTATGCAGAGCTAATTTTATTCATCTTCTTGTGGTTTTGACTTCATAAGGCAATATCGAAAATAGGAAGGAAAAGAGTAAGTTAGGGATGTTGGTGGTCCTCCATACCGACGCAAAGCAGAGACTCTCTAGATTTGCCCTCGCCATCGCTAATGAAGTTGAAGTCCCAAGTCTACATGATGAGTTCATCTCCGTACTCCACCATCGCAGGTGCTTGCTCTAAGTTGACAGATGTGATAATTGGTTTCATGTTGCATATGTTGTCTAGCCTGTATTTCTTCTATTTTGATTAAATTGCACATGCTGAGTTTATCGTTATACATGTGCATATGACATGGCTTTACGTGTCTAGAATACACTACATCTATCTATCATACCATGTTCTTACATCAAAGTACTGCTGTTGTGTATCCCGCATCATCACTCATGATTGGGCGCTTTTAACATGGCAGTTTGATAGTGGTTGCATCTTGCATTGATTTCTCGTTGTCTTGCTTCTAATTTTTGAATTGCCACTTATGACAAGACACTTTTAACTTGGCGAGTAATATTGGTTGCATCTTTCATATGGTGTCTAGCTTGCATTACTTCTATTTTCTTGAAAATCATACGCTTAGTTTGCACATCGTAGCTGTGAATATGTCATGCCGTCCTGTTTTTCTTACATATTCCATCCTCATACGGTTGTCTTACATCAAAGTATTGCTTGTCTCAGATCATGCATCAATGAGTTCTAAAGAGTGATTTTATTCTTTTGTGTTGTGGGTACAACTTGACATGGCAAAGTCAAAAAAGAGCAAGGAAATTATATAGTAGGGAGTGCTGTTACTCGTCGGGTGAAACGGAAAAGGTTCTGCCGTCGAGATTCTGCTGGTACTTATAGTGCAGTAGAAGGTCCAAGTCCGCTGGCTAAATCTACAAACACAGTATCACCTGCTCGACCAGCTGCTGCATCTGCTTCAACTGTACTAGCATCTCAACCAGTTACTCGTTCGTTTGCTCGGGCGGCGGTTCCCAAGCTGCCTTCACACCTAACACTACTTTCGAAGCACTAGCGACACAACAGACTTGGCAAGATCAGATGAACCTCATGAGCATCAACACCAAGACGGTACCTGACCGAGTCAAGTTGGAGTTGCATGCTCCTTTATATGTACTCCCGCAAATTGATGTACACTAACACTTTCCATATTCATTGTTGAACTAGCACCACGACGCAAGCGGAAACAGACATCGGGGATAATGCTTGACAGATTAACAAAATCTAAAGGAGGAAGAATGGAGATCCATTTTGAGGCAGGTTTAAAAGGCCACGTGATGCTCTTGAGTCAGCCAAGTTAGTATCGAGGCAGCCGTTGCCGTTAGGTGTCATGCGCGTATCCTCCCAACGTGGATCCGATGACAGGAATGAGAAAGACAATACCCGGTTTAACACCTTCCTTGACCATTTATCCGTAAGTAATGTTATTCATCGCAATTAGTAATATTGTCTTGCTTTGTGTCCCATACTTTCTAGCTTCCTCCTAATAAGACTCACATTCTTTTTCAGCAGATGAGGTTCAAGTTGGATCCGAAAGATGATGCAACTAAACAAGCATGCACACATGTTTTTCATCCTTTCTCATGACGATGTCGGTACCACCTTAGAAAATCTCACTTTGAACGCAAGGCTAACAATGAAATCGCCCAAACATCTCAAGTGGAATATATTACAGATGAAGATTACAGATGAAGACTAGACATCCCTCGTTAAACACTGGTCTGATCCAAAGTATCAGGTAGGCTATATGTATTTAATCAGACCACATATTGAACTTGTATTTATGTATGTGCCTTACAAGTGTATCTTCTTCTAGGATAACTGTTTGAAGAACAAAACCAACCATTCTAAAGTGAAATTCCAACAGACAACAGGATCTCGTAGCTATATTGCACACTGCAAGGCTTTTGTAAATAGCTGCTACTTCCTTCTTTTTTTTGTGCCATATTATCGTATCTATATTGACTTGTTCCAAATACGAGAGGCAAGCCCGTGCGGACCAAAAGAACCTGAACCGAATGCGGTGCAAATCTTCAAGGATTGCCACACCGGCAAGATGAAGGGCATGAGCACACCAGTTCAAGCCATTTGTTGTAAGTCCTTACTCCTCCTGCCTTGAACTGATTGGTGCTTGTGATGTGTTCATTTAACTACTTGGTTTGCAGCCAATGTTAGTTACTCTGTTCACTTTTATACAGTTGTCTTAACGTATCATTTCACCTTACATGGTTTAAAAGAGATGAAGGATATTCTTTTGGTCTTGATCGTAATCTAGTTGTTATGTTCACGCGCACACAATGATAAAATAGGTTGTTTGTTTTATATCTGTTTGCCCATGATATGAATGATGTCATACTATGTTCATCCTACTTTAAACCATGTCTATTTATCCTTAGATGTCAGCGAATGTGAGGAAATAGACAATACTGATGAGGCATGCTACATGGACATATGTTCGAAAGTGATTTTATTATGTAGTTGGCACTACAATACATGCTAATGTATTATAGTAGTTCACCAAAATAAGTTATGTATAATGTTTAACCTACTTTGTTTGTTTTCGTCTCATTAGTAACTTATCCGGTACACTAATCTACAAGTTCAAACTTTCGAGGAAGCTATGGAACAAATGATTGAACAGCCACAACCACACGAAGGTGGCGAGGCTACTATAGGCACAATGTCACCTCTTGCTGCAAAGTCGTCAAGTATCTCTCCACTAACAAATGCAAAAAGCACCTTCTGCGTAATTCGGGTTGGTTGTCAACATAACCTCGTCCAAATCGCCTCTTGAACAAAATCTTCCTGCTAGAAAGAGTGATATATCGTGCTCCGGACACAAGTACAATCCCTAATGGGCGTTGTTTTGGAAACAAGAATAGTGGTTGAGAAATGTCGTCAAGATATGAATGGTTTTGAAACCGGACTATCGGACATTAAAACCGTTGTTCAAGAGCAATGGCGGAAAAAGGTGGAGATCGTTGCTCCATCAGATTCTACATCTGAAACATTAGCATTCAGGTCAAATGATCGTGCTTCTATACATCGATGGTGCTTTTATCGGAAGGACTGTAAACTTTATGCCAACAGGCCTTTTGTTACATGGTTGGAATTTATTTTGTTGTGATACAACATTTATGATGCTGCCCAGTGCTGCAGATAATTACGACGCTATTTTTGTATAGTGTAGGTTTATCTTAGTAATGTATTCGGCCGAAAGCTTGGCAGGAGCCCAACATGCCAACATTCGCCGGTCCCATTCCAATTGGGCTAAAAACGATTACGGGCCGAAATTGACATGTAGCCCACTAAAAATATCTAGGCCTAAATCAGCATAAGCTTTAATATTTTTCTGGTAGGCCTGTGCCCATAGTGGGCCTTTAACAGGCCTAAACATATTTTGGGCCCTCAGTAAAAAATAGACCGTTTACAGGTGTAAATATCTCGAGCCCATAAAAAACATGGGCCTTTAATAGACCGAAAGTGAGATTGGGCCCTGATTGTGCCAAATAACCCACTAGACTTAGCAGGCCGAAATGGTGGCCCATTTACGACGCGGATCGGGCCGTAAATGCACCGACCTAATACACGGGCCTTTAACAGGCCGGAACTTCGGTCGGGCTATATTATCGTCATTTTTATATGGGCCATTAATGGTCCCGATATGATGTTGGGCCACATATGGCCCATGGTTTACGTCCGGCATTAACATGCCGAAAATGACAACAGGAAGAAAGTGGCCCAAATCTATAGTGGGCCTCTAATAAGCCGAAAGTTTTGATGGCCTGTAAATGGGCCCAAATGAAGCCGGACCTTTAACAGGCCGGAAATACACTGGGCCGTGATTCGGCCCAATTACTTAGCGGACTATTAACGGGCCAGAAGTGAGCATGGGCCGCATTGATGGCAAGTTTAGGACAGGCCGTTGACCGACCGATTTGATAGAGAATGTTGGGCCTTTAGCTGGGCCGGCCCATTATGGTCTGCAGAATCTTGTGGGCCTTTAGCTGGGCCGGCCCATTGTGGTCCGCAAAATCTTGTGAGCCTTTAGCTGGGCTGGCCCATTATGGTCTGCAAAATCTTGTGGGCCTTTAGCTGGGCCGGCCCATTGTGGTCCGCTAAATTTTGTGGGCCTTTAGCTGGGTCGGCCCATTATGGTCCGCTAAATCTTATGGACCTTCGGTTGGGCCGACCCATTTAAACTTTGTGGGCCTCTGTTGGGCCGGTCCACGTGTCAACATATCATAGGTCCATCTCGACCGTTGGATGAGTGACACCTGTGCCAACGCGGAGCTGACGCGTGGATCCGTCAGCCAATGAGAATTTTACACGTGGAAAATTGGCATTGGTCGTGGCTGTTAACGTGTTATCGGATCCAAAATCCGACCCGATAGCTTAACGGCATTCCGTTACGGTGGATGCCACGTGTCGGTCACCCTTGACGAAAGCACTTCTGTGACGCGGGATTTATCGTCATGGAAGTGGACACTTCCGTGATGATAATTTTGGTAATGTCATGGAACACTTCTACGACAGCACAGGTATGACTATCTTGATTCTGTCATAAATTTGTCATGGTTGTACATGCATGACAAAAAACGCGACATACTGTGAGAAACACGTATCATCACGGAAGTGTATTTTTTTGTAGTGATATACTCCACATTTCAAAGGAAATAAACATGATATCATTTCTATAGCTTTAGATCCATTCGGTTCATATGAATGGATTCCTATACTCCCATAATTTCAAAGGAAAATAAACATTAGCATATATTCAATAGAAAAGTTCCTATGATATGAACCAAATTACATCTCTTTTCTAATCCCTCCTCATAGGAATTGAGATACATGGCATCTCTAGATTCAATAGAAAAGTACCTATGATGTCAACCAAATGACATC
Organism: Aegilops longissima; assembly: GCA_021605205.1. NCBI lineage: Eukaryota > Viridiplantae > Streptophyta > Magnoliopsida > Poales > Poaceae > Aegilops > Aegilops longissima. The sequence continues at coordinate 327,243,687 of CM038677.1, forward strand.
TCTTTTCCAATCCCTACTCATAGGAATTGAGATACTCCATGTCATCTCTTTCCCTACAACTTCCATGTATACATCTTCTATTCCTAAATAGCTAGTACAACCCACTAGTAGCTTTTTTCCAAGACATGCAACTATGGCACAAGAACTATATAGTGTACGAATAACTTGAAAGATGGTCGCTGGATGAAGCTAATCCGACAGTGTAGAGATGGCAAATCCGAGCACTACTGGCCGTTGGATATCATCAACATCCCTCCAGATCTGCCACATGTACAATGTAGAAGACTCCATGGTTAAACTTAAGCATAATGCACAAACCTCAAAACACAAGCACTTCTCCTTTGTTCTAGAATCTTTCGTATCATAATTGATTTTTTTTCTAAATAAATTACCATTATTTGTTTTTTATTTTATGCTTTACAATGCACAACCCCATGAATCTTAACATTTTTATAAAAATAATTGATTTTGAATGAGATGAACTATAAGAACTAAACGAACATATACATAATGGATTTATGACTCAAAGCTTTACATGCTATAGTGTGTATTTATTCATAATTTGCTTTTGAAATCTCATGCGTTCAATGCATGTGTAACTTACTAGTTTGGAGTAGAGTAGCAAATTCACGCGGCCCCAGGTATATCAAAATGCAGGGCCCATGCATCATTGCCTTTTGGTCGAACCTATGTCCACAATATTTTGTACGTACTATATCTCCACTGTTCCGCGGACCCAAAATGCTGCCTCGTTCCCCTAAAACCAAGTGGCCCACACATATTTAAGGCATCGACTCAGACTCAATCCCTCTCCCATTTACTACGACGTGGCCCCGCACGCCCTAGTAGTACTCCTACAAACACTACCGCCACACACATCATCAGTTTCCTTGAAGAGGACGAGGGAGAAGCCGATTTGTAGTGGAGGCGCTTTCAAAAAAAAGATCTGTAGTGGAGACCCCTACCCTAGGGTGCCTTAGGTAGCTGCCGCGACGCATCATTGGTTTCTCTTTTCTTTATGCTCTTGCGCCCTAGAGTGAAATGATGGTTGCTTCGTCCGTCAAACTTAATGCGGAAAGGTGGGGCTTTGTGATTTGACCCTCATCGCTCATTTTCTACTACTATGGCGCTTCGACCGGGTGCCTCAATTCCAACCGCTGCTCGAACTGTAATTTGGTGCATCGCACGTGGAACAAGATGGTGGATGAGCCACATGTCGGCCAAAGGGGTCCTGTTAAGTGTGTCGCCATTTTGTGTGCGGACTGGCACTGCTTGAGTCGCTACGCCAACACGACAGGTGCACCCTACCACTTGGTTTTTCTCCTTGGTGAATCCCGAATATATTGGTCTAAAAAGATACGTACTGAACTACCCTCTCCGTCTTGTTTTTTAGGCGTCTCGGTTTATAGGGCGTGCACGTAGTTCTTGGTCATCCATTTGACTAACTAATTCTGAGTTACTATGTCACAAAAAGTATATCATTGGATTATTAAGCAGATATAGTTTCTAAACATATACTGTTCATCACAGATATATCCAGTTAAATTCTCAACCTAGAACGACATGCAGGCCATGTAAACCGATACGGAGGAAGTATAGTAGTAAAAATGAGGTCATTTTACCGAGCGATCGGCGGGGGAGCATGGCCTGTCATGCGGTCCCACGTGTCATGATGTACCAAGGTGATGCGCGTGTCCCTCTTGAGGCAGACGCAATACTACGTGGTTTGAGATGATGGCGAATCGAAGTGTGAAATAATGGTTGCTTCGTCCGTCTGGGATGGTGCGGCATTGTGATTTGACGTCTCATTGCTCATTACTACTACTACTAGGGTGGTACGACTGGGGTGCATCCCTCCTGCTATTCTGCACTGTTGTTTGGTGCTTGACACGTCGACCCGGTTGCTATATGTCCCACATGTCGGCGATAGGAAGTACAGAATTCATGAAAGCGAGCGTCGACAGAGGAGTACAAGACACGGCTTGGGTTTTTGCTGCTTCGCTCGATCCATCGATACAAACCCGGACTAAAAAAACGCGAGGGTGGGTCTTTTCCCGTGCGGCGGGCAGGGGAGTTTGGCATAGTCTGTTCGAGGCAAGGAGGCAGGAAGGGAAACAAGCAAATAAAGGTTGAGCGACCTAGTTTTGGGAAAATCTGATTTTACGGAGTACGTACACACTAGGGTTTATAGGGCTCATCTAAAAAACATTCGTTTTTCCATTTTTTAAGTCTCAATTCTACTACTAGTAGTAGTACCATCACATGTTGGATTTCGAGGTGCGTTAGATCACCGGATGCAAGCAGTGTCAAGAGAAAACTCACCAATGCATGTAGAAGTTCAGGGAAGTTTAGTTGTCATTCATGCATTCGTTCTAATTAATGCCTCGGTCAACATAACTTCTTGAGAAAAACGAGCGTACTAATTACTTGTGCATACTAGGAGTACGAAATTAATTCGACCACTCACCGTCTACCTTGGTTGGAGAGATTTTGAAATTGAGCCATAAACTGGAAAGGAGGGAGTAGTAACTTTTGTCTCGATTACTATTTGTGGCCTTGTATAGATGCAAAATGTTTTTTTATAGTGGCCTTGTATAAGTAAATGGAGGGAGTACTAAAGGACATATATATTCCAAACAATATGATAATCTCTCTAACCAAGGTAGTAGGGACGAGGAGTAAACATAGGGAGTAGTAAAATTTTCTCCTCGTCCCGCGAGCCACCGTGCGCGTGGGCGAGGGAGCAGGCGTAAGGCGTACAGTACTACTACTAGTAAGCAAGCTTCACCTCATCCTGCGAGCCACCGCGCCCGTGGGCGGGGGAGACGGCGTACTAAGCAAGCTTCTCCTCGTTCTGCGAGTTGACATGACACATCAAAAGTACTCCAGAGTATAGAGCCTTGCCTCTAAGGTAGGCCCCACATGGTTTTCTTCTTTTTTAACATAACACGTCAGGTCACAATTTGTTTGTGCACCCGTGGTAGATGATCCTCCCTCCACAAAGTGGACAACCAGTACACGGTCAAATTACCACATGGGCTGCCTTTTCGTACAGAAATGAGCTCCACCGTGTACCCGCGCGGGTGTGGTTGGGAAAGAGACGGGAGTACGTGCGCCGTGCGTGCACCTCTTCTCTTCGTGCACGTCCCCCACCGACATGGGTGTGTGTGAGAGATAAAAACCTAGAGAAATGGCTTGTGCGGAATAACTACTCTTCATAAGCCATTGTAAGAGTGGACAAAATGGTGAAGGAGGAGATAGGGGAGCGGTGGAGGTGTGCGATTCTTGGCCGGCGTTTGGCCTCGTTTAAATAGGAGATTAAATAGACGATGGAGGGGAGGAGCTCGGCCGGTGTTGCGTTTAATGTCGGCCCGGTCATGAATGAATGTGTGTCTAGAGTGGGTTTCTCGGCTTCCACACGGGCGGGTTTCGTGGAGGCGTTTGAATGCAGCAAGGAGGCGTGTTCAGTCGGGCGTGCAGCGAGTGGCGCCCTCGACTCTGACGTAGGACACCGCGCCATTCTTCCACTGACGTGTGGGCTCTTTGGGTACATGGCCTGCATGTCAGTGACCCAACGCAGGCAGCGCACAGCAGATGAACCTTTGGTGGGCCAGCGCGGTCAGAAGCGGGCATTTCATGAACCGATGATTGTTCATTGAGTGTGACGTCATCCTTTTCATGTAGATAAGCCTACTACGTTGATATCCCGTTCGATACGTTGTGATTCATAAAGACCGCTGCAAAAATCAATGTTCTGCTTATCATAGATAAGATTGATTAATACCCGTAACAATCCATGTCCTTAACAAACAGTGCATGCACGTATAGGTTGAGCGCGTGTCTTGCATCGTGTGCTGTGTGCATGCAGGCGTGCAAGTGTTGCGTGCGTGCAAGGGTACGTTTCAGTGTTGCATGCATGTGTGCATACGTGCGTGTGTTCGTGATTGCATGTGTACGTGTCAGTGTTGCACGCCTGCATGTGCGTGTGTGTTCGTTATGTGTACATGTCAGTGTTGCACGCCTACATGCGTGCGTGTCTTGCGTGCGTGCATGTATACGCAGGTGAGGCTACGTCGATTGACCTGACTTTTCATCTTTGGTCATTAGATTTTCCAGCCGTTGGATACGAAATCAAGGGCCTGCAGTTTATCATCAAACTCCACCACCCTGAGCCGCCAGCCACCACCAGCCGAACCGCCGGTCCCCGCCGCCCGCGGCCAGCCCACGCCGTGACACCGCCCCGCCCGCCTCAAAACCACTCCCCACCGCCCGATCCGCGCTGCACCGCCATCCTCTAGCCCCGCCGAGCTTTTTCTCCGGCGTTCCCCACCCCACCGCCCAGTCAACGCGCCGCCCACCGCCGGCGACAGCCAACCAGAGGTCTCACGACTTCGAGTACCCATCGACCACTAATTTATTACCATTTTTGTCCTTCATATACGCGCTGACGGGTGGGCCCTATGGTAATGTGCGCTGTTGAATGTGGACCATTTGACTGGTCAATTGATCGTGTCATCAACAAATTATGGAGCTGTATGGTGAGCGATTGACCGTATGATCACCCTAAAATGTATTTTATTAACACAGTACAACTCAAATTACCATTTCTTTCTTCCATATACGGGCTGACAGGTGGGCCCCACGGTTACGCGCCCCGATGGTGCAACACTAGTTGCGCCATGTGGAACGTTTGACTGGTCAATTGATTGTGTCATCAACAAAATACGGAGTTGTACGGGTGAGCCAATGACCGTATAATCATGACATGTATTTTTTTAACACGATACAGATGCAAGGGCTCATATATACGCGAAAGCACTCACCGCTATTAGCGCACACATGCACACCCTACCCCTATGAGCACCTTCGAGACAGTGAGCCAGCATATGATCTTGAGATTTACGAAGTCACCATAGGTGTCTCGTAGTCGAGTGGAACGTCTCCTCCCACTGAACGCACATCGTCGGAAAATACCGAAATTAACCCAGGATAAATGCGAGCACCGGGACTTTAACCCTGGTGGGCTCGAGAAACCACTGTCCTCCTAACCATCCAACCACATGTTGGTTAGCACGACATAATGTATGTGGTGACCGTGATAAGCTTATTTTGAAGTCCAGTGACCATATCGTGCTTTCGCTTCAAATATAATGACCGTAAGTGTCGTCAACAAAATACGGAGCATGCATCAAATGCAAAGTCCGTCAGTGTCATTAAGAAAATACGGAGACGTGTCGTGACCTAGATACCGTATGATCTCCACGAGAATGTATACGATGACCGTAATGAGCATATTCTGAACTCCAGTGACTGTATAGTGCTTTAGCTTGAAATACAGTGACCGTCATGCGTGAAAGTGTCGTGGGCATGCATACTTTTAGAGGGCCGAGAGATAGTTTGTGTGCGTACGTGAAAGTGATGTAGAAAGAGGGGATGTTCGGTGGAGATAAGGAGAGATATGCCCTTAGTTTCTCTTTCCCGTGACTAATAGTTTAGGAGAATATATAAACATTCACAATGCAGAACAAATATTTTTGGATGCACCATGCAATTAGCTTTCATGTATAACATTGTACTATTGTATATGCTTATTTTATTAGTGGACGATTGCGTGTGTGGTGTGGTGGGCACATCATTTCTAGTTGTGGTGGGTCAACATGAGGACTCATGGGTCGGTTCCATCCTACGCCACATAGGTTGGATCGAGACGCGTTATACGAAGACCCATGTGGAGGACTCGGCGTACAACACGAAGCTAGCTACCAGAGTCGCGGAGGACTCTATCCCCACCGGTGATAAGCCGACTATATATGATCTGTAACCCTAGGCCCAAAGTATGTTATAGAAGCTTGGGGCTAGTTAAATCGATAGTATACACACGCACAATGCACGGTATTCACGTGTACTTTGTACACACCCCTATCACTAATATACAATACCAGGAGTAGGCTTTTCCTCAAGCGCAAGGGTCTAAACTAGGGTAAAACTTTGCCTCGTATTACCATCCAGCCTAACAGTCAGGGATATCCTACCGAAAGATATGATGGAATCATATCTGCCAACTACTAAGAGAGAGGTGTGTGCAGGGGGGCAATGTGTGCGAGAGAGGCCTAAAGATAATGTGTGAGACAGGGAGACACACACACACACACACACACACACACACACACACACACACACACATATATATATATATATATATATATATATATATATATGCGTATAGAGGGCTAGTAGAGACAGTGCATGTGTATATATGCATGTGAGAGAAATAGTGTTTTCCAAGCTGAGATTAGTGAAAAGAGTGGTACATAGTAGAGAGAGAGAGAGAGAGAGAGAGAGAGAGAGAGAGAGAGAGAGAGAGAGAGAGAGAGAGAGATCTGAGAGAGAGCATGTCGTGAGACTTCCCGACACCCGAGAGAGATTGTGAGCATGTGTGAAAGAGAAATGCCGATGCATATAAAGTGTGTGCACTTATGCGGTAGATAGAGATATATAGCGTGTTTGTGAGAGCGGGCGAGGCCTAGTGCATCTACTTGTAAAAGGCGGTTCTCGCACTAAATTAAAATATAAATGGCATTATTATTTTGGATGAGATCATGAATTTTGCAAATTGCGTATGGACGAAAATCGGTCTATCAGACACCCATACTCTATTGAATTCTAGCATGTGCATGTGTTTATTTCATATTATCGATCCATAGAGTGAGAGCGGTTTGAAATACAGGCAATGGATGCTTTTGCAATTCATATATAAACATTAATTAGTGCACTCCATGTTGTTAGTGTGAAGCACTTTATACATTTGTCACATGCATGGATACATTCCAAATTGCTAGCTACGAAATAGAATACATGTCGAATTCTACATAAAGGGGGTTTCGAAGATTCGAATTCATAGGAAGTGCATTCATCTATTTGAACCCGATATAATGGCATTTGTAAATCAGATGTAAAAGGGGGCATCAATCTTTGTTGTGCGTTTGAACATGCTATATATATATTCATACGCATGTCTAACTTTTTTTACTACCAAGGAGATTATATCTGGAATCATGCATGAACAAAGGTAAGTTGCATATTTTTTAATATATACTCGTGTACAATGTATATTCAAATGTACCACCTCCATTCCAAAATAATCATAGCTTTAGGATTTTCAAGAGTAAAGATTTGGGACAACTCAGATTACTGTCCTACCCCCAACCCGCAATATGTCCGAAATTTTAGATGGGGGCGAAGTTTGTAACTTTCCCCAAATTTCAAACAAGCGCGTCCCAAACCAAAACATTGTTCCCCCTTAGGTCCCCGCCTCCCTCTGTTTACCCATTCATACTCCGTGGGCACCAAAACGCTCTCTCCACCAGTCGTGAAACCCCAGCCTCCTCCGTCCTCCACCCCATCGCGCCCAATCCACCGCCGCCCTCCTCCATCACGCCGGAGCCGGTACCCTGACGTCGTCGTCCAACGCAACCGCAACCGCAATGCCCTCAAGGACTTAGCAGCTGAAGCCGAGGTAGAGCTGCCTCCACGACACCGATGCCGACGTGCGCCATACCAGAACTACCCCGACCACGCCGTCCTGTGCCTCATTGCTGCCGCTCCACTGTCACAACCGTCCACAGCACCGGAGCTGTTTCCGCTATGCCGTCGTTCGCCGCCTCGGATCTGCTTCCCCACCGCCGGCAGACTACCACCGCACCACACTCAACAACTTGGCCATGGGTTCGTCCAGGGCTGCATCGTCCTCCACAACTTCTCGTTTCAAGTGAACCACAAGAAGATCATTGGAAAAACAGAAGGAGGACACAAGATCGCCAATGTAAAGAGGTACTCCTCTTCCCTTATTCGTGCAAACCTTACGTCTCTGCTCACACAGTATTCATCCCATGAAAGAAACTAGTTGAGCGCTTCTTACTGCCTCTTCTTCGTGATACTAAATGCACAAGGTTTCCTCCCTTTACTAGTTCACCTTTGCTAGAGGTCAGTAGCCCGCCTGGATTTCAATTCAGGGTCAGTCGAACCACAATTAAAAGAAGCAGCACCCGCTTAAGCGTGCGGAGCACCTAGTCCGCATGTTCACCGAGGAAACGGCGCATCAGTGTCTATCATAGGGGTGTGGGGCGCAGAAGCTGCTAGCGCCCGATCTGGAGGTCGGCGGGGCTCGAATGGATGGCCGGGGGGTGGTGCCAAGCACGGCGGTGCGGTGAGGTCGAGGGGAGGGCACAAGCAGGGGACTGGGCAGGTGGTCGCTGCCGTTTCGAGGAAGATCGTCAACACTGACTGGCTGGAGGTAGATGAAGGCGATCTGCCCATTCTTTGTACATCGGACGATGCAGAAAAAATGGACTGACCTATTTTTTTCATAGAATCCTGTATAATTTAGTATGCCATGCATGTTGTAGAGCTATCATATGTCTCCCATCATTTATTTCTCACCGACCTGCTACATGCTACCTTTACACTGTACTAATTGTGCATGCACTTCACCCATACTCACACTATTGTTTTTTTATGCATGGGTATTTCAGACTCTGACTTAGTGTTGATGAATGCTGAAAAGAAAAGACAGAAGTCGCTCCAGTGTAATTCGAAGATAAGCACTAAGCTTTTCAGTGCTCTAAAGGATGTAGTGTCAGCAGTTGGAGACAGTAAACATAGCTCTGCAGTTGATGATCTCAATTTCCACACACAGCCATCCCAGGTGCTTGCATTAACTTCACGCTGTCAAATGTGGTTGCATGTTGCATATGGTGTCTAGCTTGTATTGCTTCCAATTTGGTTAATTTGCATCTGCTTACTTTACACATTATACCTTTGATAATGACATGCCTTCTTGTTTTTGATACATACTACATATGTCTATTAACCATGTTCGTACATCAAACTAATGCTCTTTTGTATCCCTCGTCAATCACTTATGATGAGACAGTCACCCGAGCGGGTTACTATGAGACGCCATACTCGTTTAAAGAGTGCAGTGTCATCCTTCCCACATGATTCTCAAGAAACAGCAAGGCTAAATGAAGATAGTCAACGTAGCTCTCTAGTTGATGACCGCAAAATCAAGAAAGAGGAACGAAAAGAGTAAGGAAGGAGATGATGGTGGTCCTCTGCAGCAACGTAAACAGAGCATCTGTACTGATTCTCCTTGTACTGATAGTGCATTACAAGGTCCAAGTCTCCGCTCCCCAACTCCACCATCCAAGGTGCTTGCTCTAACTTGGCAGTGTGATATCTGGTTGCATGTTGCATATGGTGTCTAGCTTGTCTGCTCCTAATTAGTGTAAAGCTGCATCGCTTAACTTACACATGATACGTGGGAATATGACACGCTTTCCTGTTTTTGGTACATACTATATCATCTATCACACCATGTTCTTACATGAAACTACTCTTCTTGTGTATCTGCATCAGTCACTTATGATGGAACACCTTTAAGTTAGCAGTGTGATATTGGTTTGCGTCTTGAATATGATTTCTAGCATGTATTGCTTCTAGTTTAATGAAGGCATACCTATGTGAGACAATTTTAACTTGGCGAGTGATATTGATTGCACCTTTCATATGGTGTCTAGTTTGCAGTGCTTCTAATTTGTTGAAGTGCCTTCTGCTTAGTTACCACATCATAGGTGTGAATATGTCAAACCGTCCATTTTTTCGTACATATTCCGTCCTCATATCATGACTTTGCCTTTCATCAGAGTAGTGTTTGTCAGTATCATGCATCAATTTGTTGTGAAGAGCAAATTTTATTCCTTTTTCTTGTGGGTTTGACTTGACAAGGCAAAATCAAGAAAGAGGAAGGAAAAGAGTAAGGAAGGCGATGATGGTGGTCCTCTGCAGCAACATAAATGGAGCATTTGTACCGATTCTCCTTGTACTAATAGTGCATTACAAGGTCTAAGTCTCCGCTTCCCTACTCCACCATCCAAGGTGCTTGCTCTAACTTGGCAGTGTGATATCTGGTTGCATGTTGCATATGGTGTCTAGCGTGTATTGCTCCTAATTAGTGTAAACTGCATCTGCTTAGCTTACACATGATACGTGTGAATATGACACACTTTCCTGTTTTTGGTACATACTATATCTGTGTATCACACCATGTTCTTACATGAAACTACTCTTCTTGTGTATCCTGCATCAGTCACTTTTGATGGAACAGCTTTAAGTTGGCAGTGTGATATTGGTTTGCGTCTTGAATATGATTTCTAGCATGTATTGCTTCTAGTTTGATGAACGCCACCTATGACGAGACAATTTTAACTTGGCAGAGTGATATTGATTGCACCTATCATATGGTGTCTAGTTTGTAGTGCTTCTAATTTGTTGAAGTGCCTTCTGCTTAGTTACCACATCATAGGTGTGAATATGTCAAGTCGTCCCTTTTTTTCGTACATATTCCATCCTCGTATCATGACTTTGCCTTTCATCAGAGTAGTGTTCGTCAGTATCATGCATGAATGAGTTCTGAAGAGCGAATTATATTCCTTTTTCTTGTCGGTTTGACCTCACAATGGAAAATCAATAAAGCTGAAGGAAATTGGCAAGGCATTGGATGATGGTGGTCCTTCTGAGCAACTGAAACGGAGGTTCTCTATAGATTCTACTCCACCATCCTCCCAACAAGATTCGCAAGACAACGCAAGGCTAGACAGTCAACGTAGCTGTGTAGATGATGAGCACATCTCCCCTATTCCACCATCACAGGTGCTTGCTCTAACTTGGCACTATTATATGTGGTTGCATGGTGCATATGATGTCTAGCTTGTATTGCTTCTAACTTTGTTGAATTGCATCTACTTACTTTACACATAATGCCTGTGAATATGACACGTGTTCCTATTTCTAGAACATACATGTACATGATGATCACATCTCCCCTACTCCACCATCACAGATGCTTGCTCTAACTTGGCACTATTATATGTGGTTGCATGTTGCGTATGATGTCTAGCTTGTATTGCTTCTAACTTTGTTGAATTCCATCTGCTTACTTTACACATAATGCCTGTGAATATGACACGTGTTCCTATTTCTAGAACATACATGTACATGATGATCACATCTCCCCTACTCCACCATCACAGATGCTTGCTCTAACTTGGCACTATTATATGTGGTTGCATGTTGCGTATGATGTCTAGCTTGTATTGCTTCTAACTTTGTTGAATTCCATCTGCTTACTTTACACATAATGCCTGTGAATATGACACGTGTTCCTATTTCTAGAACATACGTGTACATGATGAGCACATCTCCCCTACTCCACCATCACAGGTGCTTGCTCTAACTTGGAACTGTTATATGTGGTTGCGTTTTCTGTATGATGTCTAGTTTGTATTGCTTCTGATTATGTTGAATTGCATCTGCGTAGCTTACAACTTATACCTGCAACGATCACTTGCCCATATGACACATTTAACACGGGACTGTGATGTAGGTTGCATCTTGCATTGTCTTCTAGCTTGTACTACTTCTAATTTCTTGAAATGGCACTTACGACGAGACACTTTTTACCTGATAGAGTGATATTGGTTGCATGTTCATATGGTGCCTAGCTTTCATTTCTTCTAATTTTGTTGAAATGCCTTCCGCTTCTTGTTTTTTCATACATATTCCATCCTCCTATAAATGCGTGTGAATATGAAAGCTGTCTTTTTGTATATATTCCATCCTCCTATCCTGCGCTTGCCTCACATCAAAGTAGTGTTAAATCGTATCATGCATCAACCAGTTATGCAGAGCTAATTTTATTCATCTTCTTGTGGTCTTGACTTCATAAGGCAATATGAGAAAATAGGAAGGAAAAGAGTAAGTTAGGGATGTTGGTGGTCCTCCGTGGCCTTGAGCAGAGACTCTCTAGATTTGCCCTTGCTACTCCTAATGAAGTTGAAGTCCCAAGTCTACATGATGATTTCATCTCCGTACTCCACCATCGCAGTGCTTGCTCTAAGTTGTGATGTGATAATTGGTTTCATGTTGCATATGTTGTCTAGCCTGTATTTCTTCTATTTTGATTAAATTGCACCGGCTGAGTTCATACGTTATACATGTGCATATGACATGGCGTTCTGTGTCTAGAATACACTACATCTATCTATCATATCATGTTCTTACATCAAAGTACTGCTGTTGTGTATCCCGCATCAGTCACTCTTGACTGGACACTTTTAACATGGCAGTTTGATAGTGGTTGCATCTTGCATTGATTTCTACGTTGTACTGCTTCTAATTTTTCAAATTACCACTTATGACAAGACACTTTTAACTTGGCAAAGTAATATTGGTTGCATCTTTCATATGGTGTCTAGCTTGCATTACTTCTATTTTCTTGAAAATCCTTCTACTTAGTTTACACATTGTAGCTGTGAATATGTCATGTCGTCCTGTTTTTCTTGCATATTCCATCCTCATACGGTTGTCTTACATCAAAGTATTGCTTGTATGTATCATGCATCAATGAGTTCTGAAGAGCGATTTTATTCTTTTGTGTTGTGGGTACGGCTTGACATGGCAAAGTCAAAAAAGAGCAAGGAAAATAATATAGTAGGGAGTGGTGTTACTCGTCGGGTGAAACAGAAAAGGATCTGCCATCCAGATTCTGCTGGTACTTATAGTGCAGTAGAAGTTCCAAGTCCACCAGATAAATCTACAAACACAGTATCACCTGCTCCACCAGCTGCAGCATCTGCTTCAACTGTACCAGCATGTCAACGAGTTACTCGTTCGTTTGCTCCGGAACTGGCTAATTCCCAAGCTGCCTTCACACCTAACACTACTTCCGAAGCACTACTAACACAACAGGACTTGGCAAGATTAGATGAACCTCATGAGCATCAACACCAAGACGGTACCTGACCAAGTCAAGTTGCAGTTGCATGCTCCTTTATATGTACTCTCACAGTTTCATGTACACTAACACTTCCCATATTCGTTGTTGAACTAGCACCACAATTCAAGTGGAAATAGACATCAGGGATAATGCTTGAGAGATTAACAAAATCTAAAGCAGGAAGAATGGAGATCCATTTTGAGGCGGGTTTAAAAAGGCTACGTGATGCTACAGAGTCAGCCAAGTTAGAATGAGAGGCAGCCATTGCCGTTAGGTGTCATGCACATATCCTCCCAACGTGGATCCAGTATAGGAATGAGAAAGACAATACCCAGTTTAACACCTTCCTTGACCATTTATCCATAAGTAATGTTATTCATCACAATTAGTAATATTGTCTTGCTCTGTCCCATACTTTCTAGCTTCCTCCTAATAAGACTCACATTCTTTTTCAACAGATGAGGTTCAAGTTGGATCCGAAAGATGATGCAACTAAACAAGCATGAACTCATGTTTTTCAGTCTGCTCTGCGACAGTATAGGTAGCACCTTAGAAAATTTCACATTGAAGGCAAGGCTAACAATGAAATCACCCAAACATCTCCAGTGGAATATATTACAGATGAAGACTGGACAGACCTCGTTAAACACTGGTCTGATCCAAAGTATCAGGTAGGCTATATGTATTTGATCAGACCACATATTGAACTTGTATTTATGTATGTGCCTTACAAGTGTATCTTCTTCTAGGCTAACTGTTTGAAGAACAAGACCAATCGTTATAAAGTGAAATTCCAACAGACAACAGGATCTCGTAGCTATATTGCACACTGCGAGGCTCTTGTAAATAGCTTCTACTTCCTTCTTTTTTCTGTGCCATATTATCGTATCTATATTGACTTGTTCCAAATACAGAGGAAAGCCTGTGCAGACCAAAAATAACCTAAACTGAATGTAGTGCAAATCTTCAAGGATTGCCACACCAGCAAGATGAAGGGCATGAGCACACCAGTTCAAGCCGCTGTTGTAAGTCCTTACTCCTCCTGCCTTTGAACTGATTGGTACTGTGATGTGTTCATTTAACTACTTGGTTTACGGCCAATGTCAGTTACTCTGTTCACTTTTATACACGGCTGTCCTAACGTATTATTTCACCTTACATGGTTTAAAAGAGATGAAGGATATACTTTTGGTCTTGATCTGTATTCTAGTTGTTATGTTCACGTGCACACACAATGATAAAATAGCCTGTTTGTTTTATATCTGTTGCCCATGATATGAATGATGTCATACTATGTTCATCCTACTTTAAACCATGTCTCTTTATCCTTAGATGTCAATGAATGTGAGGAAATAGACAATACATTAGGCATGCTACATGGACATATGTTCCGAAAGTGATTCTATTATGTAGTTGGCACTACATTACATGCTAATGTATTGTAGTAGTTCACCAAAATAAGTTATATATAAACGTGTAACCTACTTTGTTTTTTTTGTCTCATTAGTAACTTATCTGGTACACTAATCTACAAGTTCAAACTTTCAGGAAGCTATGGAAAAAATGATTGAACAGCCACAACCACCTGAAGGTGACGAGGCTACCACAGGCACAATGTCACCTCTTGCTGCAGTGCGTCAGTATCTCTCCACTAACAATGCAAAAAGCACCTTCCTGCGTAATTCTGGGTTGGTTGTCAATGTAACCTCGTCCAAATCGCCTACTGAACAAAATCTTCCTGCTAGACAGAGCGATATATCTGTGCTCCAGACACAAGTCCAATCCCTAATGGACGTCGTTTTGGAAACAACAATAGTGGTTGAGAAATGTTGCCAAGATATGAATGGTTTTGAAACCATACTATCAGACATTCGCTTCGTTGTTCAAGAGCAATGGCGGAAAAAAGGTGAAGATCGTGCTGCTCCATCAGATTCTACAGCCTGAAACATTAGCACTCAGGTCAAATGATTTGTGCTTCTATACATCTGATGGTGCTTTTATCTACAAGGACTATAAACTTTATGCCAATAGGCCTTTTGTTGTATGGTTGGAATTTATTTTGTTGTGATACAATATTTATGATGCTGCCAAAGGCTGCAATAATTACGACGCTATTTTTGTATAGTGTAGGTTTATCTTAGAAATGTATTTGGCCGGAAGCTTCGTAGGAGCCCAACATGCCAACATTCGTCGGCCCATTCCAATTGGGCTAAAAACGATTATGGGCCGATATTTGCATTTAGCCCACTAAAATTATCTGGGCCTAAATCAGCATAAGATTTCATATTTTTCTGGTAGGCCTGTGCCCATAGTGGGCCTTTAATAGGCCTAAACATAATTTCGGCCCTCAGTAACAATAGGCCGTTTACAGGTGTAAATATCTAGTGCCAATAAAAAACATGGGCCTTTAAAAGACCGAAAGTGAGATTGGGCCCTGATTGTGCCAAATAACCCATTCGTCTTAGCAGGCCGAAATGGTGGCCCATTTACGAGGCAGACCTTTCACAGGCCGAATTTCGGACGGGCCGTAAATGCGTCGACCTAATACACGGGCCTTTAACAGGCCAGAAGTTCGGTCGGTCCAGATTATCGTCATTTTTATATGGGCCCTTAATGGGCCCGATGTGACATTGGGCCACATATGGCCCTTGGATTTCGTGCGACGTTTACAGGCCGAAAATCACAACTGGCCGAAAGTGGCCCAAATCTATAGTGGGCCTCTAACATGCCGAATGTCAGACATGGCCGAATATGACCCAAATCCTTCACGGTCATTTATGGGTCGAAAGTTTCAATGGCCTATAAATGAGCCCAAATGAAGCAGGACCTTTAACAGGCCGGAAATACACCGGGCCGTAATTTGGCCCATATACTTAGCGGTCTGTTAACGGGCCAGAAGTGACAATGGGCCGCGATGATGACAAGTTTAGGACAGGCCGTTGACGGGCCGATTTGGCACTAGCCGTACGGGCCTTAACTGAGAATGTTGGGCCTTTAGCTAGGCCGGCCCATTATGGTCTGCAAAATCATGTGGTCCTTTAGCTGGGCCGACCCATTATGGCCCGCAAAATCTCGTGGGCCTTTAGCTGGGCCGGCCCATTATGATACGCAAAATCTAGTGGGCCTTTTGCTGGGCAGACCCATTATGGACCGCAAAATCTTATGGGCCTTTAGTTGGGCCGGCCCATTTAAACTTTATGGGCCACTTTGTGGCCGGTCCACGTGTCAACATATCATAGCCGCATCTCGCCCATTGGATGAGTGACACCTGTGCCAACGCGGCGCTGACACGTGTTTCCGTCAGCCAATCAGAATTTTACACGTGGAAAATCCCCATTGGTCCGGGCCGTTAACGGGTTATCAGATCGAAAACTGGACCCGATAGCTTAACGACGTTCCGTTACGGTGGATGCCACGTGTCGGTCACCCTTGACGAAAGCACTTCTGTGACGCGCGATTTATCGTCATGGAAGTGGACACTTCCGTGATGATAATTTTGGTAATGTCATGGAATACTTCTACGACAACACAATTATGACTATCTTGATTCTGCCATAAATTTGTCATGGATGTACATGCATGACAGAAAACGTGACCTACTGTGACAAACACATATCATCACGGAAGTGTATTTTTTTTGTAGTGAACCTTATTAACGAATCATTTTTGAGAGGTATGAAGTTGATGAATTTAGTGAGCACTACCTTCTATCCCTACCTTTTGTTTTGTGTTTTTATTAGTTAAATAAAATAAAATGCCATGTTTTGTCTGTTTTAATACGATTTTTTCTGAATATTTAAGAATTTTGGTGCAACTAGTATCAAAGGGAGGTGCACCAGGTGGGCACAACCCTAGTGGGTTGTGGTCCCCACGTGGCCCCCCTCACTTATCTCTTCTTCCCACATCACCACTTACCTCTAGAAAAGAAATCACCATTGCTCTCTCTCTCTCTCTCTCTCTCTCTCTCTCTCTCTCTCTCTCTCTCTCTCTCTCTCTCTCTCGTGTTCTTGCTCTCAAACCCGCTGATTTCGATCTCTTTGCTCGAAGCTCCGCTTACGAAACTTTTTCGGGGGATTGTTGCTTGGTATGTGACTCCTCCGTTTGTCCAATTAGTTTTTGCTTTAGTTGTTTATATTTTGAATAATTAGTTGCTCTTGGTGCTGCTGTAGATGAGCTTGCATGTTGAATTCTTAGAGTTCTAAGTAGTTTGAATGCTTGCTATGGCCTCTATGCATACCTATGAGTAGTCGCTATCAATCTTGTAAAGCTTGGTTGATAAATTTTTGTGACCCAAATTTTTTCAGAAAATTGTACGTGAATATGATGAACCTCTTTGGAAGGAGTTCTTCGAGGAGGAGATCCCCAGTGGCATCTTCTAGTAGGAGCTACACTCGTCGGTCTTATGTTGAACCAAGTGAAAGTTGCATAGGAGATGCCGCCACCAAAACATGCTTATGGCCATGCAACGATTATATGGTGAGTCTGGGCGTTAAGGAAAAATTTGAGCAATATGTTCACAATACCGAGCTCGGTCCCTACATTGCAGATAAGTGCAACCAACACCTCACTCTCATTGAATCATTTGTCAAAGGATTTAAATTCCATCTACGTGAGTCTAGGGTGTCATTTAAACTGTATGAAAAATCCATTTACCATATCTTTAGAGAGATTTGCTCACCACTGCAAAATTCCATTTTGGGGTTCACTTGATGAACCACCAAGATCTGAGTTACAAACATGCTTGACTAGTCTTTGCTATGGTGAGACTAGGGGAGTGACGCAAGGTAGAATAAATAGCATTCATTTTCCCGCAATTCAGTACTTTAAATTATTTAACGGAAAATGTATTGTAGGTAAACAAGACTGTAGTACACTTTGTGCTCCAGACTTGAGCCTCATACGCACCGCTCTCACCGTTGAAAGAAGTTATAATCTTGGAGCGATTGTTGCACGCAGGTTGCAACACAACACTAGTAGTGGTTATTTCTATGGTGGAATTTATGCCACACGCTTAGCAAGAGAGATGGGTATTTCACCTTTGCCATATGACCCTATTTTACCCATGCAATATTTAGACTTTGATGCTATGAAATGTCATAAGATCCTTAGAGGTGAACCCCATAATTTCACCTATAAATTGTTGTTTAATCAAAGTTCCGCTGTGCACACATATTTTCCTGCGCCTGCTCTCTTTGATGTTCACAATAGGGGAAGATATTTTGTTCTTGAGAGCAAGGCCCAAGCTCATAACGCGGCTGTTGTGTCCGCACGGCAGGCTGAGGCATCCACACCGAGAGCCTCCATGAGCTATCACTCCGATCACTATGCAAGCTTCTGAATGATTACCAAGTTAGGCCAAAAGCCTAAGCTTGGGCTAGTACGTATTTCTTACCGACATTACATTCATGTTCACACAGTTCATTTGTCGATGCTCACACTTTTTCGTTGTACTATCAATGCTAAATCTATTTTCTTGCTTTCTTCTTGTGTGTTTGTAAAACTTTGAGAAAATCCAAAAATATATTACCTGCTTCTTTTTGGTTTTTCTTCCTAGTTGAAATTGTTGTAACACTAAAAAGAAAACCCAAAAAGGTTTCCTTGTTCTTCTTTTACTTGTTGGGAGCTTTCCCGTGTAAATAGTTTTTCTCATTTTTATTTTCCCCCTTTTATTCGCTTGTTCAAGAAAAAGAAAAAACTGCAAAAGTATTTCAGTGTGTTTCTCTGAATTTCTTTTCTTTTTATTGAGTCGTACCAAGGATAAGAGCATAATGAAAATGTTGAGTGGCTCTCATTTGCATTATTGTTGATCTAACAAAGAGCCCATTTTACCTTATCTTCTTCTTTTGAATAAAATGTTTGCAGATTCCAGCTTAGTCCACGACACTCTTGCACTATTATTATTTTCATATCATTCGGTCGTGCAAGTGGAAGGCAATGCTGACGATATTTGATGAATTGGTCGTGGCAGAGAGAAATGGGTATGAACTCAACTTGTTCTGTTTTTGTAAATATGTTTAACCTAGTATCCGTTATTCAACCTATTATGATTAAACATGTTTGCAATGACCATTAGAGATTATAGTTGCTCATGCCATGCATAAGTAGCTAGGAGTGGATAATGATTTATCTTGGATGTCAACATCGCGTTAAAATGATTGTGATGTAGTATGATGATATGGTATCCTCCTCTGAATGTTCGAGTGGCTTGACTTGGCACATGTTCATGATGTAGTTCAATAAAAACCAATATAGCCACTATGATATTTATGTTCATGGTGTTCATATCCTACTCATGCTAGTATCCAATGTTACTTATGCATAATGCCTGTCCATGACCGTTGTTGCTCTCTAGCTGGCCGCTTCTCAACCTATTTGCTAGCCTTCGCTTGTACTAAGTGGGATTTTTGCTTGTACATCCAAAACCTTAAACCCAAGTTATTCTAGATGAGTCTACCATACCTACCTATATGCAGTATTACCCTGCCGTCCTAAATAAATTTGCAAGTGCCACCTCTAAAAACTTAAAATAAATATCCTTTTTGTGTTCCTTGATTGTTCATAGAGCGACATGAGGTAGTCGGTATCTTCCATTCTAAGCGGGTTATTCTCAGGATGAGCGTTTATTCACTCGCCACTGCATGAGAGGGATTCCCTGTCCCAAATTGCAAAAAAACTTACAAATAATCAAACAACAACTCCCACATAGTAATAACCTTTACTTTATCGCTTGGGAACCGCCACTAATTTTTTTAGCATGGAAGATATTGATAACTGATGGTCGCGAAGTAAACAGGAAGGGTGCATTTCTCAAAATATCATTTACCTCTGTTTTAAAAACTTGAGCTCTGGCACCGCTGCAAATCACTGCTTCCCTCTGCGAAGGGACTATCTATTTACTTTTATGTTGTGCCATAACCTTCTAAAATAAGCGCTAGAACCTGAGAGCACTGCTGTCATGCTTACATTGTGTGTAGCTAATGTTGGGTGCATCATGACTGGATCTTTTTTACCATGAATTACAATGTTTAGTCGCTGCTTGAAGTTTGGAGGTCCTTTGCATTTATGTTTTGCGGTCTCAGAAAGGGCTAGTGAGATACCACTATTGTCATATTATACCATGGTTACTTTGATAACGTGTTGCTATTCGAGATTTCATATTATTGCTCGCTAGCTGATTATGTCATTGATATAAGATAATATAATTTTTAAGAGTTATTGTCGACATGGTTAGTCATAATATTGGTTGAAAACCTGGGTGCTGTTTAAGCTTATTTATGCAAACAAGAGCAAAAGAGTTCATAAAAGTTTTTGTTTTTCACTTTCAGTTTACCAACTGAAATGCTTGAGGACAAGCGAAGGTATAAGCTTGGGGGAGTTGATACGTCTCAGTCGTATCTACTTTTCCTAATGCTTTTCCTCTTGTTTTGGACTCTAATTTGCATGATTTGAATGAAACTAACCCGGACTAACGCTATTTTTAGCAGAACTACCATGGTGTTGTTTTTGTGCACAAATAAAAGTTCTCGGATTGGAAAGAAACTTTGCGGGGATTTTTTATACAATAAAAGATAATTTCTATGTAGTATGGTCACTGTATGGTCTATATGATTCTAGTTTATGTTGCCAAATCAAGATAGATAAAGTTCGAATCATATCTATTTAAGACAAAGCAGCATAGATAGAATATAAGTGTGGGAAACTACACAGCAATAACAAAACTTGTAATGTGCATGGCATGAGAACATAACTGTTTATTCAATTGAAACTGAAATCAACATAGAGCAAGTTACAACAGCAAACACACTAAAGAAACAGGTTTAAAACATACTCGTTCCGCCATTGGAGTTTCAATTGCATCCTTCAAATTTGAAATTAGTTGTTATGAGTAAATACAGTGATGCAAGAGCAAAGTATTATGAACCATAGCTACAGAACCTGACCTGAGAACAATTCTTCTTCTTCTTCAAGCGTTGACTTGGGGTTCGGAGTGGTGGTCCTCATGCTTTGGGCACTGCAGTTGCCTTACTAACTGCTCGTGTTCGGGTGCTCTATGGTGGAAACGGTGCTGTGTCAACTGGAACTGGGTTACTATCTGCTGGGGTTGAGGTTAGAAGGGGTGTAGCTGGTTCTCTGTCCAACTGGGTAGGGGTACAATCTACGTGAGTCTGGGTTATGTGTGGTGGGGCTGGTTCTTGGGCAAGTACAACCGTGGTTCTATCTGCATCGACAGGTAGCACGATCTTTTCTAAAGACCATGTTTTTACTCCCACAGATACTGCCATCACCCCCTCTAATTGAAATGGCTGATAAAAAATAAATGTAATCTAATGTATAGACATTGTAAGATAGACAAGTGCAATGGATAGTAGGGAAGAAAACAGGGCATGAAATAATTCACATTTAGTTGTCTAACCAAACAGAATAGCAGGACATAAATTCACATATATGGTGGCTAATTAAACAGGATAACATGACACAATTTCACATGTATGATGGCTAACTAAACAAGATAGAATGACATACTTCAAAATATGATGACTATGTAAACAGGATGACATGATATAACTATACGATGTGTCTATTAAAGTGGTTGGCATGCCATAAATCATAAACATGCCATCGATGGAAACATGACGTCATGATATAATTCACGGATAGAGTGACATAATTCAAAATATGATGACTATGTAAACAGGATGAGATGATATAACTATATTATGTCTTTAGAAAATGGGTTGGCATGCCATAATTCAGATACATGTTGTCTGTGTAAACATCTTGGCATGATATAATTCAAATATATGATTTATATACTAAGCAAGTGAGCAGAGGGCAATCACATATATGATGTGTCAACTAAGGAGATGGCATTCAATATTGTGTATATGATGCAAAAACTAAGCATTGCAATACAACATATGCATTATATGAGTAATATAACCCTCCCAAGTTTGAGCGTACACCTCAGGGGGATAATAGGACTGGTCATCTGCCTATGAATCCTCCTCTGAAGAGCTATCTATAACCAACAAGATATCTGCTTCAGCAGGTAGCATTGTCTGCTCTGAAGACCTTGTTTTCACTCTAGATTTCTCCATCACCATTTCGAATGGCTGATGCACAGGAAGAGCAGTTGAATATACAAACATTGTCGACAAATGCAATGAGAAATACAAAAATAAGGACGACATGATATACCTCAAATATATGACGCTTGGCTAAACAGCATGGCATTGCATAATTCACTTATATAATGTCTTGCAACAAGATAGCTGTCGGTGTCAAAACTGGCGGATCTCGGGTAGGGGGTCCCGAACTATGCGTATAAGGTCAATGGTAAAAGGAGACGGGGGACATAATGTTTACCCAAGTTAGGGCCTTCTCTATGGAGGTAATACCCTACTTCCTGCTTGATTGATCTTGATGAATATGAGTATTACAATAGTTGATCTACCACGAGATCGTAATGGCTAAAACCCTAGAAGTCTAGCATGTATGACTATGATTATCATTGTTCCCCGGACTAAGCCCTCCGGTTTATATAGACACCGGAGGGGACTAGGGTTGTACAAAGTCGGTTACAGAGAAAATAATCTTCATATTTGGACGCCAAGCTTGCCTTCCACGCCAAGGAGAGTCCCATCACGGGTAGAGTCTTTGGTCTTTGTATATTCACAGCCCATTAGTCCAGCCCACGGTCAACAGGCCGGACGCCCGAGGACCCCTTAGTCTAGGACTCCCTCAGTAGCCCCTGAACCAGGCTTCAATGGTGAGGTGTCCGACGCGCAGATTGTCTTCGGCATTGCAAGGCGGGTTCCCCTTTCCGAATACTCCAAGATAGTCTTCGGATGCAGCGAACGTGTCTGGATCTGCAACAAAAGTACCATGCACAACCGCAGAGAGCATAATATTCCACGAGTCAATCCTCTGACAACTTTTTGTAAGGTGACGTCACGTCTGCCCGGTCATTATTTTGAACCGTTGCTTGTCTTGCCGTTCCACGTTTCGAGGCGCGGCTTTTATTGGCACGTCTTGTCGAATCAGAGATCGTGTCCCCTTAGTTCGGACCCGCCTCACAGGGCCGATGGGTGGCTACCTCTGTTATAGAGGAGGACATTGTGAAGCTTCGCGCGGCCAGATACCTGACCGTGGAGATCCCCCACAAGCTTCCTGCTCAAGGACAGGTTATTCCTACTCCCAGATCCGGCGAGAGGGTTGTATTCATCTCCCACTTCCTCCGAGGGCTAGGATTCTCTCTTCATGCCTTTTCTCGGGTGCTTTTGTTTTATTGCGGACTATATTTTCATGATCTAGCCCCAGATTCTTTCCTTCACATCTCGGCGTTCATTATCACGTGTGTCGTGGTTTTGTCACGGCAGATGTCCTTGTGAAAGGACTTAGTCATGGAGCCATTGCTTCGGGTTAGCTTAAAGGGGTTAAAGCAGACAAGGGATGCAAGAGAGTTTAATACTAGTTCGGTCCCTTACGATGAAGGTAAAAGCCTACGTCTAGTTGTGATGGAATTGATGGGGTTTCGATGACCAGGGAGCGAATACGCTTTGCCTGAGTCTCGAGTTGTTGTCTGTTGTCCTGATCCGTCGCCGGGTCGTCCCCTTATATACATGGGTGACACCGTCGGTTTACAGAGTCCCGAGACTGGCTCATAAACGTGTCCGGTTCGGTCTCTGCTCTTTCTATCTTACCATACAAGTTACATACCAATACAGGTTCAGGTTGCAGGCCTTAAACCGGTTCTGGGCCATGGGCCTATATCTAACATTCCTATCTGCCTTCATGGGCTTCTAGCATACTCAACTACTGATGAAGTTAACCCGGCCTGTCCTGACCGGTTTACGCTCAATAGTAATATCCCCAACATTAGGCCCCAGATTGATTTGAACAGGTTCATGTCAATCCTTAACAGAAACTTCGTCTTCAACATCTTCTTGTAAGTTGGTAAACCGCCATGATGTCATCTTTTTGGATCTTGGCAAACCGTCGTGACGTCATCTATTATAAAGAAACTGTATATGATATATCCTCATTAATGGGTCTCCAACAATCGAGGCGACAGCTGCGCCTCACTTCCAAATTCACGACCCCTTGATTTTCGCGCCTGACACTTATCTCCTGCCTTTTTAAACATGACCGAAGGATCATTTTGTTTTTCCCCCTCGTGCCTCTTCGCTTCGTCTTCCTTGTGCTGCTCAGCTTCGGGAGCTTCGCCGCCGCCGTCGACCTTCGACCGTCGTCTCTGCTCCAACCTTGGCCGTTGCATCACCCTGAACGCATCAGAACACTGCGGCGCTCTTCCGCTTCTTCCTCAGCTCCGGTAAGTTCTCTACTCTTTCCGCCACAGATCTGTTCTAGGGTTCCCGAGTTCTTCGATGTTCATCAATGGAGATGTTTGTTCATATGATAATCCTGATAACCTCCTGAATATCTAATCTGTATAGTGGTAGCCTTTAGCCTCTGCTTCCATTTATGCATCTCAAAATAGTAGATCTTATCCAAAACTTCGCTCATTGGTCCGGTACTGCTTCTTAGTTTTTGAATATATTTCCCTTTTCTGACATGCCTTAGATCCGAAACCACAACATAATCTTGTGAAACCTGTTTTCATTCAGTTACTCATCTGTAACCTTGACTCTTCGATGCTTAGACTAGGCGGTTTAACTATACAGAAAAGTTGGTTTAACTATACAGAAAAGTTGATAATCCAGTATATACCATTAGTCCCCTTGTTGAACTGCCAATATATTTCCACTTATCACCTTCACTGGTGTACTGACTCCGGTTTAACAATATACTTTCGTCTTGTATCACTGTATAGCTGTCCAACGTGAATTTTAAACCGGAAATTATTATATTATAGATCTCCATTGCCATGGCCAAATAAGTGTATGAATGCAATTGGGTCCCTTCTTGAGTAACAGAGGAGCAGCTAGACAATCTTGTCAAAACGGGTGCCTTAAGCAAGAAAGATGTCATTCACTGGAGGGTCCCTGGCCCGGAATGTCCTCCTACTCCCAAAGATGGAGAAGTTGTTGTTTTTGCCGATCACCTAAGCCGGGGTTTCAACCCTCCCAGTTCAAAATTCTTCCGGGATGTACTTGCCAACTTCCAACTGCGCCCACAAGATATTGGCCCTAACTCTGTTACCAACATTTGCCACTTTCAAGTGTTTTCTGAGGTTTATCTTCAAGAAGAACCTTCAGTAGAACTATTCAGGGACTGCTTTCATTTGAACCGCCGCACAGAGTTCAAAGACGGGCCTAACACAAAACTAGGCGGGATGGCGATTCAGAAAAGGAAGGAAGTCACCTTTCCTCACGCCGATCTTCACAGTCACCCCAAAGATTGGAACCAGACCTGGTTTTACTGCAAGGACACGTCTCCAATTGATGAAAACCCCCTGCCGGGTTACCGTCCTGAATGTCTGAGCAACACGCACCCTTTTCCTCAAAGGTTAACTGCTAAAGAAAGAAGCAAATATGCTCCTCAACTATCCAAGCTTAGGGCCTTTATGGCCAACGGTTTAACAGGAGTTGACTTTGCCCGCTGCTGGATAAGCTGGAGCGTTTTGCCTTTGAGCCAATGCCCCGGTTTGATGTGTGAGTATACCGAAGAATTGAATGATGCTCAGCGGCACATTGATATTCAGCTGACAGATGACGAAGTCACTGAGGCTGTAAAAAAGATGCTGAATGAACCAGAGGCTACCTGTGCTCAAACCGGACTCCCCCCTTTCTGCACCATCAACAAACCGCCAGCCGTAAGATTCATACTATTCATTTTACCTGAAATTGCTTCTGTCCTGATGTATTCTGAAAATGTGATGTCTTTTTGGCAGGACAATAATCCGTTCTGGAACAAGAAACCTCCGCAAGACAAACTGGCGAAGCCAACCCGCCAAAAGACCAAAGCTGTGAAAAGACCAGCTAACCGGAAGAGAACCACTGCATCCGATCCACTGGTTGATGATGATGTGGGTAACACGGATTTTGAGGTAGAACCTGACTCACTTGGTTTATTTTTCATACGCCTTATTCATGATGATTATTGCCAGGACGACGCTGAAGTCAGTCATGCCGATGCTGTGGAGGTAATCATCCTTTCCTCCGATTCAAACCCTTTGCCTTCACTAAAAATCCGTCGGGCAAACCGGAAAGTTAAATTTTCTCATCCTCTTGCTTATTTGGACCCAAACTTTCTTGTGAAGACACAACAGCACGAGGCTCGCTGCACCACCCGACACAGCGGCCAGGTAGTTACCTCCGCCGGTTTACTGAACAGTCTGGTTCGGAAACGCCATTCAGAGGTCTCTAATTCTCTTGCCACTCCATGCCCTAAAGCGGGTTGTTTTCGTCAACCTCTTAATTCGTCTGATCCCAATTACCAGGGCACTTCTCATTCATCCTCTGGTGAGTCATCAGCCACCAAGCTTCCACCCCTCAAAACCGTGCTTGGGTAAGTCATATTCTGTTTTATGTCTTTAACATATTATTTTAACATATGCTGTACTGATACTTCTTAATTTCTTTCAGAGCCAAGCCCAGACCAAGCAAAAAGGCTCGCCTGAACAAAACGACAGAGGAAAATACCGCTGCTGAACTTGACAAAATACCAGACCCTGAAGAGGCCAATCTTGATGATGTGCTGAATGAACCACCACCACAAGACCATGACTTTTTTGCTGAACAGGCAGAGGTTGACATCACAGGTCCTATTGATAAGCCGACCAAATCTATCCGGACTGATAAACCGGCTAGTCCAACAAAGACTGCTGACAAACCGGTGACCCCAATACAAACCGAAAAAGAAAAATATGATGACGTCCTTATTACCGGCATTGGCCGTTCTGAACCGAGTAATCCTGTTGCTTTGTCAAAACATACTGCCAAGCAGGGATTCTCTGCGGTTGGCAAAGGCGAATGGAGTGCTGATTTGTCAACATATGCCGCTCAGGATGCTGAAGATCTCCATTCCGGCTATCTGAACCGGCTGTACACCAGCCGCGACTATGAAGCTGGTCTAGTAAAGATGATGAAGGAAAAATATGAGGTAACTTCCTATATGCTTCACTCCTTGTATTATTTGGTAGCTTTATTAATTCCAATAGCCCCCAAGTGACGGTTTAAGATGTCAACTTAAACCGGGACTTTAGTTAGTTTTCAATGTGATCCTCCATTCATATGAACTTTGCTGTCGTAGCCCCCAAGGGCTGGTTCAACTTTATAAAGTTAAACCGGGACTTTTATAGAAGAAAAAATCCTGTAACAATAGTCTTTGATTAAACAGCCATTAGCCCCCAAGTGCCAAGTTGAATACTTGTATTGAGCTTTGGGACTTTGAAAATTGTCTGATAGAGCAAATATGCATTAGCCCCCAAGTGGCAAGGGCATAACTTGTTATGGGCTTGGTACTTCAAGTATTTACTGTTACCTGACCAGATGATTGTCTCTTTGTAGGCTGAGCTGAGCAAAAAGGAGAGTCAAACCGCTGAACTTCAGGAAAATCTTAAATTGCAACAAGATGAAACTTCCAAGGCAAAGGCAGAGCTAACGAGCGCTTTAGGCTCTATGGAGAAACTTAAAGAGGGCTCCAAAAAAGAGCGGGCGGATTGGGCGATTGAGAAAGCCGCTTTAGCGCAAAGAGCTGAAAAAGCAGAAGCCGATCTTAAACCGGTGGTTGATGAATTGACCAGCGTGAAGCGTCAGGTGCATGCCATGATTGCAGCTGTATTTGGTAAGTATCCTTGTTCTCCGAGTTGAACAGATCTTGTTATATAGCCGCCGGTTTACTAACCCTTGCAATGATACAGGAACTCGTATCGTCCACTTGGGAACGGATGTGCGGAAGAAATTAAAAGCCGCCTATACTTTGATAGAGCAACTGTACACTAGTGCACAACGGATTATCTACACTGCTTCCCACAACAATCCGCCGCCCAACTTGATCCAAGATACCCTTAAAAGGTTGTCTATGCTCCTTGCCCGGGTTGAGGAGCTGAAGAAATCTGCTGCTAGAACGGGTGCTTTGGCCGCCCTAATCCGGGCCAAAGCCTGGGTGCCTGACTTTGATCCTGTTGAAGCAGCCCAAGGCTATCCCATCTTGAAGGAAGACGGGACAGAATTTGATGAAGAGGATCTTCCATCCATAAACCGGGAAGTGCGCCCTCTGGCATGCCAACTGGTTGAAGAGGCGGATCTATCCCACTATCAAGCCCAATATGACAATCAAAATAAGCTAGTTGCTGCACCAATTCCTGAGGCTGAGAACCTTATACCGCCAATCCGTAAGCATACTTACGCTCCTGATATTGAACCGTCGCTGCTGATCAATGATGAAGCTGTGTTTCAGCGTTAATCGAATCGATCGGGAGCAGCTGTTGATTTCAACCACGGGTAGGGAGGAAGATGCTGAACTGTCGCAAGATGATCCGCAACCGTCAGGTCAAGCTGGTGACCAAGCGTGAACTGGAGGCCAGTTTAAACCACTGCATGCTGTGACATGTAGTTGATAAAAAACAATGATCTTTTTTGGGCACTGGAACGCCTTGTAATAAACTAGTTTATATACTTTGTCTGGTATGCCTTCATGCATATTTATCTTCAATTGATGCTTCTGTGATTCATATTTATCCCAACTATTTCTGCAGTCAAAAAAGTTTTAAAAACGCCCTGGTGGTTTACCACAGGGCGGGTCATCATACCCACATATACAAAAACAAGGGTGATAACTTAGGTTGGAATATATAACCAAATATGGAAATACATCATACCTGCCACCGTCTGGCACGATGTTGGCTGACCAACCTTGCAGCTGGGCCAATAACCCAAACTGTGGAGGAGAAAACAACTCCTGTTAATATAAGATTGATTTACAATGTAAACCGTTCCGGGTTATGATAAACACCAGTTTACTCCATAATAGGATGGTACTAGAAAATCAAACCGGGCAAACAATCTCCGGATTAAGATTGGACCATATTTCGTCAATTTGTAATTGACAGTCGAACCGGACTAACAATGTCAGTTTGAAAATGGAACAAAAGTAATGTTTATCAAAAAAGAAAAACAGAATTCAAGGAAAGGTAAAGATAAAACCATTGCTAATGAGGCTTTAAGCCGATCAAGAGGCATTACCATGGTCTGACACGACCAAGCCCCCAAAAAGGTGTAGCTATGGTTCGAGTCAGTCAGGTCCCCAAATGATGCTTTGGCATTACGCCGATCAAGAGGTGTAGCTATGGTTCGGGTTCGACCAAGCCCCCAAGTGATGCTGTGGCACTAGGTCGATCAAGAGGCTTAACTATGGTTCAGACGTGATCAAGTTCCCAATTGATGCTATGGTATTGCGCCGATCAAGAGGCGCGGCTATGGTTCGGATACGACCAAGCCCCCATGTGATGCTATGGCATGACGCCTATCAAAAGGTGTAGCTATGGTTCGGATACGACCAAGCCCCCAAGTGATATAATATAAAGCCTTTGAGAGGCCAAAACCAAGGGGTAAACCGGACGCCGCTTTATCAACGAAAATTCCATGTAACCACACATGTTGTAACCAATAGATACCCCGCTTTAGTTGAGGTTCTGGTTTATTATATTAATCATAATATATACATAAGCATAATATGTACAAAAGCAGATCCTATAGCTCAAGTATAGTAAGGACGAAGATGAGCAATATTCCACGGCCGGTTGGTCTCCTCCTCCGATTTACGTGAATCTTTGCACTCTCGAACATCGATCAGGTAGTATGACCCGTTGTGTAGATCTTTGCTGACCACAAAAGGTCATTCCCAAGGTGGGGATAACTTGTGCATATCCGTCTGATCCTGGATGAGCCGAAGCACCAAATCTCCTTCTTGAAAGGTTCTGGTCCTAACCCGGCGGCTATGATAGTGACGCAGATCTTGCTGATAAATCGCCGAACGGGCGGCCTCTATGTCACACTCTTCATCTAATAGATCGAGAGCTTCTTGCCGTGCCTTCTCGTTGTCCGCTTCAACATATGCCGCCACACGAGGCGAGTCATGACGGATGTCACTAGGAAGATTCGCCTCCGCTCCATAAACCATGAAGAACGGTGTTTATCCTGTCGACCTATTAGGCGTGGTGTTGATGCTCCATAATACTGAAGGTAACTCCTCAACCCAACAACCCGACGTCCGCCGCAGGGGAACCATAAGCCGAGGTTTGATGCCTCTCAAAATTTCTTGATTGGCCCTCTCTGCTTGACCATTGGATTGTGGGTGAGCCACTGATGAGACGTCAAGCCGGATGTGCTCACGTTGACAGAACTCCTTCATGGCACCCTTGGACAGGTTGGTACCATTGTTAGTGATAATGCTATGTGGAAAGCCAAACCGGAAAATCACTTTTTTGATGAATTGAACCGCCGTGGCCGCATCACACTTGCTAACGGGCTCGGCCTTTACCCACTTTGTGAACTTGTCAACCGCCACCAGCAGGTGGGTCTTCTTGTCTTTGGATCTCTTGAAAGGCCCAACCATATCCAGCCCCGAGATTGCAAACGGCCAAGTAATTGGAATCATCCTCAATTCTTGAGCCGGCACATGAGCAAGTCTTGAGAACTTTTGACAGCCATCACATTGTCTGACCAAGTCCTCTGCATCAGCATGAGCAGTTAACCAATAGAAACCGTGACGAAACGCCTTGGCCACCAAAGATTTTGAACCGGCGTGGTGACCACAATCTCCTTCGTGGATTTCACGCTAAATTTCATAGTCTTCCTCAGGAGATACATAGCGTTGAAACGCCCCTGACACACTGCAATGATGCAACTCTCCATTGATAATAGTCATGGACTTGGACCGCCGGATTATCTGTCCGGATAGAGTCTCATCCTCTGGGAACTCGCCCCGATTCATGTACGCGAGATAAGGAATCGTCCAATCCGGGATGACATGAAGAGCCGCCACCAATTGAGCTTATGGATCAGGAATATCCAAATCCTCTTCACCAGGGAGCTTGACGGACGGATATGCAAAACATCCCAAAAGACATTAGGCGGGACCGGTTTATGCTGAGAACCCAATCGGCTCAAAGCATCCGCCGCTTCGTTCTTCCGTCGGTCCACGTGATCCACCTGATAGCCTTTGAAGTGACCTGCAACAATATCCACCTCACGACGATATGCTGCCATGAGCGGGTCCTTGGAATCCCAAGTGCCAGACACTTGTTGAGCCACCAGGTCTGAGTCACCGAAGCACTTAACTCGGCTTAGATTCATCTCCTTAGCCATCCGAAGACCATGGAGTAAAGCTTCATACTCAGCTGCATTGTTAGTACACGGGAACATTAAGCGGAGTACATAACAGAGCTTATCACCTCGTGGGGAAGTTAATACGACTCCAGCCCCCGAGCCTTCCAATTGTCTGGACCCATCAAAGTGAATAGTCCAATAGGTGTTATCCGGCTTCTCCTCAGGTGCTTGCAATTCTGTCCAATCATTGATGAAATCCACAAGCACTTGAGATTTGACCACCGTCCGAGGTACGTATTTCAACCCATGAGGCCCAAGCTCTATAGCCCACTTGGCAATCCGGCCAGTCGCTTCCCTATTTTGGATTATATCTCCCAATGGAGTAGAGCTGACCACCGTGATGGGATGACCTTGGAAATACTGTTTAAGCTTCCGGCTTGCCATGAAAACTCCATACACCAGCTTCTGCCAATGCGGGTACCTTTGCTTGGACTCAATAATTACCTCGCTGATATAGTAAACCGGACGTTGAACCGGATATTCTTTGCCTGCCTCCTTGCGCTCCACCACAATAGCTACGATGACTGCCCGAGCATTAGCTGCCACATATAACAGTAATGGTTCCTTGTCAATCGGAGCAGTGAGAACAGGCGGATTAGCTAGCTGCCGCTTTAAGTCCTCAAATGCTTCATCCGCGGCAGAACTCCAGACGAAGTTATCCGTTTTCTTCAGCATCTGATACAAAGGAATTGCCTTCTCACCGAGGCGGCTGATAAACCGGCTTAAAGCGGCAATCCGTCCTACCAAGCGTTGAACATCATTGATGCACTTCGGTTTAGCCAAGGAGGTGATAGCTGTGATCTTTTCCGGATTAGCCTCAATGCCCCTGCTAGACACCAGAAGACCCAATAACTTGCCTGCCGGTACACCAAAAACGCACTTGGCCGGATTGAGCATCATCTTGTAAGTCCGCAGGTTATCAAAGGTTTCCTTCAAATCATCAACCAGAGTCTCCTTCTTCCTTGACTTGACCATAATATCATCCACATAGGCATGAACATTACGGCCGATTTGCTTATGAAGACAATTCTGCATACACCGTTGATAAGTCGCCTGGGCACTCTTGAGCCGAAAGGGCATAGATACATAGCAGAAGGCTCCAAAGGGGGTTATAAAGGTCGTCTTCTCCTGGTCCTTAACTGCCATCTTGATCTGATGATAACCGGAATACGCATCCAGAAAGCTTAAACGCTCGCAACCCGCCGTAGCATCAATAATTTGATCAATACGGGGAAGGGAAAAAGGATCTGCTGGGCAAGCTTTGTTGAGATCTGTGTAATCCACACACATACGCCATGTGCCATTTTTCTTAAGGACTAGCACCGGATTAGCCAACCATTCAGGATGGAAAACTTCAACGATAAACCCAGCCGCCAAGAGCCTGGCTACTTCTTCTCCAATAGCTTCGCGTCTTTCTTCATTGAACCGGTGGAGAAACTGCTTCACCGGTTTGTACTTAGGATCCACATTAAGAGTGTGCTCAGCGAGTTCTCTCGGTACACCTAGCATGTCTGAAGGCTTCCACGCAAAGATGTCCCGATTCTCACGGATGAACTCGATGAGCGCGCTTTCCTATTTCGGGTCCAAGTTTGTGCTGATGCTGAACTGCTTGGATGAATCGCCAGGTACGAAGTCAACAAGCTTAGTCTCAGCAGCCGATTTGAACTCCAGGGCCGGGTCGTTCTCGGTAGTTGGCTTCTTCAACGGAGTCATATCTGCCGGATCAACATTATCCTTGTAAAACTTCAACTCCTCTGCAGCACAAACTGACTCAGCATAAGCCGCATCACCTTCTTCACACTCCAGAGCGATCTTGCGGCTCCCATGGACAGTTATAGTTCCCTTGTGACCCGGCATCTTGAGCTGAAGATAGATATAACAAGGTCGTGCCATAAACTTAGCACAAGCCGGCCGTCCAAACAAGGCGTGATAGGGGCTTCTGATCTTCACCACTTCAAAGGTTAAGGTTTCTGATGTTGAGTCATGCTCGTCCCCAAAATCCACCTCCAGAGCTATCTTGCCAACAGGATACGCTGATTTACCAGGCACCACTCCATGGAACACCTGTAACGCCCCGAATTCGATGCGCCAGGTGTTTGCCAGTTATTCGCCGGCGTTTCCATGTCATGTGCTTGCGTGTTGCACTTTGCCATGTCATCATCTGCATTTCATATCATGTCATCATGTGTATTTCATTTTGCATACGTGTTCGTCTCATGCATCCGAGCATTTTCCCCGTTGTCCGTTTTGCAATCCGGCACTCCTATGTCTCCCGGCGCTCCTTTTACCTCTTTTCGTGTGCAGGTGTTAAGTGGTCTCGGAATGGACCGAGGTTTGCCAAGCGGCCTTGGTATACCACCGGTAGACCGCCTGTCAAGTTTCGTGCCATTTGGAGGTCGTTTGGTACTCCAACGGTTAACCGGGTAACCGTAAAAGCCCCTTCTCTTTGCAGCCCAACACCCCTTCCAAAGTGGCCCAAAACCCAGCAAACTCCTCTCCATGCTCTCGGTCGTTCGATCACGATCGTGTGGGCGAAAACCACACCTCATTTTGACTCTCCTAGCTCCCTCTATCTATAAATATGTGCCTCCCGTCCAAATTCGCGGATGAATCCCCCCGAAACCCTAGCTCCTTCTTCCTCCGCGCGCCGGACGCATCCGCCCGGCGCCGGACATGTCCGCCCCCCGCCGCGCCCAATCGGATCCCGCCACCTGTCCTCCCACCGCCCGTCCCGCCGCATGCTGGTTCATGGGCAACGAGGCTGCCTGGCCGCCGCCCGCCGCCCGCCGCCCGCCGCCTCCTCCGCAGACGCGCGCCGCCGCGCGCCGCCGTCCGATCGCCGCCCGCGCCTCCCGCCGCCGCCGCGTCTCCGGGCTCGCGGCGCGCCGCCTCGCCGAACTCGCCCGAAACCCGGCTCCCGTCGCCCACCGCGGCGCCTCGCCTACCGCCGCCCGGCGCGCCTCCCGCCTCCGGCGACCAGCGCGGCGCCCGCCGCCCGGCCGGGCCGCCCGTTTCGAAGTTCGCCCGCCGTCTCGGCTGGCGCCGCCGCCGGACAGCGCCTCGCCCGCTCCCTGCCGCAACCGCGCCCGCGCCCTCTCGCTGATCCGGCGGATCCGCGAGATCCGTCCGGATCCGCCATCTCCGAGCTCCCCGGTGTCTTCCCCGTCGTCTCCGGCGACCTCTCCGGCGAGCTCGCGCCGCCGCTTTGAAAACCGTGCAGACCCGAGGTTGACCCCGAAATGCCCAAGTCCCTATTATTTTGCATATTATTTTCTCATGTTCATCATGCCATAACTCTCTGCATATTGCTCCGTTTCGTGCGTCTAATATGTCGTATTGTTCGCCTCGACGAGTACATCATTTCATCTCATTGCATCATTTACATTTGAGCTCATCTTGATGCCCGAGATGCTGTTGGAAGAGGGCTATGTGATGTTAGTTTCAGATTCTTATCAGAACATGCACTTTTGTCATTTTTGCCATGATTGATGTGTGCACCCTATGAATTTGAGTCCTACATGTGTTTTTTAATATGCCATGCCATCTTTACAGGGGTGTATGCCATGTATTTTTGTGATCTCTGTGGTGACTAGCACAAGCATGCAAACTAGGCTTCATGATGTTGCTGATTTCAGCCCCTGTTCTGCTGATATTTATATGCCATGTAAACTTGATTGTACCGAGAGATCCATGCTTATTTTGAGATACTTCAGTAAGGATGTTTTGAACATATGGTTATTCTCTATCCATCCATGCCCTTGTTTGCAATTATGGAGTGCCATAGCTTGAGTCAATCGAGCTCTACTTTTGCTATAAAATGTTTCCTGGCAGGTTGTTTACATGTTATTCAATTTTGCCAAGGTTTTTGTAGTTGATCCGTGTATGCTATGATGTTGTTCTTGCCATCTATAGCTTCTATGCCATGTCTTCTTACTGTTGGTTGCCTTGCCATGCCATGTATTGCTCTGTGGTGAGTGGTTCAAGCTCACCAACATGCCTACTTATTGTTGTTCCTGCCATGTATGAATCTGTAATATAACTTGCCATGTTTACATGGGTGCTATCATATCTTCTGTTCCTTTTTGGCTCATGGTCAGTAAAGGACTTTTGTTCTATGCATTTAGTAGATTCATGCCATGCCTTTTTTTGCCATGATAAGTTCCTGTAACGTGTTGTTTGATAGCTCTAAACATTGCAACCTGATGTTATTTCCTGATAAGTCTGAAACTGTTATTATTTGCAATCTTGCCATGTCATTTTGAGCATGTTCTAGTGATTTCTGGAGATAGATCAGTGTTCATGTTTTGTAATTCTTTACCTGTACATCATGCCCATGCCTTTTGTTATTATGTTAAGATGCTGTAGCATGTTGTTTTGGTGCTTGCAATATGCCTAGTTGCTGTTATGGACAGATTGTTGTTATGACTTGTATTGTGTGTATGTGTTGAACCGTTGCTCCGTTTTGAGTGTGCTCTATATGAAACTTGCTTGATTTTGCATGTAGTTTCATATTATCATGTTGCATCCATGTTTTGAGGTGTTTCCTTGATGTTTGCATGCATCTTGCATCAATGCTATGTTTAACTTGTTTTGCTCATATCTTCTAGGCCGTAGCTCCGAATTTAATGAACTTTATATGTAACTTGACTAGAATTTCGTGTAGATCATCGTGGTGCATATTAAATTGCTGTTTAAAAACTTGAACATAAGGTTTATTCAGATCTGGACCAATTTCGAAATTTGCATATGAGGACTTACCGGAATTGTTCTATGTTGTTTCCGGCCTCATTTAAACTTGCTTTGATGTGCTGCTCTTGTGTGCATCATCTCTTGCCATGAGTAGTTTCATGTAGCATTGTCATGCATCATGCTTGATTGTGCATCATGTCTTGTTCATGTGTGGCATGTTTACTATGTTGTGTGCTTCTTCTTGTTAGTTCCTGTTTCGTTGCGATCGTGAGGATTCGTTCGCTCACGCTTGGTTAAATCTTCGTGGCTTCATCTTCTTCATGGACTCGTTCTTCTTCCTTGCGGGATTTCAGGCAAGATGACCGCTACCCTGGATCTCACTACTATCATTGCTATGCTAGTTGCTTCGTTCTATCGCTATGCTGCGCTACCTATTACCTGTTTATCAAGCCATCCCAAATTGCCATGTCAGCCTCTAACCTTTGACACCTTTCCTAGCAAACCGTTGTTTGGCTATGTTACCGCTTTGCTCAGCCCTCTTATAGCGTTGTTAGTTGCGGTGAAGATGAAGTTTGTTCCTTGTTGGAACATGGAGATGTTGTTCCTTGTTGGAACATGTTTACTTCTTGGGATATCACAATATATCTTATTTAATTAATGCATCTATATACTTGGTAAAGGGTGGAAGGCTCGGCCTTATGCCCGGTGTTTTGTTCCACTCTTGCCGCCCTAGTTTCCATCATATCGGTATTATGTTCCGGATTTTGCGTCCCTAACGCGTCGGGTGATTTATGGGACCCCTTGACAGTTCGCTTTGAATAAGACTCCTCCAGCAAAGCCCAACATTGGTTTTACCATTTGCCTCACCTACCCCTTTTTTCCCTTGGGAGTCGCGCTCTCAAGGGTCATCTTCATTTTAGCCCCTCCCGGGCCAGTGCTTCTCTAAGTGCTGGTTCGAACCGAGCTGCCTGCGGGGCCACCTTGAGGCAACCTGAGGGCTGGTTTTACTCGTAGCTAGTCTCATCCGGTGTTTCCCTGAGAACGAGATATGTGCAGCTCCTACCGGGATTGTCGGCGCATCGGGCGGTCTTGCTGGTCTTGTTTTATTGCTGTCGAAATGTCTTATAGCCGGGATTCCGAGACTGATCGGGTCTTCCCGGGGAGAAGGAATATCCTTCGTTGATCGCGAGAGCTTATCATGGGCTTGTTGGGACACCCTGCAGGGTTTGAACTTTCGAAAGCCGTGCCTGCGGTTATGTGGCGATGGGAATTTGTTAATATCCGATTGTAGTAAACTTGAAGCAAACTCTTCTAAAAT
Source organism: Aegilops longissima (assembly GCA_021605205.1). Lineage (NCBI taxonomy): Eukaryota > Viridiplantae > Streptophyta > Magnoliopsida > Poales > Poaceae > Aegilops > Aegilops longissima. Next base: position 327,280,822 of record CM038677.1, read on the forward strand.
ACACCAACCGTGTGCGTAACCGTGAGTGTCTATTTTCGGGTTGATCGAGAGGAGAACACGGTTTCGGGTTATGTCGACGAAGTAGGAGTTCAGGATCACTTCTTGATCATTACTAGTTGACGACCGTTCCTTTGTTTCTCTTCTCGCTCTCATTTGCGTATGTTAGCCACCATATATGCTTAGTCGCTGCTGCATCCTCACCACTTTACCCCTTCCTTTCCCATTAAGCTTTGCTAGTCTTGATACCCATGGTTATGGGATTGCTGAGTCCTCGGGGCTCACAGATTACTACACCAACAGTTGCAGGTACAGGTTTGCGATGATCATGACGTGAGAGCGATGTTTGTTTGTGTTGGAGTTCTTCATCAGCTTCTTCGATCAGGGGATAGGTTCCAGGTCGGCAGCCTGGGCTAGCAGGGTGAATATTGTTTGAGTTTCTGTTTATGTTTCATCCGTAGGCGGATGTTGATCTCTTGTATATGATGTTGATGTATTCTTGTGGCATTTGTGCCTTATGTATGTATCCCCATCTATTATGTAATGTTGATGTAATGATATCCACCTTGCAAAAGCGTTTCAATATGCGGGTCTATCCTTGGTGGGACCGTCGAGTTCCTTTTGGATAGGGTCGCATATTGGGCGTGACAACACCGTACTGGACGGTCTAAGATTTTTATCCGTTAACCCCATGCGACAGAAAGTTTCATAATATAGGATATTGATACTGCTCCCTCCGTCCATGAGTACCTTTGTGAACTTGTAACCTCCTAACTGAGGTGCCACCACCAACGCCAACTGACCCGGATTGTCAACCCGGGGTGGATGATCCTCCCTGCTCCATACAATTGGCTGCTCAGACCACCATAAGTAACGGGGCACCGCCGGTTCAACGGAGCTCACCGCTCTCCTATGAAGCTTCTGATCCCGCTTGCCCAAGCTAGTGGTAAAGACATGATATTGCCCACTATTCAACTGCTTTGGATTGCTCTGGTAACCCGACTGCTGCTGCTGACTATTGTAACCACCTTGGTTGCCCTGATTTCCTTGAATTGTATGTCCGCCCTGGTTACCATGGAAGCCTGAACCGGAATTTCCTCCGCCATAACCTAGCCCATGAGACCCGGGGCCTGAACCGTCACCCGGTCCGTGATCATACCGGAAGTCATTAGAATTTTTGAACTCTTGCATGATATAGCAGTCCTTCTAGAGGTGCGTGGCCAGCATCTCCTTCGTCCCATGTTTCGGGCAGGGTTGGTTCAATAGGTAAGACAGACGGTCCGGGTTAGGGTTAGGTGCCCCATTGCACCGGGGCGGTTTACCCTTGCGCCGTTGGCCCTTGTCCTGCGCACTGGCATTGGCCACAAAGTCCATGCTGTGGTACGCCTTACGTTTTCCGCCTTTTCCATGACCCGTTGGGCTGTGGTGCTGCCCCTTGGCGTTGCTGCTCTTCTTTCCCTTTCCTGTCTTATCATCTTCCGACTCGGGATCCTTGGTACTATCAGAGTCAGCATACTTTACTAAAGCGGCCATGAGGGTCCCCATGTCAGTGCAATGGCGTTTCATCCGTCCCAACTTCAACTTCAGAGGCTTAAACCGGCAATTACCTTCCTAGGTTATAACTGTCAGCCTTGATGCGGTCCGATGAATGTAAAATTTCTGAGACCCGGCGCACCCACTGGGTTGTTGATTCTCCTTCCTCCTGTACACAGGCAGCTAAGTCCACGATCGACATGGGCTGCTTGCATGTATCTTTAAAATTCTGGATAAACCGGGTTCTCAACTCGGCCCATGATCTGATAGAATTAGGAGGTAGACCTTTTAGCCAAGTACGAGCCGTCCCTTCTAGCATCATGGTGAAGTACTTCGCACAGGCTGCATCATCCACATCCAGCATCTCCATGGCCATCTCATAGCTTTCAACCCATGTCTCCGGGGGTAAATCGGCAGTGTAATTTGGCACCTTGCGCGGGCCCTTGAAATCATTGGGCAGGCGTACATTGCGCAACACCGGGACGAGACACGGCACCCCCAAGAGCTAGAGGTAACTCCTGACTCTCTCACCGTGGTTGGACGAACCGGAGTAGGCTGACGTGCTTCATACTGTGCTGCTAACTCGGCCTCCCTGCGGGCGCGAGCCCGGTCCACCACTTCCTGAGCATCACCGGCACCTCCTGTCGGGTTGTGGCCACGGGGTGTTTCATGGTTCCCCGCATTGCTTGACACGGCCGTTTCATCCATACGCCTGCTATAACTCCGGCTTGGACGGGGAGTGGAATGAATCCGATCATGGCTGTATCAATAAGCCTCCTGTTGCCCCAAGGCTGTCCGAAGAAGCTCTTTAACCCGACACGTCTCGATTGCCGTCGGAGAATCGCCTTCGGTTGGGATAGCTTCCAGCCGTGAAGCGGCAGCAACAAGATTGTCTATTGGAGTAGAGTAATGACCCGGTGGTATTGGAATAGGCTGCCTCACGTTGTTGCACTGTCGAGGTGGACCCATCAAACGGGGCTGAACCGGCGTCCCCGCTCAAGGTGCCTCTGCCCGGTTTACTACCGGCGGGTTGCTGGTCCCTGCACTTGGGGTGTTAAAGAGGTTCCTAGCATCATAAACCGGAGGCAGGCGAGACCGGTGTCTTCTCTTTAGGACTTCGTGCGATGCATTCTGATCCAGCATAAGCCGGTAAGCCTGCGTGCATCTAAAGCGGCTCGCTCAGGCCATCCCGCATCCTCACCGCCAAATCGGCCTTGGCCTGGGTAATCTGATCCCTTACTTTCGCGACTTCCGCATTGTGCGCATCCTGATCAGACGGGTTAACCTCTGCCATTAGTGTTGCCAACGCATCAAATAGATCAGATAAGACCTGAGCCGGCGGCCGCATAGGGCCTCCTGGCCCAGCCGCTGCTGCTGCTGCGGTTGAAGAATGGAGCGTCGGCTGTGTACCGGCCATGAAGATTCAAACCCGGTGTGGCAGATCAGAGGGGTCCGGAATACTATCGCCATCGGAACAGCCTCCAATCCGGCCATCTTGTAGCTGATATAACGACTCGGTCTCTCCGGTCGATGACTCGTCGCCGGAATAAACGACGGTCTCACCACCACATTCCGATATGTCCTCGTACTCCCCTCCATGGATGACTCACACGAAGGCACGCTTCATGGCAGGCTTGACCCGGGCGGATCGCGCACGCTGAGCCGTCTCGACGAGGTCGGTGCAGATGTCCGGCTCAGGGCCCGGTTCGCCGATCTTGCCAATGAAAACGTGTATGCCACCAAAGGGGACCCGGTACCCGTACTCAATTGAGCCGGCCTCGGGGCCCCATCCTGCATCGTCGATGTAGAGCTTGCCGCGACGACTCTTGGTCATCCGGCCCACAGCTTAACCCTTGTGTCCTTTGAAGTTGCCCTCCAAGAACTTGAAACCATCGTGCGATAGCCCCACGGTGGGCGCCAACTGTCGTTGTTTTGTCACGGCAGATGTCCTTGCCAAAGGACTTAGCCGTGGAGCCATCGCTACGGGTTAGCTTAAAGGGGTTAAAGCGGACAAGGGACGCAAGAGAGTTTTATACTAGTTCGGCCCCTTACGATGAAGGTAAAAGCCTACGTCTAGTTGTGATGGAATTGGTGGGGTTTCGATGACCAGGGAGCGAATACGCTTTGCCTGAGTCTTGAGTTGTTGTCTGTTGTCCTGATCCACCGCCGGGTCGTCCCCTTATATACATGGGTGACACCCTTCGGTTTACAGAGTCCCGGGACTGGCTCATAAACGTGTCCGGTTCGGTCTCTGCCCTTTCTATCTTACCATACAAGTTACATACCAATACCGGTTCACGGTTGCAGGCCTTAAACCGGTTCTGGGCCATGGGCCTATGTCTAACATCCTATCTGCCTTCATGGGCTTCTAGCATACTCAACTACTGATGAAGTTAACCCGGCCTGTCCTGGCCGGTTTACACTCAGTAGTAATATCCCCAACAACGTGCGAGGCTTTCCTCCGTATTCCCTGATGACCCACAAGTATAGGGGATCTATCGTAGTCCTTTCGATAAGTAAGAGTGTCGAACCCAATGAGGAGCAGAAGGAAATGATAAGCGGTTTTCAGCAAGGTATTCTCTGCAAGTACTGAAATAAGTGGTAACAGATAGTTGTGTGATAAGATAATTTGTAACGAGCAACAAGTAACAAAAGTAAATAAAGTGCAGCAAGTTGGCCCAATCCTTTTTGTAGCAAAGGACAAGCCTGGACAAACTCTTATATAGAGAAAAGCGCTCCTGAGGACACATGGGAATATCGTCAAGCTAGTTTTCATCACGTTCATATGATTCGCGTTCGGTACTTTGATAATTTGATATGTGGGTGGACCGGTGCTTGGGTGTTGTTCTTACTTGAACAAGCATCCCACTTATGATTAACCTCTATTGCAAGCATCCACAACTACAACAAAAGTATTAAGGTAAACTTAACCATAGCATGAAACATATGGATCCAAATCAGCCCCTTAGGAAGCAACGCATAAACTAGGGTGTAAGCTTCTGTCACTCTAGCAACCCCTCATCTACTTATTACTTCCCAATGCCTTCCTATAGGCCCAAATAATGGTGAAGTGTTATGTAGTCGACGTTCACATAACACCACTAGAGGCTAGACAACATACATCTCATCAAAATATCAAACGAATACCAAATTCACATGACTACTAATAGCAAGACTTCTCCCATGTCCTCAGGAACAAACGTAACTACTCACAAAGCATATTCATGTTCATAATCAGATGGTTATTAATATGCATAATGGATCTGAACATATGATCTTGCACCAAATAAACCAACTAGCATCAACTACAAGGAGTAATCAACACTATTAGCAACCTACTAGTACCAATCCCGGACTTGGAGACAAGAATTGGATACAAGAGATGAACTAGGGTTTTGAGATGAGATGGTGCTGGTGAAGATGTTGATGGAGATTGCCCTCTCCCGATGAGAGGAGCGTCGGTGATGACGATGGCGATGATTTCCCCCTCCCGGAGGGAAGTGTCCCTGGCAGAACAGCTCTGCCGGAGCCCTAGATTGGTTCCGCCAAGGTTCCGCCTCGTGGCGGCGGAGTTTCATCCCGAAAGGTTGCTTATGATTTGTTCCTCAAAGAAAGACCTCATATAGTAGAAGATGGCCATCGGAGAGCAACCGGGGAGCCCACGAGGTAGGGGGGCGTGCCTCCCACCCTCGTGGCCAGGTGGGCCCCCTCTGGTGAACTTCTTCTGCTCAATATTTTTTATTATTTCCAAAAATGACTTTCATGGAGTTTCAGGACTTTTGGAGTTGTGCAGAATAGGTCTCTAATATTTGCTCCTTTTCCAGCCTGAATTCCAAATTGCGGCATTCTCCTCCTTATGTAAACCTTGTAAAATAAGAGAGAATAGGCATAAGTATTGTGACATAACGTGTAAAAACAGCCCATAATGCAATAAATATCGATATAAAAGCATGATGCAAAATGGACGTATCAACTCCCCCAAGCTTAGACCTCGCTTGTCCTCAAGCGAAATCCGATAACGATAAATATGTCCCCATGTTTAGAGGTAGAGGTGTCGATAAAAATAAAATACGGACATGAAGGTATCATGATTATTCTCATAACAACAACATATATAGATATTGTCATATGATTTCTTTTGCTCAAGTAATAATCTATTCACAATGCAAAGGTACGAATCATAAACTTTATTGAGAACCAACAAACTATAATCCCAGTCATTGAAGCAATTGCAATTTATCATAACATCAGAAATAGTCTATGTCAGAGCTTAGTAGCAAGTCCACATACTCAACTATCATTTAGTCCTTCATAATTGCTAACACTCATGCGATACTTATGGTTACGGAGTTTTAATCGAACACAGAGAAAGATAGGGGCTTATAGTTTCGCCTCCCAACCTTTTACCTCAAGGGTAATGTCAACAATAATAACTCATGCTCCCTTACATCTAATTAGGTATATCTATCAGGATCTTTCCAACACACTGTGCTTGCCAAAGGATAAAATGTAAAAAGGAAAGGTGAAGATCACCATGACTCTTGCATAAGGTAGAGGATAATAATAAAAGATAGGCCCTTCGCAGAGGGAAGCAGAGGTTTCCATGCGCTTTTATGGTTGGATGGACAAAATCTTAATGCGAAAGAACGTCACTTTATATTGCCCCTTGTGATATGAAACTTTATTATGCAGTCTGTCGCTTTTATTTCTTCCACATCACAAGATCGTATAAAGCTTATTTCCTCCACACCAATCAATCATACATATTTAAAGAGCAATTTTAATTGCTTTGCACCGATGACAACTTACTTGAAGGATCTTACTCAATCCATAGGTACGTATGGTGGACTCTCATGGCAAAACTGGTTTAAGGGTTTTGGAAGCACAAGTAGTATCTCTACTTGGTGCTGAGAATTTGGCTAGCATGAGGGGGAAAGGCAAGCTCAACATGTTGGATGATCCGTGACAACATACTTTATCTCAGATATAAGAAAACATAACCCATTACATTGTCTTCCTTGTCCAACATCAACTCTTTAGCATGTCATATTTTAATGAGTGCTCCCAATCATAAAAGATGTCAATGATAATATATTTATATGTGAAACCTCTCTTTCCTCATTACTTCCTGTCGGTGTCAAAACTGGCGGATCTCGGGTAGGGGGTCCCGAACTGTGCGTCTAGGCGGATGGTAACAGGAGACAAGGGACATGATGTTTTTACCCAGGTTCGGGCCCTCTCGATGGAGGTAAAACCCTACTCCTGCTTGATTAATATTGATGATATGGGTAGTACAAGAGTAGATCTACCACGAGATCAGAGAGGATAAACCCTAGAAGCTAGCCTATGGTATGATTGTTGTTCGTCCTACGGACTAAAATCCTCTGGTTTATATAGACACCGGAGAGGGCTAGGGTTACACAGAGTCGGTTACAATGGGAGGAGATGTACATATCCATATCGTCAAGCTTGCCTTCCACGCCAAGGAAAGTCCCATCCGGACACGGGACGAAGTCTTCAATCTTGTATCTTCATAGTCCAGGAGTCCGGCCAAAGGTTATAGTCCGGCCATCCGGACACCCCCTAATCGAGGACTCCCTCAGTAGCCCCTGAACCAGGCTTCAATGATGACGAGTCCGGCGCGTAGATTGTCTTCGACATTGCAAGGCGGGTTTCTCCTCCGAATACTTCATAGAAGATTTTGAACACAAGGATAGTGTCCGGCTCTGCAAAACAAGTTCCACATACCACCGTAGAGAGAATAATATTTGCACAAATCTAATCTGCTGACGTATTCCGTAGCATGACATCACACCACGGCCAAGTCTTTATTTGAATCGTTTTACTGTCCCACCTCAGCGCGTTTAGCGAGGCGGTTTCCTTGGCATGTTTTGTCGAAGCAGAGATCGTGGCTCCTTATTCCGGGATTCTCATCAATATGGGCGTGGGTAACCCAATCGTGCCCATTGGTATGTCTCCTCTATCGAAGGCGAGTCCCAAACGGTCACGGGGAGGGCTCTTGGTATTCAACCTCTTTATAAAGAGACCAACGCTCGACTCCTTTCTTTCAATCTCAATCGAATCCGCCTCCCACCTTGAGTTCCAACACCTTGTCCGGTTCCGACCTTCAAGGCCGGTGGATGCCTTCCTCCGTTACGGAAGAAGACGTGCTAAAGCTAAGAGATGCCAGGTATCTAACCGGCAAAATCTCGCATAGGCTGCCTGCTCAAGGGCAGGTTATTCCCACTCCCAAGCCTGGCGAGAGCGTGGTGTTCGTGTCTCACTTCCTTCGGGGGCTAGGCTTCCCGACGGACCCCTTCGTGAGAGGCTCCTATTTTATTATGGGCTGGAATTTCATGACTTGGCTCCAGAGTCCATCCTCCAATCTCATCGTTCATTGTCGTGTGCGAAGCCTTCCTCCGTATTACTCCTCACCTCGGATTGTGGCTTAAGACCTTCAAAGTAGAGCCGAAGATGATCGAGGGGCAGCACGCGGAGTGCGGAGGTGCTGTTATAAGCAAGAATGCCGACGCTCCATGGCCCAAGGGCTCTTTTCAAGAGGAGTTCAACTTCTGGCAACGAGAGCGTTTTTATATCACAGCTCCCAGGGGCACCAAGTGGGTGGCGCCACCTGCCTTTCGCTCGGGTCCCCCACCACAGCTAGTGTCATGGGTCAATAAAGGGTTTGACTGGGGGCTGTCCAAGGACGTGCCCTTGTTGCAGGGCCGCATTCGAGATCTCCTAGAGAGAGACATCAATCTGGTCATAGTGACGCAGGTCATGTTGATTCGCCGCACCCTGCCCTGCAAATGTCGCCCCCTCCGCCTGTGGGAGTTTAATCCGGAGGGACCACGAGCCCTCAAACATTTTACGGGCGCGACGCCCATGGAGATGTACAAATTGTTCTTCGGATCACAAGCAATGTGTCCGGACTCGACCGAGGACGCAGGTCTGAGCTGCAATCGCCCGGATACTCAAGTAAGTAGCCCTGTACCCGGACACGCTATCCGTATATAAAATTTCCCTTAAAAGAGATGTCCCTTAAACAGGAGTGGATAGCGAAAGCAAAGCTAATCAGGTGTCCGATCCCCCTCCCTGAGACCATGCCGGATCCCGTGTTAACCAGGATGCTGGAGGTTGCGCCTTTGGAAGAAGGCGAAGGGGGGAACAAGGAAGCTACCGCCTCCCCAAAGGAGGCTGTCAGGAAAGGAGGAATCGAGAATTCCTCTATCTAGGGGAAGAAGAGGACCGCCACTGAAGACCCGGAGACCATGGTCTCAAAGCGGGGGAAGAAATCTTTGTCAGAGGATCCTGCGCCGGGGGATGCCTCGGCTGCACTGTGCCCCCAAGGGGATCAGCCCTCCACCGAGCCGTAAGTAGAGAGGGGAGTTTTAAAATAAGAGACATCCCTGTTCTATTTCTGAGGAACATAATCGAAATTTTACCTTGTAGTTCGGATCCCAGCCCTTCTCAGCAGAGCTCATCTTCAGGGGATCTTCGTCCGGAGATGATGGAGAGCAGAACACCTCCCCCTGCCGTACCGCCTTGCGAGGCGGGTGACCCTGAGGTGTCGTCACGGAGGGTTTCTCCGAATCCGGCAGGGCCGAAAGGCAATCGTATGGCCCCCCAAGATCCTCCGTGTCCAGCCTTCGAAAAAGGCCATCAGACGAGTCCGGTGCACGGTCGGAGGAGCTGAAGGATCTGCTTGGGCGAGCGTCTATCTCAGAAGAACATCGTGCATTGATGGGTATGGTGATTGAAAGGATTTCATCCGCGGAGAGCGGGTTGTACGAGGCCGTCAGGAGTTTACTGACAGGTTTTGAGGTATGTGAAATGATGTACCTTTTGACAGTTCCGCATATATAAGATGCGCCCTGTGTAGATAGTAGCCCCTGAGACTCGGTGCGTTGTAAAAAATGACGGCGCGTTAAGGATCATAATCCCAGGTATAATATGTCGCCCTTCGTATGTAGGTGGCGAAGTGTTCGATGGCTAGCTGGACAGATGAATTTTCTGAGCTAAAGCGGCAATTTGACTTGGCAGATGCCGACATCGCGCTTGTCAACAAGCGGCTTGACGAGGCACAAGGTATGTAATTTCTCCAAAGACACCTGGTAAGAGGAGCTTGATGCCCGTATCTTACAACATGTGTGCTTGATGCAGATGGTGCCGCTGCCATGGAGAACCTTCGGGCGAAACTTGCCCGAGCCAAGGAGCAGGCCAGGAAAAGCGATGCGGCTGCCTTAAAGGCGCATCAAGAGCTGAAAGTTTAACAGGCTGCTCACCGCCAAAGCAAGAAGGAAATGGCCGAGATGGCTGTGAAGTTGAAAAATGTTGCCGACCGCTGCAAGCTTCTTGAAAAAGAAGATCGGGCGAATGTAGGACTGGAGAAGGCCACATTCGAGGCCAAGGATACTCGCTGTGCGATGAGAGCTATGAAGGAGGAGCTACGTCAGGCCAGAGATATCGCGGCTGGAAAGCCCTTTATGCTGCGGATGAAGTTCGGGGATCCTAAATATGCTCCGTTGGACCGGTTATGGATTGCAGCGGACACTTATCTGGACTTGGCGGCGAGTGCCGCGGATGCGGCCGAACACTTCCGAGATCAAAAGGATCACGAAGTGGAAAAGCTTTTTTGGTCGCAGTTCCACAATCCAGAGCGCCCACTTCCATTAACCGATCGTTTGCCGCATGGGCGGAGCTGAATAGGTTATCCGGACTCGCCATGAAGTATGTCGTGAGTCATCTGTGGCCGGAAAGGCCCAAGCCGAAGAGTTATTTTAGCTTGGTGCAGCAGTTCCTTGGTGCGGTGCCGCATATCAATGCAATGAAGAGGTCAGCGTGCATAGAGGGTGCGCGGATGGCTCTTGCCCGTGTGAAAACATACTGGGCGGATATGAATGCCATCGCTGTTGCATCCCAAGATTTGGACGGGAGCCGAGTACCTGCCGAGCACTATTTTCAAGAAGTTCTACAGTATTTCGTTTAATAGAGATGCAGTGCTCGAAGGATATTATGTTCGAATAGCATGTATTATTGTAAAACAATGTTTCGAGGGAATATAAAAGCTTTTTATACTTGTGCCTTCAAGAATTAAAATACCTCTTGTGCGGCCGTTAATGTATATGTGTATATAACCTGAAAGATGGCAGTCTTCGGCTTCAGCCCCCATGCATATAATGCGGGGGTGTTCGCAGAAGGCGCATTTTCACACTTGATCCAACGTCTTGGTCCTATTAAGGAGGTGATAGTGCAGCGAACTGGGCAAGCGGACTATAATGCTTTATAACTTTCACTTAGCCATAGGAGTTTGACAGTGGGGCTACTATATAGCCCCTAGGGGCACCGCGCTGACCCGAATTCGGGGCGCGTGTGTGCCTGGCCGGGAAATAGCCCTTCGTTAATGCGGAGGAATCCTAAAGATTCCGGCTGGTCATCGAGTGGTTGACCAGTCTCACGCTATATCATGATGATCAGTTTTGGCTTCTCTCATCGAGGTGCTCGCCGGCGAACTGGGCACAATCGCAGAGTTCTCCTGGTGCCGCCTTAGCCGATAGAGCGGAACATAACGCAGCAAAACACAGAGCCGGAAACCCAACATTTGACCAAAGACATGATTCGGAGCTGATGCATATAAGGCCAAACTCGCGACGCCGAACACTCCCTAAGGTATTCGGTCTTTATGAAAACGCACTAAACAACACCCTTGGTAATAAGCCCCTGGTGTGCAGGTACGCGCAAAATTCTGACGTGGCCACATGCCAAGACGCCAGCCTCCTCCTCGGTTATACCAAAAAAAAAACGGGGGATGTGTATCAACAAGAGACAGTGAAAAAGGTTTATGCAGGGTCTTAATCTAAAAAGAATCCTTGGAACAGGTCCCTACTGCACGTCTGCGCCGGTGTCTCCGTTGTGCCGTATCCTGGACGGGTGTAGCACGGTGTTCATCTGTAAAAGAGAGGAACTTAGTTGAAAAAGATCGTGCGAAAATGTATGTTATAAACAAAGTATAATTCAAAAAATGGGTAAAATTGAGCTTTATTGTCTCTTGTTGTACATGCGCGGAGCCCCTTGTACGGGGGTATGCGGCTAGTAAGCCCTTGTATGTTTACGCCGGACTCGTCTAGCCATGTCCGGGGTCTGAACGACCTATTTAGGTGCTTTGATTAGTGAAGCCGGTTTAGTGTGTGGCTGTCAAGGCAGCCGCACAGTCTTCCGCGCTCGAGGAACACTCGATATTTCCCTTTAATGAGATGATGCCTCGCGGACCGGGCATTTTAAGCGTAAGAGATGCATAATGCGGTATTGCGTTAAAGCGGGCGAAAGCTTCGCGTCCCAGTAGTGCTTGATAGCTACTTGTAAATGGGGCTATGTGGAAGTTTAGCTTTTCACGGCGGAAGTTGTCGGGGGAGCCGAACATAACTTCTAGCCGGAGAGAACCCGTACAATAGGCATCTGGGCTTGGCGTTACCCCTTGAAAGGAAGTGTTGCTATAGCGAATTTTTGTTGGGTTTATCCCCATTTCGCGGATTGTGTCCTGATATAGCAGGTTTAGACCACTGCCGCCGTCCATTAGGACTTGTGTAAAGTGGAGTCCGTCAATCATCGGATCTAATATCAAGGCAGTCCAGCCTGCGTTCCGGATACTTCTAGAGTAATCCTGATGGTCGAAGGTGATTGGTTTTAACAACCAGTGGCGAGACTCCTCTGGGATAGGCCGTATGGCGCATATCTCTATAGGCGCCACTCTGTTTTTCCCTTTTGTCACGTGATGTGAGTTTACTGTTTTGACTTCTTGTGCGAAATTCTTTTGTTTTCTAGTGCTCTGCTTGTGGGGTTCGTCATCGTCCTCACTTGGTGTGTCGAGCCCCTTGTGTTCGGCGTTGAGTTTGCCAGATTGCTTGAAGACCCAACAATCTCTGTGGGTATGGTTTGCAGGCTTCACAGAGTCTTGTGGATTTGGCATATCTTGTCCAAGATTTTGTTTAGGTTAGATAGCTCGTCCTGTTATCCTTGAGGGCAGCTTTTTTCGATTCTGCCGAGAGCTTTTGAATCCGGCGTTGATCGCCATGCTCTTGGGCTGTTTCCTTGGTCCGCGCTGGTCCTTGCTGCGTCGCGGTTTCCGTTCCATCCCTAACCCGGATGTACTTGGGTCGCTGGTACTGCATCTTGCCAACCAGCTATCCTCTCCTGCGCAAAAGCGGGTCATGAGGCTTGTTAATGCGGCCATTGTTCTTGGCTTTTCTTGGCCGAGGTGTCTGGCGAGCCATTCATCTCGAACGCTATGTTTGAAAGCTGCTAAGGCTTCGGCGTCCGGACAGTCGACTATATGGTTGTTTTAAGTAACAAATCTGTTCCAGAGTTTCCGGGCTTACTCTCCGGGTTGTTGAGTTACATGACTTAAATCGTCTGCATCCGGAGGTCGGACATAGGTCCATTGAAAATTTGCCCGAAAAGCATCCTCGAGCTCTTCCCAACTTCCAATGGTGTTTTCGGGAAGGCTTTTAAGCCAATGCCGGGCTGGCCCTTTGAGCTTGAGGGGTAAGTTTTTATGGCGTGGAGGTCATCTCCTCTAGCCATGTGTATGTGGAGGATATAATCCTCAATCCAGACTCCAGGGTCTATTGTTCCGTCGTATGCCTCTATGTTTATGGGCTTGAATACCGCTGGAAATTCATGGTCCAGCACCTCATCAGTGAAACATAGGGGGTGTGCGGCACCCCTATATTTGGGTGTGCCGTGATGTTCGGATACTTGTTGCGTTGCATTGCTTACTAAAGCTTGCTTTCTTGGCCCGTAGATAGATCTGGCTGGGCCATCTTTTTGATGCGAATCCTTGTGCGGATCGCGTGCCGGCTTGTGTGCGGTGCCGTTTGCCGCTCTATGTTGCCATGGGGTTGTTTACCCGACCGGGTGGCTTCCTTATTTTTTGATTGCGGGGGCTCTAAGGCCTCCTCATCAAATTCCGGCAGTAATTTTCGCTTCGGATATCTCTTTGTGTGGCGACTATCGCTGTATTTGTCTGCGGTGTTGAGTACTTTGCTCCATCTAATTCTGAGTGCATCTTCCGCTGTTTTGAGCTTCGCTTACGCTTTTTTCAGGCTACGCAGATGGGCGAAAGCCTTTGTGGAGATTCTTCTGCTCCAACAACTTGTCCGGCGTGAGGTCGTCCGGACTGTTATCTTTGCCGGGGACGGGTTGTTCGGTTTGTTTATCCAAGTTGCCCTGTTCGGACGGTTGCTCGATGGCATGTTCGTCGTCCGCCGGTTCGCCCTGCTCTATGTCTGGGTCTGTATGGCTGCTGTCTCTGTCGAGGTGGGGTTTGGAGCGGCGCTTACGCCGCCGCTTTGACTGCTTTTCGAGGGAACGATCCCTCGCTGCGTCCCTTTGTTCCTCGTCGTCGTTTATTTTAGGTGTGTCCACCATGTATACATCGTGAGATGAGGTGGTTGTCGAGTGCCCTATAGGCGCTGGTTCCTGTTCGTCTCCTACATTGTCGTCCATACCGTCGATGTCTTCGGAGTTGAAGTCGAGCATGTCGGTTAAATCATCGACAGTGGCTACGAAGTGGGTGGTGGGTGGGCTTTGAATTTCTTCGTCATCCGCATCCCAACCTTGTTGACCATTGACCGGCCAGGGCTCTCCTGATAAAGAGAGAGACTTTAGTGAATTCAGAATGTCGGCGAAGGGCGAGTGCTGAAAGATGCCCGCGGCAGTGAATTCCATGATCGGCGCCCAATCGGATTCGATTAGCAGGGGCGCGGAAGGCTCGGAGTCCGGAGAGGAGTCCGACACCTTGGAGTTGCGAGCTTCACAAAGCACGGGGTAGGTGTACGGCTCAATCGCCATATAGATCGCAGACCCCAAGGCGGTGTCCAGCCACCCGTCCTCGATTGGCGTGGTCGGCTCCGAGCTAAAGGTCGGAGCGGACTCTGGTGCGGCCTCCAGGACACTGTTCGGCGGCAGATCTAGATCATGCCCCTCCTGACAGTGCGGCGCGCTAGGCTGTGGCTCGAACCCGTCGAAGAGCAAGTCTCCGCGGATGTCAGCCGTGTAGTTCAAACTTCCAAAGCTGACCTGATGGCCAGGGGCGTAGCTTTCAATCTGCTCCAGATGGCCAAGCAAATTGGCCCGCAGTGCAAAGCCGCCGAATATGAAGATCTGTCCGGGGAGAAAAGTCTCACCCTGGAGCGCATCATTGTTGATGATCGGAGGAACCATCGGGCCTAAAGGTGACGACACAGAGGAACTCTCAATGAAAGCACCAATGTCGGCGTCAAAACTGGCGGATCTCGGGTAGGGGGTCCTGAACTGTGCATCTAGGCGGATGGTAACAGGAGACAAGGGACACGATGTTTTTACCCAGGTTGGTCCCTCTCGATGGAGGTAAAACCCTACTCCTGCTTGATTAATATTGATGATATGGGTAGTACAAGAGTGGATCTACCACGAGATCAGAGAGGCTAAACCCTAGAAGCTAGCCTATGGTATGATTATTGTTCGTCCTACGGACTAAAACCCTCCGGTTTATATAGACAACGAATAGGGTTAGGGTTACACAGAGTCGGTTACAATGGTAGGAGATCTACATATCCGTATCGCTAAGCTTGCCTTCCACGCCAAGGAAAGTCCCATCTGGACACGTGACGAAGTCTTCAATCTTGTATCTTCAAAGTCCAGGAGTCCGCCCAAAGGCTATAGTCCGGCTATCCGGACACCCCCTAATCCAGGACTCCCTCAAGGACAAAAGGATAAACAAATGGAATAAGTCTCACTGGGTAATTTGGAACTGGTCATAGATTATGCTAGTATGACATCTTTTAATAGTATTTTGTAATCTCATGCTGTACTGACGAATTTTTTTATAAACACCGAAACATCACTCCGCATTGAAATCTGTAAACACCAGTTCATCTAACTAATCGAGCAAGTAGCAGTCCTGCACTGAAACGCCTAAACACCAATTCAGCTATCCATATTATACACATCTCTGCTACTACAAAATCTTAAAAAAAAGAAACTGGACTCTCAGAACATCGTCCTGGAACCTTGAACCAAGCAAGGAAAGAAGCAAAGTACTTTGTTTTTATAGATTCTATAAAAACACTTAAGGATGGTGTAGCTAAGCGGAACAACAAAGATAAATATTTTAAAATGATTGAACAAGCTTTCGGTGTCCAACTCCTGTTACCCAAGTGAAGTAAATTTTTACCGTCCAAGTTGGTCGTTAAGTTAATAATAAATCGAGTATAGTTATATGATAACATTATCACCTCTTATTTCAATTGGTGTGTGTACCTCAGGTCAGATGCGTGCCTTTGATTCCTCTGATAGTTTTTTGTCCTGTTGATTAGAATTAGTCGCACGCATAGGTAATAACTGAAATGTAGTGGCAGCGAGTTTGTTTGAATGGCCTGGCCTAGTGGCTAGGCTGACTGGTGGTGTAAGTTTAGGAATGAATTCACTTCTTTAACAAAATAGGAAAGGTGTGGTTTATAGCATGAGGAATCAATGCAAGAAATTAAACTGCTTTCCAAGGAACCACTATTTAGGACAAAAATAACTGCAGCTAAGAATTATTATCTGTACATAGGTCCCAAAAAAATATGAATCTGGTAACAGAAATACCTTGGAATATCTGTAGTGCATACTTCAAATAACAAATTTCTTCCTTAGTCATGCAAGAATGCACAAAGCTCTTTCACTTGCCGATGAGCAACCTTACTAATGGTCCTACAAATCAAAAGAAAATATTGATTTAAGGAGGAGAAAAAAACAGCAAAAACATTTACATATTGACATAGGCATAGCTTGCGATGATTACGAAATGAGATACAAATGGGATCGGCCAAATATTTGTTCTTACACTGAGAAGACCGCCTCAACACATCGTCAAGACTACCTTACACCAAGTTAACATGGAGATAAATGCTTATTGACAGAAAGTGAAATGTCCTGCGAGGAATAGAAACAACAGGCTGATTATGTAAGAAAAGGCCAACATGTCTGTTTAAAAATAGACCAGAGAGTAGACAGATCGTCCATATGCACTCACCATGCCGTTAGGAATGCAGAAACAATCTTGCAGACACTCGACAACACCAAAGGCCCAACATGCACCACAATGACCCTGCCATTGTTAACCAATGCATACTAACTTGAGCATTTGATAAACAAAGCTAGCTCTACACAAGTATGAGAGTTCTGGAATACTGTAGCCAGTGCAGTATAAATCAAACTGATGAAAGTTAACATGTTAATCATATCTATATTTAGAAGAGTATCCAGATCAAACCTGGAATGCCGTCTAACTGGAGAAGGTTCAGGTGAATAAGCTGTGAGTAAAGAGATAATATTTAAAAATCAGATGAAAGGCTATAAGATATGAATTAGATGAACTGCTTTATACTTACAAGGGTAACGAGACCTTGGGGATCTTGACAGCGACTGCCTTCTTCTGTAGTTTCCATCCATATGCCTACTACTATATCAGCAGAGGCAAAAATATATCCTTTGGTTATTTCAGATTTGATATTTACTACCCTACCTAATGCCTAAGTAAAAAACAGTACGTATGTACCTTGATCTTGTTTTAAAGCGCATTTCTTGTGGGGTTTTTCTATTCTCCTCAGCAAAAACTATTGTAATCTCTCGACCGCAAATAACTTGATGATTCATTTCTTGGTTAGCATATGCAGCATCCTTAGGGTGGTGGAATTTCACAAACCCCAAACCACGTAATTCCGTGGAAATATATATCAATTTGACCAATGATCAAGAAACTACTTGTTATTCAACAACAACAAAAAACACTTCCTGGAAATATATACCAATTTTATGAATGCAATAAACTACTTGTTATTCAACAACAAAAAATCAACAACTAAAATAAATTTTATAGCAATAGTTACTGAACCTAGCTTGGGAGCAGGCCACCGCCGTTGGCCACCGCTGTGCCTCTTGGCGGCTGGATCCACCCCTGTTGTGGTTGTCGGCATCGATGGAAAGCAGCGTGGCTTGGAGCGGCATGCCACCGTCGACCATAAAAAGTACTACAGCTTCCGCTAACAGTATCATGCTAGCCAGTAACATATATGCATACATCCTAAATAGTAAATATAAATAATACTTCATATCATATATCATGTAAGAATAAAACTTCAATTTGGTAGGCTTCTCACTACTAATTCAGTGAGGAGGCGGCTACCTCATCTTTACTATTTGTTTACACCTAAAAGTAATATACGGCTTGTCACTATTAATTCAGGAGGTAGGGCGCTCACTGAGAGTTTTTACCAATGTCAACCATATGATTCATACCTCTGTATCGATGGAAAATGCATCATAAACATTATCCTAGTCTTGTTCAGCCACTACAACTTCGAATTCAAGCTGCCGAAGAGTGGGATCTATCACATTTGGGTACAATCAGATTCCCTTGATAGACATACAACTATTTCATTGGTCTTTCCCCGAATTTTTACCTATTCATCTGTGCTTATGTTTAAAGATCGAGTATCCATCTGCTGTAACATCAAGGAAATTGCACATGTATCTTTCTCTCTACTCTTTTCACAAAATTGGTTGCTTCAAACATAAAAATTGTTGGCAATACATATATAATGATTATATTTTTTTCCAAATAATTAACTCACATGTCAGCATACATATCTTGGAACTCATTATTTATCCAAGAATTTGGTGGCATGGATCCACTCTAGCAACAAACAGATGCATGGTAGGAGAAAAATGTGAAGAGAAAAAACACGGGGCAACACAGACCTTGCCTCCTCCCTGGCGCGAGCCTCCTTCCCCTCCTGCGCAGCTCCACCCCATCGCAACTGGAGCGTTGCCCCATGCTCCAACCACCGGATGGCCAGTGAAGCTAGTTGTGCTGAGGGAGAGAGACCATCAATGAAGGTTTGAAGAGGAAAAACTAAGAGAATAGATATGGGGAGAGGGATCTCACCATCTCCAGCTTCCTCGGCCTCGAGCACCTCCATCCGGTCTCCTTTTTTGACCTTCCCCATCTCGTCCTCTAGCTCGAGCTCCGACCCACCAACGCCAGATTTGACCCAGAAGCAGCAACGATGGTGGAGGGGAGTAGCAGGCAGCGGCAGTGACGACCGAGGATGAGGGAGGGGCTGTGGAGAACGAAGCATGCGCAGCACCCCAGCAGCGGTATGGGGCCACGGACGGCGGCTTCCTCCCAACAGCATGGTTGTAGGACAGAAAGGAGGGAGGCAGAACGGCGGCGGCGGCGGCTAACGAGGAAGGAGGAGGAGGGAGGAGTGCGGGATGTGAGGCTAGGGTTTGTCCGGTGGGGGCTGGGGCCTGGGGAGACGGGGGATTGGGTGCGGAGCATGCGGTGCGGATTGGGCAAAAACGCCTTGCACGCAAAAGCACGCAACCCAGCCAACCAGCGCGCCGCGCGAGCCCACCCGTCATTGGACAACGAAAACGACCACGAGGTGAAAATTAGTTTTAACCGTTGTGAAGATCCAACGGCTCACACGCGCCAGAAAACAGATCGGACAGCCAACGAAGCTTGCAATCGGGGGAGCGTTCTCAAGGTGAGTTGGCTAGCTTCTGTTTTGTTTTAAATTAGCCAAGCATCGTTGTCACCATTGTTGGATGAGGGGGACGACATGATGCCTGGCCTTGACAACCCTGACAGAAAACAGCTCTAAACAAGAATAGAGGATAATTGCGTAATACGGTGGTCAAAACCTTCGGGAGAATATATAATGAATTTTTACCGACCAAAATACGTAACGTGCAAGAAAACGGAGTCCGGAAGGCACACGGGGTGCCCACGAGGTAGGGGGGCGCGCCCTCCACCCTCGTGGAGCCCTCGTGTCCTTCCGGGACTGCTACTTATTTTTCTATTTTTCTAAATATTCCAAAACGGAGAAATATTTCCTTAAAAACTGTTTTGGAGTCGGTTTACTTACCGTACCACATACCTATTCCTTTTCGGAGTCTGAAACGTTCTAGAAAGTGTCCCTTATGTATTCCTATGGGGTTACGGTTTCAATAACATTGGTTTCAACATTTATGGGATTACCTGAGATATAATGTTTGATTCTTTGACCGTTCACCACCTTTGGATTTGTGCCTTCGTAGTTGTTGATTTTTATGGCACCAGAATGATAGACCTCCTCGATAACGTAAGGACCTTCCCATTTAGAGAGAAGTTTTCCTGCGAAAAATCTTAAACGAGAGTTGTATAGCAATACATAATCACCTACATTAAACTCACGCTTTTGTATCCTTTTATCATGCCATCTTTTAACTTTTTCTTTAAACAACTTGGCATTTTCATAAGCTTGGGTTCTCCATTCATCAAGTGAGCTAATATCAAATAAACTCTTCTCACCGGCAAGTTTGAAATCATAGTTGAGCTCTTTAATAGCCCAATATGCCTTATGTTCTAGTTCGAGAGGTAAGTGACATGCTTTTACATAGACCATTTTATACGGAGACATACCAATAGGATTTTTATATGCAGTTATATAGGCCCATAATGCATCATCAAGTTTCTTGGACCAATTCTTTCTAGACCTATTGACAGTCTTTTGCAAAATTAATTTGATCTCTCTGTTGCTCAATTCTACTTGACCACTAGACTGTGGGTGATAAGGAGATGCAATTCTATGATTAACGTCCTACTTACCAAGCATTTTACGGAAAGCACCATGAATAAAATGTGAACCACCATCAGTCATTAAATATCTAGGGACTCCAAACCTTGGAAAAATAACTTCCTTAGCATTTTAATAGAAGTGTTATGATCAGCAGTACTAGTTGGAATAGCTTCTACCCACTTAGTAACGTAAACAACAGCAACTATAATATGTGTATATCCATTAGAGGCAGGAAAAGGTCCCATATAATCAAAGCCCCAAACATCGAATGGTTCAATAACAAGTGAATAATTCATAGGCATTTCTTGACGTCTACTAATATTACCAATTCCTTGGCATTCATCACAAGACAAGACAAACTTATGGGCATCCTTGAAGAGAGTAGGCCAATAAAAACCGGATTGCAATACCTTATGTGCAGTTCTATCTCCAGCATGGTGTCCTCCATAAGCTTTGGAGTGACACTTGCGTAGGATCTGTTCCTGTTCATGCTCAGGTACACAACGTCTAATAACACCATCTACTCCTTCTTTATAAAGATGTGGGTCATCCCAAAAGTAATGTCTCAAATCATATAAGAACTTTTTCTTTTGCTGGTATGTGAAACTAGGTTGTATGAATTTATCAACAATGTAATTAGCATAATCAGCATACCATGGAGTACTACGAGAAGTATTTATGACATTAGCATGTTCACCTGGAAAGCTATCATCAATAGGTAGTGGGTCATCAAGAACATTTTCTAACCTAGACAAGTTGTCTGCAATGAGGTTCTCAGCTCCCTTTCTATCAACAATATGCAAATCAAATTCTTGTAGCAGGAGAACCCATGTAATAAGTCTAGGTTTAGCATCTTTCTTCTCCATAAGGTATTTAATAGCAGCATGATCAATGTGAATATTTACTTTAGAATCAACAATATAAGGTCTGAACTTATCACAAGCAAATACAACTACTAAGAGTTCTTTTTCAGTAGTAGCATAATTTCTTTGAGCATTGTCTAGAGTCTTACTAACATAATGGATAACATTTAATTTCTTATCAACTCTTTGCCCTAGAACAGCACATACAGCATAATAACTAGCATCACACATAATTTGAAAGGGTAAATTCCAATCAGGTGGCTGAACAATAGGTGCAGAGATCAATGCTTTCTTAAGTATTTCAAATGCTTCTACACAATCATCATCAAAGATAAATGGTATATCTTTTTGTAATAAATTAGTCAGAGGCCGAGAAATTTCTGAGAAGTCCTTAATGAACCTCCTATAAAATCCGGCATGACCAAGGAAACTTCTTATAACTTTGATGTCCTTGGGACACGACATCTTTTGAATAGCATCAACCTTGGCTTTATCAACTTCAATACCTCTTTCAGAAACTTTATGCCCCAAGACAATACCTTCATTAACCTTAATGTGGCACTTTTCCCAATTCAAGACAAGATTAGTTTCTTCACATCTCCGCAAAACTCGATCAAAGGTTGCTCAAGAAATCATCAAAAGAGGATCCATATACAGAAAAGTCGTCCATGAAAACCTCACAAATATTTTCACAAAAGTCAAAGAATATAGCCATCATGCATCTTTGAAAGGTAGCAGGTGCATTACATAAACCAAAAGGCATACTTCTATAAGCAAAAGTACCAAAAGGGCATGTAAAAGTAGTCTTTGATTGATCTTTAGCTGACACAGTTATTTGAGAGAAACCAGAATAACCATCTAGAAAGCAATAATGTGTATGTTTGCATAATCTTTCTAGCATTTGATCGATAAAAGGTAAGGGGTAATGATCCTTCTTAGTAGCCTTATTTAATTTACGACAATCAATTACCATCCTATAACCTGTAATAATTCTTTGCGGAATCAATTCATCTTTATCATTAGGAACAACAGTAATACCTTCCTTCTTAGGGACACAATGGACAGGACTTACCCACTGACTATCAGCAACGGGATAAATTATACCCGCCTCCATAAGCTTTAGTATTTCTTTTCCTACCATTTCTTTCATCTTTGGATTAAGCCTTCTTTGATGATCACGAACTGGTTTGGCATCTTCTTCCAAATTTATTTTATGTTGACATAGAGTGGGACTAATGCCCTTAATATCATCAAGAGTATATCCAATAGTAGCACGGTGCTTCTTCAGAGTTTTCAATAATCTCTCTTCTTCATGTTCTGAAAGGTTAGCACTAATAATAACAGGTATATCTTCTTTTCATCAAGATAAGCATATTTAAGATTATCAGGCAACGGTTTAAGCTCAAACACGAGATCACCCTTGGGTGGAGGAGGATCCCCTAGGATTTCAACAGGCAAATTGTGTTTCAGAATGGGTTCCTGTTTACAGAATACCTCATCTATTTCCCTTCTTTCATTCATAAACATATCATTTTCATGGTCTAGCAAATATTGTTCTAAAGGATCGCTAGGAGGTACGGCAATAGAACCAAGACCAATAACTTCATCCTTACTAGGCAGTTCTCCTTCACGGTGCTGTCTACTAAATTTAGAGAAATTAAACTCATGAGACATATCACCCAAACCAATAGTAACAACATTCTTTTCGCAGTCTATCTTAGCATTAACGGTGTTCAAGAAGGGTCTACCAAATATAATGGGACAAAAGCTATCTTATGGGGAACCAAGAACAAGAAAATCAGCAGGATATTTAGTTTTCCCACACAAGACTTCAACATCTCTAACAATTCCCATTGCTGATATAGTATCTCTATTGGCAAGTTTAACTGTAACATCAATACCTTCTAACTCAGCAGGTGCAATTTCATGCTTAATTTCTTCGTATAAAGTATGAGGTATAACACTAGCACTAGCACCCATATCACATAAGCCATGATAACAATGATCTCCTATTTTAACAGAAACAATAGGCACGCCTACCACAGGTCTATGTTTATCTTTAGCACAAGGTTTGGAAATTCTAGTGGTTTCACCGCAGAAATGAATAACATGCCCATCAATATTATCAGACAAGAGATCTTTAACAATAGCAATATTAGGTTCAACTTTAACTTGCTCAGGAGGTGTATAAGTTCTAATATTGGTTTCTGAACCACAGATTGAAGCTTTAGCATGATCCTTTATTCTAACAGGGAAAGGTGGTTTCTCAACATAAGAAGTAGGAACAATAGGATCATTATAAGTGACAGTCTTTTCTTCAACTTTAGTAGGTGCAGCTACTTTTACTTCTATGGGAGGATGATATTTAAACCACTTCTCCTTGGGGAGGTCAACATAAGTAGAAAAAGATTCACAGAAAGAAGCTACTATCTCAGAGTCAAGTCCATATTTAGTGCTAAATTTACGGAAAACATCGGTATCCATAAAAGATTTAACACAATCAAACTTAGGTGTCATACCTGACTCCTTACCTTCGTCGAGATCCCAATCTTCAGTGTTGCGTTTAATTCTATCCAATAAATTCCATTTGAATTCAATAGTCTTCATCATAAAAGAGCCAGCACAAGAAGTATCGAGCATGATGCGATTGTTTTCAGAAAGCCAAGCATAAATTTTTTGAAGAATTATTTATCTTGAGAGCTCATGATTGGGGCATGAATATAACATTGATTTAAGCCTCCCCCAAGCTTGAGCGATGCTTTCTCCTTCGCGAGGCCAGGAATTATATATATAATTGCGATCACAATGAACAAGATGCATAGGATAGTACTTTTGATGAAATTCCAACTTCATTCGTTTATAGTTTCATAATCCCGTATCATCACATAGCCTATACCATGTCGATGCATCTCCCTTCAAAGATAAATGGAAGACCTTCTTCTTAACAACATCATCGGGTATACCTGCAAGCTTAAATAATCCACAAACTTCATCTACATATAGTAGATGTTCATCAGGATGCTTTGTTCCATCTCCTGTAAAAGGGTTATCAAGCAGTTTTTCTAACATACCCGAAGGAACTTCAAAGGGAATAATTTCATTTTCAGTAGGTTCAGTAGGTTGAGGAGAAATTCTTTGCTCTACTGGTTGGGGTGAAGATACCCCGAACAAGCCCCTCAGAGGATTACTTTCCATAGTAACAAGTGACAGTAAATTTCCTTACCAAATTCCACCTACCAAAGTCGCTTCACTCCCCGGCAACGGCGCCAGAAAAGAGTCTTGATGACCCACAAGTATAGGGAATCTATCGTAGTCCTTTTGATAAGTAAGAGTGTCGAACCCAACGAGGAGCAGAAGGAAATGATAAGCGGTTTTCAGCAAGGTATTCTCTGCAAGTACTGAAATAAATGGTAACAGATAGTTTTGTGATAAGATAATTTGTAACGAGCAACAAGTAACAAAAGTAAATAAAGTGCAGCAAGGTGGCCCAATCCTTTTTGTAGCAAAGGACAAGCCTGGACAAACTCTTATATAGAGAAAAGCGCTCCCGAGGACACATGGGAATATCGTCAAGCTAGTTTTCATCACGTTCATATGATTCGCGTTCGGTACTTTGATAATTTGATATGTGGGTGGACCGGTGCTTGGGTGCTGTTGTTACTTGAACAAGCATCCCACTTATGATTAACCTCCATTGCAAGCATCCGCAACTACAACAAAAGTATTAAGGTAAACCTAACCATAGCATGAAACATATGGATCCAAATGAGCCCCTCACGAAGCAACGCATAAACTAGGGTTTAAGCTTCTGTCACTCTAGCAACCCATCATCTACTTATTACTTCCCAATGCCTTCCTCTAGGCCCAAATAATGGTCAAGTGTTATGTAGTCGACGTTCACATAACACCACTAGAGGCTAGACAACATACATCTCATCAAAATATCGAACGAATACCAAAATCACATCACTACTAATAGCAAGACTTCTCCCATGTCCTCAGGAACAAACGTAACTACTCACAAAGCATATTCATGTTCATAATCAGAGGGGTATTAATATGCATAATGGATCTGAACATATGATCTTCCACCAAATAAACCAACTAGCATCAACTACAAGGAGTAATCAACACTACCAGCAACCTACTAGTACCAATCCCGGACATGGAGACAAGAATTGGATACAAGATATGAACTAGGGTTTTGAGATGAGATGGTGCTGGTGAAGATGTTGATGGAGATTGCCATCTCCTGATGAGAGGAGCGTTGGTGATGACGATGGCGATGATTTCCCCCTCCCGGAGGGAAGTGTCCTCGGCAGAACAGCTCTGCCGGAGCCCTAGATTGGTTCCACCAAGGTTCCGCCTCGTGGCGGCGGATTTTCATCCCGAAAGGTTTCTTATGATTTTTTCCTCGATGAAAGACCTCATATAGCAGAAGATGGCCATCGGAGAGCCAACGGGGGGGGGGCCACGAGGTAGGGGGCGCACCCTGGGGGTTAGGGCATGCCCCCACCCTCGTGGCCAGGTGGGTCCCCCTCTGGTGAACTTCTTCCGCTCAATATTTTTTATTATTTCCAAAAATGACTTTCGTGGAATTTCAGGACTTTTGGAGTTAGGTCTCTAATATTTGCTCCTTTTCCAGCCCATAATTTTAGCTGCCGACATTCTCCCTCCTTATGTAAACCTTGCAAAATAAGAGAGAATAGGCATAAGTATTGTGACATAACGTGTAATAACATCCCATAATGCAATAAATATCGATATAAAAGCATGATGCAAAATGGACGTATCATTCCCCCACACTTCGGCTTATGGCTCAAGAACTTTAATGTGAAGCCGAAGGTAGTCGACGGGTCACAAGCGGAGTGCGGCGGTGCTACAGTGAGCAAGCTTACCAATGCTCTGTGGCAGAAGGCTCCTTCACCGAAACTCTGAACCTATGGTAGCGGGAGTTGATTTACGTCACTGAACCCCGCGGTACCAAGTGGGCAGCTATACCTGCGTTCTGATCTAGCCCTCCGTGACAGCTTGCATCATGGATTAATAAGGGGCTGGACTGGGGATCAATTGACGAGGTGGAGACTCAACAGAGCCGCATCAAGAGCCTCCTTGAGAAGGACATCGATCTTATCAACGTGATTCAAGTAATGTTGGTCTGCCGGGTCCTGCCGTGCCAGCGACGGCCCCTCCGCATGTGGGAGTTCAATCCGGAAGGACCACGGACCCTCCAACACTTCTTCGTCACTACGCACAAAGGAATGTGGAAGTTGTTTTTCGGGAAACGAAAACAGTGGCCGGACACCACCGAGGACATCGGCCTCGACTACAACCATCCGGATACCTCGGTAAGCGCTCAACTCCTCAACAATTTTTAGCTATGTATGTCGTACTACGACACTGAGCAAACTATCTTATCCCAGGGCTGGATAAAGAAAGCGGAGCGAATTAGGTGTTCGACCCCCCTTCTTGAAGACTCAGCGGATCCCGTACTAACAAGGATGCTCGCTCCGGCACCGTACTAGATGCCTGTGAAGGAGGACAAGGTAGAGAGCGGGAGGACCAAAGGTGGCCTCCATCCCGAAGCTATATCAGACACTGTGTCCGGAGAGATCAAAACTCCCTCGCCCAAAGATAAAAGCGAAGGTGAAGCCAGCATCCCTTCTCCCTGTGGTAAGAAAAGGGCCGCCTCCGACGGTTGGGAGGAAAAGGCTCCTAAGCGAGGCTAGATGCCCCTATCGGGCAGCTCGGGCTTGGAGGACGACGTCGTCGCACAGTCCCATAGTGAGGACAAGCCTTTAGCCAAATCGTAAGTGAACAAGGGTACTTTTAAACATATCCCATTCCTTTCCTGTTACCAAGGTAACATCTAGAATATATGTTTTTGCAGGTCGGCACACAGTCTTCTTCAACAATCTTCTTCCTAAGGGAATCTTCTCCTGGAGATGATGGAAAGCGAGACGCCCCCACCTGTCTCATCGCCCAATAGGGCGGAGGACTTCGAGGTGTCGTCCCATAGGGTCTCTCCTGATCAACAAGTGGTGCGAGGGATGATGAAGACACTACCCGAAGGTGATACTTCGATAGCCAAGGATCCGAGGGCCAACAATAAAGGCCCCGAACTATCCGGCTTACAGCTGGAGAAAACTCTAGGGACGAATAAACGGATCCCTTCGAAGGGAGGCTGTACTCCTACAACAGCTTCCAAAGATCCAGAAGTGCCGGATATTTTGATGAACATGCTGCGACAGGCCTCTGTTTCAGAGGAACATTGTACCTTGATGGGTACGGTGGTTGAAAAGGTTCTGTCCGCGAAAAGCAGATTGAATGAAGCCTTCACGAGCCTGCTAAGAGGCTTCGAGGTTTGTACTGTAATATTTTCGATTGTGTTTTATTCACAAAATGCACCTGTGTATAGATAGTAGCCCCTGAGACACTGATTGGCTTCCCAAGGGAGGCGATCAGAAGATCAAAAAGATATGCCCAGGAAATTATCTGATTAATTGGAACACAGGCTGTTACCTCCCTCGCTGCTGCCCGAACTGCCGAGATTGAAGATCTGCAGCGGAAGATTGATGAGGCGGATGATGACATCACACTTATCGACAGGCGGCTTGATGATGCACAAGGTATATTTATGGGGCAGTCATTATATGCACGTGCTTATAAGCATGACACTAAGAATTGTATACTGAGATATGCATGACTGCAGATGGTGCCGCTGCAGTTGATATCCTTCGCGCTGAGCTAGCCCGGGCCAAGGAGCAGGCCCGGATTATTAATGCGGCTGCCGAAAAGGCATCTGCCGAGTTAAGGGCCGAACAGGCTGCTCGGCGCCAATATGAGGAGAGAATATCCACAATGGCGCTTGAGCTAAAGGATGCTGCTAGCAGCTACGAATTTCTTGAGAAGGATAATAAAGCCAGAACGCCTGATCTTGGCAAGGCCTTACGAGAGGCGAAAGAAGCGCGGTCCGGGTATAGAGCGGCTCGGGAGGAGATTCGGCAAGCTGGGGAGATCGCGGCTGGTAAGCCCTTTTTATTACGAACTAAGTTCGGCGATCCGAATTATGCCCCGCTTAATCAAATGTGGAGTTCTCCAGACGCATTGTTGGACTTCTCGAAGAGTGTCTCCGATGCGACACAGTTTTTCCAAGCTCAAGAAGGACGTGCTACATAAAAGCTGTTCTGGTCACAGTTTAGCATGCCGAAGCGTCCGCTGTTGCTGAACGAACAGATGACCCAGTGGGCAGAGCTCCACAAGATGTCCGGATCTGCCATGAAGGACGTCGTGGTCCGGATGTGGCCGACCGAGCCAATTCCGGATAGTTATTTTGGTTTGGTGTAGCGACTTATTGATGCGGTGCCGCGTATCGACTCCGTTAAGCGGTGAACGTGCATTGAAGGTGCACGGATGGCCTTTGCCCGCGTCAAGACATACTGGGCGAAGATGAAGGCCACCGACGTTTTAGCGAAGAGTACACCCAAGGGCAAGGACCACCACGCACCAGAGCATTATTTCGAGGATGTCTTAGAGGGTGCCCAGTTGATAGAGGGTCAGTGCTCGAAAGACATGATATTCGAGTGAAATGTATTGAAATTTTAAAAGACGATATTATGATATAATAAAGCTATTTTCCATTTTAGTGTCGCCTAAAAGCTTTGGTTCCTCCCGTGCGTCCATTTTTGTATAATCTGAAAGTTTTCTAGTCGTTGGCTTCAGCCCCCTCGTAGAAAATACGGGGGTGTTTGGAAAAGCACTTGATCACACATAACCCAACGTCTTGGTCCATGAAGGAGGTGTCAATGCGGTGAACTAGGCAATCGTACTATAGGGCATTAACACTTTCACTTAGCCATAGGAGTTTTACGGTGGGTCTATGATATAGACCCTGGTATGTACGCGGTTATCCCAATACGGTGTGTTACATGTATGACCTAAAGAAAGGTCCTTCGTGTAATATGGAGGGAATCACGAAAGATTCTGATAAGTCATCGAGTGGTTGACCAGCTCTCGCCGCATCATGACAGTCAGTTTTTGGCTTTTTCTACTGAGGTGTTTGACCAGATGAACCGGAAACACAATTGAGTAGTTCTCCCTTTACTACCCTAGCGAATAGAGCGGAACGTAAGGTAGTAAGAACAGGATCCGGGCAACCTAACTATTGACCCAAGACATGACTCGGAGCTGATGCATATAAGGCCAAACTCGCGACGCTGAAGTATGCTATAAAGCTGTTCGGACTTTGTTGCAACTCATTTTGTTCCCATACCGAGCCCCTGGCAGGTTATGTCGGGGTGCGTGTGTGAAACAACCAAAGGAGCAAGATTCAGTTCTTTAGAGAGAAGTGCATACTGGATACGGATTATGTTCACTGGATCCTCAGTGATATGCCAATCGACATTTTATAGATAATAACGCCACAACCCCGGCTATTTGACATGCCAGGGATCGACGGCTAAGGAAATAGGCACTTTATAGGCTCGCAAAATAGAGAGTGCGGTCTACAAAAAGTTGTTTTGGACCTCCTGTAGCATGTCTGCCGCCTTTCCTCGATGAAGGGGATCCTTAACAGGGGTAGCCTTTGGGTGGATGTACGAACCTGAACTCCGATAGAGTCCGTGAGATGACCAGCCTTTGAGCCACCTGTGGCAAAGGATAATGAAAAAGAAAGAGTAGTTAGAAAATAAAAAAGAAGGAGGTTATGGGAGTACTTGTAGGCCTTTCCGTATTGTGCTTCCACCAATGCCTGGGGTATTTTAAGTGTCGCAGGTATATGAGGCGGACGGCGGAAGCCGAACTGCTAGTCCAGCTCTGAAATTGGTCGGTCCTGCTAAATGGGGACCGGCGGCTTAATGGCCAACAAGGTATGCGGTTTAATAAGACCGCTTTGTACTTCGGCTGAAGTAACCGTAGTATATTCCTTAGTCCAGAGGGAGCGCTTCTTATGCTCCCCTAGAGGTGTGTGTCATGTATACCATGTTCACTGTTTTTACTTTGGGGGGAAATTGCTTCTGACCCCCGGTATTTGGTTGGTGAGTCTCTTCGTCGTCGCTATCACCGGGCGGCCTCTTCCCCTTGTGTTCGGCGTTGAGCTTGCCGGCCTGTTTGAAGACCCAACAACTTATGTTGGTGTGATTAGCTAGTTTATTGGGGTTGCCATGAATCTGGCAGGGCCGATCCAATATCTTGTCTAAATTGGATGGTCCGTCTCTGTCTGCCTTGAATGGCTTTTTCCGTTGACCGGATTTGGGGCCGCTGAATCTGGCATTGACGCTGTGTCATGCGTTCCCTCATTATCATTGTGACGTTTGTGTTTACTGCGTCGTGGCTTTCCGTTGCCGTCTCAGACTTCGGAAGTGCTCGGATCGCTGGTGTTGTTGCTTCTACAAGCGAGCCAGTTGTCTTCACCTGCGCAAAAGCGGGTCATAAGAGCGGTAAGGGCTGACATGTGTTTTTGTTTTTGTTGACCGAGGTGGCGGGCGAGCCACTCGTCCTGGACGCTGTATTTGAAGGCCGCTATGGCTTCCGCATCCGGACAGTCGATGATTTGGTTCTTTTTAACTAAGAACCTAGTCTAGAGCTTCCTGGCAAACTCTCTGGGCTGCTGGACGATGTGACTTAAGTCATCGGCATGTGGTGGCCGGACAGATGTACCTTGGAAGTTGTCGTGGAAGGCGTCTTCCAAGTCCTCCTAGATGCCAATAGAGTTTTCAGGCAGACTGTTTAACCAGTACCGAGCTGGCCCTTTGAGTTTTAGTGGGAGGTATTTGATGGCATGAAGGTCTTCTCCGCGGGCCATATGGATATGGATAAGGAAATCCTCGATCCATACTGCGGGATTAGTTGTTCCATCATATCATTCGATATTCACGGGTTTAAACCCTTGTGGGAATTCGTTCTCCATTACTTCATCTGTAAAGCAAAGAGGGTGTGCGGCGCCTCTATATCGGGCCACATTGCGACATAGCTCCGATGGAGTCCGTCTGCAGTTTTCGGCCCGGGCGTGACTAGGCTTGTCACGTCCGAGTAGATAGTCGTTGCCGCATGTCGGGGCACGTCCTTGCGATCCGTAGATCAATCTGGTATGTCCTGCTCTACTGTCCAAGTCCCGCCGAAGGTCATGTGTATAACCCTGGGCTTTTTTATCTCTGCCTTTACGGCGAGGTGGGGCGGGCTGGTGTTCGGCTTGAGTTGCCGCTTTGTCCCGACTGCGTGGTGGTCGGTTAGCCGCATTGTGCGATGATGGTATGGGCTCCGGTGCCTCATCATCGAACTGAGGTAGCAATTTGCACTTCAGGTAACTTTTGACTGGGCACTTGAGGCCGTATTCCACGCCTGCCAGGACCTCAGTCCATCTATCGTTGAGCAGGTCTTGATCAGGTTGAAGCTGCTGCTTCTTCTTTTTCAGGCTCCTTGCAGTGGCTATTAGCCGACGCTTAAAGCACTCCTGCTCAAGTGGTTCCGCAGGCACGATAAAATCCTCGTTGCCAAGGCTCACATCATCCTCGGAGAGCGGAAGATAATTACTGTCCTCCGAGTCTTCTTTTATGGCCTGTTCATCATGGCTAACTTGCTCATATTCCCGTTCTTCTTGTTCGGAAGTTGCTTCAACGGGGTCTTCATTATCTTCGGCACCGTCCGGAGTGTTATCTTCTCCTGTGTCGGTGTTACTATCTTTGCTGCGGCGTGATTTTGAGCGGCGCCGTTGACGCTGGCGCTTTGGTGGTATCTCAGGAGGTTTATCCTCAACTGGATCCTTCTTGTTATCGCCCTTGTTCTCTTCAGGTGTGTCTACCATGTATACGTCATACGAGGAGGTGGCCGTCCAACGTCTGGTAAATGGCGGGTTTTGGGCCTCCTCTTCTCCGGCATCATCGTCCATACCGTCGATGTCTTCGGAGCGGTAATCAAGCATGTCATTTAGGTCCTCGACAATGGCTATGAAGTGGGCGGTGGGTGGGAAGCAAAATTCTCCGTCATCAGCCTCCAGTTTGAACCGGATACTATTCGGTTGTGAGCCCCCCGCTAAGGATAGTGCTCTTAACGAGTTTAACATGTCGCCCAAAGGCGAGTGCCGAAAAATGTCCGTGGAACTAAATTCAACGATTGATGACTGATCTAGCTCGACGCTTGTGGACGCACATGGTTCGGAACCTGTAGCCGGAAACGAGTCCGAGGCTCCGGTGACACAGATTCCACTCGAGGTTGGGTCTGTGTGCAGTTCTGACGCCGCTGGGACTGCGGCATCCGTGGCGGGATTAAGCTTCCCGTCTTCGGATGGCGCGATCTGCCCCTGATCTAAGGCTAGAGTAGTTACAGGTGCTATCTCCTGGGTACGGTCCGATGACAGATTTAAGTCATGTTCATCGTGGTGATGGGGAGCGGCTGCCGTGGTCTCGAATCCGTCGAAGATCAAGTCTCCGCGGATATCCGTGACGTAGTTCAAGCTCCCAAATCTGACTTGATGGCCAGGGGTGTAGCTATCGATCTGCTCTAAATGGCCAATCGAGTTGGCCCGCAATGTAAAGCCACCGAACACAAAGATCTGTCCGGGGAGGAAGAATTCTCCTTGGACAACATTGCTGTAGATGATTAAAGGGGCCATCAAACCTTTTGAGGACGACACAGTGGAACTCTCAGTGAAAGCACCAATGTCGGTGTCAAAACCGACGGATCTCGGGTAGGGGGTCCCGAACTATGCGTCTAAGGTCGATGGTAACAGGAGACGGGGGACACAATGTCGGTGTACTAGAGTAGGGGTACCCTAGTATCCCGAACTTGTGCATGGGCAGTTGCGGCACTCCGCGGCAAGGCTTGCCGGGTGACCGCCTAGGTCCTCCGTGGTTCCTTTGGAGCCATTCAAGAACAAAGTATTTAAGCCAAGGAGACAAGGCCCGGCAGAGGAGCTTGCGAGAAGGTAACCAAGGCACTTAGGAGACAAGGCCCGGCAAGAGGAGCTTGCAGGGAAGGCCGATGGCGACAAGCTTCCGGACGCAACAAAGGCAACAACGCGGCAAAGGCGCTTGCGCGACAAACCTAATCTGTAACTGCGCTCTAGCACATCCACCAACATGTAGCATACAGGACCTTTCGGTAGCGCGTGGCGAAGGCTGTGCATCCGCGTAGAGCAGCGGTGTGTGCGGCGGCGACAAGATTGCCATCGTGGCAGCGGTGGCGTCCACACAGTCCCTTTCTGCCTTGTTTAGCCCGACATGAGCGGGCATTTAAAGCCTTTGTCCCCTGCCGTCGGGGTTAGGTATGATACACTATACAAGTAGCTGTACCAACCGCATCTCTTTTCCCTTTTACCCTTGTCTCGTTGCCACCTGTCGGAGACCCCTTGAGCATATAAAGGAGGCCCATGCATAGCGTAGAGTGGGGGTTCGAACACTCTCACGCTCGGTCTCGTTAGCAGCTGGTGTGTACTGTAGCATTCAGCGCTCCCGAGCAAGAACACAATACAACCCAAACATGCAGCAGTAGGAGTGTTATCTCTCCGGAGAGCTCCGAAGCTGGGTAAACTGCTCGTGTGCTTCGCCTCGATCCGCTCTTCGTGCGATCTCCGCCCCCCGCCGAACCAAAAAGGGGTCCGGTCCGCCGGCCCCCATAGGTGTTCGTGGGTCAGATCAGCTTCCCCGACATCTTTGGCGCGTCAGGTAGGGAGAGTCTAGATTGTGTGAACCTGATCCGGCGTTCACACGACGAGCAACAGCGGCGCCGGTATGGGCGTCAAGAACCTGTCTGAAGATGATGAAGATGTTGCTCGTGTGAGCGCCGGATCAGGTTCACACAATCTCGACTCTCCTACTGGCGCGCCAAAGATGTCGGGGAAGCTGATCTGACCCACGAACACCTATGGGGCGGCGGACGGACCCTTTTTGGTTCGGGAGGCGGAGATCGCACGAAGAGCGGATCGAGGCGGCACACGAAAGCAGTTTACCCAACCGAGATCTCTGGGAGATAACCTCCTACCGCTGCATGTTTGGGTTGTATTGTGTTCTTGCTCGAGCGCTGAATGCTACAAGACACACCAGCTGCTAACGAGACCGAGCATGAGAGTGTTCAACCCCCTACGCTGCGCATGGGCGTCCTTTTATATGCTCAAGGGTCTCCGACGGTGGCAACGTGACAAGGGTAAAAGGGAAAAGAGTTGCGGTTGGTACAGCTACTTGTAATGTATCATACCTAACCACGATGGCAGGGGACAAAGGCATTAAATGCCCGTCTATGTCGCCTAAACAGTGTAGAAAAGGACCGTCGTGGACGCCACCGCTGCCACGATGGCAATCTTGTCGCCGCCGCTTGCCACTGGCTCGCCGGACGACAGCCTCGCCACGCTACCGAAAAGGTCCTGTAGCACACGCTGGTGGATGTGCCGGAGCGCGATTCTGATTAGTAGTTTGTCGCAAGCGTTTTTGCGCGTTGTTGCCTTGTCGCGTCCGGAAGCTTGTCGCTCACCGGGCCTTCCCGGCAAGCTCCTCTTGCCGGGGCCTTGTCTCCTAAGTGCCTTGGTTGGCCTTCCTGGCAAGCTCCTCTTGCGGGGCCTTGTCTCCTTGGCTTAAATACTGGCTCTCCTTCCTTCTGGGCGAGCAGATGAAGGTCACTTTCTAGGCCATGAGGCTTGTGGCCGCCTGTGAAGGCGCCGACAAACTGATGGCATAGATCTGTCCAAGAGGATATGGAGTTGTCCGGCAAGTGCATGAGCCAGGATCTGACATTGGGCTTGAGTACCAGCGGGAAGTAGTTGGCCAGGATCTTGTCGTCTCGCCCCCCGGCAGCTTGCACCCTAATGGTGTAGATGCTGAGGAACTTCGACGGATGCGTCTTGCCGTCGTACTTCTCCGGTACGTCTGGCTTGAAATTCTTCTTGCTGGGCCACTGGACTTGCCGCAGCTCACGAGTGAACGCAGGGCAACCTACCGCGTACGGCAAGTCGCCTGGTTCCCCTGGCGCATGCATGTCGACAGAGGGCCCAGCGCGCTGGTCTGATTGACGCCGCGCTTCTCTTCGGTGCTCAATGCGAGTTCGAGCGTCTTCTTGCTGTCGTTCGTGAAGAACTTGGCGCTGATCGCGACGAGCTCGTGGATCCGATGACGCGGTGGAGTCGCTGTCGAGGTGGATCCGGCGAGTTGGCGATCTTGGCCTTCGGGGTGGAGAGTGCATGGAGGTTGCACCCCCACCGGTCTTGTCGCCACTGGCTCGTGCCTGGCGGTCCTGCTGCGGCAGCGATGTACTCGGCTGCCGTGGAGTGTCGCCGTTGGCAAAGCCGATGAGACTCTGAATGGTGGCCCTCCATTCGTCAACCTTGTTGGCTGTTGGAGGGTAACCGAGAG
The DNA here is from genome assembly GCA_021605205.1 of Aegilops longissima. Lineage (NCBI taxonomy): Eukaryota > Viridiplantae > Streptophyta > Magnoliopsida > Poales > Poaceae > Aegilops > Aegilops longissima. The sequence goes on from CM038677.1 coordinate 327,316,198, forward strand.
CGATTGAGCTCTCGCTAAGGCTTCGCTGGAGTGGTGGGTGGCGATGGCGAAGCGGTGCAAGGGCGGGATATGCCGGACTTCTAACTATGTTAGAAGGAGCGATATCCCGTCCAGCGACGATGCCTCGCTTCGCGCCAAAGACGTTGGCGTGCATGCTGGTCTTGGCGTCCGAGATCCACCAGCTCGATCTTGATCCAACGAGCGTATGGTACTGTGAATACCATGGACGCTGTCGGTCCCGCGCCTCTGAGATGGGCGCGGTGCATGTACGGACGCCGAGGTCTGCGCAGCCTTGTTCTTGGACTTGGCAGCACCGTGGACTCCCTCGTCGACGCCCGTTCTTCCGCCGACGTCTACCCCACCACTCGTTTGCTCCGGTGGTGGTGGGATCGACATGGACGGATCAGCTGCCGCCGAAGCCTTCTTCTTCGGTGGCATGTCGATGAAGATGATGAAGATGTGGATGATGACGAAGCCGACGAGTAGGAGTTCCAGAAAGCCACAGAGGTCTTGTGCGTTGACGGCGGTGCTTCTCTGCATACTTCACACCGCCAACTCAAGCAGTGGATGCGGGAAGTCAATGCAGCAGAACCATCCGTCGAGTCACGCAAGCCTCTGAAATGGTCCAGCACGCCTATCATCTTTGACATTGAGGACCACCCTGACCGCATAACTGCGGTCGGGTGCTTGCCGATGTTGGTTTCACCAACTATCCGCAACCTCAAGGTCACTAAGATGCTAGTTGACGGCGGGGCCGGCTTGAACCTGATCTCCTCAGCGGTACTCCAGAAACTCCAGATCCCTGATGGCGAGCTCGAAGAGACCGGCACATTCCAAGGAATCAATCCGAGAAGGAGCAAGCCGAAGGGAAAGATCACGTTGCCGGTCACATTTGGCAGCGAGTTGAACTTCAGGACTGAGAGGGTCACTTTTGACATCGCTGACTTCCCATTGCCTTACAACGGGATACTTGGCCGTCCAGCACTCGCCAAATTCATGGCGGCCTCTCACTATGCATATAACATGCTCAAGATGCCAGGCCCGATAAGTGTCATCTCTGTCCCTGGCGACAAGAAAGATGCACTTATCTGCGCCGACAAGATCTACCGGGAAGCAGCAGCCGCAACAGATCGCAAGCCACTTGCCGCTGAAGCTCCCGGGGCGAAGAAGAAGACCAAGTCCGGCAAGAGTTCTGATGCCCACTCCGGCAAGCGCACCTCTTCGGAGTGCTGCACTACCGTCGAGGACGCACCATCGAGCTCCACCGGCAAGCGTAAGAAGACGATGGCAGCTCCACGAGAGACCAAGAAGGTGTCCGCCAAGGAGGATGGCTTGGTGGTACCTTCACCATCGATGCCACACTTGATCCTAAATAGGAAGGCGCTCGTTGCTTTCCTGCTGGCGACGTCGGCGTGTTTGCATGGCAACCGTCGACATCCCGGTGTTCCCGAAAGTAATTGAGCACCATCTTGCCGTCTGTCCTCATCGTGGCCGTCAAAGCGAAAGTCGAGGAAGCGGCAGTGGAGTGCCAAGAATTTATCGCAGAAGAAATCAAGAAGTTGGAAGCAGCAGGCCTTGTCAGAGGAGTGCTCCATCCTAAGTGGTTGGCCAATCCTGTAGTCGTGCGCAAGGAAAACGGGAGATGGAGGCTTTGTATCGACTTTACCGATGTTAATAAAGCTTGTCCCAAAGACCCATTTCCCTTGCCACGTATCGACCAGATTGTTGACTCCACGGCCGGATGTGACTTGCTTTCATTTCTTGATGCATACTCAGGATATCATCAGATCTTCATGGCAGAAGAGGACGAGGAAAAAACCGCATTCATCACCCCATGTGGCATATACTGTTTCGTACGGATGCCTTTCGGATTAAAGAATGCTGGTTCAACATTTGCAAGAGTAGTCCACAATGCTTTTGAGCCACAAATGCACATAAATGTGGAAGCCTACATGGATGACATAGTGGTCAAGAGCAAAGACAAGGCGACTCTGATTCAAGATTTAGACGAAACCTTTGCAAATCTGCGCAAGATCAACCTCAAGCTCAACCCTAAGAAGTGTGTGTTTGGAGTTCCCTCCGGCAAGCTTCTCGGGTTCTTCGTGTCTCAGCGGGAATTGAAGCCAATCCCGACAAGATCAAGGCCATAGAGCAGATTGAAGCACCAAAGCGCATCAAGGATGTACGAAGACTTGCCGGATGCGTGGCTGCTCTCAGCAGGTTTATCTCTAGGTCTGCTGAGCGCGCCCTACCTTTTTTCAAAATATTGAAAAAGGCAGGTCCAATGAAATGGACTCCGGAAGCGGAGGCTGCGCTGCAGGACTTAAAGAGATACCTGTCCTCCACTCCAATACTTGTCGCACCTAAGCCACAAGAGAAGTTGCTGCTATATATAGCGGCAACAAATCAAGTGGTTAGTGCTGCGTTAGTAGCGGAGAGGAAGGCAGATGATGAGCCAGCAACCAGGGCAGATGCATCCAGCGACAAGCAGGGGGCTTCACCGGCAAGCTCTGGTCCCGACAAGGATGGATCTGCGCAGGAGCGCGAGAAGATGCAGAAAAGGATGGTGCAACACCCAGTTTACTTTGTCAGTTCCCTTCTGCAGGGGCTAGATCGAGGTACTCTGGTGTGTAGAAATTGCTTTTCGGCCTCCTCATGGCGTCGAGAAAGCTGCGCCATTACTTTCAAGCACATGAGATCACAGTCGTCACTCTCTTTCCGTTGAAGAGGATACTGCAAAATCCGAAGCAGCAGGCAGGATTGTCAAGTGGGCCTTTGGGCATCAAGCTTTGGCCTCAAATTTGAGAGCACTTCAACTATCCAAAGCGAGCATTGGCAGAGTTCATAGCAGAATGGGCGCCAACACAAGATGAAGAAATTCAGAAATGAGCATCCCGTCAAGGAAGCAAGCAAAGAGTGGCTGATGTACTTTGATGGTGCCTTCTCGCTGCAAGGCGCCGGTCTTGGGCGTGTTACTTATCGCACCCACGGAGAGCACCTCAAGTACGTGGTCGGATGCACTTTCCCAAGGAGCAAGCGACAAACAATCTGCTGAGTATGAAGGTTTGCTTGCCGGTCTCAGGATCGTAGTAGACCTTGGGATCAAGAAGCTCATTGTCAGGGGTGACTCGCAGCTTGTGATCCGCCAAGTGAACAAGAATTATCAGAGTCCGTTGATGGAGGCTTATGTTGATGAAGTGAGAAAGTTAGAAGAGCACTTTGACGGCCTGCAAATGGAACATGTTCCAAGAGCTCAGAACGACATTGCGATGGCTGTCAAAGTCGCGCACTTAAGTTACACAATGGAACCAGGGATCTTTGTGCTCAAACTGACTCAACCGACTGTAACACCATCAATTGGACAGAGCAAGAAGAGGAAGTTGGTTTCTGGTGACTACTTTCCGGCAGAGCTCCCTGAAGCCGCCACCAAGAAGGTCCCCAAGATCAACACCGAGGATGCTGAGGAGCAGTCTGCTCCGACAAGCCCTAGGGTTTGTTTCGTTGAAGCAGACGCTCCCGACAAGTTTTGCTCCGGCAAACTTGCCGGGGATCATCAAGCTCCGGCTGAGCCCTAGGCTCTCGCCATAGAAGCGGATGTTCCCGCAGCAGCAGATGTGCCTTTAGTCCTTGTTGTCGAGCCGCAAGCTCCAGCATGGGCACAGCAGATCGTCTGTTTCCTTCAGACAGGAGAACTTCCCAAAGAGCAAGAAGAAGCGGAAAGAGTAGCCCGGCAGTCAAGTATGTACCAGTTTGTCGACGACACACTGTACAAAAGAAGACTCAACGGTGTGAAATTGAAGTGTATTCACCGGGAAGATGGACAAAAGCTGTTGGCAGAGATACATGGAGGCATATGTGGTCACCACATTGGCGCAAAAACACTAACAAGCAAAGCGTTCGGCAAGGTTTCTTTTGGCCGACAGCCCTCCGAGGATGCAACTGCACAAGTAACCAAGTGTGAAGCGTGCGGTTCCATTCAGCGAGATACACCAGCCAGCTCAAGCTCTCCAGACGATCCCTTTATCCTGGCCATTTTTGGTTTGGGGCTCGACATCCTCGGCCCCTTCCCGAGCTGTCGGGGCTTTGAGTACTTATGCGTTGCAATCGACAAGTTCACAAAGTGGCGGAAGTGGAAGCGATGAGGAAGGTGACAGCCACGGTCAGCGATCAAGTTCTTGGTCGATTGTTTGCGTTTGGAATCCCTAACAGGATCATCACCGATAACGGTACACAATTCCTGAGCCGCACCTTCATGCTGTCGTCCAAGATCTTGGCACCAAGGTGCGCCGCTTCATTGCTCATCCAGAAGTAGCGGTCAAGCGGAGAGGGCAAATGCTGAAGTGCTACGAGGGCTCAAGACCAGAACTTTCGACAGGCTGCACAAGTGCGGAAGAAACTGGATTGAGGAGCTGCGGTGGTTCTTTGGTCGATCAAGGCGACGCCAAATCGAGCCGCGGCGGACACCTTCGCTCTAGTCTATGGGCGAGGCAGTTCTCCCCACGGATCTCGTATCACGGGTCACCTCGAGTGCTCGCTTATGATGAGCTTGAGCAAGAGCAGCTGCGACAAGATGACTGCTTGCTCCTTGAGGAGGACCGTCTTGAGGCTGCTTTGTCTGAGCTGCTCGTTACCCGCAAGCTTTGCGCCGCTACCATAGCCGCAAAGTTAGTGCGAAGTCTCGAGGAAGGCGACCTTGTTCTTGGCGCGTTTAGTCCGCCAAGAATTCCAACAAGTTGGCGCCCGAAGTGGGAAGGCCCTTACCGGGTGAAGCGAGTCACTAGGCTGGCGCTGTCCGCCTTGAGATCGAAGATGGCATTCGGTGAGCAACTCACGGAACATTGAGCATCTTCGTAAGTTTTACCCATAAGGCGCGGTTGCGGAACCTGTTAAGCAACCACCTTTTGTACAAGTCTTGCCGATGTTGCATGTAATCCTTTGTACAAAGCCGGGCGCAGACCCCGTGCATCAGTAAAACTCATGTGCTCTGCACATCTTGTCAAGTTCATGCTTTTTACTTCTATTTTTGCATGTATTGTCAGACACTTTGTGCAGCACCTACTCCCGGTAAGCAATAACGAGCCGTAAGGCTCCATATCTTTATTTTCTCTTCTTTCTCTTTCTCAAAGAAAGGAAGGTTCCTCGCCCACAAGTTTGCGGCGGGAAAGGAGAAGATAATGGTGTGGACCAAGGCGTCGTTCAAGGAAGTTTAAGCCTTACCGGAAGCGAGCAACGAGAAAAGCTAAGTTGCTAAAATTTGAGCAATCAGTTTTAAATTTTTTAAGTTATCTTCCTCGAGCGACCGTGCTTTGTATGGAAAACCTGTGCGTGGAGGAACCAACTCGTAGCTAGTTGCGCCCTTATTTTGTTTGAGTCCGCTCAACAACTTAAGTGAGCTGCAACTAGTTGCGACAAGGTTGCTTGTCGGAGGCGGCACCGCCGGCGAGTTCTTGACGTCCCACTCGGCGCTCATGACAAAGGTGCCTGGCGACAAGTTCCCTAAAAGCGTAAGGCAAAAACATACAAAGGAGGGAATCAAGTAAAGGTAATAACATAGCAATTACTACCCGAAATAGAGTTATATTACAAGATAGCTTATGCAGCTCTAATAGATTGTTCTCATAACATGACTAGCAGCAACAAGGAAAAGAGAAAGCAGGCGGCCTAATCTCGCGATCGCCATCAACCATCTTGATCCCGCTCACCCTGTCCACAATGGGTGCGACAAGGGTCTTGGCGCCTCCACATCAACATCCGGCGGCAAGGACTTGAGGATGTTGGTGAGGTTGAGGCCTGGATTGCGGAAGGCCACTTTCATCGACACCTTTGAAGAGCTCCGCGCGAGATCTGGCGCGACTTCGTCGGCCAGCTGCTTTGGGATCTCTTCCCGGAGTCGCTGGAGGGCCGTCGCCACGCCTTTGAAGAACAAGATGAGCTTGGCGTTGGGTTGGAGGTGCTCGTCGGAGGAGTACCCGAGGTCATACATCCCCAGCTCCGCCAGCTCCCTGTCGATGGCTGCGGCAACATTCACGAGACCCTCGATCCAGTGCTCCACGTTTTCCCTGAAGGTGTTCTGGGCGGCAGTAGCACTCGCCAACAGCGCCTCGTCGGTTTTGATCTTCTCCAACATGGCCACCTCTCGCTCCTTGGCGCCGTCCAGCGTCTGAATCAAAGTAGTCAGCTTCAACTCAAGATCCGCGTTGGAGTCCTTGGCGGCGCTGAGCTCTTCGCTCCTCTCGGCGAGACGGCCCTGCAGCTCACCAAGAGTGTAGGCGTCCTTCTCGCGCTCATCCTTGAGTGCAGCAAGCTCCTCGCCGCTCTTCTTGAGATTGGCCTCCAGCTGCGTCACCTTCGTCTCCAACTCCTTCTTGGCGGCCTCGGCAGCTGCGGCAGCATCCTTTGCTTCCTTGAGAGCCCCGCCAAATGTTTGCTCGCGCGCGGCAAGCTCCTCCTCATGGCTGTCAAGATTGATCTTCCGCTGCGCCAACTTCGCCTTCCTGCTGCGGCAGCTTCTCGGCAGCAAGCCGCTGTTGCTCTTCAACCGGCCTTCGAGGATGAAGACCTTGCGCTCCTCGGCGAGCTGCTCCCGCTCCTTGCCGAGGATCGGAGAGCTTCTTGGTTGATGCCGGAGCTCCTCCAGCGCTTCTCTATGTCTGCTCCGCCTTGCGACAAGCGCTTCTCGAGACACCATCTTGGCTTGTCGGGTGCGGTAGAGCGGCAGAGCTTCCGCAACACTGCTCCTCCTCGGACTTCTTGCCGCTGCTTTGCTTGGCAGCGTCGACCGAGGTCAGCCAGCGGAGGCGAGCAGCTCTTCGTCAAGTCTCCCCTTCGACCCGGCGCCACAGGCTCGGCGCCTGGTGATCATGATGAAACGCCATCGCGGCCTTGAGATAAGCGCCGGGCTGGGGCTCTTGAACTGGCGCTGCAGCAGCGGCGGAGGATCGGCGGTCGGTGTAGCGCTGGCGCTCCTGCGGCCTCGGGGCGTCGGTGTGATCGCTGGACCCTCGCCCGGCTTCTGCGGCGGCAGCTTTGGCGACCTCTTCGCGGCCGGGCTCGTCGGCGCCGGCTTCCTCTTGGCGGCAACAGGCGTCGTCAACATTACCGTGCGTCCTCCTCGCCCGGTGACCTCGGTCTCCATTGGCTCTGTGGCGAGATGGATCGGCGACCGGAAAGTGAAGAAAAGTCAGCGGATATTCAAAGAAGATCAAAAAGAAGAAAAACACAAGGGAGGTTTTCAAGCAAGAGGATTACGCACTTGGATCTGCAGCCATGGTCTTAGCCAGCGGAGGGTATTGGTGCTATCTCTTGCGGAGAACCGTCCCTTGCAGGAGATGTCTCCCTTGCGGAGGCGCTCCCTTGGGGATCCTCCTTGGCGGTGTAGTCGGCAGATGGCATGTCGGGAGGCGGCTTGAGGGCACTCTGGTGGGGCTGCTCTGCTCCTACACAAATCAACGATCGGATATCGGCAAATAAAGAGCACCCATGCCGCCCTAATGGCGGGGAAGAAAACCATGCACTTACGGCGGGGGCTGTCTTGAGGGCTTGCTCTGAGAAGGGTTGCGGGTCCGGCAAGGTGGTCTCAGACGCGCCTCTTGCCGCGCTTGTAGAGTTCATCCTCGATGACAATCACCGGGACCTTGGCTCTCTTGACGCTCTCGGGCGAGTCACGAAAAGGAATAGGATCGAGTGAAGCAAATCGAGATACAAGACAAAGCGACAGATTGAAGAACTACAAGTACAACAAAGAATCTTACTCTTCTTCTTCCTCGAAGCTGGCGCGGAGAGATCAATTCGGCTCGCCTCGGTGCAACGAGCTGGAAGAGTAGTTTCCCTTGGCCGCTTGGCAGGTGCAGGAGCTGTGGTCCCGGAAGGCCCGCTCCGATTGCCGCAGCACCGTGAGTGCTCCGCAGCAACTGTGCTTACCCTTGATGGGCGCGTCGCCTTGGCGCGACGGCTGGCTGGCCCGTCTGCCGCCCGCTCGTCCCGGCCTTGCGGAGCGCCTTCTTAGTGGAGCTGGGGGCTCCGCTCGCGGCAAGCAAGTATGCGAAGGTGGGGGAGGCGCCCTCGGCGGGCTCGCTTCGGCTGTTGCAGACCGGCGAGCTCTTCCTCGCCCGGCAAGCTCCTCTCGTCGACAAGGCTTGCCGCCTCTGCCTCTGCCTCCTCCACGGTGAATCCAAACTCACCCGCGGCAGCAGTTGCTGCCGCCTCTTCCAACCTGGTGGCGATGCGCTGCATCTCGCCATCAGTGGTGTCGCGGGTGAGGCCCTTCTGCTCATCGGGGCGGACCGGCACTTCTTCCAAGCTGTCGAAGAACACCCGCACGATGTCATCTGCAGGCTCTTGCCAGGTTGGAACAATTCCATGCGAGTCGCACAACGGCATCATTGCACGGATGCGGTCGAGCGAGGAATTGTTGCACAGCGGAAGGACTCCCCTCGGCAACCTGAAACATTCGGGATGATCAAGATCGTGCTTGAACAGTTCCAAGAGCATCGCGTCCAATTACAAGACGGTGAAGTTGAAGTTGAGGCCCGGGCGCAGCCTCATGATGTCCGCCGCATTCTGGAACTCCCAGGCAGGTCTCCTCCTCTCTGCGAGGCGTCGGCGGCGAAGAAATCTCGCCAAGCGCGCTCTGATGAGTCCGGCAAGCTGGAGGCGAGGATCCGGGTGACGGCAATCTTCAATCTAGCATCTTCGGGGCCAAGTTACTCCAATCGTTGCCGCACACTATTGGGGTTTGGCGGCTGGCGGTGAATGGCTGCGGTTCTCCTCTATGATCCGGCACCGATCGCCTCCACTCCTCCCACTTGTTGCGGAGCTCTCCTTCCAGATAAGCCTCCTTCTTGCCGATCCTTGAGATCCAGGCGATTCCTCCGGCAAGAGGCTCTCCTCTCTCAACTCGGGGCATGAAGAAGTGGCGGAAAAGGGCTACGTTGGGGTGGACTCCGACAAAGTTTTCGCAGAGATGTGCGAAAACTGCCATGGTCAGGACAGCGTTGGGGGTGAAGTCGAGGAGGCGGAACCCGTAGGTGTTCATGATATCATAGAAGAATTCAGAGAAGGGCGGGCAGAGCCCGTAATAGAAGAAGAGCGCGAAGAAGGGGTACCAGCTCGGAGCCAATTCAGATGCGGCAGCTGAGAGTACCTTCGTGCGCGGATGCGCTCGCGTCTCCGTCGACCAGAAGAGATAGTAGTACTCCCTCAGCTCCTTCGCGGCGCCGCGAGCCGCTGCGCCTCGGCCGACTTCACGGCCTTCCCCTTGTCGGCTTTCGGAGCCATGGCGGAGGTGGTGGGGGAGGTCGACGGCGTTGGTGGTGCTGGTGGCGATGGGGGGCGGAGCGCTGCTCTCTTTTCAGCCTTGGAAAGAAGGGGGGAGCAGCGGAGGTTTTGAATTGGACAGACAAGCGGCAAGGTGGGCGAACTGCCCCTGTTTCCTCTGCTTATAAAGAGGGAGGGGACGGACGTTCCGCTTTTCCTAATAAAGAAACCACCCATGATCTCTCCCACGACGCCGCGTTCGACGCGTGCCGTTCGTGGGAGACGTGGTGGGACCAGAGCGAGCTATGGCGTAACCCATGCCATGTGTGCCCGTGCCCTGTTTTGGGCCTGGCCCAACAGCGCTCGGCACCGTGTGTGGCCCGAGCCGGGGCTCTGCCGGTGTACTAGAGTAGGGGTACCCTAGTATCCCGAACTTGTGCCGCGGCGATTCTTGACACTCAGCGGCAAGGCTTGCCGGGTGACCGCCTAGGTCCTCCGTGGTTCCTTTGGAGCCATTCAAGAACAAAGTATTTAAGCCAAGGAGACAAGGCCCGGCAAGAGGAGCTTGCGAAAGGCCAACCAAGGCACTTAGGAGACAAGGCCCGGCAAGAGGAGCTTGCGGGAAGGCCCGATGGTGACAAGCTTCCGGACGCGACAAGGCAACAACCGCATGACAAGGCGCTTGCGCGACAAACTACTAATCTGTAGCTGCGCACCAAAGACATCCACCAACATGTCATACAGGACCTTTCGGTAGCGTGGCGAGTAGGCTGTCAAGGTCCGGTGAGCGCGGTGGCAAGCGGCCTTGACAAGATTGCCATCGTGGCAAGCGGTGGCGTCCCCCGACGGTCCCTTTACGCACTGTTTAGGCGACATAGAGCGAGCATTTAATGCCTTTGTCCCTGCCGTCGGTGGTTAGGTATGATACACTGTACAAGTAGCTATACCAACCGCAACTCTTTTTCCCTTTTTACGCTTGTCTACGTTGCCACCTGTCGGAGACCCCTTGAGCATATAAAAGGAGGCCCATGCGCAACGTAGAGGGGGGTTCGAACACTCTCACGCTCGGTCTCGTTAGCAGCTGGTGTGTACTGTAGCATTCAGCGCTCCCGAGCAAGAACACAATACAACCCAAACATGCAGCAGTAGGAGTGTTATCTCTCCAGAGAGCTCCGAAGCTGGGTAAACTGCTCGTGTGCCTCGCCTCGATCCGCTCTTCATGCGATCTCCGCCCCCCGCCGAACCGAAAGGGGTCCGGTCCGCTGGCCCCCATAGGTGTTCGTGGGTCAGATCAGCTTCCCCGACACACAATGTTTACACAGGTTCGGGCCCTCTCTATGGAGGTAATACCCTACTTCCTGCTTGCTTGATCTTGATGAATATGAGTATTACAAGAGTTGATCTAGCACGAGATCGTAATGGCTAAAACCCTAGAAGTCTAGCATGTATGATTATGATTATCATTGTTCCCCAGACTAAGCCCTCCGGTTTATATAGACACCGGAGGGGACTAGGGTTGTACAATGTCAGTTACAGAGAAAGGAATCTTCATATTTGGACGCCAAGCTTGCCTTCCACGCCAAAGAGAGTCCCATCCTGACACGGGTAGAGTCTTCGGTCTTTGTATCTTCACAACCCATTAGTCCGGCCCACGGTCAACAGGCCGCACGCCCGAGGACCCTTAGTCCAGGACTCCCTCAATAACATTGCATAATTCACATATATAATGTCTTGCAACAAGATGGCATTGCATAATTCACATATATGGTAATTAGACACTAAACAGGTGGCATTCACACAAAGCCTGTCTAAACTAAGCAAACGACATAGCAATTGTCACAGCCCCAGATCAACCCTAGAGCTTGCTTGTAACTAGTAGCATTGCATCCATGCATCATGTTTAATTTTTCTCAGAAAGTTGAAATGGGGATTGTTGAAACCCTAGCACCAATTGAATTCAACTAGGTTCAATAAAAAAAAATATTTTCAATGAACCCAAAATGCCTTTGGAAATGTTCATGATTTTTGATAAAGGTGAAAACCTCTGCCAAAAAATGATGAGCATATTTCTTGGCCATTTATGGATTTTTGAATTAATTCATGAAGTATTTGAATTTGGGCATTGAATGCTATAAATAATTTAAATGCTCAAATAATTTGAAACTAAATGTGGGCTGTTGCATATATTTAGAAGGTGCCCACAATTATTTTCAGGATTTTAGAAGTGCCCTGGTATTTTTAATAAAGCCCTAAAACTACAGAATAATAGAAAGCAGAAACAATAAATTAAAGAGGAGAGAGCTCACTGGCAGCCACTTACAGCCCTGAACCGCCCCACTTTCTGCCCGGCCCAGCCCCAGCGCCCCTTGTCATCTTCCTCCTCTGCCGGGAGGACAAGCAGTGCGTGGCGGGCGCCGATGCTGCCCCGCCACCTCCCCGCTTCCCCGCCACCTCCTGCTTCCCGGCCCCTCCTAGGCGACGCCACGGAGAGCCACGCAGCCCCGGCTCTCTCTCACTCTCTCCGACCCCTCCCTCCTCTGCTCTCTCTCCCTCTCACCACCGAACGCCACCGCCGCCTTGCCGTTCGCTACCTGCTGCCACCGCCACCCCTCTCCTCCCGGCATGTCCCCGAGCTCCGCCTAGTCCCTCCTCTCCTCCTCACCAAGTCTCCCGACGCCGACGCTTCAGATCGCCGCCACGCCGTCTTCCCCATCTCCGCCGCCGAGATCGCTGGCGCCCTTCCGCCGCCTCGGCGTCTCCCCGAGCCGTTGGGCCTCAATCGACCCCAGAAGCCCCCGAAGTCGTTTTCCCTCTTCCCGACTCGTTCTCCCCTCTAGGCCAGTAGCCCGCTTGGCCGAAGCTTCCTGCCATGCCATGTCGCCGCCCCCTGGCCTTTGAACCCGATTCGAGCGCGTCCAAGGCCAGAAGCCACCAGAGCATAACGACACGCTTAACTTGCCCTCCCGTGCACCACAGCGCCAACCCGCAAGACTCACGACCTCCGGCGCCGCCATGAGCTCACTTCCGCGAAGCTCCGACCACCCGCGACCTCCCACCTGCTCCGATTCGATGCAGCAGTGAGGGCCTCCTCCCCTGTGCCCTTCTCTTGCCCTTGCCGCTGTAAGCGCAGCCCCGGCGAACATCCGCCAAGCGTTTGGTCGCCGCGGCGAACTCCGGTGGCGGTGATGTGGCACGTCATTAGCCACTAATGACCCAGCTAAACCAACCCTAGTGCCACTGCCATGTGGGCCCCATGCTGGTTAGTTTAATTTAATTTTCTGTTTAGATTAGTTCATAACCCTTTGGGACCCACACGTCGGCAAGATTGACTTTCTTGTGTGCCGTTGTTGGTCCCACATGTCATCCTCCCAAACCATCCTGTTACATCGGCGTGCGGGTCCCACGCGTCAGGTTTGACCTGGACCTGGCGCCTTTGACCTGCTGACGTCACCCGATGTCATCTGGCCTTAATTAACCTTTTTTCTGGATTTGTTTATATTCAGGAAATTCCGAAAATACTCTAAACTTCTAAAAATCATATAAATTCAACCGTAACTTCGGATGGAAATAATTTATATATGAAAATGATCAGAAAAATATGAAGAATCTGTTTATGGCACTTTCATGCATGATTGAACAAGTTAACCTCACTGAATAGGATGAATCATGATTAGGATAATTTATGAAATAGCATTTGGAGTTGGAGTTCAACCTTGTTTGAATTCCACTTCAACTAACTTGGATTATTATTGCATTGGGTGAATTCAGTACCTTAATATGACATGTCATTCATGTGAATGTGCATTGCATTGATTGTGTTCTCTCTTGTTGCCGGTAATTGTTCCCTCCCGGTGAGCGATGTACCAAACGATGAGTTCGATGACACCGATGAAGAACTATATTATCTTGAAGTGCGGGCAAGCAAAACCCCTTGTTCATTCCGATACAATCCCACTCTCTCGCTCCTGCTCTATTTTACTGCATTAGGACAACAACGACTCATGTGTTACTTGCTGCGGTAGCTGAACCCCTTGATCCTTTGCATGACTGTCATTCCACAAGAATTAGATGAAACCCACTAGCATGAGTAGGAATTGTTTGAGCCATGTTGTGCCTACTCATTTATGCTTGTTTGTCATGCCTGCTCTGCGTAGAGTTGAGTCGGGTCGATTCGCCGGGAATGAATTGGAATTGATATGAACATGTCCTATTGCGTGTGAGCTAAGTGTGTGAACACGATTTGGTAAAGGTAGCGGTGAGAGGCCATGTAGGAGTACATGGTGGGTTGTCTCATTGCAGCCGTCCTCAGAACTGAGTTACGTGTTTGTGATCCATGAAACAGTTACTACCACGCATTGGGCCCGAAACCAATGGACCCTCTCGGCTTCTTGACCACCCTTGTCCTCGGTCCGGGAGTTGCAAGTAGTTTACGGTGTTTGTAGCATCTTTGGGGGCACGCATAGCTGACCTTAGGGGTGGGTTGTGTTGCGGTAGGCACCGTGGCCGGTGTACCGAGTGCCCGTTTGGTATCTCGGGAACCCTGCACACATCGTTCGGGCTGTATGGGAAACCTCGGCGGACTCCCTGCGGATGGAACCGAATAGGCGATAAACTGGACTAGGGACTTGAGTGTTTAGGTAGGCCGTGGCCGACACCCACGTTGGGCTTCCGCTTGAAGGTTGCAGTACATGTCGTGTAAACGGCGGTAAGTGGTGAGCGTGTGTGAAGAAGTACACCCTGCAGGGTTTAATATGATCTATTGAATAGCCGTGTCCACGGAAAAGGACTTTGGGTTGCCTATATCAGTTCATAGACAAGTGAAAGTGGATACCCTAAAATGCGCAAGATAAGCGTGAGTGCTATGGATGGCGTTCTCGTGGGAAGGCGGGAGGCGGGTCCATAGTGGTGTATTGATATGGTGAATATGTGGACTGCGTGCGCCACCTCAAAAGAGTTACTTGCGGTCGTAGTTCGGGATAGCCACCGAGTCAAAGCTGGCTTGCTGCGGTCAAACTCCACCACCCCTTTTGATAATGATGCATATGTAGTTAGTTACGATGTAAGTCTTGCTGAGTACAAGCTGTACTCATGTTTGCTTATTTTATGTTTTGCGAGAGGCGTCGGTCTCGCTAGTAGTTCCACGTGGACTTGACGTTTAGCTTGTTACCTCAGCTACGATCTTGTGCCCTCGGCGGATCACAGTAGATAGTCGGGCTTCTCAACCTTTTTCATTTGTAGTTGTCTGTACCCGGACATGTTTAGCTTCCGCTTGTGCTTTGACTTGTATGCTCACGAGTGTTGGGTCATGAGACCCATGTTTGTAATATCTCGCTCCTCGGGCCTAATGAATAATATTTTGAGTCGTAGAGTTATGTTGTGATGCCATGTTGTATCTACATATTGAGCATATTGTGTGTATGTTTGAAATGCTTGGTATGTGTGGGATCCGACAAACTAGTTGTTTATCCTTGGCAGCCTCTCATATGGGGAAATGTAGTCTTGTGCTTACGGCGATAGTAGTCCGCTTCTGCCCGGTTCACTTGGAGTCTGCTAGCCCAGCACTACTGCTTGGGCACTTGGTGGCGGCATGTGTTTCGCCGTTCCTATATCTGTCCCTTCGGGAAATGTCACGCGGTGTTATTCGAGTCCTGCCTAGCCTGCTACAGCCGGGATACCGGAGTCTGTTAGCCAGTGCTACAGCCCGAATATATCGTTGATGACCGACATGCTCGATGTGATTCATGTATGCCTGTCCCCATAGGTTAGCGCCGCTTTGGGTTCACGACTAGCCATGTCGGCCGGGTTCTTTGTCATATGGATGCTAGCGACTCTATCATATCGTGAGCCAAAAGGCATAAGCGGTCCGGGCCATGGTAAGGCGACACCCGTGGGAATACCGTGCGTGAGGCCGCAAAGTGATATGATGTGTTACATGCTAGATCGGTGTGACTTAGGATCGGGGTCCTGACAGCAATGCAAGATACCATATGCACGATATGAGCAACATAACCCTGCTAAGTTAGAGAATGCACCTTGGGGGGGGAGGTAAATAGGACTGGTCAACTGTCTCTGAATCCTCCTCTGAGGAGTTATCCGTAACCAGCAAGACATGCGCTTCGTCAGATAGCATTGTCTGGTCCGAAGAACTTGTTTCCACTTCAGATTTTTCCATGACCGTGCTGAATGGCTGATGCACAGGAAGAGTAATTGAATGTACTAAAATTGTTGAAAAATTTAACATGTAATAAAAAATGATGGCATGATATAATGCACATATAAGATGACTGGCTAACCAGGGTGGCATTGCAAGATTCACATATATGATGCCTGGCTAAACAAGATGGCATTGCATGATTCACATATACGATAAATAAACTAAACAGATGGCATTGACACAAAGCATGTCTAAACTAAGCAGATTACATATTTGATGTATACACTAAGCAATGCAAGGCACCATATGCATGATATTACCAACATCAGCATGCCAAGTTAGAGCGAAAACCTCGGGGGGTAAATAGGAGTGGTCTTGTCCTTCTGAATCCCCCTCAGAACAGTTATCTTCCTCTTGATTACGATCTGAAATGGGTGGAGGGGGCTGCCTTTGCGCACACCATGGAGAGATGTCTGCATGAAATTTTATTGCCATGCAAGGCTCGTCTCTTTTGCTCTACATGTTCAGTTCCATTGTGTACAATAACTGACATGCATAGGAATAAAACATAGTGAGATTATGTAAGGAGTGCATGCACAAATCCAGAGTGATGGTAGCAAATTGTGGATAGACCCAAAGCTAATGATAGCAGGCAGATAATAGCTTTAGTTAAAAAATACAGATAATGGCTCCTTTAATGTTTGTTTGCACACAACATGAAACTCATAGTAGACACCCGAGATTAACCAGATAGTAGACAGATAGTACTGATAGCTTCCCTAATATGTACCCCACAACCATTTAAAAACTCAAGTTTGAGCATTAGTTTGGACCTGACTCGGAGTCTAATAGGTGAAAACAACGATAAAGTAGCATGTCATCATATTAAGCGATGCATAACGTAGGCAGACAAGGAAGAGTGCGACCTCTCTTGCGGACCCGTGTAGTCCTCAAGGTCGTCTGCACAGTTGATGATGGTAATGTAGTTGTCGTGGCTGACAGCTGCGGGGAAGAAGATCTGAGGCGGCGGAAGACAATATGGAGATCGGATCCCTGCTGTGGTGAACCCTTCCGTTGTTGGAGCAGGACAAACCACACAAGGTTTTTTTTTTGATACATATCTGTAACAGAAGTAATTGTGTAAGGGCTTGTTTCAATTTGAGGATTCTAACAATGCAGGGATAGGAAATAGACAAGAATAGGATAGGGATGCACGTGCAAAATAGAGAATTTAAAAACACAGGATTTCTGCCAATCTGGGTGTTTGATTCACAAGAATTGGAAGATCACGGGATGCAAAGAAGCATGGTGAGATTAAGTCAAACCACAAGAAAATGTACGGTTATAATGCTATCATGATACTATCTCTTAGTCTTGTGCTTCATGAATAGGAATTTGAAAAGGAGGACAAGTGGAAATTAAAATTCCTACGGTTTTTCTTTCAAGGAGACACTAAAGGAACAAATCCTACCGTTTTCCTTTGCTCCATTCCTTTGAACCAATTTCATGAATAGTAGTACCATAGGAAACTTCCCAATTCCTATGTTTTTCCTTCACTTTTCCTTTCAAGCACTGGCAATTCTAGTAGGCAGGCTTGAGCAAGGAAAAGCCTACACTCAAAAAATGTTTTTGTGCTACTTCTATTACTTTGGACCCAGGTCATGTTGGGTTCTACGGTAGGGTGCGTCGACTGCAAATTAAAATTTTCCTACACGCAGAACATCCAGGAACATGCTACGGGAGATGGATCACATTTCGTTACCAATAGGCACGCGATCTTTGTGCGATAGAGAAGAAGAGTTGGGGCAGCGCGTCCACGTGGATCATCTCCTCCTCGTCCGATCTCCCTGGAACAACTGGTCGTCCGATCCCACATACGAGTTCGCCGGAGCGGCGCAAGTGCACCGCCTCTAACGGTATCCGCGCGTGCAGGAGGAACACCGTGCGGCGGACTGCTAGGTCCGGTCACACAATCGGCAGCGAGTGGAGGTGGCTATTCGCAACATATGCAAACCCTAGTCACAGACAAAGCGATCAACCGCATGAGTGTGCCGCACCTCCACTTTATATAGGCTTCCGTCGCAGGCTCAACACTTGGGCCTCGCACGGACCCTAAAGCCCAAAGTCTACTCGGTCACATTCCTAGTCCAGTTCGGATCACATCCGACCAGTGTCCTATGAACCGACCTCGTAGGTTCCTTCCTTTAAGCGCGAGACCCCTTAGGTTCAATTCGGCTTGGTCACAGTTCGGATCACCTCCAACCTACACGGTTGGTAGCAGCCTCTAGCAAGGCGTGCCGACCACCAAGCAGACTATGAAGCTGGTTAGGCGAACCTGTACAACGTGTCACACTTCTGTTCCCTTTGCCACACGATATATGTTGTCGGGCTCAAGGCGAGACTGTCATCCTTGTGCTAGCCCGACCTCTTTCTCGTTCCAGTGATACCGACCACTATTCGGATTATCTCATAATCCTTGTCACATGGCCATGCTTATCCTGGTCGGATCACACGAGGGGCCCAGAGTATATCTCTCGATCGGAGGGCAAATCCCATCTTGCTCGACCATGTCGGCAGCATGGGACTGGACAAACCCGAAACCTACCTTTGTAACTACCCAGTCACGGAGTAGCGTTTGCTCGGCCCAAAGAAAGTCTGTCACCATCTCGAGTACATGCGTCAGCTCATGTCTTAGGACATAGAACATATGTTGTACTAGAGACTCACAGATGACATATCGCTGCGTCTCATAGTTGGGTCTGTCCGACTCGGACCTTATCTCGACTCGGATCCGACTATGTCGAATCCAACCAGACCTTTCCAAGTCCATATTATCTGGTTAGCATCCAATGCTCCATGGCTAGTGAGACCAAGCCATCGACCGTGTCATATGCCAGTCTAGTCGGCTGCGTTTCCACACAACCCTTTCTACTAGGGACCTTTCAGGGCAGTCATCATACAATGCATAGTCCCACAAACAAGTCACATACTTGCTGATACACATCATTGATAATGTCCAAGGACTATCTCTATTCATAAACACATTGGAAATATCATCATACATGATTGCCTCTAGGGCATATCTCCAACAGTCTCCCACTTGCACTAGAGTCAATCAAGTAGACATCGAATGCCCATAGCTCTAACGTGGCCCTCATGCTTGGGTTGTGGAAGCGGCTTAGTCAATGGATCTGCAACATTTGCATCCGTGTGAATCTTGCATAACTCTACATCACCATTCTTTACGATCTTCCGTATCAGGTGATATTTCCGATCTGTGTGTCTGACCTTGTGGTGATTCCTCGGCTCCTTGGCTTGTGCGATGGCACCAGAATTATCACAATAAAGGTCCAATAGTTTCACCGAGGCTGGGATCCAGAAAATGCCGGATCCAAACACCTTCCTTTGCAGCTTCACAAGCCGCAATGTATTCGGCTTCTGTGGTAGAATCGGCCACCGTATCCTGCTTGGAACTCATCCAGTGCACTGCTCCTCCATTCAGGACGTACACGAATCCGGACTGTGATCGACAATCATCTTTGTCGGTTTGGAAACTAGCATCGACATAACCCCTTACGACGAGCTCTTCCTCACCTCCATAGACTAGGAACATCTCTTTAGTCCTTTTCAGGTACTTCAAAATAGTCTTTACCGCTACCCAGTGACTCTCACCTGGGTTGGCCTGGTATCTACTTGTTAGGCTTATTGCAAAAGCAACATCAGGCCTTGTACATATCATGGCATACATGATGGATCCGATTGCCGAGGCATACGGAATCCTACTCATCCTGATTCGCTCATCGGATGTCGAAGGACTCGAGTCTCGCTTAGCCTTATACCATGTGAGGCGGCAAGAACCCTTTCTTCGCCTCACTCATGTTGAACCGCTTCAACACTTTATCTATGTCGTGCTCGGCTTAAGCGAGCAGCCTCCTCGATCTATCTCTAGATCTTAATGCCTAAAATATATCTTGCCTCGCCAAGGTCTTTCATCGAAAACTTGCCATTCAATGACTCCTTGACCGAGTTTAGCATCGAAACATCATTTCCGATCAGTAGTATGTCGTCCACATACAAGATCAAAAACACTATCGAGCTCCCATTTAACTTCTTGTATAAACAAGAGTCCTCTTTGCTTTTGATGAAATCGAGACCAGTGACGACCTCATCAAAACGAATGTTCCAACTCCGAGATGCTTGCTTCAACCCATAAATGGATCCCTTGAGCTTGCATACCTTACTAGTGCTAGTCGGATCGACAAAACCCTCGGGCTGTATCATATACACGTCCTCGGTTAAATTTCCGTGAAGGAAAGCCGTTTTGACATCCATCTGTCATATCTTGTAATCAAAATATGCAGCTATAGCTAGTATGATCCTCACCGATTTCAGCATCGCTACCGGCGAGTAAGTCTCGTCGTAGTCAATTCCTTGAACTTGTCCATAACCTTTAGCGACAAGCCGAGCTTTGTGGATCTGAACATTTCCATCCACATCGGTTTTCTTCTTAAAGACCCATTTGCAACCAATGGCACTTACGCCA
The DNA here is from genome assembly GCA_021605205.1 of Aegilops longissima. Lineage (NCBI taxonomy): Eukaryota > Viridiplantae > Streptophyta > Magnoliopsida > Poales > Poaceae > Aegilops > Aegilops longissima. The sequence goes on from CM038677.1 coordinate 327,336,150, forward strand.
GGTGGCGGATCAACCAAGTCCCAGACTTGATTCTCATCCATGGACTTTAACTCGGATCTCATGGCCTCCAGCCATGCCTCGGAATCTGGGCTCACCATCACTTCCGCATACGTGGTCGGCTCGTCGCTTTCTAGCAACAATACATCACGCACTCTGCGCAATCTTTCCGACCTCCGTGGTTCAGGTGCCGCTTCCACTACAGGTTCCCTGACTGACTCCGGTATGATCTCATCACCAGCCGAGCCGTCCCCGAGTGGTCCTCAAATTTCTTCGAGTCGAACCGTCCTCCCACTGGCCTCCCGACTGAGAAACTCTTTCTCAAGGAAAACCCTGTTCCGAGCAACAAACACTTTGTTCTCTTCCCGGTTGTAGAAGTTATATCCCAATGTTTCCCTCGGATATCCCACGAATATGCATTTATCCGACTTAGGTGTAAGCTTGTCTGACATAAGTCTCTTGACAAATGCTTCACAACCCCAAATCTTTAGAAAAGACAAACTGGGAGTCTTCCCGGTCCAGATCTCATGTGGTGTCTTGTCTATGGATTTTGATGGTACCCTATTAAGTGTGAAAGCTGCAGTTTCTAGAGCGTATCCCCAAAATGACAAGGGTAAATCCGATTTGCTCATCATAGACCGGACCATGTCCAACAAGGTCCTATTCCTACGTTCCGACACGCCGTTTCTCTGTGGCGTACCCGGAGGTGTGAGCTGAGGTACTATACCTCGACTTTTCAGATGATCATCAAACTCCTGACTCATGTACTCACCTCCACGATCAGATCGCAGAAGCTTTATAGTCTTGCCGAGCTGATTCTCAACCTCGTTCTGAAACTCTTTGAACTTGTCAAAAGTCTCCCACTTGTGCCTCATCAAATAGATATATCCATATCTACTCAAGTCGTCGGTAAAAGTCACGAAGTACTGACAGCCACCTCTGGCAGTTGTGCTCATTGGACCACACACATCACTGTGTATAAGCTCCAACAGCTCGGACGCCCTCTCGCAACTCTTTGCGAAAGGAGACTTAGTCATCTTGCAGAGCAAGCATGATTCACATGTCTCGAATGACCCGAAGTCGAACGAAGTTAGGAGCCCATCATCATGGAGCTTCTTCATGCGTTTCAGACTAATGTGTCCAAGCCGGCAATGCCAGAAGTATGTCGGATTTATCTCATTAGGCTTATGCCTCTTGACATTCATGATATAGACCGGTTCCGATTTTAGATTCAATATAAATAGCCCATCAACAATGGGTGCATAGCCGTGGAACATACCATTAAAAAATATCGAACAACCATTGTCCTTTAAATTGAATTCATAACCTTGACTCATCAAACATGAGGCAGAAATAATGTTCTGACTAAGTGCAGGAATGTAATAACAATTATTCAATTCCATTATGAATCCGGAAGGAAGCTGGAGCTGCATCGTGCCGACCTCCAACGCAGCAACTCTTGCTTTGTTGCCGACCTTGATGTCAATCTCCCCTTGTACCACACGCCTAGTTCTTACCAGCCCCTGCATCGAGTTGCAAATATGAACAACCGATCAGGTATCAAATACCCAAGAGCTACTAGGTATGTCAGCAAGGTAAATGTCTATAACATATGCAACAAGTGCACCTTTGCCTGAAGAAGCATTTCCGGCCTTCTTGTGATGCTCTGCAAGCCACTTGCTATAGTTCCTCTTCCAGTGACCGGTCTCCTTGCAGTGATAGCAAACGGTCTTCGAGTCTGGTCCAGACTTCGGCGCAGCGGCAGAGGTTACCATCTCCGTGCCCTTTGCCTTAGCCTTTTTCTTGGACCAACTATTCTTGAACTTAGCCGATTTCTGCACCATCAACACTTGATGCGTGCCTTTCTTAATATTCTGCTCTGCCACCTTGAGCATCCCATGCAATTCAGTGAGCTTCTTATCCATGCCATGCATATGATAGTTCGAGATGAACGTCCCATAGCTGGGCGGAAGAGAACCCAGAACAGCATCAGTAGCCAGCTCATCCAAGAGCAGGAAGCCCAAACGATCCAAAGCTTGCACATATCCGATCATCTTGATCACATGTGGGCTCAGTGTATCACCTTCCTTCAGCTTGCAATCCATCAAGGATCGCCAGACGTTGAACCTTTCGGTCCTAGCCTGTGTTTGAAACATGCTCTTGAGGCTCTCGATCATATCGTAAGCCTCCACATTTTCGAAATGCTGTTGCAAATCAGGCTCCATACAAGCCAGCATCAGACAGCTGATCTCGGTTGATTCATCAACGAGTTTCTGGTAGGCATTCTTAGTTGTGGCACTAGCATTATCGGCATGTTCCTCTGGAAGTGGATCCTCTAGAACATGTTCCTTTTTATCATGCTTGAGAACAATTCTCAGATTTCTATACCAGGTGGTAAAGTTTGTTCCATTCAGCTTATCCTTTTCCAGAATTGATTTCAATGCAAAGTTGGGTTGAGCAGGTGGTGCCATTGATCTACAATAGAAAATATGCAATCACTAAGCAATTTGTTTATGTAGAGTAATTCTAGCCTAAACAGAAATACTCCCACTGAATTCAGCATCCCTCCGCAAACTCTTAGTGATTCAGGATCCGACTAGCGCATGCGACTAGTGAGCTTTAGCATCACTGCTAGCCAACATACCTATCTGGTAAGCAACTCCTTGCTAATCGTATCTCTATACAACTCCTGTCGGTTGGGAAGGTATCTCATACCCCAGCTCCCAACCTTCTTTGCCACAAGGCCCAAAACCGTTTTGATAGCCTTGTCAAGTTAACCTGATGCAGTGCATGTCCGTGTCCGACACGAACCCTTCAGTTCAAGGACATCCAGCAGCACCCCAATTTTATGACCCCACTACTAGACGTACTTGACGTGCGAAGGCACAACATTGGGGATGGAAATTCACTTGATATTCATGAGGGATCATTCCATCATTCTAACATGCATAGAAACAAAGAAGCATAACAATCACAAATATAACACATATTGTGAAATAGTATGGCTCCTTCATGGACGTTCTTCCAGGTCGGCTCCGACTCCGATGACCATCTATGAACTCCATCTTGTTTCTCACGCCGGGACGCCATGCCGCCAACCTGATCTCTATTATCCAACTACTACAACTAGTAATGAATTTACATAGAGTCACAAGTCGACACGCAGGTCGTTATACAATATAATGACAGCACTTTGGCTCCTGCCGGCTGACAAACATGACATGTAGGCCACGTATAAATTACATACATGCATCACATACACATGAGCCATACTATTCACATCAAACCTGCAAAACAAAGTTATGCATAGAATTGCATTCTACCGGTTTGTGTGTCGGGTACGAAATACACGGCGCTACGCACACGATTCGGGTTTACCTTTCACTGTTAACCCCGATGGCGGATGACCGACCGGTAGGGGTAGATCGTGTCACGACCTCATCGATCCCGATTGACAGAAAACATAGCCTCAACGATCCCCATGTGCATTTGATCACATCAACCGTGCACATAGCCGATCTTATCAAGGACAACAGATCTCATCTGCTGCCTCCACATATCTAATATGCATACGATCTGAAACCAAATCCTATAGCAGAGGCTCTGATACCACTGTTGGGTTCTAGGTAGGGTGCGTCGACTGCAAATTAAAATTTTCCTATGCGCAGAACATCCAGGAACATGCTACGGGAGATGGATCACAGTTCGTTACCACTAGACGCGCAGTGCCATGCAGCGGAAGAAGAGTTGGGTCAGCGCGTCCGCGTCGATCGTCTCCTCCTCGTCCGATCTCCCTCGAACAGCCGGCCGTCTGATCCCACGTACGAGTTCGCCGGAGCGGCGCAAGTGCACCGCCTCTAACGTTATCCGCGCGTGCAGGAGGAACACCATGCGGCGGACTGCTAGGTCCGGTCACACAATCGGCGGCGAGTGGAGGTGGCTATTAGCAACACATGCAAACCCTAGTCACAGCCAAAGAGATCAACCGCATGAGTGTGCCGCACCTCCACTTTATATAGGCGTCCGTCGCAGGCTCAACACTTGGGCCTCGCACGAACCCTAAAGCCCAAAGTCTACTCGGTCACGTTCCTAGTCCAGTTCGGATCACATCCGACCTGTGTCCTACGAACCGACCTCATAGGTTCCTTCCCTTAAGCGTGTGACCCCTTAGGTTCAAGTCGGCTTGGTCACAGTTCGGTTCACCTCCGACCTGCACGGTTGGTAGCGGCCTCTAGTAAGGCATGCCGACCACCAAGCATACTATGAAGCTGGTTAGGCGAACCTGTACAACATGTCACACTTCTGTTCCCTTTGCCACACGATATATGTTGTCGGGCTCAAGGCGAGACTGTCATCCTTGTGCTAGCCCGACCTCTTTCTCGTTCCAGTGATACCGACCACTATCCGGATTATCTCATAATCCTTGTCGCATGGCCATGCTTATCCTGGTTGGATCACACGAGGGGCCCAGAGTATATCTCTCCTGATCGGAGGGGCAAATCCCAGCTTGCTCGACCATGTCTCGCGGCATGGGACTGGACAAACCCGAAACCTACCTTTGTAACTACCCAGTCACGGAGTAGCGTTTGGTCGGCCCAAAGCAAGAAGTCACCATCTCGAGTATATGCGTCAACTCAGGTCTTAGGACATAGAACGTATGTTGTACTAGAGACTCACAGATGACATATCACTGCGTGTCATAGTTGGGTCTGTCCGACTCGGACCTTATCTCGACTCGGATCCGACTACGTCGAATCCAACCAGACCTTTCCAAGTCGATACTATCCGGTTAGCATCCAATGCTCCATGGCTAGTGAGACCAAGCCATCGACCATGTCATATGCCAGTCTAGTCGGCTGCGCATCCACACAACCCTTTCGACTAGGGACCTTTTAGGACAGTCATCATACAATGCATAGTCCCACAAACAAGTCACATACTTGCTGATACACATAATTGATAATGTCCAAGGACTATCTTTATTCATAAACACATTGGAAATATCATCATACATGATTGCCTCTAGGGCATATCTCCAACAGGTCACTGCCCTACTAGCTCAACTCCCAGTCCCATCAACAAATGCACAGCTCAAACGCGCAGAGATAAATAATGATGGCGTTCAAGAGAGTCCATCACGGATAGCTAAGTTGCCTGTTACCTCACCGCTTGTCATATAGCAGGATAAAATAATCATATTTCACGTTACTACGTTTGCTTAGTGGAAAATATATATAACATGTGGAGTAAAAAAGAGATGCAACAAGTGTACAACCTCTTTGGCGAAGCCATGTCGATCTCAGTGAGATTGGGTTGGTCGGTGAGGAAGCTCTGGCTGACTTGGCTGTTGGAGGAGGGGAAGAAGATCTTAGGCATCTGGAGATGGAGCACGGGGTACTGCTCCGCTGTGATGGAGGGTTTCATCGTTGGAGCAGCTCCGATGAGTTGTACGACGCCGAGGCTGAAGCAGGACAAGAGATACAATGTTAACCTGAGTGGAATTCTAATTGCATCTCCAATAGATGACGTAAAAATACATAACCACAAAGTGCTAGATGTAAAATACATAATCATCTCATTCTGAACTTAACTGTCGAAACTGAATTTAACTGTCGAAACTGAACTTAATTGTCGAAACAGAATTTTGTTGTCAAAACTGAATTTTACTATCGAAACTGAACGCGCTAGTAGCAGAAAAGCAGTAGCAACAGCAGCAGCGCGTGCGAGAGCCGGGGCAGCTGGTCGTGTAGCAGCATCAGGTGAGGCTACACGTCAGTCGACTGACTTTTTCATCTCTGGTCAGTTGATTTTCCAGCCGTCGGATACGAAATCAAGGGCATGCAGTTCATCTTCAACTTCCACCCCCCTGAGCCGCCAGCCACCATCGGCCAAACAGCCGCCCCGCTCGCCTCGAAACCACTCCCCACCGCCGGTCCGCCGCCGCCCTGGCCATCCCTCTAGGCCCCCCGTGCCAAGCTTTTTCTCTGGCGATCCCCACGCCACCGCCCCCACACTGGGCCCTAAGATAGATAGTGGGGTACCTCTCTGGCGAGCCCCCCTCCCCGCTGCGGCTGGTTCTTCCTTAACTCCGCAAGCCCCCCCCCCCCCTGAAAATTGGTCGACCCAAAATTGATTCATCGATGAAGTGTAGCTAAATCGAGCAGCATCGCAAGCAAGAGCAAGAGCGAGAGCAGTCGAGCAATAGCAAAACAATAGCGAGGAGCGGACCAAGCGAGGGACCGAGAGCAAGAGCGAGCATTAAGCGTGGCGAGCTAAAGCAGCAGCTTCTACTGATGTGGACGTTGCGGCGGAGGGAGCGACGTCGTGGAGGAAGTGGCCGGTGACGCCGTTGTGGATGGAGCCGCCGTATCGGCTCGGGACCGAGCGCCGGCAACATCGTGAGATCGAATCAAGAAGAAAATGCGGCAATTAGTGTACAACCTCTTTGGTGGTGCCGATTAGGCCTCAGCTTCATCCGAGGAAACGGTAATGATGATGATCTTCCGGTGGTGCGGGTGAAGACGGGGATGTGGGAATGGAGGTGGCGCGAAAGATGAGGGGAACGTAGGGGAAGCTCCGTGGAGGTGGAGGACGGGGTGGCTGAACCGGTGGGACGACGAGATCGACGACGGATCCTCATTCGGTATGGTGGATGAGGGACGTCGAGGTGTTGCTATGGACTACGTCCTCAGGGAAGAGGCTCCGGCTGGGTGGCGGATGGAGGAGGCTGTGGGGCTTCGCGGATTTTCGCGGCCTCGGTGTACGAATGGGTGAGCGGATGGGATGGGAGTGGGCAACCATGGCTTAGGTACACGCTTGTCTGAAATGTGGGGTAAGTTATGAAAGTACCCCCACCGATTTGAGCTAGGCGGTTCTTTCGGTTCAGGGGTATCACGGGCATTTCACGTGTTGGGATTTCACAGGAGGTGGGAGTTTTCGCGCGCGTTATAATTTTGGAATAGCAAGGTGTGGTTTGAGATTGCGGGAGTTGTAGGAGCACAATGAGACAAAGATATATCTTAAATATTTTGGGGTAACAAGGGGCGGGTTGAAGAGGCGGGAGTTTTGCAGCACGATAGACAGAGACACTAGCTTGAAATTTCGGCATAACAAGGCGCGGCTTGAAATTTCGGGAGAACAAGCTTAACGTGTGCCAAAAAAAAGACAATTCGCACATCATCACTAGAGAGAAGCATGTCCCGTTTTACTATATTACTAGAAATGCATTCAAATAAAACAAAAAAAACTAAAAAAATTGGGACAACAAACATAACGTGTACAGTACCAAAACAATTTGCACTTCCCACAACAATAAAAAAACAATGTGTGATGTCTAGCATATGGACTAATTTTGAGTACATTTTCCCTGTTTGAATGGGATTGTACTCGAGTTAGTTATACAACCATCTAAATATTATCTTCACAACACATGACATGAATATAGGAGAAGTAAATTCCTATATAAATACGAACTACATGTACATAGGATCTCAAATCCAAATATATGTATCCATTTTATGTTGAATTCCAATCATAGTACATGTATGTTCTAGCTAGATGTTCGGAATCTAAACCATGTATGATATACTACGTACAATGTGTTTAACAAGCACAACACACACACACACACACAAACAACATTTAGACTAGTAAGGTACATGTGCATTGCACGCATGAGATTTAACAACCAAATTATGAATAAATACCACATTATAGCATGTGCTTTGAGTCATATATGCCTGATGTAGACCTTCGTTTAATTCTAATAGTTCATTTCATTCAAAATCATCTAGTTTTTATAAGAAAGCTAATCTATTTTAAGATTCATGGAATTGTGCATTGTAAGGAATAAAGTAAAAACAAATAATGGCAAATCATGTAGAAAAACATTTGGGCAATTCTGATATGGAAGATTCAAGAACAAAGAAGAAGTGCTAGTGTTTTGAGGTTTGTGCATTATTCTTAAGTTCAACCATGGAGTCTTCTAGACTGTACATGTCACGCCCAAGATGCGACCCTATTCTAAAGGAACTCGAAGGTCCCACCAAGCATAGAAGCGCATCTTGAAGACGCTTTTGCAAGGTGGATATCATTACATCAACATTACATAATAGTGGGATACAACCAAGTCATACAATGTCACATGAATACAACATTACATCATATATGAGATCAACATCCGACTACGGATGAAACAGAAAGAGAAACTCAAACAATATCCACCCTGCTAGCCCAGGCTGCCGACCAGGAACCTATCCCTCAATCGAAGAAGAAGCAGAAGAAGAACTCCAACACAAATAAACATCGCTCTCACGTCATGATCATCGCAAAACTTGTACCTGCAACTGTTGTGTAGTAATCTGTGAGCCACGAGGACTCAGCAATCCCATTACCATGGGTAACAAGACTAGCAAAGCTTAATGGGAATGGAAGGGGTAAAGTGGTGAGGTTGCAGCAGCGACTAAGAAAAGTATGGTGGCTAACTTACGCAAATAAGAGCGAGAAGAGAAGCAAAGCAAGCGATCGTCAACTAGTGATGATCAAGAAGTGATCCTGAACTCCTACTTACGTCAAACATAACCCAAAAACCGTTTTTTCATCTCGAACAACCCCGAAAAGAGACAATCACGGTTACGCACGCGATTGGTGTATTTCAGAAGAGTTTACTTCAAGTTTACTACAACCGGATATCAATAAATTCCCATCTGCCACATAACCGCGGGCACGGCTTTCGAAAGTTCAAACCCTGCAGGGGTGTCCCAACTTAGCCCATGATAAGCTCTCGCGATCAATGAAGGATATTCCTTCTCCCGGGAAGACCCGATCAGTCTCGGAATCCCAGTTACATGACACTTCGGCAATGGTAAAACAAGACCAGCAAAGCCGCTACGATGTGCCGACAAATCCCGATAGGAGCTTCACATATCTCGTTCTCAGGGCACACCGGATGAGCCAGACGTCGGATTGGCATAGACCCTGATTGCCTAGGGGGCGCCTGACATTGCTCGGTTTGGACCAGCACTCAGAGGAGCACTGGACCGGGGGGGTGCTAAAATAAAGATGACCCTCGGGCTCCGGAAACCCAAGGGAAAAAAGGGCATAGGTGAGACAAATGGTAAAACCAATGTTGGGCCTTGCTGGAAGAGTTTTATTCAAAGCAAACTGTCAAGGGGGTCCCATAAATCACCCAACCGTGTGAGGGACGCAAAATCCGGGAACATAATACCGATATGACAGGATCTAGGGCGACAAGAGTGGAAAAAACACCAGGCATAAGGCTGAGCCTTCCACCCTTTACCAAGTATATAGATGCATTAATAATATAAGAGATATTGTGATATCCCAACATAAACATAATCCAACATGGAGCAATCTTCATCTTCACCTGCAACCAGCAACGCTATAAGAGGGGCTGAGCAAAGCGATAACATAGCCAAACAACAGTTTGCTAGGAAGGTTGACAAAGGTTAGAGGTTCATGGCAATTTGGGAGGCTTGAAAAGCAAGTGGTAGGTAAAGCAGCATAGCGATAGAACGAAGCAACTAACATAGCAATGATAGTAGTGAGATCCAAGGTGACGGTCATGTTGCCTGAAATCCCGCTAGGAAGAAGAACGAATCCATGAAGAAGATGAAGGCACGAAGACGAACCAAGCGTAGACGAACGAATCCTCACGATCACAACGAAACGGGAACTATCGAGAAGAAGCACACAACTTGGTAAACACACCACACATGAATAAGACATGATGCTCAACCAAGTATGATGCATGAAAAGGCTACATGAAGCTACTCATGGCAAGAGATGATGCATACAAGAGCGACACATCAAAGCAAGTTTAAATGAGGCCGGAAACAACATAGAACAATTCTGGTAGGTCCTCATATGCAAATTTCGAAATTAGTCCAGATTTGAATACACATTATGTTCAAGTTGTTAAACAGCAAATTAAGATGCACCACGATGATCTACACGAAATTCTAGTCGAGTTACATATAAAGTTCATTAGATTTGGAGCTACGGCCTAGAAGATATGAGCAAAACAAAGTAAGCATGGCATTGGTGCAAAATGCATTCAAACATCAAGCACACACCTCAAAACATGGACGCAACAAGGTAACATGAAACTACTTGCAAAACTAAGCAAGTTTCATATAGAGCACACTCAAAACGGAGCAACGGTTCAACATATACACATGAATGAAGTTTAAAGGACTAGTTGTCCAAAACAACAACTAGGCATATTGCAAGAATCAAAATGACATGCTACAGCAACACAACATGAAAACAAAAGGCATGGACATGATGTACATGTAAAGCATAACAAAACATGAACACTGAGCTATCTCAAGAAACTAATAAAACATGCTCAAAAGGACATGGCAAGATTGCAAATAATATCAGCTTCACAGACAGCAGAAATCACTGGACATGGCAGGAATAACATCAGGTTGCAATGTTTAGACCTATCAAACAACATGCTACCGTAACTTATCATGGCAACCAAAGGCATGGAATGAATCTACCAATTGCATATAACAAATGTCCCTTACTGATAATGAGCCAAAAAGGCACACAAGGTATGATGGCACCCATGTAAACATAGCAAGTTTTATTACCAGGTTCAGACTTGGCAGAAAAACAGAGCATGGCATAAACAGAATTATGAAGGCATCTTTTTGCGAGCTCGATTCACTCACCACAAGGAATTGCATCACAAGATAAGCATAGCATCAGCAAGAATACATGTTCATGAAGCTAATCATAGAAAGAGAAAGTTCATAGCATGCAAGGATCATCTATAACAACCTTGGCAAAATTGATTAACATGTAAACAATCTACCAGGAACATTTTATAGCAAAAGTAGAGCAAGATTAAGACATTCAGGAGCACTCCAAAGATGTAAACAGGGGCATGGATGGATAGAGCATAACATGTGTAACGAAACACCCTTAGTGAACATCTCCAGATTATGCATAGAACCCATGGTATCAACAGGTTTACATAGCATCACAATAACTCAGTTTCAGACTTGGCAGAAATGAGTCCCAGAAATCAGCAACATCATGGAGGCTATTTTGCAAGCTTGTAACAATCAGCACATGGCATATCATGAAGAGTGGATTTCACCACATAAAATATGGCATGTTGTAGCTCATAACACATGTAGACTTCATGTTCAAAAGAAAATCGCACAAAAAGATGCAAAAATAACAAATGAGCAAGTTCTGTTAAGTTACAACAGACAACATTATATAGCACTCTTGCAACAATGATTATGGCATCAATATGAACCCAAACAAGCATGACACCATGGAACAAAATGAAGATCATCTCCTGTTGAACATTACGGTATCTCATATGCACAAAACGGAGCTACGGTCACGGAGTTATGACGCGATGAACATGGCATAAAAATATTACAGAAAAGGGACTTAGAGAAATATACGCTCGTGAAACAGATCTAGGGTTTGATGGCACGCGAACCGAGATTCGCCGGAGTTCGTCGGGGGCGGCGGAGGCGGTGGCTGGAGCTTGGGGGAGAGGTCGGGGAAGGCCGGGACGAACGGATCTGGGCGCGAGACGCCGAGGGGCATCGGATCCCGGCGTCCGGTGGCGCGCTCCGGCCACGAGGTGAGGGCGGCGCGGTGCGGGCGGAGCTTCGCCCGGTGGGAGGCCTTGATGGTGGCGGCGGGCGGCGAAGCGCTGCAGTGGGCGCTGGCGAAGGGCGACGCGGTGGGCGGCGAGGAAGAGCGGCGCGCTGGGAGGCGGAGGCGGGCGGCGGCGATGGAGGTCGGCGAGGGTGGGGAGGCGGAGCAGGCGGCGGGCGGCGGTCGAGCGGCGGTAGGGCGCGTCCCGCTGGCGAAGGGCGGCGGGCGGCGGCGACGAGCCAAACTCACACCCCGCGGGCCGGCGGCGTGGAGGAGAGTGAGAGGGGCCGGCGGCGGTGACGTGGCGAGGTGGGATAGGAGGAGAGCGGCGGCATTGCTGAGGTGGCGCGCTCCTATTGGCTGGAGTGACGTGTCCGGCAGACATGTCCGGCGCGGATGGACATGTCCGGCGGCACGAGGAGGAAGACTGCTAGGGTTTGCATCGCGAATTTCGGGGGAAGGGACTCATTTATAGGTAGAGGGAGCTAGGAGACTCCAAATGAGGTGCGGTTTTCGGCCACGTGATCGTGATCGAACGGCTGAGAGCATGGAGGGGGGTTAGGATGGGTTATTGGGCCACATTGGAGGGGTGTTGGGCTGCACACAAAAGAGGCCTTTGCGGCTACCCGGTTAACCGTTGGAGTATCAAACGGATTCCAAATGGCACGAAACTTGACAGGCGGTCTACCGGTGGTGTAACAAGGCCGCTTGGCAAACCTTGGTCCATTCCGAGAAAGTTAAACACCCGCTCACAACAAGAGACAAAAGGGGGACGCCGGAGGACATAGGAGTGTCGGATTGCAAAACGGACAACGGAGAAAATGCTCAGATGCATGAGACGAACACGTATGCAAAAAGAGATGCACATGATGACATGGCAAAAAGCAACACGCAAGCAAACGACATGGCAACGACGGCGAATAACTCGCAGATACCTGGCGCATCGGATCTGGGGCGTTACAGTACATGTGGCTAAATCTGGTGGAATCTAGATGATATCCAACGGCCAGTAGTGCTCAAATTTGCCATCTCCGCACCATCGGATTGGCCTCATCCAGCAACCATCTTTCAAAGTTAAAGTTATCCGCACACTATATAAAAATAGAAAATATATATATATATATATATATATATATATATATATATATATATATATATATATATATATATATATATGTGATGATGAAAGCCACCCATCATCTCCAATTAGAATAGTGTGTCCATGCACGGATGCAATGTGGCCAAACGATGTCTGCCATTGATATCTCAAATTCAAATCAGTCTAACCTTGTTCAATGTGTATACAGTACAACATGCTCGTTTCCAAACCACACCACGCATATCTCAGTTATATTCATGCATGCATGGGTTTCAAACATCATGATCTCTTATTCAAATATTTGAATTCAACTTTACATTGATTATGACCTCACCTAGTATTTTACACCCAGATAGTCGTCTTCTCTTTTATAATTGTACCACTAACTTTCTCTCATGCATGAATGCACACACAGTACCAGTCGGCATTACCATCGCACACATGCAATATTTTTCTTCAGGTCGGTCTCCCATGCATGCACACACACACCTCCCCCTCTCCATCATATCGGGCATTCTTTATCTCTCACGTGCATGTGCAACAATCGATTTCATCTATGTGTGTGTATATATAGCTAGGTCTTTCACAGTTTCCCACACAAACCGATCAATCTATATATATCTAGTGAGGTCTCACCCTCTTTCCCACGTCCACATCGATTAATCTATACCTCTCTATATAGAATTACATAGCTAATACACACAAATTAATTATATATCCAACGTCTCCCTCTCATCATCCATGCCTTCCGCTTCATCTCTCAGACACGCGCACAGTGGCGAAGACAGGGGCAGCCCCCCCCCCTAACATCACTATATATCGAAGCTTATATGAATGTGATCATTAGACAATTTCTGGTAAAATGGTTTAAGTTGATGAATTGGCCCTCCTCGTAAAGGATTAGGAATGCTTGGCCCCCTAGCTCATTTATTTTTCATGGCTCCGCCACTTTGCGCAACAACGCACGTTCTCGCCACCTCTCTTTAAATATCGATCTCGCACTTGTGCACTCCTTCATAGTCTCCCTCCACTTGGCCCCTCGCACCATCTACTAGCCCCCACCGGATTTTGCCACATGTAAAATCTAGCAGACTCCATGGTTGAACTTAAGCATAATGTACAAACCTCAAAACACAAGTGCTTCTCATTTGTTCTAGAATCTTTCGTATCATAACTGCCCAAACTTTTTTTCTAGTTGAATTGCCATTATTTGTTTTTACTTTATGCTTTACAACGCACAATTCCATGAATCATAAAATAGATTAAGGGCTTCTTTGATTCAAAGGATTCTCAAAGGAATTTTGGAGGATTCTAATCCTTAGGAATTTTTCCTATATTGGTTGTTTGATTCGTAGGATTGTAAACCATAGGAATTTTTCCATAGGATTCATTTGCACTAGATTTCATGGGAAACATCCCATCCACTCAAACCTCTTTGAAAGAATCCTGTGTTTTTTCTATGCACAATCAAACACTCGTACAATCCAGTAGGATTCAAGATGACATTCCACTCTAATCCCATGTTTTTCCTATTCCCGCGTTTTGGAAATCCGGCGAATCAAAGAGGCCCTAGCTTTTTTATAAAAAATAATTTATTTTGAATGAGACGAACTATATGAATTAAACGAAGGTCTACATCAGGCATATATGACTCGGAGCTTACATGCTATAGTGTGGTATTTATTCATAATTTGGTTGCCAAATCGGATGCGTGCAATGCATGTGTACCTTACTAGTACTTTGAGTATGTGTAAAACACATAAATTAGAATTCCAGTGGCACGCTACACAGCGTCTCTCTTACAGTTCATGAAACCACGTGGCACATGTGGGCGTTGTCGCGACCTCCTTGTGTGGATTGATCACAGTGACGTGTTGCTTGTTCCAGAAGAATGTATTTGTCCTCTCAGAGCCACACTGGCGGTACATGCACGAAGCGAAGATGTGTACCCACGCCACGCATGCACTAATTCCCTCGCACGCACACGCGGGTACACGAGGGGACGCATTTTTGTATGAAGATCCACCCCGCGTGATAATTTGACGCGTGTAAAGTCCTTCACTTCATTGATGGTCAATTAATACAACGCATGCAAATTGAGTGGACGTGAGGGCGGAAGAATGACATTACTACTCCACTGCGCGCATGCGAGTAGTTAAATCATGGGTTGCTAGTACTTCCATTGGTCTCCTACGTATTTTGTGCCAATTTTTGACCATATTTGTAAGTAACATAATATTTATGCATGTCATAAAAAGTGGCACAAAAAAAGGGGGCCAATAAACCAGGACGCAGGCAGCATGATCAATGTTTGCGAGGGCTACTGTTGGTGGCCTTTGTATTTAAATATGGACGGTGTGGAGTAGTACTATCATTATCTTAGCCTCGTAGGGCTCTCCCAGCGCCTAGGATCACCTCTCCGCCTCGCCCACCAGATCCCACCATGGATAATCCCTTAGATCCCAGGATCCTGTGGGCTGCCCTCTCGCTGTGGCCCGCAGCACTGCCGCCTTTGAGCAAAGCCCACATGTGTTTTAGAGGGGATCCATTGCTCTGGAATCACAGATAGGTGCCACCGGAGGACATGCAAGGGCTGCGTTTCAGGTGGTGGGCAGCAAGGGCAAATCGGATTGAGGAATCGTCGCATCGGTTGGAGAGAAGTTCCAAGGAGTTGCGCCTGGCGCAGCACAAGGCGGAGGCGCAAGTCGATCTCAGGGGAGAGATGCTAAGGGATGTCAGCGTCTGGCAGCGTCGCGTTGATTTTGAGATAGGGCTAATGGTAGAGATCATATTCACGGAGTCGACTGCGGGGGAAAGAACGCGCATGCCTGCGCAATGGCATGAGCAGCCGGTGCTACTGTTCAAATGGGCGGTAGGAGAAGCCAAATTCCGGGACCAGTTCCAGCGGTGCTGCTGGGCATGTATCATAGGCGAGGTGAGGTTCCCTCCTTCCCCGCCAGCGATGCAGTGGACTAGTCGGTTGCTACTGCAGTGAACTTGCAACGCCATGTCGGTTTGCAACCTTGACAATAACTCCATCTATATGTATTGTATTCCTGTGAAAATACTTGGTTGTTTGGGAAAAGATAGTAATTGATTTATCACTAGTTTTAGATTGCTTCGTCGTGACAATCAACCGAAGCCACAACTAGAAGTCTCCATCACGTAATAGTTTATGGTCGGTCGGACCAACAGACTGTCGGTCGGACCTGCGTCTCACCGAAGGGACACGCATCGGCATGGTCTGACATGTACGACCAGTTACATCACTGACTTGTGCGACCACATTTGAGCAGTGTAGTATTCCCTCTATCTTAGTTTACGAGTCTTACACGTGTACCTAGGTTGTTAGTTTGAACAACTTAATAAGAGGCATACATTACGAAAAATATATCATTACAAACTTCAAATATTCTATTTTTAATGATATATTTTTTATGTTAAACAATTTTTTTATATAAGTTACACTGACGACCTAGATACACGTGCAAGCCTTATAAACTGAGATTTTTTTTAGAAAAGGAGGATGACCCCCGGCCTCTGCATCTGGGCGATGCATACGACCACTTTATTAATTATTCTCACTAGACCTTACAAAGTCATACAATAGTAAGACTAAAGCCGCCGTCTAAGCAACAAATGTCGCTACACCTATCCAGTTGATGAAGGGGCATAGATAGCCTGGGCCTAATACCAAACAGATATTGCAGCCAAGCCTAACATCTAAGACCTGAGACCCCAACCTAGCCACTTGCCGGGTCTGGGGCACTCACTAGTCTGGCGTGCTCTCAGAGGCCGCCGCCGCCAACTGCCACCGCTCCATCTTCAGAACTGTACTAATGCATCAACCTTGCTCGGTCTAGCTATCGTCGACGCCACCATGGCGCCCAACGGCACCTCCTCCCTGTGTGCAAACAGCTGAGCACATCGCGTCGCCATGCGAGTACACCTCGGCGCCATGCTGCCAAGTACCACCAGCCGACACGACTTGCGTCCTTGGAAGATCGTCGTGCATAGCACCTGCCGACCGAGCATGACAAAGCGTAGCACCTGTTGGTCGAGCATGACTTGACATCTCCACGAAGCTCCATGCAAGATGAAGCCGCTCCACCTCCTGCCTCTGACTTCTAGCGCTGCTCCACAAGCGATGCTCCCAAAGAAAGCGACACCGCAGTGCCGCCATAGTCCGATCTGGAACACCGGATCCTAGGGTTTCCACGGGCAGCCGCGAGTGGGTCGACAGTGAATTACGGCGATGCCTTCATCAACATAACGGCGTACAACACCACCATCGCCTGCCGTCAGCTCGGTTTTCACCGGCAACCATATCTCCAAAACTTGCAGCCGGGACTAGATGATGGATCTTGAGATCCGATCACCAAGCTTCTGGCCGGCCTCCGCCGACGAAGAAGTTGACCACGACCACTGGCTACACCGGCCAGAACAGATCTGCCATGGGTGCCGCAAAGCAGTCTACCAGTCCATCGATGCCGCAGCCGATCTAAAGCCAGATGACATGCCGCCGGAGACCGCATCGTGCCGCCGCCCGATCCGATCCGGGCAAGCCGCCGCAGGCGCCGCCCATGGCCCGAGGCAGGGCCGACCGCCGCCGCCGTCGAAGCCAACGCCGTCGCTTCTAAATCGGCCGCACCTCCATGCATGTTGGGGCCCCGCCACCCCTGAGACACGGGAGGGAGGAAGAGCCCCCGCCACTGCCGTCGGCCTCCGGGTGCAAGCCGGCGGCGTCCTCCGGCGGCGGCGGGAGGAGAGGAGGAAGATGGGATAGGCCCGGCGGCGGCTAGGGTTGGGGAGCCCCCGAGTCGCCTGAGCGGGTTAGATTTAGTGTGTTCTACGACTGCGTTTGGAATAAAAAAATTCTCTTGTAAACTGAGATGGAGGGAGTACTTGAAATTTATGTTCCAGTAAACTCATCGGGAGCCGTTTCGGGCCTCGAAACCAAAACCATCAATTAACCTTTACCTTGTTCCCATCACATTCCAAAGTACTAGTTCTACAATTAAGTGCAAGCCTGCTCACACCTACTAGTATGTACCAAACCTGAACGTGTTCCCACTATGCAGATTTTAGTACTTGTGCTAGTACTTAGGTTATAAAAATGGGAACTACCTAACCAAAAATTACTCTACCTTCTCATAAGTCCTTCTTCTTCGTCCGTCCTTGCCATTACTAGTGTGCATAGCTCTAGGTCGAGAACTACTCGTAACAAGGGAGTGACAACCAAGGCTGCGAAAAAAGAGAGGGCTCGCCGCCACGCAGTGAACTCGAAAGATCTCTCACGAGCAGGCGATGGCTCCCAGGAGCGCCCTAGCCACGGAAGCGAACATGTCGAGCTAGCGGCGCTGGAGTCGTTATCCCTCGACGGCATGCTCGATAATCTCAATAAGCACCTCAATAGGCAGAAGGAGTTCATCCACGGCTTGGTGGAGCTTCTGAAGGAGAGCCTCGACGACATGCCCGCTCAGCTCAATGAGCAGGGGGAGTTGACCGCCGGCTTGGTGATGCTGCTGAAGAAGAGCATTGCCTCGGAGAAGAAGGCGACCGGTGAAATCCAGCAACTTCAGGAGGACAAGGTGAAGCTCTGCCACGAGCTTGACCTGCTGAAGGAGGAGAACGCCGGCTGGAAGAAGCGCATGAGAATAGTATTTCCTCGATGAAGATGCTGCAGGCCCTCGTCACGGAACAGAAGGAGGAGTTGGCGAAGCTCCACATAGAGCACCCGACTGCTGTGAAGGTACGTAATGCGGCCGTGGAATAGATGATGAAGGCTCGCGTCGAGAAATCCCGCGTCATGGATAGAATGAAGAAGATGGCGGAAGAGACGCGCAAGGAGATGGAGGTCGTGGAGGCGATGCAGAAGCAGTTACGACTCCGCGGCCAGCAACCTTTCATGTAGTAGAGACCAGCGCCTCAGACTAGTGTGTGCGTCTTCTATCTTTTTTGGGGGTGATAATCTTCCTTCTTATTTCGCTCATGTGTTTCTTCTTTTGCTTCGGGTGTTTCGCCGCACATGTCACATTCTCTGGAGGCACGAATAGAACAATGCTAACAATGAGATGACTAGCAAATTAGATCATTTTTTATCGCCATATGGCACTGTGCTGCCGAGTTTCGTGCTCCTCCGTCGTACTACTAAAGTGGAAAACTTGAGTATACCACATGTGTCGAGGAAAAACGACACCTATGGGATCACTGGAATCCCTTCTACGGTTGGCTGGAGCAGGGTTGTGAGAAGAGCAGGTCTAACGGGAAGCACACAGATCGTTTGCCCAGGTTCGGGCCGTGAGGATGCGTAATACCCTAGTCCTGCTTTGGTGGATGTATTGAGTGTTCTTGTGTTCTAGAGCTAGCTACGGGGGTGTAACTTTCCCAAAAGAGCCGAATCCCTCTCTAGCATGCCATGGGCCTCCTTTTATAGTTGAAAGGGGCTGCCAAAGTGGCACACAGGAGGTGGAAAGGTCTACAGTGTTGCGAGCTTATCACCCATATTACAGGACAAGACACATTTAATGCATCGCTTAGGTGTCCCTTTGCTTTATCGGGGACGGGAACGAGGCCCGTCACGTCCGTCGCCGCTCCGTCTCTCTTCGACACGCGCCCAGGCCAGCGATGCGTGCGGTGCCATGTAGGTAGGCAGGCGGCTGAGGTGGCGAGGTGGTGGAGCCTTCACGAAGATCTGCATGCCACCACGTAGGCGCTTGCTGAGTTGGCCTGGAAGCCGCATGTTGCTACGCATGTGCCTGCCCAGCTGGTTGGGCTAGCAGCTGCATGCGAACGGCGGTGGAGTCTTGGTCGACGCGGGCCTGGCTGTGGCCCCACTGACATCCTCGGCAAGGGCCTTGCCGGGGGCCCGACAAGGGTCTTGCCGTGGCGTTGAGTCGTCCCCAGCAAGGCGCTTGCCAGGGGTCTTGTGGATTCCCTCGGCTGGGATCCCGTCGAGGGTCGTCGTATTCTGGTCCTCATCTGATCCCACATGTTTATGATCTTGACAAAGATCTGCATGCCACCACGGAGGGGCCTCCCGAGCCTTGGTTCCAACGTAGTCGTTGGCGGCGTTTCGAACTCTTGGGCTCGAGGGTGGCTCGCTCTGCCAGTACAGGGCTAGCTGCCCCGGCAAGGCTCTTGCCGGGGCCGTGGAGCCTTGATACGTCTCCATCGTATCTATAATTTTTGATTGTTCCATGCCAATATTATTCACTTTCATATACTTTTTGGCAACTTTTTATATTATTTTTGGGACTAACATATTGATAAAGTGCCCGTGCAGTTCACATGCATTGCATGTTTTATGTTTCGCAGAATATCCATATCAAACGGAGTCCAAATAGGATAAAAACGGATGGAGCTTATTTTTGGAAAATATGGAAAATTCTAGAAGAAAAATCCACACGAGGAGGTGCCCGAGGTGGTCACGAGGCAGGGGGCGCGCCCCCCTGGGCGCACCGCCTACCCTCGTGAGCCCACCGTAAGGCGGTTGATGCTCTTCTTTTGCCGCAAGAAAGCTAATATTCGGAAAATAAAATCACGGCGAAGGTTTCAGGCCAATCGGAGTTACGGATCTCCATATATACGAAGCGGTGAAAGCAGGCCGAACAAAGCAGAAAGAGAGATAGATCCAATCTCGGAGGGCTCTCGCCCTCCCAAGCCATAGGAGCCAAGGAGCAGAGGAAAACCCTTCTCCCATCTAGGGAGAAGGTCAAGGAAAGAAGAAGAAGGAGGGCTCTCTCCCCTCGCTTCGATGGCCGGAACGCATGGCCGGGGCCATCATCATCACATGATCTACACCAACACCTCCGCCATCTTCACCAACATCTCCATCACCTTCCCCTCTATCTACAGCGGTCCACTCTCCGCAACCCGCTGTACCCTCTACTTGAACATGGTGCTTTATGCTTCATATTATTATCCAATGATGTGTTGCCATCCTATGATGTCTGAGTAGATTTTCGTTGTCCTATCGGTGGTTGATGAATTGCTATGATTGATTTAATTTGCTTGTGGTTATGTTGCTGTCCTTTTGTGCCCATCATATGAGCGCGCGCGTGGATCACACTTTAGGGTTAGTTGTATGTTGATAGGACTATGTATTGGAGGGCAAGAGTGATAGAAGCTTCAACCTAGCATAGAAATTGATGCATCTGAGGATTGAAGGGGACCAATATATCTTAATGCTACGGTTGGGTTTTACCTTAATGAGCGTTAGTAGTTGCGGATGATTGCTAATAGTTCCAATCGTAAGTGCATAGAATTCCAAGTCAGGGATGACATGCTAGCAGTGGCCTCTCCCACATAATACTTGCTATCGGTCTAGTAAAGTAGTCAATTGCTTAAGGGACAATTTCGCCACACCTACCATCACTCTTCCACACTCGCTATATTTAATTTAGTTGTGTCTTTACTTAAACAGCCCCTAGTTTTATTTTTGTGCTCTTTACTTTCTTGCAAGCCTATTACAAAGTACTTCTAGTTTTATACTTATTCTTTTTTTTTGAAAATTGAGACAGTAGGAGAGCTTCCTACTGCATATATATATATAAATAAATGGTGGTGTTACATGATGAGGTGGTTACAAGGGAGAGGGGGGGGGGGGAGGTCGTTAGTCAAGATTAGTAATAAGCGGCCACTAAGTGTTTCTTATGTGGTGGTAGCCTATGACTAATATCAGATAAGTCTTTCTTGAAGCGTGTCCGCCAGGAGGTGACCGTGGGGGTCACATGTCGAAAGTAGTTATTGTTACGTTCCTTCCAAAGACTCCATGCAGCAACGAGGAAGATGTCCATGATCATCTTGCTTTGTGTCTCATTTTAGATGTGATATCAAATCCAATATGTTACCTGTGTTGGCCAATGAATTCCCAAGTATTGCCGGCAGGTTGAACTGAAAGTGCAGCGAAAAACAGATGTTCCACGATCTCCTCAACGTGTTGGTTGCACAGAAGGCAATCCAGGTTATCGCCAATATTGTAGTGTCGCCTACTGAGCATGTTGCGCGTATTGAGTCTGTCAGAGAGCAAAAACCAGCCAAAAACTTTGATCTTAGGGATCGATTTGGCCTTCCAGAGCCATTTGAACCCCTCATGTGCCATCACATCTCGGAAGACAAAGTTGTAGTAGGCAGAGGTCTTGAAAGACTGGTCTCCCCATACACAAATCCATTGATCCGTAGAGCCAGTTAGAACAATCTGAGAAACCTCCCGCTGGATTTGACGTAGTTCGTCATGGGCTTGCATGGAGAGCGGGAGTTGAAAGATTGTAGCCAGATCCGTGGTTGACAAGAACTCCTGAACTGAGATATCAGCGTTGGTGGAAAAGGAGAACTCTACGGGAAGGATGAGGTGTAGATGGAGTTGTTCACATATCCTTCGAGCAGGGGCCGTAGAGCGCGATTGATTTGAGCGTTTGTGACCCCACGGTAAGTTGGCATGAGCTTGACTAGGTCTTTCCACCAAAATGTTAGGAAGGGTCGGCTGCATGCGGGACAATGTCATTATAGTAGGTATGCAGATTAGGTTAACCCATGGAGTGTCGTGGTGATTGTAGAACTTGTGCAGCATTTTGAGCGATAGGGCATCATTTTGGATCATGAGTTTAAAACACCTAGACCACCAAATTTTTGGGTCGGCAGATCATGTCCCAAGCAGCCGATGGTGTGCATTTCTCCCCGACTTTGGTCTTTTTTTTCCACAAGCAATGCCTTCTAATTTTATCTAGTTGCTCTAAAATCTTAGGCGGAGCTTTAGAGTCCCCATGGGATAGATCATAAGAGCCGTGATGAGGGAGTTGACAAGGGCGGTTCCCGGCATAAGACATAAGGGACATGGCAGCAGTAATTCTGCGTTCGACTTTGCAAACCATCAGACCATATCAAACCTTTGTTGGCTTGAGTCGTGCCAAGAGGCAGGCCAAGATAGGTAAAGGGCATCTTGGCGATGGCACAACCAAAAGATCCGCTAACGATTGGCACTTGTCATGGGATGTGTTGATCGGAATCATGGTTGACTTATGGAAGTTGATTTTTAGTCCGATCGAGGCCGCATAATCAGTCAGAATTTGTTTCATGCGAGAGACCTGTACCTGGCAGGCCGGTAGGACAATTATGGTGTCGTCCGCGTATTGAATGACCGGATAATCCTCGCCAGGTGCGTGTGGGATCGGGCGAAGCAAGAGATTGTTATCCAGAGCCTCATTAATGGCCATTTGAAGCAAGTCGGCTGCTAACACAAAGATCAAGGGCGACAAGGGATCCCCTTGTCGGACTCCACACCTGCATTGGAATTGGCGCCCGGGGTTCCCGTTGAGAAGAACTGAGGATTTCCCAGAGGCAAATATGCAATGAATCCACTGAAGCCATTTTTTGTTAAAGCCCATGTTCTTCATAATTTGCAACATGGCGGAGTGCTCTATAGTGTCGAAAGCCTTAGCAAAGTCCAACTTCAGTAAGATGATTTCCCTTTTGGAGGCATGGCATTGGTGTATATACTCGAATGCCGGGCCGAACAGATCATGTATGGATCTACCACAAAACCATCTGGTTGCGATGGACAATTTTAAGGATGATTTTACGAAGCGGTTGGCCAAAATTTTAGTGATGATCTTGAGACAGCAGTTAAGGGCGTGATGGGTCGATAATCATTGGTATCTCGGGGCATTTTCTTGATGTCGATGTAATAAATCCATAGTTGAGGCTTTCCAAGTTCAGATTGCTGAGTGAAACTCATCACATAGCTGATAAAAATCATTTTTGATGATAGGCCAACATGCTTTAAAAAAGCCCCATTGAAGCCATCAGGTCGAGGGCACGATCCGTGGCATGTCCTTGATTACTGACATCAATTTACGCATGTGAGAAAGGAGTGGTGAGGCCATCAAAATCCACCTGTGATCGAAGGAGCTTGGACAGGTTGAAGCGCATGGGTTTAGGGTTAGCTTTTCCTAGGCGCTCTTTGAAAGCCTAAAAAAGGATTGACTCCTTGCCCACATGATCGGTCACCGTCGTGCCGTCCTCCGTTTTTAGGGTGGAGATACAATTTCTTCTGTAATTTTCAGTAGCCACCGCCTGGAAGAACTTCGAGTTCTCATCACCAAACTTAATCCATCTGATAGTGCAGCGTTTTTTCCAGTATTCTTTCTGGTACTGCAAAAGTCTGATAAGGTGGTTTTAAGAATAACCGGAAATTCTTTTCGAGGAGTAGTGAGACTACTGACGGTCCATAATAAAGTCGAGTTCAAGAATGGCTTTGTTGGTGTTGTCAATGGCAACTTTGGCGGAAATCTACGTGCTCGGTGGGAGCGCGCAATGAACAGACTTAAGTTTCTGACATAAGATGGATGCAACATTCGAATTCTTCCCATGGCGGATAGGTTTGTGCCAGGCCTGCTCAACAACATCATAAACCCCGGGTGCGCGATCCAGTAAGTTTCAAACCTAAAGATTTTGCTTTTGGGGATTGTGGTCTGAATAACTACCAAAAAAGGGGTATGATCAGAAACCGGCTTGCCCAGCGGGTTGACAATTGTATTAGGGAATGATGCAGTCCAATTGAGAGAGGTGAAGACCCAGTCGAGCTGTTCAAGCAGTGGGTTTTGTTGCATGTTGGACCAGGTAAAACTTCTGCCTTTGATAGGAATTTCTGTGAGCATTTGTTGCCGGATGAAATCATTAAAAGTGAACATATCATGGACATTACCACCAGGTTTACTACGATTATCGGTGGCGAATGTAGTTGAAATCACCAGAAGGAGCCAATCTTGAGGGTGGGATGTCAATGTCAAAGAGCCGATGAGTAAATTGGTCACGTTGTTCCCCCAGCACGGTCCGTAAACATTTATCGGTTTCCACCGATCGCGATTGCGTGAAGCGAATTCGATGCCGAGCAAAGGGTTTTGAGAGAAAAACAGCGCCCGATAAACATGCTACTATTCCAGATGGTCACTATACGCTTGAGGCCCCTTGCGAAGGTATAAAAGCAAATTTATCAAATCGTCTCGGACATAGAGCTTTGGCGAGGCAGCATCAAGCGAGGGCATTTTGGACTCACGAAGACAAATAACAAGCGCAACCACTAGCATTGATCGCATTGGAAAGAGCTAAATGTTTGTCGGGGAATTAAGACATGAATATTCCAACGAGCACATTCCAACTCTGCAAAAGTACCATCGACTAAGGAAATGAAGTAAAAGTGCTTGGTAGATTAGGCGGAGAAGTGGAATCCTCGGGTTCCTTGTTGAGCTGCTGTGATCGGCTCCTCGGGAGGATGGCGCCTGACTGGGTACCCTCTGCTTGCATAGTTGCAACAGGAGTTGGAGGAGGGACAGCGAGCTTGTTCTTGAGGGCTTGCATTGCAGAACTTTGTTGTGCGGTGTCGGTTGCAGACCGAGGGGATCGACGAGGTTTGACCTTGGATTTCTTGCGAGAATCGAAGGCTGCGGGACCTGAAACCATCATACTTGGTGGATCTGTTGCTGCTGACGAAGGTTGGCGGTATCAATGGGCACAACCATCTTCCCTTTGCGGTGCCGAGTGATGGCGGTGGAGCTCTCGGCAATTAGGCTGGTTTAGGACATTGCCTTTGCTAAAAGTGTCCCAATCGAAGAGAAGGAATCGAGAGCACTTGAGCTATCGGAGAAAATTGAATCTCGGTGAGCCGCGATGGGTACAACAGTTTGAGATATTTGAACACGTTCGGACTGCTCAACAGCAGGTACTGCAGCGTCGAAGTTGCAAAGTCGATTGGTTGAATCTCACGAGCGCCGATGCAGAGAGTCTCACGAGGGGCCATGGGCTCGAAAATTTCTGTGAGGACCACGGAAGAACCGAGAAGTTGCAATGGGAACTTGCACGAACTGCAGCTCACCCTCGATGTGAGACCTGAACTTCAACTTTGTAAGGTGGATCGCAGACCATAGCCATTGCTCCAAGGGCCCCGGTGGCAGAACGGTCGGATTCTGAAGAGCAGTATGGTTGAGCAATTTGGTGAGGAGTAGGGGTCACAAGTAGCAGGTCCATGAGCATATCGCCATGGGCGGAGAGACCAAAGCGGAGCCCTGCATTGTGTAATTCAACCGTGTGAGAAGAGTTTGTGAGACGGCCTTTGTCGGAGATCTGGTGTCTTGGCTCTTCAACAATCAACAAGGCAAAATCAGATTGAGTGAGGCGAGTTGTCTTCCTCGAAGCTTGATGATCGAGTCGTTCCAAGCTTGAGCAGCACTATCTTCTAGATTGTGTTCGGGAACTAAACCATGTTGCCTTTGTCGGACCTGCGCAGCCAACCATGCTGAAAGTTCATCAAATGCGGTGGCATTTGGGCGTGAGGCGGGGCTGGTGGCGCGAGCCATTCCCCAACCATTGTTGCGGGCTGTCCACCATTGGCGGCGCTGCATTCTGAACCAGCCAGTTATGCACCTGCTGTTGATAAAGCTGCTCTGCGGTTAGCTCTGGACCAAACTGAGGATGCGGATTGCCGTCCGGAGGAGGTGGTTCCTCGCCTGCAGGTGGAACTTCAGGGAGGAGCGCATTCCAGTCAGAGCTGCGCAAGATGGTGATTTGAACGGTCCAGCAGTCGCGAGCACCACCCAGTTGCCACACTACAAAACTTTTAGGGACAAGCCTCAGACTAATGACTCTGGCTTTGATCAACATGTACCTTCTATCCTGACGGGGGTTGTACCAAGACACCAAAGATCCAAAGCCCCCCAGAGACTTACTAATGTAGTAGTCAGTCTGATAGTCATCGGAAGCCAAAAACATCAGCGGATCTACGGACGAGCGTAGTGAAATGCGCCTATTGAGAGCCTCATAGTGCGGCACAAAGGTGATGAGCAGATCTTCGTCCTCTAATTCCAAAGGGGTGGCAACAGCAGTATCTCTAAGGAAGGAATCGACAAATCCAAAAATCCCAATACCAAGAGGATGGTCACTTGATTCAGTGGTGAATAGTTTAGCTTCATGAAGCAAACCTTCGATAGCAGTGCGGATGGTGGCCCGGCGGTGTAGATGGACATATTGATTGGCTTCAGCAATGGCAAGGTAGTCATGGTTCAGCGGCGGAATCGGCCCAACCACCATCCCACTCCGGACAACGCGATCAGCAGGCCCTGGCTCGACGGCAAAACCCGGTGGCAGGAAGGGCACCGGGTTCAGGGGGTAGTTCGCCATGGTGGAGAGGGGGAGGGAGGGTGGGGGAGGGGGCGGTGGTGGGGTCTGCGGTCGAGTGAGAGGACAGAACGAGAGCGTATCATTTTCCGAGGCAGAAGTTGGAACGTGAGGGGTAGAAATGGCAAGTGGAGATTTTTTGGGTATCCACTGCCATTGCCTCGCACGGCGTCGTTTAAGGCATGAACGAGCCACGTGGCCATAGAAGCCGCAACTAGTGCATCGGACGGTGGTCGAAGGTTTGGTAGTTGTGGAAGTGGTAGCAATAATAGGCATTAAAAATCCTGGTTGATTGATTTGATTCCCGATAGTTGTGGAATACAAGCTCAAATTGGACTGCAAATTAGCACGTAATGGGCATAGTGTTACCTTATGGTCAGGTGCAGAGCAATTAATACAAATAATCCTGGCATGGCATGCAATCTTTTTGTGCCCCCACTGAAGGCATCGTCCACACATGTTAGCCCAATTAGCAGATAGTACAGAAATCTCCTCCTCTGTGTATGCGGCCTGGGCCAGGTCAGCTTTGTGTTGGGCCGATAGAATCGGGGGCCAATGATTATGGGCCGGTGCATATTTGAAAGCTGAAGAGAGGAAACCTTGCGGGAGAGTTGGATATGCTATATTGATTCGGCATTTAAAGGCACCCAAATAGAGAAAGACCGGGATTTGTGACTCCTCTAATTTCGCTGATTGAAGAAATTTGTCCATTAAGGAAATGGGTTGATCAGATACCGTAATTGCAGGTGGGACCCGAAAAGATCCAAAATGAAGGTGTTCATCCTGAGCAAGAACAGTATCATGAACCAATGGTGGCCGGAGATCAATCCCAGACAAGGAGGTGGAAGCCTCACCCGAATCTTTATTGGAAAATCGCATAGAATTGATCGGGACCAGATTAAACTTTGCTAAGTGCTGCATGGAGTTGGAGATAGACGTAGGATTCGTAGAACCCAATTTGGATTGAATAGCAATAGGTCTCCGACTAGTTAACTCTGGTAATTCCTCGTCAGCGTGCCAACAAGATGCATCCACTGGAGCACGGTTAAAACGTCGATTGAATAAGTGAAAATGGCAGACAAAATCAGGCCAAACCCTGTCCTTAAGACGGTAGATGAAATGGCCAACTTTGTTATTAGCAACAGAAAACCGAAATGCTCTCGGAGAGATTTGGACCACATTGAGACCCACACGATAGCCCCCAGTGCAGCATTGAAGAGCAACACCAACAGATTCCACCGTGAGAGGGAACGAGGCAGAAGAAAACGAAGCCACCAAAAAGAATTCCTTGGTGTCACGGGAGGGGGAGAAATGCACTGTAGATCCAAACCTGCGCCTCACCTGATCGGCCAGGGCAAGGCCCGGGCCAAAATCCCAATGGAGTAAACCCTCCATTATCTAGAAAAATCGCCATGGGGCTTGGTGAGAGGAGGAGAGGTGGGAGGGAGGAGGAGAGCCATCCGTTGGTAAAGCGAACGTTAAGCGTGCGTAGAGTTGTATCGGTGGTCGATAGAACTTTAGGGAATATTTGTTCTACCTTTAGCTCCTCGTTGGATTGGACACTCTTACTTATCAAAAACTGTTGCGATCCCCTATACTTGTGGGTTATCAAGACCTTTTTATGGCGCCGTTGCCGGGGAGCAATAGCGTGGGGTGAATATTCTCGTGTGTGCTTGTTTGCTTTATCACTAAGTAATTTTTATTTGTTGTTCTTAGTTGTTCTCTATCTTTAGTTATGGATATGGAACACGAAATACCAAAAAAATTAGGTGTACTTGCTACTCATGAGGATGGGGTAACTCCTAAAACCCCCGATTCTCATTATGTGAGAAATATTATGTACTACTTTGATAATCCTGAGAAAACCCCAATCAACTTTATAGTGGGAGACACGTTGGATCAACGTGAATGCTTTAGGGATTATCACTCGACACAAAAAGGGAATCTATTATGGGATCAATTTATTATGTTGCAGTGGTATGCTAGAAAACTATGCTTGGAATATGATTATACTTGTTGCTCTAGGATGAATGCCCACACCTCCCCTTTTCATGCAAATTTAATGATAATGAAACCTTGGCTTCTTATGCTAGAGGTATATATGATTACTATGATTTGGAACAAATAGAAGAATTTGTTGCTTTTATGGGTGCTTATGAAATTGAATCTATGTTTAAAGAGTTTGGTGATTTTGATGATGCTGTTTATAGATCTGAAAATTTAGCTATCCTCAAATATTTCTATGAGAATTATGAATACAATGCCTATATTAATGCGCTTATTAAGAAAGTCTCCGCTGTCCAAGAAGAGACTAATATTTTGCAGGAATCTATGGAAGAAGAAATTGATGAAACCTGTGAGCTCATTGGATGAAAAAGATGATGATGAGGCGAAGAACAAAAGGAGGAAGAGCGGATTAGCTACCCGTGCCCACCTTCTAATGAGAGTAACCCTCCAACTCATACGTTATTTAATTCCCCTTCGTGCTTACCGAAGGATGATTGCTATGATGATTGCTATGATCCCATGAATTTGTTTGAAATATCCCTTTTTGATGATGCTTGCTATGCTTGTGGCCAAGATGCCAATATGAATGATGCTTATGGAGATGAACTTGCTATAGTTCCTTATGTTCAACATGAAATTGTTGCTATTGCACCCATGCATGATAGTCCTATTATCTTTTTAAATTCTCCCGATTATACTATATCGGAGAAGTTTGCACTTATTAAGGATTATATTGATGGGTTGCCTTTTACCGTTGCACATGATGATTTTGATAGATATAATATGCATATGCTTGCTGCTCCTACTTGCAATTATTATGAGAGAGGAACTATATCTCCACCTCTCTATGTTTCCCATACGATAAAATTGCAAGAAACTGTTTATACTATGCATTGGCCTTTACTATGTGTGCATGAATTGTTCTTTTATGACATGCCGATGCATAGGAAGAGAGTTAGACTTCGTCATTACATGATATATGTTACTTTGTGCTCACTACTAAATTACAAATCATTGTTAATTAAAATTGGCTTTGATATA
This sequence comes from Aegilops longissima, assembly GCA_021605205.1. Taxonomy (NCBI): domain Eukaryota; kingdom Viridiplantae; phylum Streptophyta; class Magnoliopsida; order Poales; family Poaceae; genus Aegilops; species Aegilops longissima. The sequence goes on from CM038677.1 coordinate 327,366,115, forward strand.
CCTTGGGATCCGGGTGATTCACTACTTGAGCACCATATGCTTAGCTTAATGGCTTTGAAGAAAGCGCTGCCAGGGAGACAACCCGGAAGTTTTAGAGAGTCATTTATTTCTGTTGAGTGCTTTCATATAGTTTAAAAACAACAAAAATAAAGAGGGGAACCCAAAACTTTTCAAAAAGAAAAGTGAAAGTGAGAGAGACGAGCATTGTGAAAGTGAGGGACGTCCTTAAACTGGTTCAAGCTCATGGGAACTTTGTGAATCTTAATTACAGAAACTTCTCAATAAAAGTAATTATACCCTTGTACAATTCCATTGTATTATAAAAATAATGTGCCAAGGTTTGCCTTTAGGATGTTTACAATGCTTGTTGGTTTGTGCGGTGCAGGACAGAAACTTTGGCTGTAGTGCGCGAATTTTAATTTTTTACTGGAACGTCAGATGGTTCTGATGCTTTTTGAACTGTCTTGCTGTACAACTTGTTTATTGTTCCTAATTTTGGCAGAATTTTTCAAGTACCATAAGTATGGTGAATGTTCAGATTGCTACAGACTGTTCTGTTTTAGACAGATTCTGTTTTTGATGCATAGTTTGCTTGTTTTGATGAAACTATCAATTTTTATCAGTGGGTTAAGCCATGAAAAAGTTATATTACAGTATACAAAATGCAAAAACAAAATATTAATTGGTTTGCAACAGTACTTAGAGTGGTGATTTGCTTTATTATACTAACGGATCTTACCGAGTTTTCTATTGAAGTTTTGTGTGGATGTAGTGTCTAATCGAGGATGTTTCGATGTGAGAAGAAGGAAGAGAGGCAAGAGCTCAAGCTTGGGGATGCCCGAGGCACCCCAAGTAAATATTCAAGGAGACTCAAGCATCTAAGATTGGGGATGCTGGGGAGGCATCCCCTCTTTCTTCAACAAGTCTCGGTATGTTTTCGGATTCGTTTCGTTCATGCATTATGTGCAAGTCCTGGAGCGTCTTTTGCAATTAGGTTTTTATTTTTATTTTATGAACCATGCTGGTATGAGATGGTCCTTGGTTTATTTATAGAATGCTCTATGCACTTCACTTATATCTTTTGAGTATGGCTTTATAGAATGCTTCATGTGCTTCACTTATATCATTTGAAGTTTGGATTGGCTGTTTTTCTTTACATAGACAACCGCCATTTGTAGAATGATATTTTGCTTCACTTATACTTGTTAGAGCATGGGCATATATTTTGTAGAAAGAATTAAACTCTCTTGCTTCAGTTATATCTATTTAGAGAGATGACAGGAATTGGTCATTCACATGGTTAGTCATAAAATCCTACATAAACTTGTAGATCGCTGAATATGATATGTTTGATTCCTTGCAATAGTTTTGCGATATAAAGATGGTGATATTAGAGTTATGCTAGTGGGTGGTTGTGGATTGTAGAGAAACTTGTGTTGAGGTTTGCAAGTCCTGTAGCGTGCACGTATGGTAACCGTTGTGTGAACAATTTGAAGCATGGGGTGTTTCTTTGATTGTCTTCCTTATGAGTGGCGGTCGGGGACGAGCGATGGTCTTTTCCTACCAATCTATCCCCCTAGGGGCATGCGTAGTAGTACTTTGCTTTGAGGGCTAATAAACTTTTCCAATAAGTATATGAGTTCTTTGTGACTAATGTGATTCCATGGATTATACGCACTTTTACCTTTCCATCATTGCTAGCCTCTTCAGTACCGTGCATTACCCTTTCTCACCTCGAGAGTTGGTGCAAACTTCGCCGGTGCATCCAAACCTCGTGATACGATACGCTCTGTCACACATAAGCCTAATTATATCTTCCTCAAAACATCCACCATACCTACCTATCATGGCATTTCCATAGCCGTTCCGAGATATATTGCCATGCAACTTCCATCATCATCATATACATGACTTGAGCATTCATTGTCATATTTCTTTGCATGATCGTAAGATAGCTAGCATGAAATTTTCATGGCTTGTCCGTTTTTTTGATCATTGCACATCCCGGTACACCGCCGGAGGCATTCATATAGAGTCATATCTTTGTTCTAGATATCGAGTTGTAATATTGAGTTGTAAGTAAATAAAAGTCGATGATCATCATTATTAGAGCATTGCCCAGTGAGAAAGGATGATGGAGACTATGATTCCCCCACAAGTCGGGATGACACTCCGGACGAAAAAAAATAAAAAAATAAAAAAAAGAGAAAGGCCAAAAAAAGAGAAGGCCCAAAAAAAGAAAACAAAAAAAGAGAGAAAAAGAGAGAAGGGGCAATGTTACTATCATTTTACCACACTTGTGCTTCAAAGTAGCACCATGTTCTTCATAGAGAGAGTATCCTATGCTTTCACTTTTATATACTAGTGGGAATTTTCATTATAGAACTTGGCTTGTATATTCCAACGATGGGCTTCCTCAAATGCCCTAGGTCTTCATGAGCAAGCAAGTTGGATGCACACCCACTTAGTTTCTTTTGTTGAGATTTCATACACTTATAGCTCTTAGTGCATCCGTTGCATGGCAATCCGTACTCCTCGCATTGACATCTATTGATGGCCATCTCCATAGCCCGTTGATTAGCCGCGTCGATGTGATACTTTCTCCTTTTTTGTCTTCTCCACATAACCTCCATCATTATATTCTATTACACCTATAGTGCTATATCCATGGCTTGCGCTCATGTATTGCGTGAGGGTTGAAAAAGCTGAAGCGCGTTAAAAAGTATGAACCAATTGCTCGGCTTGTCATCCGGGTTGTGCATGATGGGGGCATTTTGTGTGACAAAAATGAAGAATGGCCAAACTGTATGATTTTGTAGGGATAAGCTTGCTTTGGCCTTGTTGTTTTGAAAAGACATGATTGCTTTATTAGTACGCTCGAAGTATTATTGTTTTTATGTCAAATGATAGACTATTGTTTTGAATCACTCGTGTCTTAATATTCATGCCATGATTAGACATATGATCAAGATTATGCTAGGTAGCATTCCACATCAAAAATTATTATTTTTTATCATTTACCTACTCGAGGACAAGCAGGAATTAAGCTTGGGGATGCTGATACGTCTCCGTCGTATCTATAATTTTTCATTGTTCCATGCCAATATTATTCACTTTCATATACTTTTGGCAACTTTTATATTATTTTGGGACTAACATATTGATCTAGTGCCAGTGCAGTTCTGTCTGTGGCATGTTTTATGTTTATGCAGAATATCCATATCAAGCGGAGTCCAAGCGGGATAAAAGCAGACGGAGCTTATTTTAGGAAAATATGGAAAATTCGGAAGAAAAATCCACGAGGCGGTGCGAGGTGGTCACGAGGCGAAGCGCGCCCCGGGCGCGCCGCCTACCTCGTGAGCCCTTGTAAAGCGGTTGATGCTCTTCTTTTGCCGCAAGAAAGCTAATATTCAGAAAAAATCACGACAAAGGTTTCAGGCCAGTCAGATTACGGATCTCCATATATACATGAAGCGGTGAAAGCAGGCGAGCAGAATGAAGAAAGAGAGATAGATCCAATCTCGGAAGGGCTCTCGCCCTCCCAAGCCATGGGAGCCAAGGAGCAGAGGAAAACCCTTCTCCCATCTAGGAGAAGGTCAAAGAAAAGAAGAAGAAGGGGGATCTCTCCCCTCGCTTCCGTTAGGCGCCGAGCATGGCGGGGCCATCATCATCACCGTGATCTACACCAACACCTCCGCCATCTTCACCAACATCTCCATCACCTTCCCCCCTCTATCTACAGCGGTCCACTCTCCATAACCCGCTGTACCCTCTACTTGAACATGGTGTTTTATGCTTCATATTATTATCCAATGATGTGTTGCCATCCTATGATGTCTGGGTAGATTTTTGTTGTCCTATCGATGGTTGATGAATTGCTATGATTGATTTAATTTGCTTGTGGTTATGTTGCTGTCCTTTGGTGCCCATCATATGGTAGCGTGGATCACACCTTAGGGTTAGTTGTATGTTGATTGGACTATGTATTGGAGGCAAGAGTGGCGAAGCTTCAACCTAGCATAGAAATTGATGCATACGGGATTGAAGGGGACCAATATATCTTAATGCTATGGTTGGGTTTTACCTTAATGGCGTTAGTAGTTGCGGATGCTTGCTAATAGTTCAATCATAAGTGCATAGAATTCCAAGTCGGGGATGACATGCTAGCGATGGCCTCTCCACATAATACTTGCTATCGGTCTAGTAAAGTAGTCAATTGCTAAGGGACAATTTCGCCACACCTACCATCACTCTTCCACACTCGCTATATTTACTTTAGTTGTGTCTTTACTTAAACAACCCCTAGTTTTATTTTCGTTCTCTTTACTTTCTTGCAAGCCTATCAAGAAAACACCTACAAAGTACTTCTAGTTTTATCGTGTTCTAGGTAAGCGAGCGTTAAGCGTCGTAGAGTTGTATCGGTGGTCGATAGAACTTTAGGGAATATTTGTTCTACCTTTAGCTCCTCGTTGGGTTCGACACTCTTACTTATCGAAAACTATTGCGATCCCCTATACTTGTGGGTTATCAAGGCTGCCCCGGCAAGGGCCTCGCCGGGGGACTCCACCTCGCCCTCTTGCTCTTTGGATTCTTGGTCTTGGCATTGTCTTGCTTGTCTTGGGCTTCGGATTCTCCCCGGATTCCCTCTTCTGCCCTGCTAGGTGTGGTCGTGGCGCGTGGCTCTGACTGCCCGTGCACAAGTAAAGCGGTCAAAAGGAGAGCCCCTACTTTTGTATGATGTGAGAGCCCCGACTGGGCCACATATAAGCGCTGACAGCGTTGTTGGCGAGGCCAGAGCGGTCTTGTGAGCAGGTGGGGCGGATTTTACGCAGTAATTGTTTAAATCGCTGCGCTTCCCCGACCCGCGTTGAGCAGCGACGTGGAGGGGCGTCGTGATGTGGGGTCATGCGTGGGGCGGTTCCTTGCGCATCGTCATATAGCGATAAAAAGCGGCTCGCGCCTTCCCCATAAAAAGAGGGAGGCGTGGAGGCGTGGTTCATTTACTGAGTGGACTAGGGTCTCGGTCTTCAAGGCACCCACGCCCCACAATCACGGGGAGGGGAACGGTCGCCTCACCCGTCCCTTCTACTCTGCTTGCTCGCCACATGCCTTTCATGCAGGTGGCAGGCGGTGGAGGCGGGAAACCGGGCCGTCGCCGATTGGGGCAGCGGGTCGGTCTTGATTCCCTGCGCCCCCGATGACCAGATTTGGCTGAGCGGGGGGCCTAGCCTCGACCCCGACCCTTTATAAGAAGGGGGGAGGGGGATGGCACCCCCACATTCTCCCAGCATCCATCTTCTTCCACTTCCGCTTCTCCCTCCCACCCATCATGGCGAGAGGGGGCGTAGGCCCTTCAACGGTGGGGGCGAGGGTTGCTGCTCGGTAGCGCGTTCCTCCTTCCCAGGAGCTCACGGCGGCGGAGCCGACCACGAGAGGAAGGGGGAGTGGGCGAGGTCGAGGTCGCCGCGGTGGCCAGGGGAGAGGGGACGAGGCGGCGTGATGCCCGCGCCTCGACCGGCGATGCTGTCCGAGATGGAGGGCCATGTCGGGGATCAGCCTCGGGAGTTCTTCATCAGGCTGCGCCGGCCACCGCATCGTCGTCTCCGTCTCCCTACCCCATTTGGTCGGGAAATGGAGCTCGACCCGCCTAGACCCTCAGATTGCACATGAGGGGCTGCGGGAACGGCGGCACGCAGGTCGATGTCGACTTCCCCGCTCCTCATGTTTTGTACCTCTATTGTGGGTGGAAGAAATTTGCTTGCATCCATAGCCTGACGGCGGGGCTCGTCCTCTACTTCAAGTTAATGGAGGACCGCCTGCTCTCCGTAAGGTCTTCGGAGATCTTGGAACTCACCTAAAGTGCTGCGTGGAGAGCTCCTCTAACGATGAAGATTCCTCCTCGAGCGAGAGTGACGAGGAGGACAGCGATATCGATGACGAGGGATTCGAGCGGTAGGATGCTGACCCCGACTTCGACTGACCGCGCCGCCCCTCCCTCGGCCTTGTGCCTTGCCGAGGGCCTTCCTCGCCAAGCTCCCCATCGGGGTGCTCCTCGTCGTCTCCTTGGGCGGATGGCGTAGGAGGGCCGGAGAAGGCGAAGAAGGCGGGTGGCGGCCGTCAATTCGGACTATGCGGGAGCCGACGCGTTCATCGCGTATTGTCGGCCCGCTGTCTCGTCTTCCAGCTCCTTTCCCGGCACCAAGATGTTCTCTTGGTGCCTTATGCTCCTCGCACCTCGCCTAGGCGCCCCTTTTGCCCTCCTACTGTCTTGTTCCACCTTCTGAGGAGAGGGACAAGAAAGAGATTACGGGCACCTTATCTCTTTTTAGTTTGTAAGCCTGCGGGCACGTGTTAGATTTAAAACTCGTGATCCCCTTGCTCATGTTTTTTATTCTGTACGAACTATACCTGTATGGGATGTTTTTAATGAAAAAGAGTGCTTGCTGGATTCTTTGTGCGTGAGCGAGGCCCATGCCAAGGAACAAGTCCTTGTTATTTCTAAGATAAACATTGTCACCCAGCAACAGGCCTTGTCGTCCCCCCACTTCAATCGACCATTCTCGCGCTCTTGGCGGAGGCAGGGCGAAGTAGAGTTAGGCCTTGTTTGTTTCTTGGCCACCGCGACTCGACCAGTTACATCGATGGCTTGGGTACAAGAAGAAGGGGAGCGGTGGTTTCGGAGCAACGAGGTCTCATTCGTCCCGATTCCATACGGAAATGCATAACGAGGATGAAAGACTTATGTGAATCCTCAGCCCGGCAACCTTGGCTTGCCGTGGTTGGATCGTGTCTTGACCCGGAAGTCTGGGCTTGCGGGGCAGGCGCTTGATCCGTTCTCTTTCTCCAGCGGCTCGGAAGAAGTGTCTGGGCCCTCTGAACCAAAGAGGACACAAAAGCATGCGCTCGACCTCTAGGCTAGGGTTAAGTCGCCGCTAAGCACTATCAACCCTAACCGAGGAGAGACTCAACCTAGCATGCATGCTATAACTTAGGCGCCCGGCTTCATTTATTATGCTCGTGGTCTGCGCTTTGGCTTTGTCTGAAGGTTACATGCGTTGTCGGCAAAGCTTGTACAAAGGTGGCTTGCCGGGAGGCGGGAAGCTGCGCCTTATGGGTAAAATTTGCGAAGATGCTCGATGTTCGAGGAGTTGCTCTTTGGGACAGCATCTTGATCTCGAGCGGACAGCGCGGGCTGGTGACTTCGTATTACGATAAGGCCTTCCCACCGGTGTCAACTTGTTGGAATTCTTGGACGGTGAGAGCAGCGAATAACAAGGTCGCCTTCCTCAAAGCTTGGGCATGAACCTTGCGGCTATGGTAGCAGCGCAAGGCTTTGCTAGTAGCGTGCTGCTCTCACGGCCGCCGAAGCGATCTTCCTCAAGGGCGTTGCGTCATCTTGCCGCAATTGCTCTTGCTCAAGCTCGTCGTAAGTGAGCACTCGAGGTGACCCGTATATGAGTTCCGTGGGGAGAACTGCTTCTACCCCGTAGACCAGGAAAAGGGTGTCTGGCCGGTGGCTCGATTTGGCGCCGTCCTAATCGACCAAAGAACCACCGGCAACTCATCAATCCAGCGCCTTCCGCTCTTGTGCAGCCTGTCAAAAGTCTTTGTCCTCAGGCCTCACAACACTTGTGCATTTGCCCTCTCCTTCTGGCCGTTGCTCCGTGGGTGTGCCACGGCTAATGGCTGAACCTTCTTTGCCGAGTCTTGGGTGTATTGCATGAAGGTGTGGCTTGTGAACTGCGTGCCGTTATCGGTGATGACTCTGTTTGGCACACCAAAACGGCAGACTAGTCCCTTGAAGAACTTGACGGCTGACTGTGTTGTCACCTTCCTCACTGCTTCCACCTCCGGCTACTTTGTGAACTTGTCGATTGCAACATACAAGTACTCAATGCCCCCGATAGCACGGGGGAAGGGGCCCAGTATGTCGAGCCCCCAGACCGAAAATGGCTTGGAGAGAGGGATTGTTTGAAGGACTTGAGCTGGCTGATGAAGCTTCTTTGAATGGAACTGACAAGCTTCACACTTGGTTACTAGTGCCATTGCATCTTGGAGGGCAGTGGGCCAGAAGAAACCCTGCTGGAACGCCTTGCCGGCAAGGGCCCTCGACCCTATGTGGGAGCCATATATGCCTCCGTGTATCTCCGCCAACAGCTCCAGTCCCTCCTCCCGGGGAATGCACTTCAATTTCACACCGTTCGGTCTCCTCCTGTATAGGACGCCATCGACGAACTGATACATAGCAGACTGACAGGCTACCTTCTCCGCTTCTTCCTGCTCCTTAGGAAGCTCCCCTGTTTGGAGGAATCGGATGGTATGATGTGCCCATGCCAGAGCCTGGGGCTCTTCGGCAAGGACCAAAGGCATTTCTTCTGCCATGGGAGCGGCTGTCTCTACGGCCAGGGCTTGACGGCCTTCCGGAGTCGGTCGCTCCTCGGCAGGCTCAGCGTCCACGGCAACACCCTTGCCGGCGGCCCCTGGGGCTCAGCAGGAAAGTACTTGCTGTGGCCTAATTTCCTCCGCTTGTTCTTATCCGTAGATGGTTCGACGGATGGTTGAGTTAACCGAAGCAAAAAGTACCTGGTTCCACAGGTAGCTTGAATGCAGCACGCTTTGACAGGTAATCGGCCATGTCGTTCTCCGCTCGGGGAACGTGCTCCTCTTATATACCGTCAAAGCGCTCCTCCAGCTTCCTCACCTCATCTACGCAGGCCTCCATCAACAAGCTCTGATAATCTTTGTTGACTTGTCTGATGACAAGCTGCGAATCACCCCTGACGATGAGCTTTTTAACTCCGAGGTCTGCCGCAATCCTGAGACCGGCAAGCAACCCCTTGTACTCAGCGGTGTTGTTGGTGGACATCTCCCTGGGAATGTGCATCTGGATTACATACTTGAGGTGCTCTCCGGTGGGTGCGACGAGCAGCACACCAGCACCGGCGCCTTGCAGTGAGAATGCTCCGTCAAAGTACATAATCCAGTCGCGAGCTGTTTCCTTGCCGGGGAGAGTGGTCTCCTGGATCTCTTCATCAGGCGTTGAGGTCCATTCTGCAATGAACTCCGCCAGGACTCTACTCTGGATTGTTGAAGTACTTTCAAACTTCAACCCAAAGCTTGATAACTCCAAGGCCCACTCCATGATCCTTCCGGTTGCGTCTGGGTTGTGCAGTATCTGTTGCAACGGGAAGCGGGTGACGACAGTGATCTTGTGGGCTTGGAAGTAATGATCCAGCTTCCTCGAGGCCATAAGGAGGCCGAAGAGCAATTTCTGCACACCGGAGTATCTTGACCTAGCCCCCTGCAAGAGGGAGCTGACAAAGTAAACCGGGTGCTGCATCATCTTCTTCTTCTGCACCACTCCACTTAACTAAGTGGGCTTTCTCCTGATGGCATCAGACTTTGTCGGGTGCCTTGCCTTGCTGGCACCAGGCCCTGCCAGGGGAGTCTCTGACTTGCTGTCTGCTGGTCCTGCCGTTGCCACTGCCTCTTCGTCCACCTCCCTCCGCGCCACTAGCACGGCGCTGACCACTTGATTCGTCGCCGCAAGATACAGCAGCAATGGCTCTTGTGGTTTAGGCGCAACTAGTATCGGTGTAGAGGAAAGGTATCTCTTGAGTCTTGCGCCGCCTCGGCCTCAGGGTCCACTCCATTGGGCCGCCTTCTTCAAGATCTTGAAAAGGGAAGGGCGCGCTCGGCGGACTTGGAGATGAATCGGCTCATGGCGGCGCAGCGGCGGTGAGCAACGCACATCCTTGATCTGCTTGGGCGCCTCAATCTGCTCAATAGCCTTGATCTTATGCAGGTTAGCCTCGATCACGCTGCGACACAAAGAACCGAGAAGTTTGACGGACGGGCGCGAAGACACACTTCTCGGGGTTCAACTTGAGTTGATCTTGTGCAGGTTGGCAAACGTCTCTTCTAAGTCTTGTACAAGATTTGCCCCGTCCTTGGTTTTGACCACCATGTCATCCATATAGGCTTCCATATTTCTATGTAGCTGGGGTCCAAAACCAATTTGGACTGCCCTTGCAAATGTTGAACCAGCACTCTTCAACCCGAAAGGCATCCGTAAAAAGCAATACATACCACATGGGGTGATGAATGTTGTCTTCTCTTCGTCTTCTCTTGTCATGAAGATCTGGTGATAGCCCGATTAGGCGTCAAGGAATGATAACAGATCACACCCGTCCGTGGAGTTAACAATTTGGTCGATGCGCGGCAACTGGAAGGGGTCCTTAGGACAAGCCTTATTGATATCTGTGTAGTCAATACACAACCTCCACTTCTCGTTTGCCTTGCGCACCACCACCAGGTTGGCCAACCACGTCATATGGAGCACTCCCCTCACCAAGCCTGCTGCTTCCAACTTTCTGATCTCCTCTGTGATGAATTCCTGCCGTTCCAAAGCTTGCTTCCTGACCTTCTACTTGACGGGTCGCGCATGGGGACAGACAGCAAGATGATGCTCAATCACTTCCCTGGGAACGCCGGGGATGTCAGATGCTTGCCACGCAAACACATCGACATTCGCCCGCAGGAAAGTGACGAGTGCGCTTTCCTATTTGCTGTCAAGGGTGGAGCTTATGGTGAAAGCCCCTCCCGTGCCATCCTCCTTGACGGACACCTTCTTGGCCTCTGGTGGCACAGCTCTGGATTTCTTGCTCTTGCCGGTGGAGCTCTCTGTCATGTCCTCGACGGTAGCACAACACTCCGAATAGGTGCGCTTGCTGGAGGGGTGTGAGAGGTCTTACCGGTCTTCTTCTTCCCTCACGGGGCTTCAGCGGCAGGAGCAAGTGCCTTGGCGACAGCTCCTGCAACTGCTTCCCGGTAGAGGAGGTCGGCGCAAATCAGCGCATCCTTCTTGTTGGAGGGGACGGTGATGATGTTCATCGTACCAGGCATCTTCAGTGTGTTGTAGGCATAGTGAGACGCTGCCATGAACTTGGCTAGTGTCGGGCGGCCGAGGATCCCGTTGTAGGGCAAGGTGATCTCAGCTACATCGAAGACAATCCTCTCCGTCCTGTAGTTCAACTCGCCTCCAAATGTCACAGGCAATGTGACCTTCCCCTTCGGCTGGCTCCTTCCCGGGTTGACCCCTTGAAACGTGCCCGTGTCCTCGTGCTCTCCATCAGGAATTTCCAGCCTTTTGATCACAACAGGTGAGATCAACTTCAGACCGGCCCCGCCTGTCGACCAGCATCTTGTTCACCTTGAGGTTGTGTATCGTTGGTGAGACCAACAATGGCAAACACCCGACCGCAGTTGTGCGGTCAGGGTGGTCCTCGGCGTCAAAGATGAGGGGCGTGCTGGACCACTTCAATGGCTTGTGAGCGTCGAACGAGGGCTCTGCTGTTGTGATCTCACGCGCCTTGTTTGGTGGCGGTGAAAGTATCTGATGGCGCCACCATCGGCGCACAAGGCCACGTAGCCTTCTTAAACTCTTGTTAGCGGACTCGTCGTCCTCGTCATGATCGTCGTCTTCTTGCTTCTTGTCGCGGCCCCGGGCGGGCCTCTCTTGTAGGTTGTCCTTGCCGCGGCGGCCTCCTTGGCCGCCACGCCTCTTGCCGGATCCTTCGACACCATCCTGGCACTTCTCCTTGTCCCGCCTCTCATACTCGGCCTTTTGCTTCTCAACAAGCAGCTCGACCCGTCGGCAGTTCTGGAGGTCATGGCCCTTGGTGCGATCGATCTTGCAATACTACTTGTCGGAGCCCCCCAGCTTGTCAGTAGCCGCCAAGGCCCGGCAAACGGCGCACCCGGCAATTTCCTTGCCGGGGTCGTCTGCCTTAGCCTTCTTGGCGGCGCTGGTGCTGTCAGATCCATCGACGGCAAGCACGATCTTGCCCTTGCGTTTCCTGTTGCGATGCCGACCCTTCGTCGTCGGGCCGGCGGTGTTTTCATGAGTAGAGTCGGTTTCCACGCCGGCGTCCTCGCCGGGTACTTCCTTCCCTCCTCAGCCCGGGCGCACCTATCGGCCAGAACATAAAGTTCGGCCACATCCTTAACCTTGTTCATCGCCAGCTCTTCGCGCATCTTGCGGTTTTGCATGTTTTGATGGAACGTGCTAATCACGGCGGCGGGATGAACATCAGGGATGTTGTATTGCACCCGGCTGAACCTCTGATGTACTTGCGCAGGGTTTCCCCTTCCTTCTGGGGAATGATATGCAAATCACTGGCCTGGCCATGAGCTTGGTGGCCTCCGGTGAAGGCACCAATGAACTCATGGCACACATTCGACCAAGAAGAAATGGAATACGCTGGCAAGTGCATCAACCAAGACATGACATTGGGCTTCAGTGCCAACGGGAAGTAATTGGCAAGCACCTTGTCGTCGCGAGCTCCGGCAGCTTGCATCGCGATGGTGTAGATGCTGAGGAACTCTGACGGATGGGTCTTATCGTTGTACTTCTCGCCGACGTCGGGCTTGAACATGCGGTGGGATGGCCACTGGAACTGCCGCAACTCACGGGTAAAGGCTGGGCAACCCACCTCATAAGGTAGGCCGCCGGAGCCCCCCGATGCTGGGTGGTCCATAGCGGGTCCCGCACACTTATCCGACTGGTGGCGTGTATCGTGCCGGCGCTCGATAGTGGTTCGAGCATCTTCGCGGGCTCGTTCTCGAAGAACTTAGCGCTGGTCGTGGTGGGTCCGTGGGTCGGACGACGCTATGGAAATGCTATCACATGCGTCATTACGATGGATCGACATCGGTGGTAGCTGGCGCGAGGGATGAGAGTGTACTGTGGCTGTAGCTCCCCCGGTCCTCCCACCACTGACATGTGGTGGCTCGACGGAGCGCCAGCCCGAGGGCCCCGCCGATCACGGATCATCTTTATTGGCGACGGCGACGAGGCTCCGGATGGTGGCTCTCCACTCGTTGAGCTTCTCCGCAGAAGGAGGGAAGTCGAGGAGCAGCTGCGCGTGCGCCAAAGCTTCTGCTGGCATGGATGGTGGTGACAGCTGCGTGGACCGTGGCGTGCTTCGACTTCTAACCACGTTAGAAGGAGCTCTATCACGGCCCAGTGATACGTCTCCATCGTATCTACTTTTCCAAACACTTTTGCCCTTGTTTTGGACTCTAACTTGTATGATTTGAATGGAACTAACCCGAACTGACGTTGTTTTCTGCAGAAAACAAAAGTTCTCGGAATGACCTGAAATTCCATGGAATATCTTAGAATAAATAATGAAAAATCCTCGCCAAAGATGAAGACCAGGGGCCACACCTGTCCCACGAGGTGGGGCGCCCCCCCCTCTGGCGCGCCCCTACCTCGTGGGCCCCCTGGAGACCTTCCGACGCCAACTCCAACTCTATATATTGGCTTTCGGAGAGAAAAAATTCAGAGAGAAGAAATCATTGCGTTTTACGATACGGAGCCGCCGCCAAGCCCTAAAACCTCTCGGGAGGGCTGATCTGGAGTCCGTTCGGGGCTCCGGAGAGGGGGATTCGTCGTCGTCGTCATCATCAACCATCCTCCATCACCAATTTCATGATGCTCACCGCCGTGCGTGAGTAATTCCATCGTAGGCTTGCTGGACGGTGATGGGTTGGATGAGATTTATCATGTAATCGAGTTAGTTTTGTTAGGGTGTGATCCCTAGTGTCCACTATGTTCTGAGATTGATGTTGCTATGACTTTGCTATGCTTAATGCTTGTGACTAGGGCCCGAGTGCCATGATTTCAGATCTGAACCTATTATGTTTTCATGAATATATGTGAGTTCTTGATCCTATCTTGCAAGTCTATAGTCACCTATTATGTGTTATGATCCGACAACCCCGAAGTGACAATAATCGGGATACTTCTCGATGATGACCATAATTTGAGGAGTTCATGTATTCACTATGTGCTAATGCTTTGTTCCGGTTCTCTATTAAAAAGAGGCCTTAATATCCCTTAGTTTCCATTAGGACCCCGCTGCCACGGGAGTGCAGGACAAAAGATGTCATGCAAGTTCTTTTCCATAAGCACGTATGGCTATATTCGGAATACATGCCTACATTTCATTGATGAATTGGAGCTAGTTCTATGTCACCCTATGTTATGACTATTACATGACGAACCGCATCCGGCTTAATTATCCATCACCGATCCAATGCCTACAAGCTTTCCATATACTGGTTTACGTTTATTTACTTTCCCGTTGTTATTGTTACAATCGCTACAAAACACCAAAAGTATTACTTTTGCTTTCATTACTCTTTTGTTACCGTTACCAGTACTATCATACTACTTTGCTACTAAATACTTTGCTGCAGATATTAAGTTATCCAGGTGAGGTTGAATTGACAACTCAGCTGCTAATACTTGAGAATATTCTTTGGCTCCCCTTGTGTCGAATCAATAAATTTGGGTTGAATACACTACCCTCGAAAGCTGTTGCGATCCCCTACACTTGTGGGTTATCAAGAACAATTTCTGGCGCCGTTGCTGGGGAAGCATAGCTCTATTCTTTGAGTCACTTGGGATTTATATCTGCTGGACAGTATGAAGAATTTGAAAGACGCTAAGACAAAAATTTATCCCTCAACTACGAGGGAGGTAAGGAACTGCCATCTAGCTCGCACTTGGTTCACCTTACATTATGAGTAAGCTTGCGACACCTAAACCTGCTTTTGCTATTAGTTACGATATGTGCATGTTATTGATGATGCCATACATTATGCATGATACTTGTGATGAAACTACTTCTATGCTTGATACTCTGTGCCCTTGGTGAATTTCTTGATGAACAAATTTCTAGGGCTAGAGAGAAAGAAATTATTGAAACTGATAATGTTGATGAAATTGATGATGAAGATATGCCTGTTATTCCTGAGGGTTATGTTTTTGATATGGAATCTTCTGCAGCTATTTTTGCTTGCAAGGATAGAAATGAACTTAAGAGACTATTAGTTAAATGGAGTAAAGAATCTCTTAGGGATAGAATGAAACCCGACCCTGCTTTTGCTACTTCACCTATCTGTGTTCCCGATAAGGATTACGAATTCTCTGTGGATCCTGATAGAATTACCTTGGTTGAATCTGATCCTTTTTATGGCTATGAATCTGAAACTGTTGTGGCACATCTTACTAAATTAAATGATATAGCCACCCTGTTCACTAATGATGAGAGATCTCGCTACTTTTATATCCTTAAAATATTTCCGTTCTCATTAAAGGGTGATGCTAAGATATGGTTTAATTCTCTAGATCCTGGTTGTGTGCGTAGTCCCCAGGATATGATTTATTACTTCTCTGCTAAAATTTCCCTGCTCATATGAAACAAGCTGCTTTAAAGGAAATATACAACTTTGTGCAAATTGAAGAAGAGAGTCTCCCACAAGCTTGGGGGAGGCTTCTCAAGTTATAACGCTTTGCTGATCATCCTCTTAAGAAAAATGAAATACTTGATATCTTTTATAATGGACTAACCGGCTTCAGAGATTACGGATAGTTGTGCTGGTTCTCTTTTAGGAAAGAACACGGATGAAGCTGAAATTTTATTGAATAATATGTTGACAAATGAAAATAATTGGGCACCTCTTGAGCCAGCTCCTGAGCCAGCTCCTGCTCCAACTACTGAGCCTATTCCTAAACCAACTCCGAAGAAGAAAGGTGTTCTATTTCTCAGTCCTGAAGATATGCAAGAGGCAAAGAAATCTATGAAGGAAAAAGGTATTAAAGCTGAATATGTTAAGAATTTACCTCCTATTGAAGAAATACATGGTCTTAATTTACCGCCTGTTGAAGAAACATATGATCTTGATCTATTACCTATTGAAGAACCTCCTGATCCTGATAACTCGACACAGGTAGTAAAGGTAAATTCTCTCTATAGATTTGATGAAGGTGATATCCCTCACTACAAGTCTGCTAGGTAATGCTTGGATGAGTTTGATAATTTTATTGTCAAACAAGAAAATTTTAATGCTTATTTTGGTAGACAATTAAAACAAAATGCCGATATGATTAAATACTTGGGTGATTATATGGATGATGTTAGATGTGAACTTAAACTTATTAGGAAACATGCTTCTATGGTTACCACTCAAGTAGAACAAGTACTTAAGGCTCAAAATGATTTGCTCAATGAAATGAATAGTAAGAAAAATGATTATGTTGTTAGAGTGGCTACTAGAACTGGTAGAATGACTCAGGAACCTTTGTATCCTGAAGGCCACCCTAAGAGAATTGAGCAAGATTCTCAGAGAAATAATACTGATATACTAGTTCTTCTAAAAGGAAAAAAAGAAAAATGATAGGACCTTGCAAACTTCTAGCGAACCTATTGCTGAACCACCTGAGAATCCAAATGATATATCTATATCCGATTTGAAACACAATCAGTAATGAACATGAACCTAGCGAAAATAATAATGATGATGTTCATGATGATGCTCAACCTAGTAATGATAATGATGTAGAAGTTGAACCTGCTGTTGATCTTGATAACCCACAATCAAAGAATCAACGTTATGATAAGAGAGACTTTGTTGCTAGGAAACATGGTAAAGAAAGAGAACCATGGGTTCAGAAACCCATGCCTTTTCCTCCCAAACCATCCAAGAAAAAGGATGATGAGGATTTCGAGCGCTTTGCTGAAATGATTAGACCTATCTTTTTGTGTATGTGATTAAATAATGTGCTCCAAAAAATCCTTATGCTAAGTATATGAAGGATATCATTACTAATAAAAGAAAGATACCGGAAGCTGAAATTTCCACCATGCTTGCTAATTATACTTTTAAGGGTGGAATACCAAAGAAACTTGGAGACCCGGGAGTACCCACTATACCATGATCAATTAAAAGAAATTATGTTAAAACTGCTTTATGTGATCTTGGAGCCGGTGTTAGTGTTATGCCACTCTCTTTATATCGTAGGCTTGACTTGAATAAGTTGACACCTACTGAAATATCTTTGCAAATGGCTGATAAATCAACTGCTATACCTGTCGGTATTTGTGAGGATGTGCCTGTTGTGGTTGCAAACGTTACTATCTTAAAGGACTTTGTGATTCTTGATATTCCCGAGGATGATAGTATGTCTATTATTCTTGGAAGACCTTTTCTAAATACTGC
The DNA here is from genome assembly GCA_021605205.1 of Aegilops longissima. Classification (NCBI taxonomy): domain Eukaryota; kingdom Viridiplantae; phylum Streptophyta; class Magnoliopsida; order Poales; family Poaceae; genus Aegilops; species Aegilops longissima. The sequence continues at coordinate 327,383,185 of CM038677.1, forward strand.
AGGTGCTGTTATTGATTGCAACAAAGGCAATGTCACTTTTCATGTTAATGGTAATGAGCATACAGTACACTTTCCGAGGAAACAACCTCAAGTTTATAGTATCAATTCTATTGGAAAAGTTCCATCGATTATATTTGGAGGTTTTGAATTTCCTCTTCCTACTGTCAAGAACAAATATTATATTCTTATTATAGGGGATGTGCATATCCCCGTTGAGGTAACATAGTGTTATTCAAAATTTCTCCGGTTCCATGTTAATCGGAATGAGTTTGTTAACAAGACTTGATCAACCTTGTTAGTGGATTCCTTTTGATGATCATGAGACGGATGAAACTAGAAGGCACAACCTTCTGTACCCTCTTTATACTTTCTGTTATTTAGTTGAAATAAAGTAAAAATAGTATTTTTCTGTCTGTTTCCTGATTTATCTGTGCAATATAAAAATACCCCGAAAATAGAAGTCCTCAGAATGCCATGCCAATTTAATATGATTTTTTCGGGAATATTTGAGGATTTATGGTGCAAAAATCACCACGGGGGGAGCTGCCACCTGGCCACGAGGGTGGAGAGCGCGCCCCCCTGCCTCGTGGACCCACGGTGGCCCTCCTCCACTTATTCCTGCACCCATCCTCTTCTTCTTCCTCCCACAAACACGAATATCTGGCTCAAACACGAGTTCCAGCCCACGTTGCTGTGATTTTTGATCTCCTTGCTCAAAGCACCTCTCACAAGACTGCTTGGGGAGATTGTTCCTTGGTATGTGACTCCTCCATTGGTCCAATTAGTTTGTGTTCTAGTGCTTTATTCATTGCAATTTTTTGCTGCATAGGTGACCATGTTCTTGAGCTTGCATGTCAAATTTATATGGTTCCAAGTAGCTCTAATGCATGATATAGGCTCTAGGCAATTGTAGGAGTAGTTGCTATCAATTTTATTGAAGTTGGTTCACTTTTTTTTGAAGTTACTAAAAATTTCAGATTATTTCAGAAAATAATGAAGAGACTTTTGAGGGGCTCGTCGAGCCGAAGCTCAAAGGAAAAACAAATCCAAGAAGCACATAAGCCCAAATATAATTTGCCTCGCACTGCGGAGGTCCGGCCGTGTGAATGGCCTTCCGATGACTTCTTGAGGAGAGCCAGGATTTATGAGGATTTTTATCTATTAATTGAGAATGCAGGCCTCACCGACTTCCTCTGCGACCAACGTCATTAGTATCTCTTACTCACAAATACTTTTGTGCAAAACTTCTACTATTTTCCTAAGGAATCACCTCCTTCAGTAGAGTTTCATTTATATGACATTGTTAAAAAGATGCCATTAGCTGAATTTTGCGAGGTTTGCAAAATACCCTCTAAGGGTACCTTAGATGAACCACACCGAAACGGAGTGGAATCATTTATTAACACGATCACTGTGGGAGAAAACAGGAAGGTTTCTGATGCGAGAATCACTAGCATACATTTTCCTATTTTACGCTACTTTGCCTTATTTGCTAGTCGTTGCTTGATTGGTCGCGGGAACTGTGGGAACCTTAGTGTTCCTGATATTATCATTTTGTTCCATGGTTTATACCGCAACAACACTGTTAGTATGGGCGGAATTATTGCTAGACGGTTAAGTTTGAACCGTACTAAAGGCCCCATCTTTGGAGGTATTTATACTTCGCGCCTAGCTACACATTTTGACATACCTATTAGGCACTTTGAGAAAGAAAGAAAATTGTTGCCTAGTGCTTATTTAGATTATAATAGTATGCTAGCACATGACTTTCTTGTTAAGGGCAAGGAAGGGGAGCTTAAATATAAATTGTACTTTGATAAACATCACCCTGAGACAATTACCTTGCCTGCTCCTTCTTTGTTTAACTTGTCTGCACCTCGTTCTGTGGGCGGCCGTTCAAGCCTATCGGAATCCTACACCAGGCCCGGAGCCGGAACCACAATACGAGCCTCCACGCCAGTCTGTTTATTCTTGGGATCCGGAGGCGGTTGCCAGCCAGTGGCAGTCAGAGTCCTCTTCATCACAGTATGATCCCAACTATTCTTCATCGCAGTACGACCCGAGCTACACCTACGGGTATCCGCCAGGCAATCCCTGGCAATGAACCAACTTAGGACAAAATCCTAAGCTTGGGGGAGTACGTATTTCCCACCGACATTACATTTATGTTCACACACACTCATTGCTAGATGTCGGTGCTCATACTCTTTCACTGTTATATCCATGCTAGTTTACTTTCTTTTTCCTGTTTTCTTCTTGTGTGTTTGTTAAACTTTAAGAAAAAAATAAAACAAAATTAGCAGTAGTTTACTTTTCCTGCTGTAGTAGTAATAATTAAAATGAAAACCCAAAAATATTTCCCGTTCTTCTTTTGCTTGTTGGGAGCTTTCCTGTGTAAATAGTTTTATTCCCTTTCTTTTCTTTGGGGGTCGATAGGAGAAGACCATGATTAAATTTTTGAAATGGTTCTTATATGCATTATTGTTGATTTAACCAAGAGCCCATATTGCCGTGTCTTCTCCTACTTATTGAATGCTCGCAGATTCCAGCTTAGTCCAATGCACATGCACTCTTATTATTATCCACATCGTTCGGTCATGCAAGTGAAAGGCAATAATGATGATATATGATGAATTGATTGGGATAAGCGCAGCTGGTATGAACTCGACCTCTCTTGTTTTTGTAAATATGATGAGTTCGTCGTTCTTGATTCAGCTTATTATGAATAAACATGTTTGCAATGACAATTAGAGATCATAGTTGCTTATGACATGCTTGATTAGCTATGAGTTATAATGGTTTACCTTGCGTGCCAACATGCTATTAAAATGGTTGTGATGTGGTATGATGGGGTGGTATCCTCCTTTGAATGATTTAAGTGACTTGACTTAGCACATGTTCACACATGTAGTTGAAACAAACCAACATAGCCTTCACGATATTTATGTTCATGGTGGATTATATCCTACTTATGCTTGCATCCAATGTTTATTAATTTTAGTGCATGTTCATGACTGTTGTCGCTCTCTAGTTGGTCGCTTCCCAGTCTTTTGATAGCCTTCACTTGTACTAAGCGGGAATACTGCTTGTGCATCCAATTCCTTAAACCCCAAGTTATTCCATATGATTCCACTATACCTTCCTATATGCGGTATCTACCTGCCGTTCCAAGTAAATTTGTATGTGCCAAACTCTAAACCTTCAAATAAACATTCTGTTTTGTATGCTCGAATAGCTCATGTATCAACTATGGTTGTCCTTATGTTCCATGTTAGGTGGGTTATTCTCAAGAGGAGTGGACTCTGCTCCTCACTCACGAGAACATGGTTGGTCACCGGGATGCCCAGTCCCATGCTTTATGCAAACTAAATCAAAAATAATTTCAAACAAAACTCCCCCTGGGACCTGATGTATGTTGGAGGCACTCGTTGTTTCGAGCAAGCCTTGGATTGATGCTTGTTGGTGGAGGGGGAGTATAAACTTTACCATTCTGTTTGGGAACCGCCTATAATGTGTGTAGCATGGAAGATATCGCCATCTCTTAGTTGTTATGTTGATAATGAAAGTATACCTCTCAAAATATTATTCATCTCTATTTCAAAACCGAGCTGTGGCACCTCTACAGATCCCTGCTTCTCTCTGCGAAGGGCCTATCTATTTATTTTTATGTTGAGTCATCACCCTCTTATTAAAAGCACTAGCTGGAGAGCGCAGCTGTCATTTGCATCCATTACTGTTAATTTATATTGGGTATGACTATGACTGGTGTCGGGTGGTAGGTGCGACATATGCCAACGGGTGGCTAATCATAGTGGGAGCCAATAAGACGTCGCCAATGCCTGGAAATGGGATGAGGCGAAGACATGCACGCCGGCGAATCTTACCCAGCTTCGGGGCTCTCCATGGAGATAACACCCCTACTGCTGCTCTGCGGGGTCTCCGCATGATCACTAGATGAACAAGTGCTACAAGAGGCTCCTTGAGCTGTTCGGGGTGAGGAAGGAGAAGGGCACGGCTATCTCTCTTCTTCCCTCTACGTGGTGTCTAAAACTATCAGAGTCCAACCCTTTGCATGGGTGCCCTGGGGGGTTTATATAGGCCTACCCCCCAAGGGTACAATGGTAATCCGGCTAGGTGTGGGCCCTAGCCGTCAGTGTCTTTATTCGCCGGCTTCTCCGCCGGCCACTGGGGCCCGCTGACTAGTGGGTCCCGCCGGCTGCCGACTTCCTGGTCGACAGGCTGGCCCCACCATTGTGGGCTTTGTTGGGGGCTGGTTACTGTTGCCTCAATCCTGACGACGAGGGCTTTGTCGGGGTAAGCGTGGCAACAACGCCGCCGCCTTTGGCGGCGATCATCAGCCTCACGCCGTCTTGTCTCCTTAATGAGGCGCTTCCTTGAGGAGGAACAAGCCGGCTATGGGGAGCCGCCATATCTCGGCCGACCGGAGGGAGGCCGAGCGCCGGGCATCTCTCGACGGAGGGACCCGCGCTGCGGTAGTAATCTGAACGACTGTCGTGGGTAGCGTCATAGTCAACATGGCTCTGATGTCGCGCCCGGACGGGTGATGGCTGCCCGTCTGGCGTCTTGTAGCCACGCGCGCTCCGGGATGCGGGGGTGGCAGGCTTTACTGTAGCCACGCCCTGTCTCATCGCTGTTATGTGGGTGCAGATTCTGAGGGTGCGGCCTTGGCCGCCTGCGGGGTGGCCGGCTCCTTGGAGTCGGCCTTCTCGTGGCCGTTTCCTTGGAGTCGGCCCTCTGGTAGCCGGCTCCTTGGAAGCCGGCCATCTTGTGGCTTTCTTCTATGGGTCTTGGGGCCAGGCCGCCTCCTTACAGCCGGCCTGAACAACAGCCTGCCGGGGGAAGGCGGCCCAACGTCTTGGATGTTGGATGGCTTGATTGGCTTCTAATTTTTTCAGAAGCCCCAGGGGAGCCGGTTAGGCTACCCGTGGTCATTTACTCCGACAACTGGATCTCTTTTACCATGAATTACAATGTCTAGTCAGTCCTTGATCTTTGAAGGTGCTCTGCATTTATGTTTTTGGGTCTCAGAAAGGGCTAGCGAGATACCATCTTGTTATATCATATTATGATTGTTTTGAGAAAGTGTTGTCATCCGAGATTTATTATTATGACTCTCTAGTTGATTATGCCATTGATATGAGTAAACATGAGACCTGAGAATTATTGCAAATATGGTTAGTTATACTCTTTGCTGAAAACCTGAATGCTGGCTTGACATATTTACAACAATAAGAGCAACCAGAGTTTGTAAAAGTTTTTCTTTTTCTTTTTCAGTTTCTCAACTTAATTGCTTGAGGACAAGCAAGGGTTTAAGCTTGGGGGAGTTGATACGTCTCAGTCGTATCTACTTTTCCAAACACTTTTTCCCTTGCTTTGGACTCTAACTTGTATGATTTGAATGGAACTAACCGGATGTGACGCTGTTTTTGTGAGAATTGCCATGATGTTGTTTTATGTGCGAAAACAAAAGTTCTCGGAATGACCTGAAACTCCACGGAATATCTTAGAATAAATAATAAAAAATCCTCACCAAAGATGAAGACCAGGGGGCCCACACCCTGTCCATGAGGGTGGGGGCACGCCCCCTACCTCGTGGGCCTCCTAGAGACCTTCCGACGCCAACTCCAACTCTATATATTGGCTTTCGGAGAGAAAAAAAACAGAGAGAAGAAATCATCGCGTTTTACGATACGGAGCCGCCGCCAAGCCCTAAAACCTCTCGGGAGGGCTGATCTGGAGTCCGTTCGGGGCTTTGGAGAGTGGGATCCGTCGCTGTCGTCATCATCAACCATCCTCCATCACCAATTTCATGATGCTCACCGCCGTGCATGAGTAATTCCATCGTAGGCTTGCTGGACGGTGATGGGTTGGATGAGATTTATCATGTAGTCGAGTTAGTTTTGTTAGGGTTTGATCCCTAGTATCCACTATGTTCTGAGATTGATGTTGCTATGACTTTGCTATGCTTAATGCTTGTCACTAGGGCCCGAGTGCCATGATTTCAAATCCGAACATATTATGTTTTCATGAATATATGTGAGTTCTTGATCCTATCTTACAAGTCTATAGTCACCTATTATGTGTTATGATCCGACAACCCCGAAGTGACAATAATCGGGATACTTCTCGGTGATGACCATAGTTTGAGGAGTTCATGTATTCACTATGTGCTAATGCTTTGTTCCGGTTCTCTATTAAAAGGAGGCCTTAATATCCCTTAGTTTCCATTAGGACCCCGCTGCCACGGGAGGGTAGGACAAAAGATGTCATGCAAGTTCTTTTCCATAAGCACGTATGACTATATTCGGAATACATGCCTAAATTACATTGATGAATTGGAGCTAGTTCTATGTCACACTATGTTATGACTGTTACATAATGAACCGCATCCGACATAATTATCCATCACCGATCCAATGCCTATGAGCTTTCCATATACTGGTTTACGTTTATTTACATTCCAGTTGTTACTGTTACAATCACTACAAAACACCAAAAGTATTACTTTTGCTTTCATTACTCTTTTGTTACCGTTACCACTACTATCATACTACTTTGCTACTAAATACTTTGCTGCAGATATTAAGTTATCCAGGTGTGGTTGAATTGACAACTCAGCTGCTAATACATGAGAATATTCTTTGGCTCCCCTTGTGTCGAATCAATAAACTTGGGTTGAATACTCTACCCTCGAAAGCTGTTGCGATCCCCTACACTTGTGGGTTATCACCCAGCGGCTACGTGACATTTTCGCCAGCACTTCGGCGGGCATGCTGGACTCCTTCGCCTTGCGGACGATGCATAGGACTCTTCCCACGGCGGTGTCCAGGGTCACCGACATGGTGACGCTGCTCGTCGCGCACACCATGGGAAGAGCGCGCTGTGGCCGCCGGGGTGGGCGTCTTGGAGGTTGCTGCGCCGCCTGTAGGGGGCACAGCAACGCCCTTGGAGGGCCCCGCGCCGCCTGCGGGGGGCCCGGCCCCATCTTTGGATTTGGTGATGCACAACCCGTCGTGCAGCGCCTGAGCGATGCCGCTCGCCGAGCTCGACTGCTAGGCGATCTTTGGTGCTTTCGACCATGGCTCGGGTTCTGTCCGCGACCGGCCCGCTGCTCGTCCGCACTGGCACGGGCCGTTTGGCTCTCGGCGAGCCGATCGCCGTGATAATCTTCTTCTTCGGAGCCATGGCGATGAAGAACTGCTAGGCTACGTGCTATATCAAATTCTCACGACTGCGCCCCCTACCTGGCGCGCCAAAGATGTCGGGGAAAAACGACACCTGTGGGATCACTGGAATCCCTTCTACGATTGGCGGGCGCAGGGTTGTGAGAAGAGCAAGTCTAACAGGAAGCACACGAATCGTTTACCCAGGTTCGGGCCACGAGGATGCGTAATACCCTAGTCCTGCTTTGGTGGGTGTATTGAGTGTTCTTGGGTTCTTGAGCTAGCTACGGGGGCGTAACTTGCCCAAAAGAGCTGAATCCCTCTCAAGTATGCCATGGGCCTCCTTTTATAGTCGAAAGGGGCTGCCACAGTGGCACACAGGAGGTGGAAAGGTCTAAAGTGCTGCGATCTTATCACCCGTATTACAGGACAAGATGCATTTAATGCAGGCCCATCCCGTCCGTCACTGCTCCGTCTCGCTTCAACATGCACACAGGCCAGCGATGCGTGAGGTGCCATGTAGGCAGGCAGGCAGCTGATGTGGCGCGGGGGTGGAGCCTTCATGAAGATCTGCATGCCACCACGCAGGCGCTTGCTGAGTTGGCCTGGAAGCCGCATGTTGCCGCGCAGGTGCCTGCCCAGCTGGTTGGGCTGGCAGTTGCATGCAAACGGCGGTGGAGTCTTGGTCGACGCGGGCCTGGCTGTGGCCCCGCTGACATCCTCGGCAAGGGCCTTGCCGGGGGCCCGGCAAGGGTCTTGCCGTGGCGTTGAGTCTTCCCCGACAAGGCGCTTGCCGGGGGTCTTGTGGATTCCCTTGGCTGGGATCCCGTCGAGGGTCGCCATCTTCTGGTCCTCATTTGATCTCACATGCTTATGATCTTAACAAAGATCTGCATGCCACCACGGAGGTGCCTCCCGAGCCATGGTTCCAACGTAGTCGTTGGCGGCGTTTGGAACTCTTGGGCTCGAGGATGGCTCGCTCTACCGGTACTGGGCAAGTCACCCCGTCAAGGTTCTTGCTGCGGACGTGGAGGCCGCCCCGGCTAGGGCCTCACCGGGGGAGTCCACCTCGCCCTCTTGCTCTTTGGGTTCTTGGTCTTGGCATTGTCTTGTTTATCTTGGGCTTCGGCTTCCCTCTTCTGCCCTACTAGGTGTGGCCATGGCGGGTGGCTCTGACTGCCCGTGCACAAGTAAAGGGGTCAAAAGGAGAGCCCCTACTTTTCTACACCGACAGCACGGTTCTTTGCTCCTCCTCAGGTCGTCAGCACATTTATATGAGCAGTCAAATCACAAGGCCTCGCCTTCCAGCAATAATGAGCCGTCAAATCACAAAGGCCCTCACCTCTCTTGAAACTGACCAAGCTAGACTGCCCCACCCTCTAGCCTTTTAAAAATGTATACTTTTGTACAGTAGTAGTATCAATGGATTGCGCCATGGAGCAAAACTAACAAGATGAAACTAAAGAAAAAAGGTGGTACGTATAGAGAGCACTCGTCGCCAAATTATGCATATAGTACTATTAAAAAATGGTACGTGCTTAAATGGGGTGTTAAATTATATTAAAGAAATTAGCACACCTATTTAATTCCTTATTATTTATGCCACTAGTTGTGTATTACTACTCATTTTTGCCATTATAACTTACAACTACTCAAAAATGCCATCGATCCGTGAGATGCCTGCTAAAAAATGCAAATATATATCTCAAAAATGCCATCGTTAAGTTAGATGTTTGCTCAAAAATGCCATTAGACATTGTTATTTTCACATCAAACCCGTTGACCATGTTATATGACAAAAATAAGCCGATTCTCACAATGATAAGTGTGGCCCCACTTGTCAGGACTAACCAAGCGAATAATTTTACAGTAAAATAAGAACGCTGTTGGGATCAAGTAGGCCCGACACTTTATTTTACTGTAGTGAGATAGAGGGAGAGCTGGCAAGTTGGTCCATCGGTATTTATGTCATTATAACATGCCCAAAGAGATTTGAGTCACAATAATGGTGTCCAGCACAACACACCCCTCAAATAAAACTAAGCACCCTGAAATTCTTTGACAACTAAACTGCTGGCTATATGATGTTAGCCATATATATTGTACGTATATAATGTGAAGAAACGAGTGGTAGTACTATACCAACTAAAAGATGAACTGTAAGAATTACTAGTATGTATGTACTGAAGAGTTAAATTAACAAGAAGGAACATAACATAGTTTTACTGGGGGCTCAGCACAACACACCCCTCAAATAAAACTAAGCACACCTGAAATTAAACTAAGCAACTAATCCGGTAGACACTGCATTAGAACCACCATGAGCAACGACACTGCCACCTTACTCGGACTCCTCGTCTACGTGCTCGGCTTCGTCCTTGTCCCTCTTCCACTTGGGTGATACTTCTTTGCTTGAACTGCACACTTGGCTCTTGCTCTTCATCCAACCCTTGTAGATATTGAAACAAAGGTAACCATCCATTGCAGCGTAGTGGATGTGGTCTATGTCTAGTACATTCCACTCCCATGCATGATGAAACTTGAACGGAGGTTTCTTCAGTGTACTGTACGAAGGATGAACCATGGCTCCTGCCAGGGTCAGCATTGAAGCCTGATCACGGGAGGGTACCAGCCCTTTCTTCTGCAGGTCGAAGGGGTTGCCTACAATGAGGCTTATCTGATCTAGGACATCCATGTCGTTCCTAAAGTCTACAGTAACGAATTTGACTCGGCTGCCCTTGAGGAAGTTCTTGAATTCCTCGCACTCAACGTCGGCATGGCATATGTGGTAGACCAAGCATAAGTCATGCACGCAAACCTGGATCCCAGCGGGCTTCTTCTTCTCTGCCTCCTTTAGATTCTTCTCGCTTTCCAGGACTGTGGTGTACTCAACATCTAGCCCAGCGACCCACTCATCCTTTGAGTTTTCGAACATGCGTCTGAAGTGATAAAGGCATCCTTTCACCGTCACGAAAGAACGGGTGTGGATGACGTCGAACTCATCGCTGGTGATGGTTCTAACCTTGTACTCACCGCTGATCATGGAGATTTTGGACACCATGGATTTGGGAGGAGGGTTAGGATTAGTGGAACTGCCGTAATGTGAAGGACGGGACGACTAGGAGCGAACTGCCATAATGTTAAAGGACGTCCGGGGACGAGTAGGAGCGAACTGCCAGCGGTTTTTGTTAAAATGCTGAGTGGGGCGTGCAAACGGCAGGGTAGTGGCTTGCCTGGTGGTTAAATGGATTCATGCACAGTACTATGGGGGCCCAATTAGATGTCATGTCTACTCAACGCTCAATTAACTTGCTTTCGATGTCATGTCAAGCATCGGGAAAATTACAGGTGATACGAAGCTTTCCATTCTCCCATGATATGGGCTTCCGAGAGCCCTTGGATCTGAGATTGAATGGTTGCATGGCGTGATTCTAGACCTATGGGTGAATATCCTATCCTGGAGGGTTATTCTGCAAATTTTCAGCAACTTAGCATGCAACCGTTTGATCTCAAATCCAAGGGCTACCAGCAGCCCATATCATGGTCACGCCTACCACGACCATCGCCTCGCTCACGCGGTCGGACCCTTGGAGATTTAACACAGTGCATTAGGCTATCTGATGTTGGCATGTCATACATTAGTCATCACTTAGTCACTCAGGCTGGTCATAGTGGGGAGTAACTTAGACTAGTAACATGCATATGTTACTAGTCTATGTTACTACCTTTATAGTGGATAGTAACATATGTGTAGTGTCATGCATCACCTCATTTATTACTTTGTAGACTCATTTTGCATTGGGAACCGCTATGTGATGGTAACATATTATGTTACTCTATTTGCCTCTCTCTTCATTAATTACCTCACACATCATCTTTTTTGCTTATGTGGCATGTATGTCACTACCTATGTTACTCCCACTATGACCAGCCTCATACCACAAGGTTAGCTATAAGGTTGGCTATAAGAGTAATTTTTTTTACTTCTCTCTATCTCTTTCTTCATAGTATTTATTGCATTTGCCAAGAAAAGTGACCTCTTCCAATGAAATGGTAGTCTCAAGTCATTAAAAGCATGCACACCCCACATCTCTTATTTGTTGATATGTCAAGAAACAAGAAACGATGTACTCCCTCCTTTCCGGTTTATAGGGCTTATCTCAACTTTTTTTTCAATTTATAGGGCTCGTCTCCATCTCATTTTTAGTTTCCGAGATGCATTAAATCTTTGCATGTAAGAATTAAAAAGGAACACACCAATGCATGTAATGTTTCTACTTATCTAGTGGCCAAGCATGCATGCACTGCAATTAATCCAATTTAATGCATGAGTTTAATTGGGGTAGTTTTGTAAAGTACGAGATACATTCCTCCACTCACAAAATGCCTTGATTGATGAGATTTCAAATTTGAGAAATATAAACCAGAAAAGAGGGAGAAGAAGTTAATGCACCGTGCCTAAGTGTTTTGGGATTATTTGGTTTTCGTAAGATGACTTGCACACCTAGACGGAGGGAGTAATTAACTTGCCGCATCAGACTTTATGCCTATGTGGCAGGCTTAGCACCTGTACGAGAAAGTACAATAGTGGGCTATAAGCCCGCTTACATGGCATTTTTGCATATGTGGAGGAAATAGGCAAGGAAAAAGTGGAGGAGTGTGCTCTCATGCAAGAGCCAGCCTCTACATGGTGGAGCATTAGGAGAGGCACCTGTATACCATGGAGGTGGTCAGGAATCGGGAGACTCACCCAGTCGTAGCACGGTAGTTAAAATGATAAAATGGCAAGTCAAATCACGGGGCCCCACCTGTCCAGCAGCAACTCGCTGTCAAATCACACAGCCCTACGTTTGCAGCAGCCTACTCCCTCATCTTCTCGCATCTCTGTCGAACCGACTAGGCGGAACTGCCCCGCCTACCGCGCGGGAAAAGCCCTGCCCTCGACTTTATATAGTACAGTATACTAATATTGTATCCATGGATTGCGCCATGGAGCAAAGCCTCAAGAAAATGGTGGTACACATGTACGGAGTATACAGCACGCCCGTCGCGTTCTCGTGCACCCCAGACGGTCGATCGGTCTGGCACGCTACTCTCCGAATGGAACGCGCGTCATGTTGCGTTCGCACACACATGTGGGACCGTAATCGAGAACCGACCACAGGCACACTCCCTGGCTCTGCAAGTCGGGTGAGTTCATAGAAGAGAGAGACGAGCGATAGTACTAGAGAGGTGTTGCACAGACGTTGGTGCCTGGATAATCCCTGCACGACACGGAAGATAAGTTCGTCCATGCATGTGACCAAACTCCAACAGACACACCTGGATTGGCTATCGTCTACATATCGTGCGGGCTGTGTTGTACAGGGTTGTAGTTCTGATGAGAAATCTTAAAAAAGGTTTCTTGTCATCTCGCAATATAAGGGGTCTGTTTGGTTGGAGACTATTGTGGCCAAGCCAAAGTGTGGCTAGCCACACAAGTATGGCAAGCCACACAAGTGTGGTTGAGAAATTGGACGCCAAACTTTGGCAAAAGTTGGCAAAAAATTGTCTCTATGACAAGTGGGCCATATGGGCAATAAAGTGTGGCAAGCCAAAGTGTGGCAAAAACCAAACACATGCCAACTAAATTGTGGCTGCCAAATTTTGGCTTGGCAAACTGTGGCTGGGAACCAAACATCCCCTAGGTGTCATGTGCTTCGGATCACTGCGAGGTTTAAACAGCGACAACTGAGTTCCTCCAAGGCGCTGGTCATTGGGGGCACATGCACGAAGACTACTCGGCTGCCATCTAGGTCAAGCCGGCTATGTTAATTAGGACATCTATCGACGGACCCCTTTATTTCTATGAGTTTATCTTTAATTTGAGCTTTGATCCTCGTCTAGTATGTCCATCGGTATTCATGTTGTCTCCTTTGGGCAGTGAGGTTATGGTTTCTTGTCATGTGGCCGTTTTTTCGTGTTATATGTTATAATCCGGTGCTTTAGATCAAAATGATGACAACTGCGCCTCCGGGGCACATGCATGAAGACTTCTCGACAGTCATTGATGAGGTCAAGCCGGCTCCGGTAGACAAAAGAAAACTAGTACTCCACTATATAGGCAGGAGCCTCCGCGCTTGCTTGCTAGTATTGCTCTCTTCACACTGTCTCATCCTCTCCAGATCAAAACACGCTAGAATTGGCCACACACACTCTCTCTTTGCTCATCGCTGGTCACAGATCCAGCCGGATCCTCTCCGCCGAGGAATGTGAGAAGGTGCAACGTTCACGCGGTCGTCCTCGGCGATGGCTCTTACCCACTGTTGGCACGTCCTGATCAGCGTGCCTTGTCGTTCTCTTCAAAGCACTGCTGGCTAGGGAGGGCCTCCGACCCCTTCTTCCTTGTTGCCGTAGTGTGGGCAGATTCGGCCTCCCACCGCCCACCTAGCAACATCCCGGTGACCCTCAGGTATAACTTCCTTGGAAACCAGCCTTGCTCTACTTCCCGAGCTCCTGACATCGCTGCATTTGTATCTTTTACTATTTCCCAGGCCCCCTCGTAGATAGGATCGATCGGCTGTTCGAAAGACACCTAAATTTTGACTATTAAGAGGTAAAAGTAGTTCATGCACTCGAATCTAGTACTACTTGGTTCAAACAAGGAAGAAAGGGGGTGGGGGGTGGGGGATGCTCTGTTACCTGAATCTAGGACTTGGTCGAAAGAGGAAATAATGGGGGCCAAAAGTAGCAGAGACTGGTCTCTTGGTTGAAAAAGGAAAGAAAGTGGGGGCTGGGGGAGAAGTCAACAGAGTAAGTCCAGCACTAGATTTTCTAGCCTCACACAGTATAAGGTGGCTATACCGAACAAAAATGGGACCAACCCAGATATCATGTTCTGATGTTTGTTGCCCCGAGCCACTCTCATGTAATGCCAATAGTAAAATGTAGCAGTCGCACTTTTAAAAGTAAGGACACGTAAACCAATGTTGTTTTCAATGTAATGCCTCCAGTAATATGAATCAATGGCAATTTTTTCATGTCCTGCTAAATTTCCCATTAAGATAATTTGCTTCTTTTCATTAGAAATGCAACTGTCCTGGTCCGCCTACTCTCCCGTGCCCAAATACCGACTCTGTAGCAGTTGTTAATGTAATGTTGCTGGCAAAATGAAGCAATGGCACCATTAAAGTAATGTCGTATTTAACGGTTGTCATAGTTAATCCTAATGCCCACACTAATATCTAGCAATGATGCTGCTTTAGAAATTGCTACTGTCCTTGTAGGATTGCCTTTCAGATAAGGAACATACTTCTTTTCATTTGATGTATGTTTCATCACTTGTTTGTCACCCTCCTTTCCACCTTTTTTATGCAAATAGAGACATACATTTCACACTCGATCTTAGTTGAACTGCACAATGATATCCAAATTATAGTTGAACATTCCAGGAGCTTCACAACCAACCTTGATTTTTCTCAATTTTATTGCAACTAATGAAGAAGAAGCTCTGTGGGTTTCGTTTTCTGATGGAGATGGAACCAGGGCTGGAGCCCTTTTCTTAAAAAAAAATAAAGAAGCTGCTAGCACATGGGACATTGCTTCATTTTAGGTGAACTGGACCAAAAGGTCCCATGAATTGAATCATCCATGTTGGTGACTGATGTCATTCCTTCTATGATGGCGTTGACTGCAGATATGGTTCCCATCACGAGGTATGTTCCTTTTTGGTCTGACCGTTTGCCAAAGATCCTACATGTTGAGTCTGCTCTTGTGCTACTGTTTTGGCACTGCCATGATAAAGTAGTAATGTTATTATTTTGCACCTTAATCTAGTGGCACTATTAATTTGAGGGAATGTTTTGGCACCGCGAGTGCCACTGATTTGTTTTATATATCAAAAGAGGGGGTTTCCTCCGATTTCATTAAAGAAACCCAAATGCTACTAGACCGGATTGAGTACTAGCAGGAGACAAGTTCGCCACATAAACTAGGTAGGTAGGGGGACGTAGCACCAGCTCGACCAAGTTTGGATTACAACCCAAATGCTACCACAGAAACATCAGGGGGGAAGATAGAGCCAGCTTCAGCATCCCAGTCTAAGCACCCCCGGCCTCCATCCTTGCGACGCACGGTACACCTCGTTTTCCACCTGCTCGACCCTAGTGCCACTGATAAAATGAAGTAATAATACAGTTAAAATAGAGCGAGTGTCCTCTCTATCATTTCATTTCCAATGTAGATAAAGAAAGTGCTTCTCTTTGTTAGTATATTTTTAAGCGTTTTTGCAAACTGGGGTGCTTAATTTTAGTTGATCTGCAGAAAAATAGAGATTGGAATGTCTCAAGGCCCCTCCTTGTACTACCGCTATACACTGATGTTCATCACTGGCAGAAGGTATATCAGGGAGACTTGGGTCGATATCCAATATGAGGCGTATGAGGCGTCGTACGGCCCATCGCGCCCTCGTAGCATGGCATACTATGATACTATCGCAATATTTTCTTCTATTTATTAGTGTATGTTTCATAAACTAGTTCCAGTATAATGTAATCACGCTTTTTGATTATCTGTGCAAACAAGGTTATTCAGCTGCATTTTGGTGGAACTGCACAAATGTACGGATGGAACCGGCATATATGCAGAGTGCGAGGTGCCATGTAAAATTACCGACACGAACCCTGCTCCATCTAAGCATTGGCATCCACCACCTCCAGTGGGATGTGTGGCGCTCACTTTGGATGGATCTTTCTCGGCAGCAAATCCTCTAACCAAATACTAGTAGCTTAGACTTCAAAAAAAATTCTAGTAGCTTATATTGGCAGTTTTCTAGGGAGTACTCTTTTCTGAAAGAAGCACCAACTATTTTTCTTTATTTGTACACAGTGTCACAACTTTGACCCAAACGTCCAGAGCTATTTTAGGGTGATTGGCGTAGTACTCGGAGACTGATTGTAAGAATGATTTTTATTAGCTGTCACACTGATTGTAAGCATGAGTAGATGGAAGATTAGGTTAGTGCGAAGCTTACCTTAAACCCTACCGATGCCGTTGAAATGAGGCGAGTGTCGAGGGAACCATGGAGAACAGCGGGGAAGCGACGTTGCGCCATCCGGCCTCCTCTTGCGGTGGTAGAACAAATACTCATGTGGCTCCGATTGGCTCAGCACCCTCACGAACGGCACACCGTACTCGATCGATTCGTTATCCTCTGGGTGGTCGACCTTCAACCTGTACGCCCACCACCTCCGCCTGACTTACGCCTCGGGCGAATCTGTTTGCTCCATCGCCCAGAGGAGATACTTGATGAACTCGAAGGTCTGCAGCGTGACTGCCGTCGAGGAATACATCACCGTCGTCTCGCTCTTTCACATACATTGCCACATGGCCCTCGCTGTCCTCGAAATCTCCCACTCATTGTCAAACCAAGTAAGGATCTCCTTCAACCTAGCTAACTTTTCCTGGTCGTCGCTGGTGATCTGCCTGATTCACTGCTGCATCATCTCCATAGATGTCCTTCTGAGTGGTCCGGTGCTAGCTTTGGAAGATGGGAGGAGAGACGATGGTCTAGCAATAGAGAAGAGGGAGAGGCGAGACGGTGGTTTTGGAATGGAGATGATGGAGAGGAGAGGGAGTGTTTTTTTAATGTGTCAGATTGCGGGTTCCGACAAAACCCTTAAGGTTCGAACTCTGGGGTGCGCATGAAGATCTCTCCCTTTCCCTAGCTCACTCACTCACCATCAATACTAGGGAAAAGCCTATACACAGAGGTATAGCAGTACCGCTAGTTAAAATAGGGTGCTACTACTACTTTGTAGTAGCGCGTTCTAGCAAAGCGCGCTATAGCTACAACTATAGCAGTAGCACGTGTGTAGCAAAAAGCGCTACCACTATAATTACCACCGTGTTGGCGGTAGGCTAGGAATAGTAGTAGTGATTCCGCGTAAAGCGCGCTACCACTATGGTCGTTGTTGCAGCGTGTTTCTTGCGTAGAGCGCTGCTGCTAAGAAAGAAAAGAAAAATGAAAGAAAAATAGAAAAGTAAATGAAAATGAAAGAAGTAGGAAACAGAGAAATGAAAAAAAGAAAATGTAAAGATAAACAAAAGAAACAACTGCTTCATATAGCAGTAGCGTGTTTTGCTAAAACGCGCTGTAGCTAACTTAGCTATTGCGCGTTTCTGAAACAACGCTACTGCTAGTTCGACTTAACCACCCGCGCGCTCAAAATTTTGCTAAGTCCTCCTTTTCCCCCCTCTCCCCCTGTTCCCCCAACTCATCTGTCACCGCCGTCGATCGCGCCGCCTGAGCCCGAGCCTGACCTCACCGCCCCGCCCGAGGCCGCCCTCAACCTCACCGCCGCCGCCCACCGCTGCTCTCGACCTCACCATCGTCGCCCTCGACCTCACCGCCACTGCCCGAGCCCGCCCTGGACTGCCGCCTCCCGATCCCGAGCCCGCCCTCGCCGCCCCTACCTCCGTCGCCGAGCACCTCCCTGCCACCGTCTCCCCCCTCTCTGTAAGCCCCCCAACCCCACCCCCTCTCTCTGCTTTTTCTTCCTCTTCCATGTTAATTAGCAGCAGTAGTAGTATTTAATTAGTACTAGGTTTCATAGATAATGTTTTTTAGTAGTAGTAGTAGATGTTAATTAGTAGTAGTGAAGTTACTAGTTAACTAGGGCAGTACGGTTAATAGTAGATGTTTTTTAGTTAGGGTAATAATAGATGTTAAGTAGTAGATAATGTAGATGTTACTTAGTTCTGTAGGGTTTAGTTTTTGAATTGAGTTTGTTTAACTAGATGTTAATTAGGGCAGTAGGGTTTAGTTTAGTGTAAAGTTTAGTTCAGTAGTTAACTAAATATAATCTATATATTTTGTTTTTGAATTGAGTTTGAGAGAGCATGAGATTTGTGTAGATTTTCTTGAAGTGTCAAACGCTAGGAGATGCAAATTTGAAGTGGTCAGGATATATGAAAATTCCTCAGTTGTGTTTGCACATGTTTATCTACTGTTGTAGTTTCTCATGTACATATTCCTAAGTGGTCCTGTGATATGCAACATAGAAGTAGTTCGATTGTGCCCAAGTGGCCTTTTGTTGTTTCCAGGGAATGAAGCCGAGTGGCCTATGTTTTGCCGGAATGTTGATTCATTTCTGTTCCGGCAAATTTTAGGTTCTCGATTTGTCCTCTTTTTAGCAAATGTCACGCTGAAATTTTTCTTGAATTTCAGCATGACTTGTGCTACAAACTAGGACATATCGAGTGCCCGGGATTTGCCGCACTGGGAACGAGTCAACATTCCTACAAAGCATAGGCCTTTTTTATGTCATTATTCATTTTATTAGGTCTAGAATTAATTGACTAGATTTAATCGTAGGAAACGTGGCTAGCAACGATGAAGGACAAGGTTCTGGTGACTGCGACAACGTTTACCTGGCGGCAGACAAATTTTTGAGGGAAGCCGACGATCAACAGTTGATGTTGCTGGGTCCACCTGTCACATGGAGACTGAGACCGACATCGAGACCGGCGCTGAGACTAAGACCAACATTGAGACCGACATTAAGACTGAGACCAGCATCGAGACCGGCGCTGAGACTGAGACCGGCGCCGAGACTAACTGAGCTGGTATAGAACCGAAAGCAAAGAGGCAACATCGCCCAAACGAGCTCAGGACTACTAGACTGGTGATCACGAAGGTGGACGACGACATTTTTGAGCCAAATGCGCCCACAGAAGCGCGTGCGTGCTACGGCAATCAAATAGGATGCATCATACGGACAACCGCCACCATCAAAGATGAGAAACTACAGAAGATAGAAAATACGAGGCCCTCCCTCCTAAAGAAGCTGCACAAGATATTCTTGTTCTCGGGCCGGAATGAAAATGATTATAAAGATCCAGATAAAGACCCGGCAATGAAGAAGATCAACAAACACGCCATGACCAAGTTTAGCAATGTGTTGGCCGCCTGGAAAGCAAGGGTGAAACACCGGATCATCAACAAAAAGGAACCGTACTCTGTGATTGTAAAGGATAAGCCGACAATCACGGAAGAGCATTTTCAAATATTCAAGCCGGCTTGCGAGGCCGAAGCTACCAAAAAGAAGTCGAAGTACATGAAGGGGCTTCAAGAGAGGAACATGGGGTCCCATCACCTCGGAAGTCGTGGTTACGGTGGGAAGAGGTCCATATGGGCCAAGGAGGACGCGGAACGCGAAAGTCTGGGCATCGCAGACCCCTTGGCGGACTTCACCATCCTGCAGGAGCGTGGCGTCCTCAGGGCCCGGCACCATTGGGACCCAGTCAATAAGGTTTTCAACAGGGACCCGGTCACGACGGAGTTCATGATACTGCTGGTAATTTTAGTTTCTGATCAATTCAACTACACGTTTAGTCATATTTGTAAACGATCCTTGTTCCTTTTGTAGAGAGAGCAGCACAGGATTGCGGCCAAAAGCGACTCGCCGTCTGAGGCGTTGGCGAGGCCCAAGTGGGAAACCCCATTCAACCGGGCGATGAACATATTGAAAGGACTCCCGCTGGATACTTGGCCGTCGTATGGACGCGTGCACGGTGTCAGAGACGGAGCCACGTGGAAGAAGTACTACCATGAGACCACGGAGGAGAGAAAGGAAAGACGGAGATTAACTGAAGAAAACATCGACAAGAAGGTGGAGATTGCGGTTGAGAAGAAATCAGCTGAGATAGATGCAACAGTGTACGCTGCCGCAAAACAGGCGGTTGCAGATATGTCTGGTCTCTTGGTTCTGGCCGTTCTCAGTTGGAGCAAGCAAAATTTAGAAAAAAATGCAACAGACTTTCCCCTTGCCGACTTCTTCGGGAGCAGCTCGACTAGCGTTGCACCTGCACCTGCTCCTGCATTGGCACCCCCACCAGCTCTTGCACCGGCTCCCGCACCTGTCTCAGACGTGCTCGACGGTGCTTCGTCTTTGGCTGAGCTCGACGCCCTCACGGTATCTGTTACACCGGCCATCTTCAATAAATGTATAATCTCTCGTTTTCGTTGCCTTTTGGATGTCTCACATCGCAGACATGTCTTTGTAGGCTGACGTAACCCCGTGCATCATATTGTACACCATCGGTGACCAGAAGGTGGACGTGGGGAAGGTGACGATAATGAAGATGAAGGAACCATTTTTCCACGGCCGGCTGATCACCCCGGACGTCTTCAAGGTTTCAATGGCCAGTGTCAAACCGGGCCACGAGAATTTGGGTCCTCCGGTACTAGGGGGATGACGACGAGACCCCGCGGTGGCTTGGTGGTTGCAATGGGTGGGTCCTGTTGCAGCCAAAGAGTCTTCTTTGTCTGGAGGTGGCCGGGAGCACACCCACGAGCACGCAGCCTCAACAAGGTATGAACATCAACACCCCACCTATCCAATTAGCGTCGGGTGTCGGGCTGGGTGATAGTGGACGGGGTGAGGAAGAGGCTCCATTAGTCGCTGATGACGTCGCCATGGATGAGGACGAGGATGACGACGACACTCAATAGTATCTCAATACTGGTGCCTACTCAGGGTTTGAGCGTCATGAGTTGGTGCCTGAATTGCCGCCTCCGGAGGCTCAACGTATTATAGACGACCTTCCGGCAAAGAAGCCTAGGAAGAGATAGAGGAAAGGCAAGAAAGCTGCTTCTATGATCCAGCCGCCTCAGTAGCCTCCGATTCAAGACCGTATAGATATCCCCGGTGCGGCAAAATGGCATATCCCCGGTGAACCAATCCTACCTGAAGCGGCGCTAGGGGCCATATTCAGTGATCTAAGGAGACTTCATGACGATGTGCTGCAGATAGAGAAAGGCCTCATCACCTTGAAAAATCCAGGACTCTATGTGGTTAACGTGCCGCGGCAATTGTCGCACGTCGACACATTCCCCGCGGAGAAGTTCTTCCTTTGATTCGATTACATCTTCGACATGTTTCACGTGAAGAAGCTGGATTTTACGTTTGTCTGCCTTTATGCCTTGCAAATGAACTTCCTCATCGGGGTTGAGCAGATACCTCATATCTATGTCGCTGACCCGTACTTCATGCACGAGGGCTTCTTGGGAGTCTGCACAGAGCACCGTGAATACGCGAGGGAATACAACACCAATTTCATGCTTGCCAATAAGGACAAGGAGGCGATTCTCGTGCCTTATCAACCCCTATAATTCATCCGCGCGGATATCCTTCCTTCGATTTCAATCATTCATTTGCACGGTCGAGGCTAATTAATTTGAGGTGTACTTATTTTGCACAGTGGCGGGCGCGCCGTCCTCATCATCCTCTACCCCCGGTACTCCCACGCTCTTTACTTGGACTCGTCGAAGAACATTAAGAAAAAGGATTACACCCACATCAAGTCTGTTCTCGACAGTGCTATGTTTTACTACGATGCCACCGGGTGGAGAGGTCAAGGACAAGAAGAGAAGGACGGCAGGCCCATAACCCGCCATAAGACAGACCTGCTGCATCCAAAGAACCGAAGTGATTCTCTTAATGATGGATTCTATGTCCTACACCACATGCTGGAGTACAGAAGGGATCACCAGAACCTTCGCATGTAACCTAGATCCGGTGATGCCCATATTACGCAATGGGCAAAGAACTTAGGAGATATCAAGGATCATCGACTTCGAGCTGAGTTCTATCACATCCAGCGTGAACTTGCCCAAATCATCATGAAGTAGGTCGTTGAAAAAACAGGGATGTTCTACGAAGGACAAATGTCGCGGGAAGACGTCCGAACACGTGTAGCCACTCAGTGTCTCGACATGAAGTCTTTCACTAAGCTCGGGGACTATCTCCCTGACTTGGATGGATGGCACTACATGTTGGAGTGATTGCTGATATATGACAATGTGTCCGTTTAGTCCATACTTTCTGTATGACGAAACTTTGAGTTATGCATGACAAAACTTTATTTGTGATGTAATTAAACAGTCCTCCTCGACTAGCGACGATCACGCTAGTTAGGGAATTTTGGGTACGATCAACTTAGTTATTTATTCTGATGATATGTTGCTTCTATTTTTGCTAAGTCTATCTCTTTCTGTTCTTCAACTATATATGTTGCATATCATCAACTCATGTGACGATGCAGGTGCATAGATCATCGATGGCGAAGAAGTGCTACACCAGGAGTATATATACGACGAGTGGCCGGAGTGTCAGGCCCAGGTGTACCGGTTTCCGGTTTCCGAGCGGTAGGCAGTAGTTAGTTTAGGTTCACGCTAATGCGAGAGAGGGATATGAACTCATGTACTGCATATTTCCGCTCTCACTCATAGTGATAGCTCTTCTTGTGTATATCATTGTTTAGATGGATGACGATGTAGTTGCAAGGAATCGAGACTTGAATCACTATTTTCGAGATGATGACGAGAGACCACTTTGTGTTGGATGATGATTATGATGATGACATGATTTGATGAGACTATTTGTATGTATATGCTATGATTACATTTGTATGTGTATGATATGCTAACGATTATTGTATAAAGCCTGTTCAAATACAAAACAAATATGCGAAAAAAAGAAACTAATAAAACTAGCAAGATGGCGAGGGATTAAAGTTAGCGATGCGCTCCTTACGGTAGCACCGTTCGAATAGCGCTTCAGATATTAGCAGCAGCGCGTTGCGATAAAGCTCGCTACTGCTAGCCATGTATAGCAGTAGCGTTGGATGACACACGCTACTGCTACATGTTAGCTGTAGTGCCTTATCAGTAGCGCGGCATCCCGCGCTACTGATAGGCAAATACCCGCGCTACTGATAGGGTTTTCCCCAGTAGTGCACGATCTCAAAGCTCAGCTCGTCGAAATAGAAGAACAAGGGACACAAGAGTTTATACTGGTTCCGGCCACCGATGTGGTGTAATACCCTACTCCAGTGTGGTGTGGTGGATTTCCTTGTAGACTGAGGATGAACAAATACAAGGGAAGGGCAACCTCCTGAGGAGAGGTGTTCTTTAGCTCGGTGTGCCTGTGTGTGCGAGGGTGGAATGGATCTGATCCAAAGTCCGTCGTCCCCCCAGCTATGGTGGTGGCTAGTCCTATTTATAGAGGCCCCGGTCCTCTTCCCAAATGTTAGGCGGTAAGGGGTCCCACAACGGCCAATTTGAAGGGGACAGCTAGTACAAGCTATCCTAACAAAAGGTTGTCTTCGCCTGCCAAAGGCTCGGGTGGTGACGCCGTCGTGGGCTCCGCGATGACCTCCGCCCTGCGGTCCTGCTGGTCTTGGTTTCGTTGCACCGATATGGAAACCTTTGCCAGACGCCTCGGGACTCTTCGCCTGTACCTGCTCCTTTAGCACCCAAGAGGAAACCAGTACCCTGCGCCCGCTGGCGCCCGCCTGGCCTTGGTCGTCATGGCTCACGTCACCAGAATCTCACGAGGTGCCCCTCGCCTTGATCTCTCTGCTCTTCATGAGCCATCCTAGTGAGGCTTCCCCCGAGGAGGTCTTGTGTCATCTGCCTCGCGAGGCTTGGCCCCTCGTGAGGGTCTTGAGTGTTTGCTGGTGAAGATGGGTCGTACTAGTCCGCTAGAGGAGCCACGTTGTGGGCCGCAGGCGGGCAAGTCTGGGGACCCCCGTTTCCAGAACGTGGCAGTAGCCCCCGGGCCCAAGGCGCGCTTGGACTTGGTTTCGAAGCAAAGCCAAGGGGCAAGTGCGAAGCATCGCGGGCCCCAACCACCTGCGGCCTTGATTGAGGCATCACGACTTACGGGACGTGGGCATCTCCGCTTCTCCATGCTGCCTCGGCAACTGCCCGACTTGATGAGTCCCTGGTGCATGCAGAGAAAACCATCATTACCCGCGATCGTGGGGGTCGCCGGTTGGCCTCCTCCTGCTATAAATGGGGAGGGGCGGAGCCCCCGTCGCCCGTCTCTTCCTATTCCGCTTGTTTCTTCTTCCTTGGGACACTGCTAGCAGCAACACCCATGGCGCCGATGAAGAGGTTCTCTGCCGCGGAGAAAGTAAAGGCTCACCAAGAGGGGCCCGACTCTCCGCCCAAGAGGGGGCGCGGTCACCCTCGTAAACATGTCGCGACCCCTACTGTGGTTCCCCACGGGCGATGGCGAGTCTCTTTGTGGTCCGGTGCCGCTCCGGGCGTCAGAAGTGGCGCTTCTCCTCCTGGTGGGAGCCGCTTGAGGCGCGGCGGCCCTGTCGATGGAGGGAGGCGCACCGCGGTTGCTAGGCCTCCCCGGCTGCGCTTCCACTTGGCGGAGGTGCTGCTGGACTTCGTTGTGTGGTCGGAGAACCCGACCAGCACTTGGCTCCAGCTTCCACCCTTCTCTGCCGAAGAGCTGGCGGCTTTAGTTCCCGGCGGCCAATGGCTGCAGGCGGACAGCTGCTGCAGCAAGGCCTCGTTGGTCGACGTGGAGATTTCCGTCGCGGGCAACATAGCCCTGGCTCGTGGCTAGCAGATGTTTGCCCGCGCACGTGGCCTGGGCAGGTGGTGCACCCTCCACTTTAAGTACGATAGTGCCGCGACGCTCTTCGTGAGGGTGTCGAGGGAAGATGGCCGCCGCGCCGAGTGCTGCCCAGAGGACAATGATGGTGGCAAAGTGCTCGGCCCTGGCGACAGCCGCGATGAGGACGAGGGTGAGCTCGCCCTTGGTGATGGCCGTAGCTCGTCCAGTGGCAGCGGCTCCTCCTCCGGTGAAGGCTCCAGCAGCGGTGGCTATGACCAGCGGCCCCGTCGCCGCGCTCACTTTGAGGACGGTGGTGGGTCGTCCCGTTGTCGCGCCCTAGTGAAGCACGAGGAGGACTTCTGGCTGAGTTGGAGGGAGCGCCGGGGACTGATTCTCAGGAGTAGCCGTGGGTGTAGGGGCCGCTTTTGCCTGTTTTCCTTTCTTTTCTTCCTGCATCGCAAGAAACAAGTATGATGCCCCGCAGGGGCGTATGATGAACCATAACGCTTTTTCCTGCCTTTGTTATGTTTATCATTTCTGAGTTGTGCCGCGGCATCAGAGTTTTACATAGGCGTGTTAAGTTAACTCAGCTCGGTGTGTCTGAAGTAGTTTCCGCCTCGTGAGGCGCGCATCTCCAGCACCTGGTGAGACCTCCTTGCTACAGAATTTGGGGGGGGGCATCGAGGTACTGCAAAAATTTATTAAGAAACCCTTATTCTTCCTTGCTGAGGGCACCAGGCGTAGCCGGTCATGACCCAGCACTCCACATCGCGGTACCTGTGGGGAACGGACTTAAGAGAGGAGGGTGCGCCAGTTTGCGAGCTTGGACAAGGGTACCTCGCGAAGAGCAGGGGAAACACTTACACGCGCACCCTGTCCAGCCCCCTCGCGAGGCATGCGAGGGAGAGTGCGGACCAAAACAAAGAATCGAGGAAAAAACGGAATCGAACCGAGCCAACGAGGAACACCAGAATGCGAATTTCCATTAAAGAGGGGTGAGGGAGTCCTGGATTAGGGGGTGTCCGGACAGCCGGACTACCATCATCAGCCGGACTATCGTCATCGACCGGACTCCAAGACTATGAAGATAGAAGATTGAAGACTTCCCCCCGTGTCCGGATGGGACTTTCCTTGGCGTGGAAGGCAAACTTGGCGATACGGATATGTAGATCTCCTACCATTGTAACCGACTCTATGTAACCCTAGCCCTCTCCGGTGTCTATATAAACCGGATGGCTTTAGTCCGTAGGACGACAATCACAACAACCCTTACAATCATACCATAGGCTAGCTTCTAGGGTTTAGCCTCCTTGATCTCGTGGTAGATCCACTCTTGTAAACATCCACAATATCAATATCAATCAAGCGGGACGAGGGTTTTACCTCCATCAAGAGGGCCCGAACTCGGGTAAACATCGTGTCCCTTGTCTCCTGTTACCATCCGCTTAGACGCACAGTTCGGGACCCCCTACCGAGATCCGCCGGTTTTGACACCGACATTGGTGCTTTCATTGAGAGTTCCTTCTGCCGCCACCGATAGGAAGGATGCCTCCTCCCGCCTTCAAGGACGGTATTTTCACCAAAGGAGCCTTGGCATGCGCCAAACTATCCGGCTAGGTGGTTTTCTTATGACCGCTGTCGCCATCGCTCGACAACGACCTCTCAAGTCGTCAAAAGCAATTTTCACGTCAGCTCGAATTCACGAAGCGGCTGGATCCAATAGAGCTCTCATCACGAACGAGCTCTTGGATCGCATCGCCACCGGGAGTCGCTTCATGCACTACGATCGATTGGGCTTAAAACCGATCCGAGAGAAATTAACTCTCCTGTGTCACCCACCACGCTGCGGTGGTAGAGGAACAATGCGGCGACGCTTCTCCCAGTATTGAAAACTAGTCATGTCCGGATCCCCAACCCCCATGCCGGATTCCTCGCGGAGGGACGGGCTTCGATCAAACACTGAACTTAAAGTCAGGCATCGGACCAGACTCGTTGGACAACATCCAGAAATCCAAGCTTCCAAAATTGGAAACTTCTCGGCCCTCGAGCCTTGAGATGGGTAGGGTTCCGGACTTAGTTCCACCCACCTGCCCAGACATATGCGATCTAACTCTAATCCGGCAAGAGCCCGCCGAGACAGTACATCACTATCGGGCGATTCTCCTGGTTATGGACAGGATAAAGGACTGCCGAGAGGAAAACATAATCTCAGTCTTTCGCAATAATTGCACGGACAAGGAATCTTAAACGCCATAAGTCGCCATGACATTACACGCTTTGTTGACTTGGAGACCATCGTACAAAAGTACTGTGCGATGGAGAGCGCTCGAAAACCGAAAGTAAATTTTGGGATAATCCGTCCCGAATACATCCCTAGTCCGGAACCAAAGGGTGCATCATTATCAAGCACTGGGCTGAATACCAAAAACCAAAACCCCTAAAGGGTACGAATCGTCATGGAGGGCTGGCTAAACGGACCTCGCAAAATTCATAGCACGTAGGGCGCCACTCCAACTCATAGCCTTCGAGCATGTTGGATACTACGGCGGTGGCCAAAAGTGGCGAAGAGCTTCTAGCTTCGTAATCCCAGCCCAAGAACACCAAAGACGGTGTTAATAGTCTCGAGACTTTCGTGATCCAATAACATGCGAAACGACAACTCCGCAACCTTGTCAAGTCTACCAAGTAGCAACAATAAATCCATGGAGCGACACGGCTATTACCCTCAATGCCGTGATTTAACCTAAATTCGAACTGCCGGGCACCGGCCGCATTGGTCCTCAGCCCAATAGTAGATGGCTTTCGCCTTACTAAGGTACTCATGGATGGCGGCAGATGACTAAACCTCATCTATGAGGAAACCCTCCAAAAATGGAAATAGATCGAACCGCATTGAGCGAAGCAGACAACCTTTAGAGGAATAATCCTCAGCCGGGAAGCATGCTGCACAGGAAAATCACGCTGGACGTAGTGTTCGGCTCGCCGGCCAATTACAGGTCCGAGGAGGTCACGTTTCAAGTGGCCCCATTCAGCAGCGGATATCATGCTTTATTAGGACGAGAGGCATTCACAGTTTTTCAAGCTATACCCCATTATGGGTACATGAAGCTTAAAATGCCCGGTCCCAACGGAATTATCACTCTCGCTAGTGATCCGAACATAGCACTCTACGAAAATAAGACAGCCGCACTAGCCCTCGAGGCACTATCCAAGCCCTAGCGGTGAAGAACTCACCGCGATGCGCTCCACGGTGAACAGGGACGATGTGATACTTGATAAAAGATCCAAGTCCACCTCTTTTAAACCAGCGGATGAAATAGTCAAATTTCAAGTCCACCCAACGGACCCTGCAAAGACGGCCTCCATCGAGGCACAATTAAACCCTGATGTAGACGCCGCACTACGAGAATTTCTACAAGAAAACTGGGACATCTTTGCCTAGCACCCTTCAGACATGCCAGGAATCCCAAGTCAGCTGGCCGAGCACAGCCTAAATATCCTAAAAGGATTCAAGCCAGTCAAACAGGCTCTTCGACGATTTTCCGAACCCAAAAGACAGGCAATGGGAGAGGAGCTAGCCAAACTATTGGAAGCCGGATTCATCAGAGACATCAAACATCCGGATTGGCTAGCAAATCTGGTAATGGTACCAAAGAAGGACAAATCTTGGCGCCTATGTGTCGATTTCAAAGACCTAAATAAAGCCTGCCCAAAGGATCCTTCCTCCCCGCATCGACCAAATCATCGATGCCACCGCAGGCACGATTCATTGTGCTTCCCGGACGATACTCGGCTATCATCAAATCAAGATGGCGAAGCGGATCAAGCCGCAACCGCATTCATTACTCCATATGGACCATTCGCTTCAACACGATGCCCTTCGGACTTAAAACGCGGCGCAACATATCAGCGCATGATTCGGACATGTCCGCTACCCAGATCGGCAAAACAGTAGAGGCATACGAGACGACGTAGTCGTCAAAACTAAACACGCCAAACTCTAGTAGACGACTTGAGGCTCACATTCGACAACCTCAGAGCATATGACATCAAGCTAAATCCAGAAAAATGTGTTTTGGCGTATCGGTGGAAAGCTGCTGGGCTTCATCAGATCCGTAGAGGAATTGAAGCAAATCCAGCCAAGATCCGAGCTCACACAGCTAGATATCCCAAAAGACCTCAAGCAAATACAAAAATTGACGGATGCGTAGCGGCTCTAAGCGCTTTATCTCCCGTCTAGGAGAAAAGGCATTACCCTCTATCGCCTCCTTAGGCGTACCGATCAACACTTCGAGTGGATCTTGCCACCGCCGGACTCAAGAAATAAAGGCCATATTGGCAACAATCCGGTCTGGCTGCGCCCAACCTGGGCGAACCAATGTTGTTATACATCGCAGCTATGCAGCAAGTCGTAAGCGCGGTACTCGTCGTCGAGCGAGAAAAAGAAGGGCATAAATTCCCTCTTCAAAAACCAGTATACTACGTATCCACTGTGTTAACCCCCTGCAAGTCCCGTTACCCGCACTATCAGAAGATAGCATACGCGATGTACATGGCATCCCGGAAGCTCCGACACTACTTTCAAGAGTGTTCGATAACAGTGGCCTCTGAAGTACCACTTAATGACATTATAAACAACCGCGATGCGACGGTCATGATTGCAAAATGGGCCATTGAGCTCTTACCATTTGATATATCTTACAAACCCCGGCGAGCTATAAAGCCACAAGTATTGGCCGACTTTGTCGCCGAATGGACCGAAGCCGAACTCCCTAAAGAATACGGCGCATACTCCCATTGGATTATGCACTTCGACGGCTCCAAAATGTTAGCCGTATTGGGGGTTGGCGTCGTCGACGCCCCCGACCGGGACACAGTCCAATACGCATTTCGAGATAATGTACACGACTCCAACAACGCAGCGAATACGAGGCCCTTTACATGGTCTCCGGATGGCAATCTCCATGGGCATTCAACGCCTAGAGGTGCCGAGATTCAAACCTCGCAATATCCCAAATAAACGGGGACTTTGACGCCAAAGATCCGAAAATGGCAGCATATCGCAACGCTGTCCTCAAAATGTCAGCCGGTTCAAGTACTTGAATTCCATCACGCCACCGGATAATAACCAAGCGGCCGACGGTTGGCACGCATTGGCGCCAAACGCGACGCCGTCCCTCCTAATATCTTCCCGAACGACTCTTCAAGCCATCCGATTATGGGAAGAGGAGTCCGAACTAACAAACCGGAACAAGCCGCGCTAACCGGCGTTTCAGCCGATGACATAACACCATCCGCCCACGACATAATGGCAGTAATTGCCCGTGGACAGAACCATTCTCGCCTACTTGCTTAGGCAGGAGCTTCCAAGACCAAAACGAGGCCCGCAGCATAGTCCGCGTCTAAAGCCTACAAGGTCTATGAGGGAGAACTTTATAAGAAAAGCACAACCGAGTCCTTCAAAGGTGTATCTCCAAGAGGAAGGGCGGAACCTCTGGCTGAAATTCATGCCGGACTAGGGCGGACACCACGCCGCAGCTCGGGCCCTTGTAGGAAAGGCATTCCGACAGGATTTTATCGCCGACGGCCCGAGCGGATGCATAGCACCTAGTCCAAAGATGCGCCGTTGTCAACTCTTTGCTAATCGAGCCATATGCCACCCACCGCCTCAAAACTATACCCATTACCTGGCCGTCATGGTCCAGGGGCTTGACATGGTTGGACCACTTAAAGGGGGAACCCACAAGCAAAGGTACCTATTGGTCATGGTGGATAAATTCATCAAATGGATAGAGGCCAAGCCAGTTAAAACGGCATAGTCCGGACCAGTGATAGACTTTATATCCGGGGTAGTACACTGTTATGGTGTCCCCCACAGCATCATCACCGATAACGGCACGAACTTCACCGCCGATAAGGTTAAATCATGGTGCACAAATATGGGCATCAAGCTCGATTACACTTCAGTCTATCATCCTCAAACCAACGGTCAAGTGGAACGAGCAAATGGTCTAATAATGAGCGGCATCAAACCCGCACTAGTGCGGTCCTTACGTAAATCGACACGACTTTGGGTAGAGGAGCTCGACTCCGACTGGGGCTGCGGACAATGCCTAACCGTACTACGGATTCACACCATTTTTATGGTATACGGCGCGAAGCAGTTTTGCCCTGCGACATCATTCATGACTCACCTCGAAAAGCGCATGTACGAAGAAAAAGAAGCCGAGCTGGATCGGCAGGACAGCTTCGACACATTGAGGAAGAGCGCGACGTCGCCAAGGCTCGCTCCGCATTCTATCAGCAGCAGCTCAAGATATCAAAATAGAGAAGTACGGGCCAAGACTTACAACGCTGGCGAACTGGTTCTCGCTCGCCGGACAAGAAAAAGGACAAGCTCAAGCCCAAATGGGAAGGCCCTTCATCATCGATCAAGTCTTGACCGCGGAGCGCACGCCTACTCTGAAATGCATCGGATAACCGACTCGAGCGAACCCATGGAACGCAGCCCGCCTCCGACGATTCTATGCCTAGCGCCCGGACTAAGAGTTCGCCCCTTTCCCCGCCCAAAATTTTTTTTACTTCAGCTGCCTTTTGTTTCCTTTTTCTTCTCAACCCTATTCATCCAAGCCTTAAAGGCCTACTTGCAACGTTCATACAAGAATTGATGTGCTATCCGCGACAAATTACACTGGGGATTCTTTACCGAAGCTTAATTATACAGCTTTATGCCCAGCACATGTGTCAAGCCTCCACATGTACCTTTTATTCACCATTATATGCATCGATATGACTTAAGTTTTGGCCAAGCTGGGTTGCGGCTCGTGCTTATCCTACGCCCGATTGTTCGGCTAGGAGGTAAAGGAGCACCTCTGCGATTGTTCTCGCTTGGGTCACCGGATGTGTACCTCGGACTGGGTGAAGCCGAAAGCTAGCGTTCTTAAGGGAATATTCGGTCGGTGACTTAAAAGATGATTTTTTATCCACTTATTTATCTGCCCCCAGATGTTTTTCTGCCTTTTTCGCAGTCCGGACATGCACTTTAGGGCATGCCACCCGCAGTGGAAAGGAACCCTTAACGGAACTATTCTCCCTGGAAGATGTTTCTTACTAACCATGTAATATAACATAACTAGTTGGGCACTTGTCTGATAAAGCACTGATGACCCCTACGCCTGGTCTCCATGCATACCCCGGTTGTTTCATAACCCGGTAGGTATTCAGACACACTCCGGACTATAGGGTCCCGAAGTCGAAGCGAAAAGGTCGGCAAAGACAAACGATCTACAATCCGGCTAGAAGGCATTTCGTATGTCATTTTATAATACATTGTCAAATCGGTGATTGTATTCTTCCTCAATCCCGTCTAACAGGTTGTCTAATTTACATCCTGTTGGGAAATTTCATGCCAACTCCACTTGGCAGATACTAAACTCACAGGGTCTCCTTCCCATCGGGCCCCACAGTCCGACTTCGCCATGTGGTTGGGATACGCCTTCTGTACCGCGTCTTCACCATGGCCCAGCCTCCCTGGCACCTTGCTGGCAGGCCGAAATCTTCCATACATGGAAGCGCTGCCGCACTCCTTGCAGCTTCTCCGCAAGCTCCCCAAGACCCTTGGGTATGGAGAAGGCTGGCCATAACGCCTCGGACGACGCCACTCATAGCCTGCGAACTCGCTCGATCAGTTGTAACAATTGGAAGTTGATCACCCGTTGTTACGGGCATCTCCTCCAGGGGAGACTGTGAGCATACCTATAGATATATTCATCAAATTGACTTCTCGCGAACTCTTCTTTTCAAAGGAGTTCGCTCAAGCACTTACTATATATGCCGCGATGAAGTCGTTGATTCTCCTTAACGGAGCCTCGATAGCTCGCCCGAACGCCTTTCAGCTCTTCTCCAAGCTGGGCATGGGCATCCTGGAGCTTGTTCCTTTCATGCTGCACCTTATGTAGCACCCACTCGCCGCCTTTAGTTGGCGCAGGTTCTTGCCTGTCCGGATCTTGTCCGCAGCACCGCAATGTCGCTTTTAGACTTGCGCAACGGCCAACGCTACTTATCTTTCTAAAATAATGCGTTACCAGGAGAGGTCCTTGCGTTTCCTCCTGCGCCAGAAAATGCGGCCTCAAGTTGGGCCCTGCACTCTTGCAACTCCTGAGACCGTCGGGTATTCTTCTCGGTAAGATCCTGTAGTTCATATGATCCTTAAATCAGTTAATATAACTACTTTAAGTCTCGGGGGCTACTGGCATATACAACTATTAAATTCTCTTACCCGTATGTCTTTTACATACTGATCCGTGGCTCTAGTAAAACTATCTTGAGCAGCACGAAGGTGCGCGTCCCCCGTGTTAAAGGCATTCAACGCCTCGGGGGAGAAGCACGCGTCACGAAATACTGTCCGGCGGCGCCTGTGATTCAGGGCACTCTCCACCTCAGACTTGGTGGCGGATAGTTTGTCGGCATCCTCCGTCGGAGGAACGTCTGCTCGCGCTTGCGCTCGTCTCCCCCCTCGACCAAAAGGGAGACCGCTGGTAGAGGTTGGATTGACAACTTTCACGCCTACAGATCCGCGGACGCTTTTTTCCCTATAAAAGTCATGAGCACTCAAACGCTTCCTAGGAACGTTGTTTCTAAATACTGAATTGTGAGCTATACCTTTGCGGCGACGTTTCAGTCCAGCGCCAAGGCCCTCTTCCGCCTCTTGGTCCGAATCGCCCTTGTTGGTCAGCCACCGCTGGCTCGGCTTCTCGCCCTCTGGGCGCCTCCTGCACAGTGTCGTCATATACGGTGGTTAGAAATAAGCAAGGAAGGAATGACGGTGTCAGGGCTTCGGCCGCAATCACCTAGGAAGCCGGATACAGTCCGGGATAGTCGGCCGTAATGGCGACTAAAGCATTGTCCATGCTAAGCTGGGGGAACACCCCGTCGATTAGCTCCACCTTTATATCCGGATCCTCTTCGGAGGCCGGATCCCGGGATCTCCCTGGATCCTCAGGCTGCGGATCCGGACTAAGCATTCCCCCCACAGTCCGGCGCAGTTCCTGCGTCGAAAGAACACAATGTAAGAAACTTAAAGTTTCAAAAGGCACGGCTCGGACACGCTGAGTGTTCGCTTACCCAAGGCCGGGGATTGTTCATGGAAAACCCATTAAACGGGTTCTTCCGAAGGAAATCCTCCTTCTCCCCCTTATACAGGCGGACAAGATCGTCACGGATCTTGGCCGAATCCGCCCTTTGCGCCATGACGGGTGGCATCGCCCTCCCATTGAAATCCCACATGGGGTGGCCTCAGACAGTGGCTGCACTTCACAGATGCATGTTGCCATGATTCCAATCATGGTCAACCCGCATGGGCCAAGAACCTTATTCGCCCATTAAATAATGGACGCTCTTGTCTTCCTCCAGTCGGGGGCTCCGCGGACGCCAACTGAGGCGTTTCTTCAGAGGAGCATTGCTGAACTCTGGGAGGCCGATCCGAACAGGGTCCGGCAGCGGGCGCCTTCTATATAAAACCATTCAAGGCCAGTCTTGGACGCTTTCTTAGGGGTACCGGATGGATATCCGTCCCGCAATCGCCATATTTGGCGCCGCCCACATGATATATGGACCCCTCGTGAGAGCGGGATACAAGGAAAACAACCTCTTCCACAGCGCAAGTGGGGCTCGATGCCCGGGAAAAGCTCAGAAGAGCTAAGTAACCCACAATATGCAGGATTGAGGCGGGCGTGAGGTGATGGAGCTGGAGTCGAGAACTCTGAGAGCCCCGGAGGAATGGATGTACAGAAATCTGAGTCCCCTTATCGATAGGGGACAAAGCATACCCGCTCCCTTTGTTGGGGTTAGGGGTAACCTCCGCTTGCTTCCCACCTTTGTAGGTGGCAGCCCGGCTCGAACCGGAACCATGAAGGCCGGAGGAGATATCCCCCATTTGGAGCTTCACCAGCTCGTTGGAAACAGAGCATCTCCCCCAATCTCCTGGCAAAGGGCTGGGGGAGCGAGAAGAGGAGCGTTGACGGTCCATGATGGAATGGATTCTTGGTCTAAAGCGCCCGATGAGTATTTGCGAGAGGAAGATGGTGATTTGGATCTGGATTCTTGCCTCCCTTATAGGCAGATTGTTCGCACAACTAGGGGTAAAACATAAAAGACACCTGGCTTTTCACATTCGCACGACGCGTGGAAGAGGGCCATTATTGGGTGTGGAAGCCAAGATGCATAACATTGATGAGGAAGCGGACACTGCTCGGCGGTACATGGAACTTAAGGAGAACCCGCTTGCAACGCCAAGACTACACGCATGCTGGACTTATCGTCATTGAAGCCTGGTTCGGGGC
The DNA here is from genome assembly GCA_021605205.1 of Aegilops longissima. Taxonomy (NCBI): domain Eukaryota; kingdom Viridiplantae; phylum Streptophyta; class Magnoliopsida; order Poales; family Poaceae; genus Aegilops; species Aegilops longissima. The sequence goes on from CM038677.1 coordinate 327,418,105, forward strand.
TACCGAGGAGTCCTGGATTAGGGGGTGTCCGGACAGCCGGACTACCATCATCAGCCGGACTATCATCTGCCGGACTATCGTCATCGACCGGACTCCAAGACTATGAAGATAGAAGATTGAAGACTTCCCCCCGTGTCCGGATGGGACTTTCCTTGGCGTGGAAGGCAAGCTTGGCGATACGGATATGTAGATCTCCTACCATTGTAACCGACTCTATGTAACCCTAGCCCTCTCCGGTGTCTATATAAATCGGATGGCTTTAGTCCGTAGGACGACAATCACAACAACCCTTACAATCATACCATAGGCTAGCTTCTAGGGTTTAGCCTCCTTGATCTCGTGGTAGATCCACTCTTGTAAACATCCACAATATCATTATCAATCAAGCAGGACGTAGGGTTTTACCTCCATCAAGAGGGCCCGAACCTGGGTAAACATCGTGTCCCTTGTCTCATGTTACCATCCGCCTAGACGCACAGTTCGGGACCCCCTACCCGAGATCCACCGGTTTTGACACCGACAAGGGGCAAGCCAACTACGGAAAGCAAATGAACAGCCGCGTCCAGCACCTAGTCTAGTCTTCTCACCAGCGCAGAGGGAGCACCCGAGGCCCAGGGCGACACTCCGGAGACTCCGGGGCGTGTACATCCCCCCTCATTATTACGTGGGAGTGTCACGAGCGGAGACCTTCATAGGCACTGGCCTTGTTTCATGGGTAGAAGTTCCGGCGGTGCTGGATGTTCCAGGCGTTCTAGATGGGGACCCTGTCCTGCTTCTCCAGGCGCCCGGCGCCAAGCCTGGAGACATGGGCAACCCTAAACAGGCCCTCCCACATGGGCGAGGGCTTATGCAGCCCTTCCCTGGAGAGCACCCGCCGTAGGACGAGGTCGCCCACCTCGAGCATCCTGGAGCGGACGCTGCGGCAGTGATACCCTAGCAGCGCCTGCTGGTATATTGCCGCTCGGAGCGTGGCTTCACGGTGGTGTTCCTCCCCTAGCACAAGGTCCATCCCCCACATGGCGTCTTGCTGCATCTCATCAAACACCAGGACCCGCGCGGAGCGATGCTTGACCTCGTGAGGGAGAACCGCTTCTGCTCCGTAGACGAGGAAGAATGGGGTATCGCCTGTTGGCTTGGTGGCGGTGGTGTGGATGGACCACAACTAGGACTGGAGCTCGTCGTGCCAGCCCCTGCCGCAGGCCTCGCGCTTCTTCTTGAAGGTCCTGGTCTTGAGGCCTCTCAGGACCTCCACGTTGGCACGTTCGGCTTGGCCATTGCTCCTGGGGTGTGCCACCGAAGCATAGCAGATCTGCGTTCCAAGGTTAGGACAATATGTCTTGAAGAGATTGCTAGTGAACTGCGAGCCACTGTCGGTGATGATGCGGTTAGGGACCCCAAACCGGCTCACGAGGCCCTTGATGAACTTAACTGCGGACCCGGCCGGGATGGTGTGGATGGCCTCTACCTCTGCCCATTTGGTGAACTTGTCGATGGTGACGTAGAGGTAGTGGTAGCACCAAGGAGCTCGAGGGAATTAACCTAGGATATCCAGCCCCCAGACCAGGAATGGCCACGAGAGTAGGATGGTCTAGAGGCCCTGAGCTGGCTGAAGGATCTGGAGGCCCTGAGCTGGCTGATGGATCTGCTTGGCGTGGAATTGGCAGGCCTCGCAGGACCTCACCAGCTCGGTCGCGTCGTTGAGTGTCGTAGGCCAGTAGAACCCGCTGCGGAACACCTTGCCGACTAGGGTACGTGACGACGAGTGGTGCCCGCAGTCTCTGCCGTGTATATCAGCCCGCAACTCATTCCCCTGCTCCCTGGAGATGCATCGCTAGGAAACATCATTTGGCCGCTTCTCAGATAGCTCAACGTCACGGATGCGATGTCGAGCTGTCAGCCACGTGCTCCGTGTCTTCCTCTTTCTCCGGCAGCGTCCCTCGCGTCAGGTATTCCTTGAACTCCATAGTCCAGCACCCCTTCCGTGGCTTGAGCGCCAAGAGCAGGTGCGCTCCTATGGTCGGGCCACAGGCGGGGGCTCCCGAGGCCGGTGGTAGAGGGAGTTCCTCCCGAGGCAACGCCAGCCCCGTAGATTGGGGTGCTGCTGATGGCTTGAAAAGCCGCTCTTCAAAGACGTCGGGCTCCTGGGGAAGACGCTTGGATGCCCTTCTGGCGATGTCATCGGCTTACTTGTTCGTGCCGCGAGGCACGTGCTGCAGCTCCAGGCCCAAGAACTGCTTCTCCATCTGGCGCACCTCCGCGAGGTATGCCTCCATGTGCTCGTCCTTCGGCTCATACACCTTGTTGGAGAAGTTGACGAGGAGCTGCGAATCACCTTCGATGGTGAGACATTTTACCCCCAAGGCCATGGCGGCCTTGAGACCGCGATCAACCCCTCGTACTCCATGATGTTGTTGGATACCTTCTCGCCCCGCTGGAAGCAGAGCTACATAGTGTAGTAGAGCTTGTCTTGGGTGGGCGAGATGAGCACGGCTCCAGCCCCGCGCCTTGGCGTGCGAAGGCGCCGTCGAAATACTTGACCCAACCATCATGTGCTTCACTCCTCGGTGAGAGGGATCAGCCCTTGCTGACCTCGGGTTCCGGGGCGTCGGTCCATTCAGTCATGAAGTCGGCTAGGGCGGCCCCCTTGATAACCCTGGTTGAGCTGAACTCGAGCTGAAATGCCTGAAGTTTGATGTTCCATTAGGCAACCCTTCCCGCTGCATTAGGGTTCCGGAGTACCCTCTCCAGTGGGAAAAATGAGACGACTTTAATCGGGTGGCCTTGGTGAAGAACTCCTGAGCACTGGGCGCTCCTCGCCCAATGCCCTCTTGAGGGAAACGTGTAGCAAAGCACGCCTCCACATGGTGCCCGAGCACCTCCCTCGTGATGTTGGCTAGGTCCGAGGCCCTCCATAAGAGATCCCCCGAGCCTCGCCCGAGGAGGGCGCCGGGCACACATTCCTATGCGAGGGAGGCAGGTGCCCCAGATGCGGGCGCTGATCCTGAGGCGGCGCTACTGGAGATGCCGCTCTCCTGAGGCCCTGTACGGAGTAGTTGCTTCTTCTTTTTGGGGATGGCCTCTGGAGGGTACAAGGTGCCCTCGCTGTTGGGGTCTTTGATTGTTGCGGCTTGGAAGGCGCGCTCCAGGGAGAACACTGCATCTCTTTCTTCATAGGGGACTGTGATGATTCCGCCGCTCCCTGGGATCTTGAGGACGTTGTAGCCGTGGTGGGTCACTGCCATGAACTTGACTAATGTTGGATACCCAAGCATGTTGTTGTACGGAAGACGGATGTGGGCGAGTCGAAGTCGATGAGCTCGGTGCGGTAGTTGTTGCACTGGCCAAAGGTGATAGGTAGACGGACCTGCCCTATCAGGGTGGTAGAGCCTTCGGTCACTCCTGAGAAGGGTTTGGTAGGCTGCAGCTAATCATATGGCACTTGGAGTCTATCGAATGTCTTGACGGACAGGACATTGAGCCCTGCGCCGCCGTCGATGAGGGTCTTGTTGACTTGGACGTTGCTGATGACGGGCGAGCAAAGCATCGGGAGGGCGCCGGCAGTCGCCACGCACTTGAGCTGGTCCGACGAGTTGAAGGTGATGGTGCATTTGGACCACCTGAGCGGGCGCGTGGCCTCGAGCCTGGGAAGGGTCGCATTCACCTCGCGAGCAAACTGCTTGAAGATGCACTTGGATGCTGGGGGTTGAGCTCCGCCCAAGATGCAGGCGATAGCGCACGGTTCCTGGAAGCACCCAGCCCCCTCATACTTATGGTGGTCGTCATTCCTTCTTGGTGGTGGTGGCAGTGGAGGGAGACCACCATTGCCCTGGGGGCGGTCCTCGAGCGGCTGGTCCCTCCAAGCGCCCTCACGAGGCTGGTCCTGCCAACGTGTAACACCCCGGAAGTAACTTTCCATATTTGTAACTCCAACTCTTGCCATTTTCGGCATTGATATATGATATTCCCTCTGTGGTTGGGTTTTCTCCTTTTTGCATTTTGTCCGTGTCATGCATTTTATCATGTCATCATGTGCATCGCATTTGCATACGTGTTCGTCTCATGATTCCGAGCATTTTTCCCGTTGTCCGTTTTGCAATCCGGCACTCCTATCTCCCCCGGCGGTCCCTTTTACGTTTTTCCGTGTGCGGGTACTAAACCTTCTCGAAATGGACCGAGGTTTGTCTAGTGGCCTTGGTATACCACCCGTAGACCACCGGTCAAGTTTCGGGTCATTTGGAGCTCGTTTGGTACTCCAACGGTTAACCGCACTCTCGCAAAGGCCTCTTTTAAGTTGCAGCCCAACACCCCTCCAAAACAGCCCAATAACCCATCTAAGTCACCTCCATGCTCTCCGTCGTTCGATCACGATCGTGTGGCGAAAACTACACCTCATTTGGACTCTCCTAGCTCCTCTATGCCTATTTAAGCAAACCTCCCGAAATCCGGATCATCTCCCGAAACCCTAGCAATTTTGCCCTCGCGCCGCGGACGTCGCCCTGGCGAGCTGAATCCGCCCGCCGCCGCCCTTGTCCATCGCATGGGCCCGAGGCCCACGGGCCGCCTGGCCCTCCGGGCGATCCGCCCGCCCGCCCGCCCGCTTCGCGGCATGCCGAGCCATGGAGCGCCCCCCTCCGCCGCGCTCCGCCCCGCCGGCCGGCCGCGCCGCTTCTGCCGCTCGCCGCCGCCCGCCACCTGCCGGCGCCAGCATCTCCGCCTGGCCGCCCCTTGCCCGCGCCCGCGCCCGTCCGGCTGGCTTCGCCGGCGCCGGCGGCCGACCTCGCCGACCCGGCCGCCGCGCTCCTCCCGCCGGCGACCGCCTCCTCCAGCGAAGCCTGGAGCCAGCAAGGCGCCGGCGCCCGATCCGCCCGATCCGATCGGCCTCGGCCGAGAGCCGCTGACCTCTTCTCCCCTCCCTTTTTTTTTCCTAAGTCATTTGCATCTAGTATTATTTTGTGCAATTTTCAACGTGCTATATCTTCGCATCCGTAGATCCATTTTGCGCGTATAATATGTCAAAATGTTCGCCTCGAAGAGTAGATCATTTCATATCATTGCATCATTTTCATTTGAGCTCATCTTGATGCCCGAAATGCTGTTGGAAGAGTGCTATGTGTTGTTAGTTCCTGTTTCGTAACAGAAGTTGCACTTTTGTTATTTTTGCCATGATTAATGTGTGCACCCTATGAATTTGAGTCCTACATGTGTTTTGTAAAATGCCATGCCATCTTTCCAGGGGTATATGCCATGTATTTTTGTGATCTATGTGGTGACTAGCACAAGCATGCAAAGTAGGCGTCCTGTTGTTGCTGATTTCAGCCCTGTTTTAGCTGATTTTGATGCCATGTTAACTTGATGATACCAAGAGATCTATGCATATTTTGAGATACTTCAGTAAGGGTGTTTTCTAAAACATGTCTTGCTCTATCCATCCATGCCTTTGTTTGCAATTATGGAGTTCCATAGCTTGAGTCAATCGAGCTCTACTTTTGCTATCAAATGTTTCCTGGCAGATTGTATACATGTTATTCAATTTTGCCTAGCTTGTTGTGGTTGATCCATATATGCTATGTTATTGTTCTTGCCATGTATGTCTTCTATGTCATGTCTTCTTGATGTATGTATGCTTAGTTTATCATATAAGGCTCTGTAGTGAGTGCATTGAGCTTGTAAACATGCCCTCTCGTTATCAGTTTTTGACATGTCATGTTGCTGAATCTGTTAACGAGACTTTCAATATTGACATGGGTGTTACTATATTTTCTAGACCTTTTTGGCTTATGGTCAGTAAGGGACTTTTGATCTATGCTTTGAGTAGATTCATGCATGCCATGTTTTGCTATTTTAAGTTCCTGTAGCATGTACTTTTGTTGCTCTGAACATTGCAACCTGATGCTGTTTTTGACATGTCCAGCCTGATAATTTGTGCACTTTTGCCATGCTTGTTTGAACCTGTTATGATGTGAACTAGCCGTAGCTCAGTGCTCATCTTTTGTCGAGCATCATGTGTAGATCACTGCCATGTGCTTTGTTGATACGTTTGGGTGCAGTAGCTTAATTAATTGTTGCTTGCTAAGTGGCATCATGCTGTTAATGGCAGATTTGCGCCATTCTTGTTTTGCTTGCCATTTGCAAACCGTGCATCCGTTTCCGGTGATCTTTATATCGATTTCAACCGAAATCATCTCATCTTTCCAGTGGCATGATTGGTTTTCCAAGTTGATGCCTGGTTCATCATTTACCTTCCGGAGCGCACATACGCATTGCATATCGCATCCCGCATATCATGTCATGTTTTGCATCATGTTGTTTGTGCATTGCACCGTGATTTATTATGGTTCCTTTGTTTGTGTTGTTGCTTTGGGTAGAGTCGGGAGACGAGTACGTGAACGAGGAACCTGTTGAGAACGCTTTCGAAGATCAAGCTTTCGACAACTCTGAGAACATTGCAGGCAAGATGACCATACCCTCGAAATCACTTCTATCTTTGCTATGCTAGTTGCTCGCTCTTTTGCTATGCCTATGCTGCGATGCCTACCACTTGCTATATCATGCCACCCATATTGCCATGTCAGCCCCTAACCATCCTTTCCTAGCAAACCGTTGATTGGCTATGTTACCGCTTTGCTCAGCCCCTCTTATAGCGTTGCTAGCTGCAGGTGAAGCTGAAGTTTGTTCCTTGTTGGAACATGGAGATGTTGTTCCTTTTGGAACATGTTTACTTGTTGGGGATATCACAATATATATATCTGCTATTTAATACATCTATATACTTGGTAAAGGGTGGAAGGCTCGGCCTTATGCCTGGTGTTTTGTTCCACTCTTGCCACCCTAGTTTCCGTCATACCGGTGTTATGTTCCTTGATTTCGCGTTCCTTACACGGTTGGGTGATTTATGGGACCCCCTTGACAGTTCGCTTTGAATAAGACTCGTCCAGCAAGGCCCAACTTTGGTTTTACCATTTGCCACCTAAGCCTTTTCCCCCGGGTTTTCGCGAGCCCGAGGGTCATCTTTATTTTAACCCCGGACCAGTGCTCCTTCGAGTGCTGGCCCGAACCGAAACCTTCTTGGGCCACCACGGGGAAACTCGAGGCTTGGTTTTACTCGTAGCTTGACTTATCCGGATGTGCCCTGAGAACGAGATATGTGCAGCTCCTATCGGGATTTGTCGGCACAATCGGGCGGCTTTGCTGGTCTTGTTTTATTGCTGTCGAAATGTCTTGTAGTCCGGGATTCCGAGATTGATCGGGTCTTCCCGGTAGAAGGAATATCCTTCGTTGACCGTGAGAGCTTATAATGGGCTAAGTTGGGACACCCCTGCAGGGTAATATCTTTCGAAAGCCGTGCCCGCGGTTATGAGGCAGATAGGAATTTGTTAATGTCCGGTTGTAGAAAACCCAAAGTTGACCCCAAATAAAATACACATCAACCGCGTGTGTAACCGTGATGGTCTCTTCTCGGCGGAGCCTGGGAAGTGAACACGGTGTTGGAGTTATGCCTGACGTAAGTAGTTCAGGATCACTTCTTGATCGCTATTAGTTTCACGACCGTGCTTTGCTCCTCTTCTCGCTCTCTTTTGCGTAATAGCCACCATATATGCTAGTCGCTTGCTGCAGCTCCACTTTACTACTCTGTCCTTCCTATAAGCTTAAATAGTCTTGATCTCGCGGGTGTGAGATTGCTGAGTCCCCGCGACTCACCGATACTTCCAAACACAGTTGCAGGTTCCGACGATGCCAGTGCAGGTGACTCAACCGAGCTCAAGTGGGAGTTCGACGAGGAACGTGGTCGCTACTATGTGTCTTTTCCTGATGATCAGTAGTGGTGCCCAGTTGGGACGATTCGGGGATCTGTGTAGCATTTGGGGTATCTTCTTTTATTTTGGTTCCGTAGTCGGACCTTGAGTGTACTCTGAATGATGGATGTTTATTTATGTACTGTGTGAAGTGGCGGCTGTAAGCCAACTATGTATCTCTTTCCCTTATTTATTACATGGGTTGTGTGAAGATTACCTCACTTGCGACATTGCTTTCAATGCGGTTATGCCTCTAAGTCGTGCCTCGACACGTGGGAGATATAGCCGCATCGGGGGCGTTACACAACGGTCCTCACAAGGCCGGTCGCGCCACTCCTGGCAGGGGCCGCGGACGTCCCAGCATCCCCCACCTTGTCCTCCTCCTCCTCGGTCGTAGCCCCAGTTGTTGTGCTCGGGGTGTCGACCAAAGCGTCCATCTCGGATGGCCCTGAGCTCTTGACAATCGTTGGTGTTGTGGCTGTGTACGTTGTGGAAGGCGCAGAACAGACGGCTACTCTTGGACAACTCGGGGTGGTCCTGGCTGTGCTTCGTGTCCAGCTCCGCTGCGAGCACGGCCACCCCCTTGCACTTCACGTCCTTGGCCTTGTCTTTTTTCTCCTATGGGTCGGCAACAGGGAGCTCGAAGAGGGAAAGGCGCCCTTCCTCAGCTCGTGCGCACTTGGTCGCCATGTTGAATGATACGTCTCCAACGTATCTATAATTTTTGATTGCTCCATGCTATATTATCTACTGTTTTGGACATTATTGGGCTTCATTATTCACTTTTATATTATTTTTGGGACTAACCTATTAATCGGAGGCCCAGCCCAGAATTGCTATTTTTTGCCTATTTCAGAGTTTCGCAGAAAAGGAATATCAAACGGAGTCCAAACGGAATGAAACCTTCAGGAACGTGATTTTTAGGAAGAATATGATCCAGGAGACTTGGACCCTACGTCAAGAAACAAAAGAGGAGGCCACAAGGTAGGGGGGTGCGGCCACCCCCCCAGGGCGCGCCCTCCACCCTCGTGGGCCCCTGTTGCTCCACCGACGTACTCCTTCCTCCTATATATACCTACGTACCCCCAAACTATCAGATACGGAGCCAAAAAAACCTAATTCCACCGCCGCAACCTTCTGCATCCACGAGATCCCATCTTGGGGCCTGTTCGAGCTCACGGGGGGGCATCCATCACGGAGGGCTTCTACATCAACACCATAGCCTCTCCGATGAAGTGTGAGTAGTTTACCTCAGACCTTCGGGTCCATAGTTAGTAGCTAGATGGCTTCTTCTCTCTTTTTGGATCTCAATACAATGTTCTCCCCCTCTCTCGTGGAGATCTATTCGATGTAATCTTCTTTTTGCGGTGTGTTTGTTGAGACCGATGAATTGTGGGTTTATGATCAAGTTTATCTCTGAACAATATTTGAATCTTCTGAATTCTTTTATGTATGATTGGTTATATTTGCAAGTCTCTTCGAATTATCAGTTTGGTTTGACCTACTATATTGATCTTTCTTGCAATGGGAGAAGTTCTTAGCTTTGGCTTCAATCTTGCGGTGTCCTTTCCCAGTGACAGTAGGGGCAGCAAGGCACGTATTGTATTGTTGCCATCGAGGATAACAAGATGGGGATTTTATCATGTTGCATGAATTTATCCCTCTACATCATGTCATCTTGCTTAAGGCGTTACTCTGTTTCCATGAACGTAATACTCTAGATGCATGCTGGATAGCGATCGATGAGTGGAGTAATAGTAGTAGATGCAGGCAGGAGTCGGTCTACTTGTCTCGGACGTGATGCTTATATACATGATCATACCTAGATATTCTCATAACTATGCTCAATTCTGTCAATTGCTCAACAGTAATTCGTTCACCCACCGTAAAATATTTATGGTATTGAGAGAAGCCACTAGTGAAACCTATGGCCCCCGGGTCTATCTTCATCATATTAATCTTCCAACACTTAGTTTTCCTTTGCTTTTTACTTTGCTTTTATTTTACTTTGCATCTTTATCACAAAAATACCAAAATATTATCCTATCATATCTATCAGATCTCACTCTCATAAGTGACCGTGAAGGGATTGACAACCCCTTATTGCGTTGGTTGCGAGGAGTTATTTGTTTTGTGTAGGTGCGAGGGACTCGCACGTAGCCTCCTACTGGATTGATACCTTGGTTCTCAAAAACTGAGGGAAATAATTACGCTACTTTGCTGCATCACCCTTTCCTCTTCAAGGGAAAACCAACGCAGTGCTCAAGAGGTAGCAAGAAGGATTTCTGGCGCCGTTGCCGGGGAGGTCTACGCAAAAGTCAACATACCAAGTACCCATCACAATCCCTTATCTCCCACATTACATTATTTGCCATTTGCCTCTCGTTTTCCTCTCCCCCACTTCACCCTTGCCATTTTATTCGCCCTCTCTTTTTCGTTCGCCTTCTTCTTGTTGCCCCTCGCTCTTTCTGTTGTTATGTCTAGAATTGGGGAAATTATTGCCGATATGGACAATAATAATATCATAGAAAATTCTGATGCTCCTGCTGAAGAACCCCCTACCTTGCATACAAAAAGATTTCGAATTGGTAGTGGTAATATTATTAGAAAAGGAGTTATTCAAGATTTCTTTACTTGTGTCGGTGCTTTGCCTTCTATGGGCGGTTCTATTCTTCATAGAACTAGTAGTATTGCAGGCGCTATTGCCATGCTTATAGTTGAACTTGAAAGGCAATTTATGCACATGCATCCTTGCATACAAAGAATTTTCCTAGAATTTTCTAATATCGAGCATTCTTTTGTTAAGTGTGCCGCCACTATCTTTTTGGCTCATGAGTTTAGATTCATAATAAAAGAGGCCAAAGAAATTTTTGTGCATTATAGGGTAGATGCTTGTCATCCTCCCATTGAAGCTATCCTTTTTAATCAAGAAGACATGATGCGTTTACAATCTTTGGGTCATATTGCTTATAATGAAAATCTTAGGAAAAAGGTTCCAGCTGATATTCTAGTTGATAGAATTTCCGAGCTTAACGATGATTTTGCTATTCAGAATAATGGATTAGGTTTTCCTCTTGAACGAAGTCTTGTGACTTTTTGCCAAAAGAATGCTTGTAAAGATGAATTGGTTGTCCAATACAAAGGGCCTAGAGAGGAACCCATACCTCCCGAGATTGATCTTGGGGACTTTTGTCCCATTAAATTTAGCCCTTTTGATTATTTTTGCTTGCCTCAAAGAAAACTTGCTGCTGAACGTAGAGAATATGAGAAAAGTTTTCATGACTTGCCATACTACTATTATGGCAATACCTAGATCTATCCTTGCTTTTATGCCTTGCTATGGGCGTTAAACGATAGCGCTTGTTCGGAGGCAACCCAATTTTATTTTTAGTTTTTGCTTTTTGCTTCTGTTTAGGAATAAATATTTGATCTAGCCTCTGGTTAGATGTGTTTTTATGTTTTAATTAGTGTTTGTGCCAAGTTAAACCTATAGGATCTTCTTGGATGATAGTTATTTGATCTTGCTGTAATTTCCAGAAACTTTCTGTTCATGAAAATAATTGTTAAAAATCACCAGAACGAGATAGAATAGTGGTTCCAATTGCTGATGATCAATAAACAAATTTTCTAGGTCGTCCTATTCTGGCTGATTTTTTGGTGTTCCATAAGTTTGCGTTAGTTACAGATTACTACAGACTGTTCTGTTTTTGACAGATTCTGTTTTTCGTGTGTTGTTTTCTTATTTTGATGAATCTATGACTAGTAAAATAGTTTATAAACCATAGAGAAGTTGTAATACAGTAGGTTTAACACCAATATAAATAAATAATGAGTTCATTACAGTACCTTGAAGTGGTCTTTTGTTTTCTTTCGCTAACGGAGCTCACGAGATTTTCTGTGGAGTTTTGTGTTGTGAAGTTTTCAAGTTTTGGGTGAAAGATTTTGATGGATTATGGAACAAGGAGTGGCAAGAGCCTAATCTTGGGGATGCCCATGGCACCCCCAAGATTATCTAAGTACACCATAAGGCCAAATCTTGGGGATGCCCCGGAAGGCATCCCCTCTTTCATCTACTTCCATCGGTAACTTTACTTGGAGCTATATTTTTATTGACCACATGATATGTGTTTTGCTTGGAGCGTCTTGTATGATTTAAGTCTTTGCTTTTTAGTTTACCACAATCATCCTTGCTGTACACACATTTTGAGAGAGCCATACATGATTTGGAATTTGTTAGAATATTCTATGTGCTTCGCTTATATCTTTTGAGTTATATAGTTTTGCTCTAGTACTTCACTTATATGTTTTAGAGCACGGTGGTGGATTTGTTTTATAGAAACTATTGATCTCTCATGCTTCACTTATATTATTTTGAGAGTCTTAAATAGCATGGTAATTTTCTTAAATAATCCTAATATGCTTGGTATTCAAGATTAGTAAAAACTTTCTTATGAGTGTGTTGAATGCTAAGAAAAGTTTGATGCTTGATAATTGTTTTGAGATATAAAGATGGTGATATTAGAGTCATGCTAATTGAGTAGTTGTGAATTTGAGAAATACTTGTGTTAATGTTCGTGATTCCCGTAGCATGCACGTATGGTGAACCCTTATGTTATGAAGTCGGAGCATGATTTATTTATTGATTGTCTTCCTTATGAGTGGCGGTCAGGGACAAGCGATGGTCTTTTCCTACCAATCTATCCCCCTAGGAGCGCATAATACTTTGCTTTGATAACTTGTAGATTTTTGCAATAAGTATATGAGTTCTTTATGACTAATGTTGAGTCCATGGATTATACGCACCCTTCTTTCTTCCGCCATTGCTAGCCTCTCTATTATCGCGCACTTTTCGCCGGTATAATACACCCACGATATACCTTCCTCAAAACAGCCACCATACCTACCTATCATGGCATTTCTATTGCCATTCCGAGATATATTGCCATGCAACTTTCCACCGTTCCGTTTATTATGACACGCTCCATCATTGTCATATTGCTTTGCATGATCATGTAGTTGACATCGTATTTGTGGCAAAGCCACCGTTCATAATTCTTTCATATATATCACTCTTGATTCATTGCATATCCCGGTACACCGCCGGAGGCATTCATATAGAGTCATATTTTGTTCTAAGTATCGAGTTGTAACTGTTGAGTTGTAAGAAAATAAAAGTGTGATGATCTTCATTTTTAGAGCATTGTCCCAAGTGAGGAAAAGGATGATGGAGACTATGACTCCCCCACAAGTCGGGATGAGACTCCAGACGAAAATATAAAAAATATAAAAAAATTAAGAAAAATGAGAGAAAAAGAGAGAAGGGACAATGTTACTATCCTTTTAACACACTTGTGCTTCAAAGTAGCACCATGATCTTCATGATAGAGAGTCTCTCATTTTGTCACTTTCATATACTAGTGGGAATTTTTCATTATAGAACTTGGCTTGTATATTCCAATGATGGGCTTCCTCAAAATGCCCTAGGTCTTCGTGAGCAAGCGAGCTGGATGCACACCCACTTAGTTTCTTTTGTTGAGCTTTCATATACTTATAGCTCTAGTGCATCCGTTGCATGGCAATCCCTACTCACTCACATTGATATCTATTGATGGGCATCTCCATAGCCTGTTGATACGCCTAGTTGATGCGAGACTATCTTCTCCTTTTTTGTCTTCTCCACAACCACCATTCTATTCCACATATAGTGCTATATCCATGGCTCACGCTCATGTATTGCGTGAAGATTGAAAAAGTTTGAGAACGTCAAAAGTATGAAACAATTGCTTGGCTTGTCATCGGGGTTGTGCATGATTTAAATACTTTGTGTGGTGAATATAGATCATAGCCAGACTATATGATTTTGTAGGGATAACTTTCTTTGGCCATGTTATTTTGAGAAGACATGATTGCTTTGTTAGTATGCTTGAAGTATTATTATTTTTATGTCAATATTAAACTTTTGTCTTAAATCTTTCGGATCTGAATATTCATACCACAATTAAGAAGAATTACATTGAAATTATGCCAAGTAGCACTCCGCATCAAAAATCCTGTTTTTATCATTTACCTACTCGAGGACGAGCAGGAATTAAGCTTGGGGATGCCTGATACGTCTCCAACGTATCTATAATTTTTTATTGCTCCATGCTATATTATCTACTGTTTTGGACATTATTGGGCTTTATTATTCACTTTTATATTATTTTTGGGACTAACCTATTAACCGGAGGCCCAGCCCAGAATTGCTATTTTTTGCCTATTTCAGAGTTTCGCAGAAAAGGAATATCAAACGGAGTCCAAACGGAATGAAACCTTCGGGAACTTGATTTTTAGGAAGAATATGATCCAAGAGACTTGGACCCTACGTCAAGAAACAAAAGAGGAGGCCACGAGGTAGGGGGCGCGCCCTCCACCCTTGTGGGCCCCCTGTTGCTCCACCGACGTACTCCTTCCTCCTATATATACGTACGTACCCCCAAACGATAAGATACGGAGCCAAAAACCTAATTCCACCGCCGCAACCTTCTGTACCCAAGAGATCCCATCTTGGGGCCTATTCCGGAGCTCCGCCGGAGGGGGCATCCATCACGGAGGGCTTCTATATCAACACCATAGCCTCTCCGATGAAGTGTGAGTAGTTTACCTCAGACCTTCGGGTCCATAGTTAGTATCTAGATGGCTTCTTCTCTCTTTTTGGATCTCAATACAATGTTCTCCCCCTCTCTCCTGGAGATCTATTCGATGTAATCTTATTTTTGCGGTGTGTTCGTTGAGACCGATGAATTGTGGGTTTATGATAAAGTTAATCTATGAACAATATTCGGATCTTCTGAATTCTTTTATGTATGATTGGTTATCTTTGCAAGTCTCTTCGAATTATCAGTTTGGTTTGGCCTACTAGATTGATCTTTCTTGCAATGGGAGAAGAGCTTAGCTTTGGGTTCAATCTTGCGGTGTCCTTTCCTAGTGACAGTAGGGGCAGCAAGGCATGTATTGTATTGTTGCCATCAAGGATAACAAGATGGGGTTTTTATCATATTGCATGAATTTATCCCTCTACATCATGTCATCTTGCTTAAGGCGTTACTCTGTTTCCATGAACTTAATACTCTAGATGCATGCTGGATAGCGGTCGATGAGTGGAATAATAGTAGTAGATGCAAGCAGGAGTCGGTCTACTTGTCTCGGACGTGATGCCTATATACATGATCATACCTAGATATTCTCATAACTATGATCAATTGTGTTAATTTCTCAACAGTAATTCATTCACCCACCATAAAATACTTATGCTCTTGAGAGAAGCCACTAGTGAAACCTATGGCCCCCGGGTCTATCTTCATCATATTAATCTTCCAACACTTAGTTATTTCCTTTGATTTTACTTTGTTTTATTTTACTTTGCATCTTTATCACAAAAATACCAAAAATATTATCCTATCATATCTATCAGATCTCACTCTCATAAGTGACCGTGAAGGGATTGACAACCCCTTATCGCGTTGGTTGCAAGGAGTTATTTGTTTTGTGTAGGTGCGAGGGACTCGCGCGTAGCCTCCTACTAGATTGTTACCTTGGTTCTCAAAAACTGAGGGAAATACTTACGCTACTTTGCTGCATCACCCTTTCCTCTTTAAGGGAAAACCAACGTAGTGCTCAAGAGGTAGCATTGAACATCTCCAGAGCCATGCACAACTCCTAGTGGATGGGGAGCTCCTCCTTCATCTTGACGTCATGGACGCCATCGGAAAACGCTGAGATGATGGCCTCGTCCGTCACCTTGGGGATCTTGAGGCGAACGCTGTTGAAACGCTGGATGTACTTCTGCAGGGTCTCTCCTGGCTGCTGCTTAATGCGGTGCAGGTCACCCGCGGCCGGAGGGCGGTCGCGAGTGCCCTGGAAGTTGGCGACGAAGCGGTCACGCATCTCACCCCAGGAAAAGATTGAGCCCGGGGGCAAGTTCAGGAGCCACAAGCGAGCACCATCCTTGAGAGCCATGGGGAACCAATTCACCATGACTTTCTCATCACTGTTGGCCTCCTCGATGCTCAGCTCATGGAGCTACAAGAACTCTGCAGGGTCGGGGGTGCCGTCATAGCGAGGAGGCAGGTCTGGCTTGAACTTGCCTGACCAAACAACGCTACGCAGCTTTGGAGTGAAGGCGTGGCAGCCTGATGTGGCCACCAGGGCCCTTTGCAGAGGCGGAGCCTGCTCTTGATGCCCGTGCACCGCCACCGCAGGCGGCACACGGTCTTGATGTGGTGGCGCCGGGAGCGCAGGAGCATTTTCTTGCGGCCGAGGAACTTCTTGGCAGCTTCCTTCTTCGCAAGCGGGCTCCCGGCGTGGTGGGTCGCGCCGAGGGCCACGCGTCTTGGCACCAGGGCGCCGTCTTGGTGCAGAGGTGGCGGAGGCGCTCTATGGGCTATGTCACATGCGTCTGGAGGAGGACAAGGTAGCGAGAGAGACAGGACAGGTGAGCCCCTAGCGGCGCTAACGAGCTCGGGGATGCGGACCAGCCAGTCCTCGTAGAGGTCGTCGACCTAGCGGTAGCGTAGGAGCTCTCGTGCCATGAGCAGCCTTGCCTGCGCGTCCGTGGGCGCGCGGCGAGTGTGGGACGATGAGCCGGCCGGAGTCAGCGACGGGGTAGCGGTGCGGCCATCCGCCGCACCAAGGGGTGCAGCGAAGATGCTTGCTGCTCGTTTCCCGCCGGGCCGGTGGCGGCGTTGGCGGCGGGTGACGGAGAATGACGGGTAGGCCCGCCGACAGGGGATGTCTGAGCGACGAGGGTGGCCAGGGCAGCCTGGCGCTCCGCGCGAGCCCGACGCGCGTCTGCCATGGGCGTGGTGGAGCGGTGGAGCGTGGATCGATGAAAGGAAAGCTTCAGCACACCCCTACCTGGCGCGCCAAATGTCGAATTGCAGGTTCCAAAAAAACCCTCAAGATTCGAACTCTGGGGTGTGCACGAAGATCTCTCCCTCTCCCTAGCTCACTGACTCACCACGATCTCGAAGATCTGCTCGTCGAACTCGAAGAACAAGGGACACAAGAGTTTATACTGGTTCGGGCCACCGATGTGGTGTAATACCCTACTCCAGTGTGGTGTGGTGGATTGCCTTGTAGGCTGAGGATGAACAAGTACAAGGGAAGAACAGCCTCCTGAGGAGAGGTGTTCTTGAGCTTGATGAGCCTGTGTGTGTGCGAGGGTGGAATGGATCTGATCCAAAGTCCTCATCCCCCCAACTATGGCGGTGGCTAGTCCTATTTATAGAGGCCCCGGTCCTCTTCCGAAATGTTAGGTGGGAACGAGGGTCCTTAGACTTGCCTGCCTGTGGCCCACAGCGTGGCTAAGCAGGAGGTCGTACGGCCCATCTTCATCAACAAGGCATCCAAGACCTTCGCGAGGGTCCAAGCTTCGCGAGGCGGATGACGCAAGACCTCCTCTGGAGTGGCCTAGCCAGGCAGGCTCACTAGGAGCGGAGATATCAAGGCGGGGCAAACCTCACGAGGCACTCGTGACGTGAGCCATGACGAACGGTGCTAGGCGGGCGCCAGTGCGCGCAGCGTCCCCATTTCCTCTTTAGTGCTAAGGAGGCAAACGCAGGTGAAGAGTACCGAGGCATCAGGCAAAGGTTGCCATATTGGTGTAACGAGACCAAGACCAGGAGGACGGCCAGGCGGAGGTCATCGTGGAGCCCAAGACAGCGTCACCCCAGGGCCTTTTCGCAGGCGAAGACCGCTTTTGTCAGGATAGCTTGTACTAGCTGTCCCCCTTCAAATTTGCCCGCCGTTGTTGGCTCCCTTCCCGCTCAACATTTGGGAAGAGGACCAGGGCCTGTATAAATAGGACTAGCCACCGCAGCATCGAGGGGATCGAGTAGTTCATCGACTCCTCACACCACAAGTTCATACACACAAGAAAACCTCAACCTCAGGAGGCTGTTCTTCCTTTGTACTGTTCAACATCAGCCCAAGAGGCAATCCACCACCACCAGACTGGAGTAGGGTATTACACCACAACGGTGGCCCGAACCAGTATAAACCTCGTGTCACTTTCCGTGTTGTGAGTTCATCGAGTTCGTCCGCAAGATCTTAGTTAGCTAGAGCGCAGATCGGTAGGAGGGAAAGACTTCGCGCACACCCCAGTGTTCGAACCTTAAGGGTTTGCTGTAACCCCACATTCGACATTTGGCGCGCCAGGTAGGGGTGCGCCGGAGATCCTCTCCACCAATCTGCGCCCTGTACCTCCATGCTTTGCTCCCATGGCAGGAGCGTCGCCATCCACCTCTGCGACCGACGGCGGCAGCAGGGAGTCTGGGTACCGAGCCCTGGCCCCGCCCTGTGGCGAGTGCAGTGGCCGACCAAGTTCAAGCCAGAGATGCCGCCGTGTTATGACGGCACGGCAGATCCGGCGCCGTTCCTGCTGGCATACGAGAAGGCCGTCCTTGAAGCCGGAGGCGACGACAAGATCATGGCCAACTGGTTCCCCATGGCCCTCACCGGCGAGCCAGGCGTCTGGCTGCTCAACCTCCCAGGATCCACGGTGGCGTCCTGGGAAGAACTCCGCAACCTCTTCGTCGCATGCTACTCGGCGCCGGCGCACCATGCAGTCGCGGTGCTGCTGGGTGGCTCCAAGCCTTTCCTCCGTCAGATTGGAGCAGCCTCCAAGCGACCAGGGATTCCACTGGATTGGGCTGCGCCGGAGGCCGACCTCACCTTCGAATCAGAAGACCACCCGGGCTCCACCGCCGGCTCCGGCATGCTCCCAATGCTCTGCACGCCTACCGTCTGCAACATGGCCATCACCAAGACCCTCATCAATGGCGGCGCCGGCCTCAACTTGCTCTCTGTAGAAGCCTTCAGCCTCCTCCACGTGCCGCCCGAGAGGCTCAACCTCAACAAGCCTTTTTCGGGAGTAGGCGGTGGAGCTGCCCACTCCCTGGGGCAGATCTGCCTCCCCGTCACCTTTGGCACACGCGACAACTACCGCACAGAGCTGGTGGACTTCGACATCGCCCGCATATGCCTCACGTACAACGCCATACTCGGGTACCCGGCTCTTGCTCAGTTCATGGCGGCGACTCACCCGGCCTACAACCTCATGAAGATGCCAGGGAGCAAGAGCGTCCTCACCATCAAGGGGGACACTAAGGAGGTAGTGACGGTGCTCCAGCTCACCTTCAAGGCCACGGCAGCAGCGCAAATAGCCGGAGCCCGTACGCCCGAGGCCAAGGAGACCGCGCCTGCCAAGAAGAAGCAGTTGTTCACCCAAGACAAGGAGGAAACCAAGCAGGTGCCAGTCGACGAGGACGGGTCTTCAGGAGCCACCTTTACCATAGGAACCAGCCTTGACCCGGGACAAGAAGAAGCCTTGGTGAGGTTTTTGCGCGCGAACAAGGAGATATTCGCATGGGAGCCCAATCAGCTGGTAGGGGTCCCGAGAGAGGTGATCCAGCATCATCTAAGGGTGTGCCCCAACATGCGCCCCGTGAAGAAGCGGGCGAGACGGCAGTCCGCCGAGAAGCAGGCCCTCATCGTCCAAGAGACACGCAAGCTAGAGGCGGCTGGCACCATTCGAGAAGTTCGGTACCCTGATTGGCTGGCAAACCCCGTCGTGGTACCAAAGAAAGGTGGGAAGGAATGGATGTGCGTTGACTTCACCAACCTCAACAAAGCCTGCCCCCAAGATCCATTCCCCCTTCCGCGCATCGATCAAATCATCGACTCCACCGCCGAGTGCGATTTGTTATGTTTCCTGGACGCGTTCTCTAGATACCATCAGATCAAGATGGTGGTGGAGGATCTGGAGAAGACGGCCTTCTTGACACCGTGTGGGGTGTATTGCTACACCTGCATGCCTTTCGGCCTCCACAACGCGGGCGCAACCTTTCAGCGGCTGATGTACATCGCCTTGGGGCGGCAGCTCGGGAGGAACACAGAGGCCTATGTTGATGACATAGTAGTCATATCTTGCGAGGCGAGGACGTTGATTCAAGACTTGGAGGAGACCTTTGAAAGTTTGTGCCGGGTGAACCTGAGGCTTAACCCGGAGAAGTGCGTGTTCGGCGTCCCCTCCGGCAAGCTAGTAGGGTTCCTTGTATCCCACAGAGGGATCGAGGCGAACCCGGAGAAGATTAAGGCCATCGAATACATGAGCCCTCCACAGACCCTCAAGGAGATGCAGAAGCTAGCGGGGCGGGTGACCGCGTTAGGGCGTTTCATCTCCAAGTTAGGCGAGCACGCTTTACCCTTATTTAAGCTCATGAAGAAGAAAGGCCCCTTTGAGTGGACCCTGGAGGCCGACCGGGCCTTCCAAGAACTCAAGAAATACCTCACCAGCCCCCCGGTGATGGTGGCGCCACGGCCTCTCGAACCTCTGGTACTTTACCTCGCCGCCACCCCGTACTCCACCAGCGCGGCGCTGGTGGTGGTTCGGGAGGAGCGCCAAGACAAGGGAGTGCTGCACCAAGCCCGAGCTGATGCGATGCAGGGTCAGGAAGGCACGGCAGGACCGTCAGTAGTGGAGCACCAAGCTCAGCAGGGCAACGCCACAGAAGCTCCCGAGGACGGTCAGATCTCAGGAAACCCCCCGCCTCAGGATACGCCACAATCTCCGTAGGACCCGAGCCTTAACAGTGCGCCAACCCTCGTCGAACACCCGGTGTACTTCGTCAGCACCGTACTGCGGGACGTGAGGGCACGCTGCCCCATGCCGAAGAAGCTCCTGCTCGCACTCCTGGTGGCCTCGCGCAAGCTACGACATTATTTCCAAGGGCACCCCATCAAGGTCGTCTCATCTTACCCATTGGAGAGGGTATTCATGAACCCAAACTCGGCCGGAAGGGTCACTGAATGGAACATTGAGCTGCAAGCATTCCAGCTGGAGTGAGGAAGGAGAAGACCGGTCCACCTCCCCAGGGAGTGAGGCACCAGACGGCTAGGTCATGCATTTCGATGGCGCCTTTGCGCACCAGGGCGCGGGGGCTGGAGCAGTGATCATCTCGCCCACTCAGGACAAGCTCTACTACGCCGTGCAACTCTCCTTCCAGCACGGCGAGAAGGTCTCCAACAATATCGCAGAATACGAAGGCCTCATAGCTGGTCTGAAGGCTGTGGTGGCTCTAGGAGTGAAGCGCCTCACTGTCAAGGATGACTTGCAGCTCCTCGTCAACTTCTCCAACAAAGTATATGAGCCGAAGGATGAGCACATGGAGGCCTACCTTGCGGAGGTGCGCAAGATGGAAAAGCAGTTCTCGGGCCTAGAGCTGCAGCATGTTCCCCGGGGCACCAACAAGGAAGCCGAAGACATCGCCAATAGAGGATCCAAGCGGCAGCCGCAAGAGCCCGGCGTCTTCGAAGAGCGGCTCTTCCATCCCTCGGCTGCGCCACCTCTGTCAAGCACGGCTCAGCCTCGGGAGGAGCTCCCACAGCCCCCGGCCACGGGATCCCCAGCTTGTGGCCCAACCTCAGGAGCTCGGCTACTCTTGGCGCTTGAGCCCCAGGAGGAGTGCTGGACCAAGGAATTCAAGGAGTACCTGATGCACGGGACGCCGCCGGAGAAGGAAGAAGACGTGGAGCGCGTGGCCCGGTAGGCCACAGCATACTGCATTCAAGACGACGAGTTGTCTAGGAAACGGCCGAACGACGTCACGCTGCGCTGCATCTCTAGCGATCAAGGAAGGGAGCTGCTGATTGACATACACGGCGGGGACTGCGGACATCACTCATCGTCACGGACCCTCTTCGGCAAGGTGTTCTACGGCGGATTCTATTGGCCCACATCACTCAACGATACAGCCGAGCTGGTGAAATCTTATGAAGCTTGCCAATTCCACGCCAAGCAGATCCATCAGCCTGCGCAGGGCCTCCAAACCATTCCGCTCACGTGGCCGTTCGCAGTCTGGGGGCTGGACATCTTGGGCCCGTTCCCACATGCTCCAGGGGGCTACCGCTATGTCTACGTCGCCATCGACAAGTTCACCAAGTGGGCGGAAGTGGAAGCCGTCCGTACCATTCCAGCCGGCTCTGCCGTCAAGTTCATCAAGGGCCTCGTGAGCCGCTTCGGGGTTCCTGCTACCTCTTGAGCACTGCGTTGGATTTCCTTGAAGAGGAAAGGGTGATGCAGCAGAGTAGAGTAAGTATTTCCCTCAGTTTTTGAGAACTAAGGTATCAATCCAGTAGGAGGCTACACGCAAGTCCCTCGTACCTACACAAAACAAATAGCTCAACACAACCAACGCGATTAGGGGTTGTCAATCCCTTCACGGTCACTTACGAGGGTGAGATCTGATAGAGATGATAGATAATATTTTTGGTATTTTTGATATAAAGATGCAAGGTAAAATAAAAAGGCAAAGTAAAAAAGCAAAGCAATAATAAAGTGATTGAAGATTGATATGATGAGAATAGACCCAGGGCCATAGATTTCACTAGTGGCTTCTCTCAAGAGCATAAGTATTCTACGGTGGGTGAACAAATTACTGTTAAGCAATTCACAGAAGTGAGCATAGTAATGAGAATATCTAGGTATCATCATGTATATAGGCATCACGTCCGAGACAAGTAGACCGACTCCTGCCTGCATCTACTACTATTACTCCACTCATCGACCGCTATCCAGCATGCATCTAGAGTATTAAGTTCAAGAAAACAGAGTAACGCCTTAAGCAAGATGATATGACGTAGAGGAATAAATTCATGCAATATGATAAATACCCCATCTTGTTATCCTCGATGGCAACAATACAATACGTAACTTGTTGCCCCTACTGTCACTGGGAAAGGACACCGCAAGATTGAACCCAAAGCTAAGCACTTTTCCCATTGCAAGAAAAACCAATCTAGTAGGCCAAACAAAACTGATAATTCGAAGAGACTTGCAAAGATAACCAATCATATATAAAAGAATTCAGAGAAGATTCAAATATTGTTCATAGATAATCTTGATCATAAATCCACAATTCATCGGTCTCAACAAACACACCGCAAAAAGAAGATTACATCGAATAGATCTCCACAAGAGAGGGGGAGAACATTGTATTGAGATCCAAAAAGAGATAAGAAGCCATCTAGCTACTAACTATGGACCCGAAGGTCTGAGGTAAACTACCCACACTTCATCGTAGAGGCTATGGTGATGATGTAGAAGCCCTCCATGGTGGATTCCTTCCATGGAGCTCTAACAGGCCCCAAGATGGGATCTCGTGGAGTACAGAAGGTTGCTGGCGGTGGAATTAGGTTTTGGCTCCGATCGATCGCTTTGGGGTGCGAGGTATATATACGAGGAAGGAGTACGTCGGTGGAGCAACGGGGCCCACGAGGCGGGGGCGCGCCAAGGGGGGCGCCCACCTCGTGGCCGCCTCCTCCTTTCTTAACGGAGGGTCCAAGTCTCTGGATCATATTTGTTGAGAAAATCACGTTCTGAAGGTTTCATTCCGTTTGGACTCTTGTTTGATATTCCGTTTCTTCAAACATCAAATAGGCAAAAACAGCAATTGCAATTTGGGCCTCGTTAATAGGTTAGTCCCAAAAGTAATTAAAAGTGGAAAATAAAGCCCAATATGGTCCAAAACAGTAGATAATGTAGCATGGAGCAATCAAAAATTATAGACACGTTGGAGACGTGTAACACCCCAAAATTTTAAGCTTGTTTTTTTTAATTAAAATTTTGCCAGGAAATTAAATTTTTATTTTTCTAGATTTATTCTTGATCTCAGAGCCTCTCTTTTCCCGTAAGTTGTGGAGTTTTCACCCCTAGTAAAAACTTTCCTATTATTATTGGACTTGTTTACCCTCTCAAATAAAACAATTCTTTTATTAGTGGGATTATCTATATAATTATTTTCCCCTAAGCTTTATTTCTCTAAATTGGTTTTTCATACGTTTAGGACCCCATTTGCACTACAACCCTTTGATAAATTCTTTTAAAAATCCCACCAAAATTTGGGGATGTCATGTGATGTTTTTAAATCACTTTTATGCAAAAATATATTTCATTCTTTGGATATTTTGAGCTCTACATCAAATTTTCAAATCTGGTCCAGTGGGCAATTTTTCACTACAACCTATTTAAATATTTCTTTAAAACTTCTACTAAAAATTTGGGATGTCAGTAGGAGTACATTATTCAACTTTATGCAAAAATCCAGGGATGTTCTTTGAAAGATTTGAGTGAATCATCCTCATCTTCATTCTGGTGCAACTTGGTGATTTGTATTGCAACCATCTTCTAACTTGCTCCTCTACCCATGAGCTTTCTCCCGCTTGTAGTACACCTTACCAAACCCTTAAGTCCAGGAGACTGGACCCATTGGGAGATTTTTGGTCCATGCAATGATGCAATTTACCTTCTGTCCAGAACTAAGGTTTTGAAAAACTTCCACTAGCAAGTTTCTTCTTTTGCCCAAATGACCTTACCACCCTCTTTTGCAATTAAAGAGACACTAGCCTGGAGAGTTTGGACACCCCAAGAAATGCCTAAGTGCCCTTGGCATTTTGTCAAACACCTTATGGGCATGATCAGTTTTGGCATAGTCTCTGATCTGTGCAATGAACCTGCTTCCTTTGCCTAACCACCTTGTCCACTAAACTCCTAGACACTCCTAACCTAGGTCGCTAAGTGCCAGCCTCACCCAAGCCCAGAGCAAGCACGGCTTTTCGCCGAGCACACAGGTGGGCGTGCTCTAGGCGCGCCCAGAGCGCGCGTTTTGCACGTGCCGCGCCCGAGCCGCCGCGCCCCTGGCCTGTTTCCCCGAGCTTATCCAATCACTCTGCCGCTCGCAGCGTAGGGCCAAGCCTCGACACGTACATCCCCACGAGCACCA
Organism: Aegilops longissima; assembly: GCA_021605205.1. Taxonomy (NCBI): domain Eukaryota; kingdom Viridiplantae; phylum Streptophyta; class Magnoliopsida; order Poales; family Poaceae; genus Aegilops; species Aegilops longissima. Next base: position 327,442,718 of record CM038677.1, read on the forward strand.
CAGCCCCTCGCCATGTCTCCGGCAAGCCAGAAGCTAGCCGCCACTGCCGCCCGACAGCCTCTGCACTGGTCGGCGCCGCCGGCCGCTCCCGCTTCGCGCCGGCTCGCCCGAGCAAAGTGCCGCTCGTCCGCTAGCTCCTGCTGCCATCCCCAGCCCCGACACGGTGCCCTGCAAGCTACAGAATGGTGGTCCGCCGTCGTTCTTATCCGGCCGCCGCAAACCGACCTAGCCGCGCTATAAGTAGGGGCCCCCGAGCATGTCCAGCCACTCAGGCGACCTCAGGCCACCCCCATGGCACCCCCACAGTCAGCAATTGTCGGGGGGAAGCCATCTTCCCCGACTCCGGCCGGTTCGGCCGCCGCCACGTCCCAGCTCCGTTCACCGCAACCAGATCCCCTCCCGTCCAACCAGTGCCACCAACCTTCTCCCCTCGCCCCTGCGGAGCCGCCCAGCACCTCAAACACGATCGAAAGCCACCGTAGTTCAAACCTCTAAAACTCCCGAAGCCACCGGCCACCGCGAAGCTCGCCGCCGACGACTCACTCCGTCCCCGCCGGCAAGTCGACCACCGGAAGGACCGACCTGATCTTATGGATCCATCTCGTCCTTGATCCCCGTGGGATGCCTCCGTTCGCCGGAGGCGATCGCCGGAGCTCCGCCTCTGTTCGGTCGGAGGAGACGACGTGCGCGTGGACTGGTCAAACCTGACCAGTGGCCAGGTAGGCCCACTGTCAGTGACCCAGCGCCGGTCCATGCTGGATAAGCAAAGGCGTATTCCCAGAGTACGTCTTCGACGTGTATTTATCCGAAGCGTTTTTCTTTTTTTGTTTTTTTTTAACCAGAAATTTGACTAAACTTTGAGTGGCTATATCTTTTTAAATAAAACACCAAATGAGTTGATTCTTTTTCCTACCTCTCTCAAATTTAGTCTAGTTTATTTTAAGATTTATTTGAAAAAAATTCAGACAACTTATATGCACTGTTTTTGAAGTATGTGTTATTTGAATATTTTTAAAAATTGGATTTTTGGCGAAGAAGAAAACTTTCAAAAGTTTTAGGATGCCCCCTGTCTCTACACAACTTGAAGGCAAGCATTCTGAACCCTGGCATAATATTTTTGTGTGTTAGTTGGCACGCTTATAACACCGCCCTAATACGGAGATCACGTTATTTTATGTGGTGACGCGATCATTTGCTTGAATTGCATATTAGTGATTTCCTTGCTGTTGGAAATGAATATACTTGTGATGGTAATCATCCTCATGTGCCTTGCATGCATGCCGGAAAAGAATCCGGGAAAGCTTCTGCCTTGGGTAGGCATGAGCTTGTCGCCGGTCTCCGTCGGGACGGTTATGTCCGGTATGGCATAGTAAGGTATAATGAGTGGTGATTCTGTTGGTTGAAATATTTTGTTACACATATCATGCAGGGAATTTATAATCCTCCTGAGTCGACCGTAGATCGAGTCTTGTTCCAGCAACCCCCATACTTGTTTCGTACTACCACTTGCCCTGCCGCAGGTAGGGTGCGTTTCAGTAAGTTGTCAACCCCTTTCTTGGCACACACCGTACAGAGAGGCCACGGTGGAAGATACCGATTGCAGCCGGTAGGCAGGCCACCTGGTCCGGGGGCATGGGTGTTTCCGGTTGGGACCGAGAGGGGGGCACCACTTAGAGCGCGCGATATAAATTTGATCCCATGCTACGCGAGGTTGTAGCCTCCCCACTTAGAGTTTTGCTTGACACGTGTCGTGGGTGATTCCAGACACTGGTAAGTTAAGCTGGTGTGTGCAAGTCAGGTGTGTTTTCAATTAAAAGACCGTAGACGGAATTAGTCCCGATGGACTAAAGAAATCCGTTACTCGTGGGTAAAGAGTACACCCTCTGCAGAGGTTAAATCTATTCGAATAGCCGTGTCCATGGTTAAGGACTACAGTCTGGGATGGGTCGAGTGTCGGTCCTAGTGTCGGTCTTCGGAGGAGAAACTACTAAACCAGAACATGAATCATGACGTGTGACATATGATGATTATGATTATTATTATTATGGACTAACCCCTTTATATTATTTGAAGTATTGAGTATCCCTGGGACGGTTCTACCTCCTGGATATTCACTATGACTGTATTTACTTTATGAGCCCTTATGTGGTGTCGCGCAGACGCCCGACTGTGGCATGCTTATTATTTATTTATGAGCCCTTTATGTGGTGTCGTTGAGACGCCCGACTGTGGCATGCTTATTATTTATTTATGAGCCCTTTATGTGGTGTCGCTTAGACGCCCGACTGTGGCATGCTTATTGCTTACATTATAAGCCCTTTATGTGGTGTCGCTCAGACGCCCGACTGAGGCACGCTCGTTATTTACTATCCTTTCGAGGCGTCGCTTCAGACACCCGATCGGTGCATTTCATTACTACCCTATTATTGCATATTCATGTTGTATATAAATAACCTACTTGCATGCATCGGGGATATTGTTTTATGATCGACGTTGTGAGCACGAATATTTGATTGCATGATTATCATTTATATTATACCGTGTTCATAATGTTTGCGAGTACATTCAAAGTACTCACTGGCTTGTCCTCGCTATTGTCTTGGCTAGATTTCTTGCATAGAGAGGAGGCGTTGCGATGACCGCCCGAACCTAAGCAACGGTGACAAACAGCCTCGCGAAGATAGGAGTTAACTGGTCACTGTTCTCGTGGGAAATGGAGTCCCATAGACACCGATGATCCACAAACCGCTTCGCCATCAACCACTAGAAACCATTTGTTGTACTTATAGGCCAGAATGGTCTTGTACTACATATTTTGTATTTTGCTTGGAATTTCTGTATCAAGTTGGTGCCAAATCAGCTAACAGTAATCCTGGGGCTGGTGAGCACAAGGGCCATTTTCTGGGAAATCAATACCCGGAAAACCGGTCGTGACAAACTTGGTATCAGAGCCAGGCTGACCATTGGCTAATCCTATCTTAGCCAGGTCGAAAAACTTAGGCAAACCAACCCACCAGACCTTAACCAAAACCCCAGCCAAGCTTCTCGTGCAAGATAGCCACACAGGGACCCCGACACTTTTGGCAGTCGGTGCCCAACCTATCAGCCTAGCCTGTCAATCGCGCGCCAGTGACCGACACCTAAATTGTCCCATTCGCAAGCGTATGAAGGAAGACTCCGTCCCCTTTTTCTATAAAAAGGGCATGCTAGCCGCAACTCAGCACCACACAAACTCTTTCCCCAAACAAGCCATAATGCCTGGCCCCGTCGTGCACAATGAGACCACAGCAAACAACCTTGGAGGTTTTGTGACCGTGCTCGCGAACCTCACCCGTCGTGCCTTTGCATTAGAAGAGCCCCAAGAATACGTTGTGTACCAAGGACCCATGGGCGGTGAAAGCCGTCAATTCTGGGCCACTGTGCACATCTACGGTAGGGGTCTGTCACCAGAACGCCCCTACAGGTTCACCGGAAGGACAACTTCCTTTGAGCCACAATCCATCCAACTAGCTGCTCGAGAGGCTATAGTTCAACTCCGGCATTTGTCGCCCAGAGTTAACTATCGCTCGTTCTACTACTACCCCAGCCGTAACGGATATGGTAGACCACCCCAAGTTGCCAATGGAGATCACGAGACGAATCTTTCCTTGTTGCACCTAGTGCGCTATGTAAGTGCACTAGAGGATATGTTCGATCAAATCACCATTGATCTGATCGCAGCTCGTGGAGAGCTGATTTGCCGAGCCCCGGCAAGAAGAGAGGATGAGCCCGACGCCGACAACCCAGTCGTGCTGTTCGGACAACAGATCGAGACCTTGAGGTCTGCCCCAGCCATCGACCAAAATACCTTGATCACCCCAGAAGTGCTTCGTCGCCTTTTGGGAACACGCTCCAACGGGATTGTGGCCAACAATCCCCGAGATGGCCATCATCGCTACCCCGACCCTGCAGTTCCTCAACCCCCTCCAGCTAATCCTGACGGTGAGAACCGTGGAGAAACTTCGACGTCCGCAAGGCAAGCCCGCTTAGATATTAACGAGGTAGACTGAGTCACCCGAGCAGTACCAAGTCTTAGTATGTCCTCGCCTTGTAACTGTGTGATCCTATATCACCGTAATTAAATACTGTTTGCCTGTGCACCCCTATTTTTGTAATAGCCATGCATGAGTATGTTGATGTGCGACTGCGTTTTTAATCTCGGGCATAGCTGCCAAAGACCAACCTCGACGACGCAAGTTTGTACTATGAATAAACCTTTTGGTTTCAGCTAACAGGAATGATATTTTCAAAACAACCCTTAACAAATCTCGAGGACGATATTTTTCTTAAGGGGGGTAGTGTTGTAACAACCCAAAATTTTAACCTTGTTTTTTAATTAAAATTTTGCCAGGAAATTAATTTTTTATTTATCTGGATTTATTCTTGATCTCAGAGCCTCTCCTTTCCCGTAAGTTGTGGAGTTTTCACCCCTAGTAAAAACTTTCCAATTATTATTGGACTTGTTTACCCTCTCAAATAACACAATTCTTTTATCAGTGGGATTATCTATATAACTATTTTCCCCTGAGCTTTATTTCTCTAAATTGGTTTTTCATACGTTTAGGACCCCATTTGCACTACAACCCTTTGATAAATTCTTTTAAAAATCCCACCAAAATTTGGGGATGTCATGTGATGTTTTTAAATCACTTTTATGCAAAAATATATTTCATTATTTGGATATTTTGAGCTCTACATCAAAATTTCAAATCTGGTCCAGTGGGCAATTTTTCACTACAACCTATTTAAATATTTCTTTAAAACTTCTACTAAAAATTTGGGATGTCAGTAGGAGTATATTATTCAACTTTATGCAAAAATCCAGGGATGTTCTTTGAAAGATTTGAGTGAATCATCCTCATCTTCATTCTGGTGCAACTTGGTGATTTGTACTACAACCATCTTCTAACTTGCTCCTCTACCCATGAGCTTTCTCCTGCTTGTAGTACACCTTACCAAACCCTTAAGTCCAGGAGATTGGACCCATTGGGAGATTTTTGGTCCATGCAATGATGCCATTTACCTTCTGTCCAGAACTGAGGTTTTGAAAAACTTCCACTAGCAAGTTTCTTCTTTTGCCCAAATGACCTTACCACCCTCTTTTGCAATTAAAGAGACACTAGCCTGGAGAGTTTGGACACCCCAAGAAATGCCTAAGTGCCCTTGGCATTTTGTCAAACACCTTATGGGCATGATCAGTTTTGGCATAGTCTCTGATCTGTGCAATGAACCTGCTTCCTTTGCCTAACCACCTTGTCCACTAAACTCCTAGACACTCCTAACCTAGGTCTGCTAAGTGCCAGCCTCACCCAAGCCCTGTAGCAAGCACTGGCTTTTCGCCGAGCACCTGGTGGGCATGCTCTGGGCGCGCCCAGAGCGCGCGTTTTGCACATGCCGCGCCCGAGCCGCCGCGCCCCTGGCCTGTTTCCCCGAGCTTATCTAATCACTCTGCCGCTCGCAGCGTAGGGCCAAGCCTCGACACGTACACCCCCACGAGCACCACAGCCCCTCGCCACGTCTCCGGCAAGCCAGAAGCTAGCCGCCACGACAGCCTCTGCACTGGTTGGCGCCGCCCGAGCCGCTCCCGCTCGCCAGCTCGCCCCTGGAGCAGTGCCCGCTCGTCCGCTAGCTCCTGCCGCCATCTCCAGCCCCGACACGGTGCCCTGCAAGCTACAGAACGGCGGTCCGCCGTCGTTCTTATCCGGCCGCCACAAACCGACCTAGCCGCGCTATAAGTAGGGGCCCCCGAGCACGTCCAGCCACTCAGGCGACCGCAGGCCACCCCCATGGCACCCCCACAGTCAGCAATCGTCGGGGGCCAGGCGGGCCCACCGTCAGTGACCCAGCACCGGTCCACGCTGGATAAGTGAAGGCGTATTCCCAGAGTACGTCTTCGATGTGTATTTATCCGAAGCGTTTTTCTTTGTGTGTTTTTTTAACCACAAATTTAACTAAACTTTGACTGGCTATATCTTTTTAAATGAAACTCCAAATGAGTTGATTCGTTTTCCTACCTCTCTCAAATTTAGTCTAGTTTATTTTAGTATTTATTTGAAAAAAATTCAGACAACTTCTATGCACTATTTTTGAAGTATGTGTTATTTGAATATTTTTCAAAATAGGATTTTTGGCGAAGAAGAAAACTTTCAAAAGTTTTAGGATGCCCCCTGCCTCTACACAACTTGAAGGCAAGCATTCTGAACCCTGGCATAATATTTTTGTGTGTTAGTTGGCACGCTTATAACACCGCTCTAATACGGAGATCATGTTATTTTATGTGGTGACGCGATCATTTGCTTGAATTGCATATTAGTGATTTCCTTGTTGTTGGAAATGAATATACCTGTGATGGTAATCATCCTCATGTGCCTTGCATGCATGCCGGAAAAGAATCCGGGAAAGCCTCTTCCTTGGGTAGGCATGAGCTTGTCGCCGGTCTCCATCGGGACGATTATGTCCGGTATGGCATAGTAAGGTATAATGAGTGGTGATTCTGTTGGTTGAAATATTTTGTTACACATATCATGCAGGGAATTTATAATCCTCCTGAGTCGACCGTAGATCGAGTCTTGTTCCAGCAACCCCCATACTTGTTTCGTACTACCACTTGCCCTGCCGCAGGTAGGGTGCATTTTAGTAAGTTGTCAACCCCTTTCTTGGCACACACCGTACAGAGAGGCCACGGTGGAAGATACCGACTGCAGCCGGTAGGCAGGCCACCTGGTCTGGGGGCATGGGTGTTACCGGTTGGGACCGAGAGGGGGGCACCCCTTAGAGCGCGTGATATAAATTTGATCCCATGCTACGCGAGGTTGTAGCCTCCCCACTTAGAGTTTTGCTTGACACGTGTCGTGGGTGATTCGGCATAATCGTAAGTTAAGTTGGTGTGTGCAAGTCGGTGTGTTTTCAATTAAAAGACCGTAGATGGAATTAGTCCCGATGGACTAAAGAAATCCGTTACTCGTGGGTAAAGAGTACACCCTCTGCAGAGGTTAAATCTATTCAATAGCCGTGTCCATGGTTAAGGACTACAGTCTGGGATGGGTCGAGTGTCGGTCTTAGTGTCGGTCTTCGAAGGAGAAACTACTAAACCAGAACATGGATCATGACGTGTGACATATGATGATTATGATTATTATTATTATGGACTAACCCCTTTATATTATTTGAAGTATTGAGTATCCCTGGGACGGTTGTACCTCCTGGATATTCACTATGACTGTATTTACTTTATGAGCCCTTATGTGGTGTCGCGCAGACGCCCGACTGTCGCATGCTTATTATTTATTTATGAGCCCTTTATGTGGTGTCGCTGAGACGCCCGACTATGGCATGCTTATTATTTATTTATGAGCCCTTTATGTGGTGTCGCTTAGACGCCCGACTGTGGCATGCTTATTGCTTACATTATAAGCCCTTTATGTGGTGTCGCTCAGACGCCCGACTGAGGCACGCTCGTTATTTACTATCCTTTCGAAGCGTCGCTTCAGACACCCGATCGGTGCATTTCATTACTACCCTGTTATTGCATATTCATGTTGTATATAAATAACCTACTTGCATGCATCAGGGATATTGTTTTATGACTGACGCTGTAAGCATAGAATATTTCAGTGCATGATTATCATTTATATTATACCCGTGTTCATAATGTTTGCGAGTACATTCAAAGTACTCACTGGCTTGTCCCTGGCTATTGTCTTGGCCAGATTTGTTGCATGGAGAGGGCGTTGCGATGACTGCCTGGAACCTAAGCAACGGTGACAAAGAGCCTCGCGAAGATAGGAGTTAACCTGGTCACTGTTCTCGTGGGAAATGGAGTCCCATAGACACCGATGATCCACAAACCGCTTCCGCCATCAACCACTAGAAACCATTTGTTGTACTCATAGGCCAGAATGGTCTTGTACTACATATTTTGTATTTTTCTTGGAATTTCTGTATCAAGTTGGTGCCAAATCAGCTAACAGTAATCCTGGGGCTGGTGAGCACAAGGGCCATTTTTTGGGAAATCAAACCCGGAAAACCGGCCGTGACAAGACGTATCAGGCATCCCCAAGCTTAATTCCTGCTCGTCCTTGAGTAGGTAAATGATAAAAAGAATTTTTGATGCGGAGTGCTACTTGGCATAATTTCAATGTAACACTTCTTAATTTTGGTATGAATATTCAGATCCGAAAGATCCAAGACAAAAGTTCATATTGACATAAAAATAATAATACTTCAAGCATAATAACAAAGCAATCATGTCTTCTCAAAATAACATGGCCAAAGAGAGTTATCCCTAGAAAATCATATAGTCTGGCTATGCTCTATCTTCACCACACAAAGTATTTAAATCATGCACAACCCCGATGACAAGCCAAGCAATTGTTTCATACTTTTGACATTTTTGAAACTTTTTCAATCTTCACGCAATACATGAGCGTGAGCCATGGATATAGCACTATATGTGGAATAGAATGGTGGAGCGTGTCATAATAAACGGAACGGTGGAAAGTTGCATGGCTTTATATCTCGGAATGGCTATGGAAATGCCATGATAGGTAGGTATGGTGGCTGTTTTGAGGAAGGTATATGGTGGGTGTACGATACCGGCGAAAAGTGCGCGGTATTAGAGAGGCTAGCAATGGTGGAAGGATGGGAAAAGTGCGTATAATCCATGGACTCAACATTAGTCATAAAGAACTCATATACTTATTGAAAAATTTAGAAGTTATCAAAGCAAAGTATTACGCGCATGCTCCTAGGGGGATAGATTGGTAGGAAAAGACCATCGCTCGTCCCCGACCGCCACTCATAAGGAAGACAATCAATAAATAAATTATGCTCCGACTTCATCACATAACGGTTCACCATATGTGCAAGCTACGGGAATCACAAAATTCAGCACAAGTATTTCTCAAATTCATAACTACTCAACTAGCATGACTCTAATATCACCATCTTCATATCTCAAAACAATTATCAAGCATCAAACTTTTCTTAGTATTCAACGCACTCAAAAGAAAGTTTTACAAATCTTGAATACCAAGCATATTATTATTAAGCAAATTACCATGCTATTGAAGACTCTCAAAATAATCTAAGTGAAGCATGATAGATAAATAGTTTCTATAAAACAAATCCACCACCATGCTCTAAAAGATATAAGTGAAGCACTAGAGCAAAACTATATAGCTCAAAAGATATAAGTGAAGCACATAGAGTATTCTATAAAATTCCAATTCATGTATGGCTCTCTCAAAAGGTGTGTACATCAAGTATGATTGTGGTAAACTAAAAATCAAAGCCTCAAATCATACAAGACACTCCAAGCAAAACACATATCATGTGGTGAATAAAAATATAGCTCCAAGTAAAGTTACCGATGGAAGTAGACGAAAGAGGGGATGCCTTCTGGGGCTTCCCCAAGCTTTGACTTTTTGGTGTCCTTGGATTATCTTGGGGGTGACATGGGCATACCCAATCTTAGGCTCTTGCCACTCCTTTTTCCATAATCCATCAAAAGATTTCACCCAAAACTCGAAAACTTCACAACACAAAACTCAACAGAAATCTCATGAGCTCCGTTAGCGAAAGAAAACAAAATACCACTTCAAGGTACTCTAATGAACTCATTCTTTATTTATATTGGTGTTAAACCTACTGTATTCCAACTTCTCTATGGATTATAAACTATTTTACTAGCCATAGATTCATCAAAATAAGCAAACAACACACGAAAAACAGAATCTGTCAAAAACAGAACAGTCTGTAGTAATATGTAACTAACGCAAACTTCTGGAACTCTAAAAAATCAGCAAAAATAGGAAGACCTAGGCAAATTTTTTATTGATCATAAGCAATTGGAATAAGTATTTTATAACGTTCTAATGATTTTTAACAATTGTTTTCGTGAACAGAAAGTTTCTGGAAATTACAGCAAGATCAAACAACTATCATCCAAGAAGATCCTATAGGTTTAACTTGGCACAAATACTAATTAAAAGATAAAACCACATCTAAACATAAGGTAGATGGATTATTTATTCCTAAACAGAAACAAAAAGCAAAAAACTAAAATAAAATTGGGTTGCCTCCCAACAAGCGCTATCGTTTAATGCCCCTAGCTAGGCATAAAAGCAAGGATAGATCAAGGTATTGCCATCTTTGGTAGGCAATCCATAAGTGGTTCTCATGATAGATTCATATGGTAATTTTATTTTCTTTCTAGGGAAGTGTTCCATGCCCTTCTTTAATGGAAATTGGAATCTAATATTCCCTTCCTTCATATCAATAATTGCACCAATCGTTTTAAGGAAAGGTCTACCAAGAATAATAGGGCAAGAAGGATTGCAATCTATATCAAGAACGATAAAATCTACGGGCACATAATTCCTATTTGCAACAATTAGAACATCATTAATTCTTCCCATAGGTTTCTTAATAGTGGAATCCGCAAGGTGCAAGTTTAGAAAGCAATCATCAAAATCGCGGAAATCTAGCAAATCACACAAAGTTTTGGGAATAGTGGAAACACTAGCACCCAAATCACATAAAGCATAAAATTCATGATCCTTAATATTAATTTTAATAGTTGTTTCCCACTCATCAAAAAATTTTCTAGGGATAGAAACTTCCGACTCAAGTTTTTCTTCATAAGATTGCATCAAGGCATCAATGATATGTTTAGTAAATGCTTTATTTTGACTATAAGCATGAGGAGAATTTAGCACGGATTGCAACAAGGAAATACAATCAATTAAAGAGTAACTTTCATAATTAAATTCCTTGAAATCCAATATAGTGGGTTTAGCAACTTCTATGGTTTTACTCTTTTCAATCCCACTTTTATCAATTTCATAATCAAGATCTAAAAATTCCGAATTTTTGGAACACCTTCTAGGTAAAGGTGGATCATATTCAGTGTCATCAAGATTCATATTGCAAAACAAAGATTTAATAGGGGACACATCAATAACTTTTAGATCTTCATCTTGATTTTCATAGGTATGTGAAGAACACACTTTAATAAAGGCATCTTTTGTAGCACGCATCCTAGCGGTTCTTTCCTTGCACTCATCAATGGAAATTCTCATGGCTTTGAGAGACTCATTGATATCATGCTTAGGAGGAATAGATCTAATCTTTAAAGAATCAACATCAAGAGAAATTATATCAACGTTCCTAGCCAATTCATCAATTTTAAGAAGTTTCTCTTCAAGCAAAGCATTAAAATTATTTTGCGAATTCATAAACTCTTTAACACTAGTCTCAAATTCAGAGGGCATCTTATTAAAATTTCCATAAGAGTTGTTGTAGGAATTTCCATAATTATTAGAAGGATTACTAGGATAAGGCCTAGGATTAAAGTTCCCTCTATACGCGTTGTTACCAAAATTATTCCTACCAACAAAATTCACATCCATAGATTCATTATTATTCTTAATCAAAGTAGACAAAGTCATATCATTAGGATCAGAAGAAACACTCTTAGTAGCAAATAATTTCATAAGTCCATCCATCTTTCCAATCAAAACATTAATTTGTTCTATCGCATGCACTTTTTTATTAGTAGATCTTTCAGTGTGCCATTGAGAATAATTAACCATAATATTATCTAGGAGTTTAGTAGCATCTCATAAAGTGGTTTCCATAAAAGTGCCTCCCGCGGCCGAATCTAAAAGATTTCTAGAAGCAAAATTCAATCCGGCATAATTTTTTTTATAATCATCCATAAATTCAAACCATGAGTAGGACAATTATGTATCATTAATTTCATTCTCTCCCAAGCTTGTGCAACATGTTCATGATAAAGTTGCTTAAAATTCATAATATCGTTTCTAAGAGAGATGATCTTAGCGGGAGGAAAATACTTAGAGATAAAAGCATCTTTGCACTTGTTCCAAGAATCAATACTATTTTTAGGCAAAGGCGAAAACCAAGCTTTAGCACGATCTCTAAGGAAATAGCTTCAATTTAACAATATCATTATCAACATCTTTCTTATTTTGCATATCACATAAATCAACGAAGCTATTTAGATGAGTAGCGGCATCTTCACTAGGAAGGTCGGCGAATTGATCTTTCATAACAAGATTCAACAAAGCAGTATTGATTTCACAAGATTCAGTATTGGTAAGAGGAGCAATTGGAGTGCTAAGGAAATCATTATTGTTGGTATTGGTAAAGTCACACAATTTGGTATTATCTTGAGCCATCGTGACAAGCAAGCAATCCAACACATGAGCAAACAAAAAGCAAGCGAAGAAAAAAAGGCAAACGGAAAAGAGAGGGCGAATAAAACGGCAAGGGTGAAGTGGGGGAGACGAAAACGAGAGGCAAATGGCAAATAATTTGATGCGAGAGATAAGGGATTGTGATGGGTACTTGGTATGTTGACTTTTACGTAGACTCCCCGGCAACGGCGCCAGAAATCTTCGTGCTACCTCTTGAGCACTGCGTTGGATTTCCTTGAAGAGGAAAGGGTGATGCAGCAGAGTAGAGTAAGTATTTCCCTCTGTTTTTGAGAACCAAGGTATCAATCCAGTAGGAGGCTACACGCAAGTCCCTCGTACCTACACAAAACAAATAGCTCAACGCAACCAACGCAATTAGGGGTTGTCAATCCCTTCACGGTCACTTACGAGGGTGAGATCTGATAGAGATGATAGATAATATGTTTAGTATTTTTGATATAAAGATGCAAGATAAAATAAAAAGGCAAAGTAAAAAAGCAAAGCAATAATAAAGTGATTGAAGATTGATATGATGAGAATAGACCCGGGGGCCATAGATTTCACTAGTGGCTTCTCTCAAGAGCATAAGTATTCAATGGTGGGTGAACAAATTACTGTTAATCAATTGACAGAATTGAGCATAGTTATGAAAATATCTAGGTATGATCATGTATATAGGAATCACGTCCGAGACAAGTAGACCGACTCCTTCCTGCATCTACTACTATTACTCCACTCATCGACCGCTATCCAGCATGCATCTAGAGTATTAAGTTCAAGAAAACAGAGTAACGCCTTAAGCAAGATGACATGATGTAGAGGAATAAATTCATGCAATATGATAAATACCCCATCTTGTTATCCTCGATGGCAACAATATAATACGTGCCTTGCTGCCCCTACTGTCACTGGGAAAGGACACCGCAAGATTGGACCCAAAGCTAAGAACTTCTCCCATTGCAAGAAAAACCAATCTAGTAGGCCAAATCAAACTGATAATTCGAAGAGACTTGCAAAGATAACCAATCATACATAAAAGAATTCAGAGAAGATTCAAATATATTTCATAGATAATCTTGATCATAAACCTACAATTCATCGATCTCAACAAACACACCGCAAAAATAATATTACATTGAATAGATCTCCACGAGAGAGGGGGAGAACATTGTATTGAGATCCAAAAAGAGAGAAGAAGCCATCTAGCTACTAACTATGGACCCGAAGGTCTGAGGTAAACTACTCACACTTCATCAGAGAGGCTATGGTGATGATTTAGAAGCCCTACGTGGTGGATTCCCCTTCCGGCGGAGCTCCGGAACAGGGCCCAAGATGGGATCTCATGGGTACAGAAGGTTGCGGTGGTGGAATTAGGTTTTTGGCTCCGTATCTGATCGTTTGGGGGTATGTAGGTATATATAGGAGCAAGGAGTACGTTGGTGGAGCAAAGGGGGGCCCACGAGGCAGGGGGCGCGCCCTAGGGGGGCACCCTCCACCCTCGTGGCTGCCTCCCTCCTTTCTTGACGGAGGGTCCAATTCTGATGGATCATATTTGTTGAGAAAATCACGTTCCTGAAGGTTTCATTCCGTTTGGACTCCGTTTGATATTCTATTTCTTCGAAACACTGAAATAGGCAAAAAAACAGCAATTCTGGGCTGGGCCTCCGGTTAATAGGTTAGTCCCAAAAGTAATGTAAAAGTGGAAAATAAAGCCCAATATGGTCCAAAACAGTAGATAATATAGCATGGAGCAATCAAAAATTATAGATACGTTAGAGACGTATCAGTTCCCAACCGCATCATCACAGATTACGGCTCGCGGTTTACTAGTAACCTCTTCAAAACCTACTGTGCTAACCTTGGAACGCAGATTTGCTACGCTTCGGTGGTCCACCCCAGGAGCAATGGTCAAGCCGAACGCGCCAACGCTGTGGTCCTGAGGGGCCTCAAGACGAGGACCTTCAAGAAGAAGCTGGAGGCCTGCGGCAGGGGCTGGCACGACGAACTCCAGTCCGTGCTGTGGTCCATTCGTACCACTGCCACCAAGCCAACGGGTGAGACTCCATTCTTCCTCGTCTATGGAGCTGAAGCAGTCCTCCCTCATGAGGTCAGGCATCGCTCCGCTCGGGTCCTGGCATTCAATGAAGCGCAGCAGGACGCCACGCGGAGGATGGATCTCGTGCTGGGGGAGGAGCGCCGTCGCGAAGCCGCATTGAGGGCAGCAAGGTACCAACAAGCTCTGTGGCGGTACCATTGCCGCAACATCCGCTCAAGTACGCTCGAGGTAGGCGACCTCGTCCTGCGGCGGGTCCTCTCCAGGGAAGGGCTGCACAAGCTTTCGCCCATGTGGGAGGGCCCGTTCAGGGTCGTTCATGTCTCCAGGCCGGGTGCAGCACGCCTGGAGACGTAGGATGGGACACCCATCCAGAATGCCTGGAACATCCGGCACCTCCGGAAGTTCTATCCATGAAGCAAGGCCCAGAGCCTAAGAAGCAAGGCCCAGAGCCTGAGAAGCAAGGCCCAGAGCCTGAGAAGCAAGGCCCGGAGCCTGAGAAGAAAGGCATAGAGCCTGTAAAGAAAGCCCGGTGCCTGTGAAGAATCGCCGCCCATGACACTCTCACGTAATAATGAGTTGGGGCTGTACACGCCCTGGAGTCTCAGGAGCGCCGGCCTCAGGCCCTGGGGCTCCCTCCCACGCCTAGTGGACAACACTTAGCTCCACGCTGGTGAGAAGACTTGAAGACTAGATTAGGTGCCGGACGCGGCTTTTCATTTGCTTTCCATAGTTGGCTTGCTTTTCCTTAATCAGAGTTGCTCTTGGTGTTCATTGCTGATTTGGTTCCCCAGCCTTTTACCGCTTTTTTGGCTCTAGTTTGCTCTTGTTCTCTCTCTCGCATACCTCGCGAGGGGGCTGGGCAAATGCCCTCGCGAGCATTTCTCTTCTATTTGCCTTCTCGCGAGCTACCCTCGTTCGAGCCTGGAAGCTGGCACACCTCTCCTAAATCCGTGCCCCTCGGGTACCGTGATGCAAGGCGCCAAGTCGAGGCTTGGGTGGATGGCAAATCCTTTGGTACACCCCCTAACGAATTTTTTGCAGTTTCTGAGCAACGCGGACACCACACGAGGGAAAGGGTTTTCTAAACACGCCAAGTTAAGTTATGTTTGCGCAAAATAACAACACAACATGGGAATGACTTGCACAATGCATTAACCAAAGAACCACAGTTCGATACACGCCCCTCTGGGCACATAGTGGTTTCATTTTCCGATGCAGGAAAGAAAGAAAAAGCTAAGCAAAGCAACATTGCAGCAGCCTACTTATTCACATAGACATATTTTGATTAGACTCCTGTGATTATTATTTGATCCTCTGTTCGGCCTTTCTTTGCGAACACCAAACAGAGCATCAGGGGCTACTGTCTATGTTGTAACATTTTCTCATAATTTGATTACTTACCTCAAAGCCTGTTAGGAGGCTGGGACAGGCTTCAGTTAGTCCGCTTTTGGCGAACCGAACCTTCTTGACCACCGCACTCATGATAGTGCGGTGCTCTTCGTTAATGGAAGCGGCACGAAGCGCTTCCAGCAAATTGTCCGATGCCTCTGGATGGACAAAGGCCATCAGCATAGACGGCTTGCCCCCTTGGCGAGGGGTCGCCTGACAGAATCCAGAACCACTAGAGGTTCCGGCGCAGTATTCGGCTGGGGGCTAAACTTGCTGCCCCCGGCGTTAGAGCCCATGGGAGTCTTGCCCCCCATGCGCCCAGTGTCTGGAATGTCTCCTTGGGGCGCCTCCGGAACTATCTCCCCTTGGTTCAGTGCCCTTTGAGACAACACCTCGACGTCGTTCGTAGGGCGGGCGGAGGAGGCGGTCGGGAGTGAATCAATGTTCATCTCCGACTGGCCCAAAGACTCATCCGAATAGGATACGTCGATATGTGCTTTAGATGGACTGCATGATCATGTTTGGCATGATAAGAAGCAATAAAATAAAACATACCAAGAACTATTTTGGTATCCGGATACTTACGACTTCGCCAGGGGCTTGTCCCTGGGTAACCACTCCTCGTCGCTGAAAGCGGCCACTGTGGAGCAGTCTGGAAGGAGGTTCCTTCCCTTCTTGGACCCTTCGGCCTCCCCAGATGGGGTGGCCTTCCTTTTCTTGTCTCCCCCGGCTGGGGGGGGGGGAGAACTTTCCTCTTCCTCCTCCTCGTTTTCGTGGGAGGAGGGTGCCTTGGTGTTATCGGACGATGAGTCCGATACAACCTTGCACCAGAGAACTTCCTGGTCCTCGCGACCTTCTTCTTGGCCTTCTTCTCCGACGCCTCATAGGGCGCCAGAACCAGCATCTCCGTTAAGAGAGCCCTTGCTGGATCTTCGGGCAGTGGGGCTGGACAATCGATCCGCTCCGCTGTCGCGACCCAGTCCTGTTAAATGGTGTGGAGGCTTAGATCTCTGACATGATTATACAGGGGAAAGGAACATCTTATGAGATATAAGGAGCTTACCGGATTGGCAGGGCGCTATGCGCTGAGTCCGCGATCTTCGGTAAGGGGAGGAGGTACCTCGGCGGACATGAACAACACATTCCAGATGTCTTGGTGCGTCGTGTCAAAGAGCTCTCACGGCGTCTGGTGCTTAGCCGGGTCGAACTCCCACATATTGAATGCCTGTCTTTGACACAGGAGGATCCGGCGGAAGAGCATGACCAGGACCACGTGAACAAGCTTGATTTTCTTGCTTATCATGTTTTTAACGCAGTTCTGGAGTTCGGTCAGATCCACCGATGAACCCCAGGATAGGCCCTTCTCTTTCCAGGAGGTGAGCTGCATGGGGATGCCGGATCAAAATTCGGGGGCCGCCACCCAGTTGGTGTCGCGCGGCTCGGTGATGTTGAACCACCCCGATTGCCACCCCTTCATGGTCTCCACATAGGAGCCTCCGAGCCAGGTGACGTTGGGCATTTTTGCCCAACATGGCGCCTCCGCACTCCGCTTGCTGGCCGACCACCACCTTCAGTTTAACGTTGAACGTATTCAGCCACAGGCCGAAGTGGGGCTTGATACGGAGGAAGGCCTCGCACACGACGATAAACGCCGAGATGTTGAGGATGAAATTAGGTGCCAGATCTTGGAAGTCCAGCCCATAGTAGAACATGAGCTCGCGGACAAATGGATGGAGGGGAAATCCCAGCCTGCAGACGAAGTGGGTAAGGAATACAACCCTCTCGTGGGGTTCTAGAGTAGGGACGATCTACCCCGCGTCTGGGAGCCGGTGCGCGATGTCTGTGGCCAGGTATCCGGCTTCCCGGAGCTTCGTAATGTTCTCCTCCGTAACGGAGGAGACCATCCACTTGCCTCCCGCTCCGGACATGTTTGGAGTGGTTTTGCGGAGAAAATGCAAACTTGGGCACTGGAGCTCGAGTGCGCGAGAATGGATGGGCAGGGAAGAAGGCGTGGGTGAAAAAGAGGAGTCCTTGTCCCTTTATAAGGGCGGTAGAAACTGTGCATCTCCCCACTTGCCTGGTAAACTCGCTTATTCCCCAAGCGCCGTGATTGATGGCTCGATTGGGTTACCCACACTCGTATTGATGAGAATCTCGTGATAAAGGGACACGATCTTTGCTTCGACAAGACGTGCCAGGAAAACTGCCTCGCAATATGTGAAGTAGCTGGTTGAGAAAAACGGTTCGAATAATGACCGGGCCATGGCTTGATGTAATGCTATGAAATTTGTTAGCAGATTAGATTTGTGGGATATTGTACTCTCTACGATGGTATGTGGAATTTGTTTTGCAGAGCCGGACACGATCCTTGTGTTCAAAATCTTCTATGGAGTATTCAGAGGAGGAACCCGCCTTGCAATGCCGAAGACAATCTGCGCGCTGGACTCATCGTCATTGAAGCCTGGTTCAGGGGCTACTGAGGGATTCCTGGACAGCCGGACTACATACTTTGGCCGGACTGTTGGACTATGAAGATACAAGATTGAAGACTTCGTCCGGTGTCCGGGTGGGACTCTCCTTTGCGTGGAAGGCAAGCTTGGCAATTCAGATATGTAGATCTCCTCCCTTGTAACCAACTCTGTGTAACCCTAGCCCCCTCCGGTGTCTATATAAACCAGAGGGTTTAGTCCGTAGGACAACAAAAATCATAATCATAGGCTAGCTTCTAGGGTTTAGCCTCTACGATCTCGTGGTAGATCAACTCTTGTAATACTCATATCATCAAGATCAATCAAGCAGGAAGTAGGGTATTACCTCCATCGAGAGGGCCCGAACCTGGGTAAACATTGTGTCCCCCGCCTCCTATTACCATCCGCCTTAGACGCACAGTTCGGGACCCCCTACCCGAGATCCGCCGCTTTTGACACTGACACCCACTCTGTCATGGGGGAGCGCAAGGTACGCCCTCAGGAGTCGGACGAGGGGCCGTGGTGGACGGTGTGGCCTCAGGGGTCCCGGCTTCCTCCTCCTTCTTCTTCACCATGGGCTCTGCCCTGGTTGCGAGGAGAAGAGCATTTGGGCATGGGGTCGAGGATGGTGAAAGAAAACAAGGTAAGATACTTACTCGTCAGTGGCAAGGTACGCCCTTTTCCTGGTCAGGAACGCGGCACCCCCAATCTTCCTAAGTGTGGGCATCGTCGCGACCTGAGGATTAGCTGGAACACGGCAGCTGGCCCCGGGGCAGCGGCAACGGACGACAAGGCAGGGGCGTCGCCCCGGCGAAGCGATGCCACCCCGCCCTTCTTCGGAGTCACTCAGCCCAGTCTCCTCAAAGGGATGCCCCCAGACCTCATAATGACCTCGGTGGAGCACAGGGATCCCTCGACCAAGTGCTCGGCGATGTCATCATCATCAGAGAGACCGCAGAGAAGCTTGGTCTGTGATGAGAGAGAGGTCTCCGCCGCATCGTCTATGGTCACCTCCGAGTCCACCTCTTCCTTCTCCTCGGAGTCCTCAACGGAGGACATCGGCACCGGGGAGGTGGGGAGCTTGGGCGGCACGAGCCCCAGCTCATTGAAGATGGGCATGGCGGCAGCCATCTCTTCCCCGTAGCCACGGCGGTATAGCGAGAGGTAGGCCGCCGGTAGACCGCCGGTAGGCTGCCCGGGACCTTCTCAAGCAAGGTACGCACAACCTTGCTCAGCTCCTCGCCTATAAAGCTCCCTAGGTGCAGCCGGATATTGTCCCTCGCACCCTTGAAATCCCACATGGGGCGCGAGTGTGCCTGGAGCGGGGCCAGGCGTTGCGTGAGAAACTCCCTAACAAGCATGGCCCCGTCAGCGCCCCGGACTCCATGTCCGCCTATATCAGCCTCAGCACCGGCGCCGCCCGGGGGTCGGTGAGCTTCTCATGAGCCCACTGGTCCAGCTTCTCCGGCATCTTTGTCGGAAGCTCCAACCGAGCATGGAGGCCCTTGGCATCCATGTAATCCACTTACGCGGGAAGTCCTCCACCTTCTTCCCGACCCTCATGAGCGTGTTGCCGCTGTGGACCACGACGAAGGAGACACAGCCTGAGCGCTGGGTCGGGTTGTGCATCTGAAGGAAGAAGAAGTGGCGAAGTAGCGCAACGGAGGGCATCACGCCCACGAACTCCTCGCAGTAGAAGGCGAAGATCGACAGGAGAAGGATAGAGTTGGGCTGGAGATGCAGGGCGTGAACCTGGTAATGGTCGAGGACAGTGATGAAGAACTTGGAGAAGGGCGGGACGAGCCCCGCAAAGACGCTGTGGAGGAAGAAGGGATAGAATGTCCCCGCCAAGGTCCCCCGCTCAATGGAGCCAGCCCGGAGCGTTGTCTCCCTCCCCTCGTTGTCATTGCTCGCCGTCAGCGGAAGCACGGCGGCAAGGTGCCTTGCTTCGGTGATGGAGGATATACTTAGGGCCGGCGCGCGGGTGGAGGAAGAGTGTGCGGCCAGAGCAGAGGGCTTCACCTTCTTGGACGCCATCAGCGAAGAACTCAGGGGAGAAATTCGGTAGATCTAGAGATTCTCTTGGCGGGGCGAAAGGGCTCTAGAGCAAGACGAAGAGAAGGCAATGAAGGCTCGGCGGCAGGCGCCAGTCTTTTTGTCAGCCTGGGCAGTTGCCGAGGCAGCATGGGGAAATGGAGATGCCCACGTCCCATCAAGTGCCACGCGTCGACTCGGTCCGTAGGCAATTGGGGCCCGCACCGCTTTGCCCTTGCCCTTTGGCTTCACCTCGAAGCCAAGTTCGAGCGCGCCTTGGGACCGGGGGCTACTGTTGGCGTTCTCGGAATCGGGGTACCCAGACTTGCCTGCCTGCAGCCCACGGTGTGGATCCATCGATGGCCTGGTATGGCCCATCTTCGGCACCTTCAAAATAAGACCTTTGTGAGGGGCCAAGCCTGGCAAGGCGGACGACGCCAAGACCTCCGGAGGGAGCGGCCTCCCCAGGCTTGCTCCAGAGGAGCCGAGATTCCTATGCAGGCGCCAACCTCATGAGGTTGAGGTGACACAATCCATGATGACCAAGGCCAGGCGGGCGCCAGCGGGCGCAGAGCAGCAAGATTCCTCTTTAGTGCTAAGAAGGAAAACGCAGGCGCGGGGTCTCGAGGAATCAGTCAAAGGTTTCAATTCCCATGCAACAAGACCAAGACCGCTAGGATGGCAGGACAGATGTTGTCGCCAAGCCTTGCAGGTGAAGACCACCTTTCGTCAGGATATGATGTACTTCTTGTCCCCCTTCAAAATTGGCCACTGTGGGATCCCTTCCCGCCTTCGTTTGGAGGAAGAGGACCAAGACCACTATGAATATAGCTTAGCCACCACCGTAGGGAGGATCCAGATCAAGTCCTTGGCTCACACCCACACTAGAACAGACCTCCTGAGGTTGTTCTTCCTCTGTACTAGTTCATCCTCAGCCCTTCGCGAGGCTAATCCACCCCAAAGGAGGAGTAGAATCTTACACCGCAAGGTGGCCCGAACCTGGGTAAACTGTTGTGTCCCTCTCCTTTCTTGTTCATCGAGCTAGGCCATGGGGGTGACGAGCTGGTTGGCCGGAGAGATTGAGTTCTTCGCACACGCTAAAGAGTTCGAACCTTTCTTGGGTTTGCTGGGCCCTAAATCTGACATCGATGGCGATCCTAGCCTCTCCTTGGGAGCCTTTCCTTTCTCGGTGGCCGAAAACCTCTTCACTGGTGCCATGGATGCTCTGGCGAGATGGCGGCGCAACGAAGAAGAAGAAGGAGCGAGCAGGAAGAGAATGAAGATGGGCTGGGGGCTCCACCCGCTCCCCATTTATTGCAGAAGGAAGGCTGACCACCGGTCTCTCACGCTCCAAGCAATTGTGGCCACTCTGCATGCACCGGGCAGTTGTCAAGTCGAGCAATTGTCGTGGGAGCGTGGAGAAGTGGAGACGCCCACGTTCCATCAAGCGCCGCGAGTCAGCCTGGCCCGCAGGAGATTAGGGCCTGCGGCACTTTGCCCTTGGCCTTTGGCTTCGCCTGAAAGCCAAGTCCGAGCGTGCCCAGACTTGCCTGCCTGCGGCCCATGGCGTGGCTCCATCGATGGCCTGGTACGGTCCATCCGCAAGGCCACCAAGACAAGACCCTTGCGAGGGGCCAAGCCTCGTGACGTGGACGACACTGAGACCTCCAGAGGGAGTGGCCTCCGCAGGCGGCCTCCTGAGGAGCAGAGATTTCTATGCAGGTGCCCAACCTCATGAGGTTGCAATGATGCAAGCCATGACGACCCATAGGATGGCATGATGAATAATCTTATGATCCCTTTGAGCCTGGGTGGCATTCCAATACGATGATCACACGGAGACCCCGGGATCTCCTAGGACAACAATGGATTCCCCAAGTGCCCGAGCAAACCACTAGTATATTCCCAGGGTGCCCCAACCAATCCACCCAGATGTGTATTAAAGTAGCCACCTTAAGTTTCCCTTAGTTAAAAACAACTCTCACATCTTTCATGAATCTCACAAACAATCCACGTCTACGAGCATAGCATAGCAGTGCAAGCATAATGCAATAATACCCTGGGTTTGAATGCAAGACAATAGGTTCCTAACTCATTAACTACTTCCCAATACCCACATGTTATCAATCCTACTCATGCAATGTTTGAGGGTAAAACTAATGCATAAAACTGCGTATGAAAAGTATGATAAAAGTGTGAACTTGCCATGTACTGTTGACGAAGATGATTCGCACTCATAACTCCAGATAGATCTACTCATCACACTCCGATCAATCTATCGTAAGCAATCAATAGTAACCACACATAAGCAACCATGCAAAAGAATCGAAGAAAGGATCTCAGAAAACTTCGAAAAAAACAATTAACTCTTGCAACAGAAAACAATTTGTAACAGTACCAAAATTAGGTGGATTTGGTCTTATCATAAAGTTTAGGTCAAGAGCTTCGATTAGCAAAAAGAATCAATTCAATCGGAGTTATAAAACTCGAGTTATGATCAAAAGAAGTTTGAATATGAATCTGAACAAATTTCGAAATTTGAAAATTTCAAAAATTTGATGTGACAAGTTCACTGGATATGTGAAAACAAGACGAAACTATTTATTTAATATAACATTCCAAAATTTAGAATTTTGGGATGTGACATCAGGAGACGCTCTTAGATTCTCTAGATCTTGCTTCCTTTGAAGATAATCATAGCTGAGAGTGTTTCATGACGACTTTAAGGTTCTTCGTACTTAACGTGAAGATTTTTAATGTCTTCAATTAAGGACTGAGTTTGATTCATTTCCGCATCCAAAAATTCATCGCTTTTGTCTAGCAACTTTCGAATATGTTCCATAGCAGTTTGTTGTTCAATTGCAATTTTAGCAAGAGTCTTGTAGCTAGGTTTGGATTCACATTCAGAGTCATCTTCACTTGATGTTTGAAAGTAAGCATCGCGTGAGTTTACCTTGGCACCTCGTGCCATGAAGCATTAGGTTGGAGCAAGGTCGTCCTCATCATCGGCTTCAGCATTGGTGACGTGAGCAGTGTCTTCAGTGTTGAAGATGGACTTGGCGACAAATGCTGAAGCTAGAGCCAGGTTTGCCACGCCTGAATCAGACTCCTCCTCAGACTCCACCTCTGCCTCATCAGAAGCAGACTCCTCCTTTGAATCCATCTCCTTGCTAACAAACGCACGAGCCTTGCTGGATGAGCTCTTCTTGTGAGACTAAGACTTTGAAGAAGACTTTGAGGATTTCTTCTTCTTCTTGTCGTCAAAATCATATTCCTTTCTCTTCTTCTTCTTAGATTCCTTGTCCCATTGAGGACACTCAGAGATGTAGTGGCCTGGCTTCTTGAATTTGTGGCATGTTCTCTTCTTGTGGTCACGAGTGGAAGCCTCATCATTTCTTGAGCTGGATCTTGAAGACTTTTCGAAGCGATTCTTCTTGGAGAACTTCTGGAACTTCTTCATGAGCATAGCTAGATCCTTTCCATTGTCTTCAGGATCCTCATAACTGCAGTCATATTCTTCTTCAGATGAGGAAACAGCCTTTCCCTTCAAAGCACGGGTTCGGCCATAGTTGGGGCCATAGATGTCTCTTTTTTCAGATAGGTGGAACTCATGTGTGTTGAGCCTCTCAAGAATGTCAGACGGATTGAGATCTTTGAAGTTAGGATGTTCTTGTATTATCAGGGCCAGGGTGTCAAATGAGCTGTCAAGTGATCTCAGGAGCTTCTTGATGATTTCACGCTTGGTGATCTCAGTTGTGCCAAGAGCGCAAAGCTCATTTGTGATATCAGTGAGGTGATCAAATGTGAGCTGGACATTCTCATTATCGTTTCTTTTGAAGCGGTTGAAGAGGTTGCGAAGAACATCAGTCCTCGAATCTCTCTAAGTTGAGACGCCTTCATTGACTTTGGACAGCCAGTCCCAGACTAGCTGCATAGTTTCCAGTGCACTCACACGGCCATACTGTCCTTTGGCCAGATGGCCGCAAATGATGTTCTTGCCTGTCGAGTCCAGTTGAGCGAACCTCTTGACCTCAGCAGTGGTGACACCTTCACCGACCTTGGGATCGCCTGTCTTGAGGACATACCAGAGGTTGACGTTAATGGCTACAAGATGCATGCGCATCTTATTCTTCCAGTAGGGGTAATCAGTGCCATCAAAGACTGGGCACGCAGCGGATACCAATTGAAAGTGCTAGTTATCGACTAGAAGGGGGGTGAATAGGCGATTT
Organism: Aegilops longissima; assembly: GCA_021605205.1. NCBI lineage: Eukaryota > Viridiplantae > Streptophyta > Magnoliopsida > Poales > Poaceae > Aegilops > Aegilops longissima. The sequence goes on from CM038677.1 coordinate 327,467,154, forward strand.
TTTTGAAAGTCTTCAAAACACGACGTCTTTGAAGACAAAAAGATGTAATGAACCTATTGATATGCAGCGGAAGATAGACTACACTAGACAAGCCATAGTCAAGTAACCAATGAAGTGAAGGTACGAAGACTATCAGCAGCTAGGTAGTATGGATCAGAATGGAAGACAGTATGAAGCCAAACAGGTAATAGTCTTCACACAGTGAAGTCAATCAGATCAGACAGGCAAGCAATGACTTCACGAAGACAAACAGTAAAGTAAAGGGAAGTGGGGGATAGAACCAGTTGCTTAGCAAAGACAAGGATTTGGTAGACTAGTTCCAGTTGCTGTGACAACTGTACTCGTTAGGGAGGCTGAGATTGAACTCATAAGACCGCGTCTTCACCTTATTCCCCTTGAGCTGAGGACACCAAGTCCTCGCCCAATCACTCTGGTAAGTCTTCAAGGTAGACTTCCAAACCTTCATAAACTTCGTTCACCGGCAATCCACAATGGCTCTTGGATGCTCAGAACGCGATGCCTAACCGGCTGCAGGATTCATAGTCCTCAAGTGTAACAAGTCTTCAGGTCAGGCGGATAGAAAGACTTCAGTGATGCCTAACACTCTTTGGCTCTGGGTGTTTTGGGCTTTGTCCTCGCAAGGATCTCTCTCTCAGAGGCTTCATAGGTGGGTTGCTCTCAAACGACAAAAGAAGTGTACTGACTCTAAGTAGTCACCAATTTAAGGTGTAGGGGGTGGGCTATTTATAGCCAGGAGGCAACCCGACCTGATATGTCCGAAATGACCCTGGGTCACTAAGGAACCGACACGTGTCCAATGGTCAGATTTGAAACATACGCGGCAGCTTGACTTGGGCTGCAAGTAAAGCTGACTCATCTAGCTCTGGATAGGATTTTGGTTGAACATCACATAAGTCACTCTGACTTTGTTCACTTGGACCCCACTTAATAGTACGGTGGTTCCTATGACTCAATAAAGAAGAAAAGGAAACTACGAAATAACTAAGTCTTCGCACTCCATAGTCTTCAAGTAAATGTCTTCACATGTCATAATCTTCATCGTGAATGTCTTCATGAACCACCATTGTCTTCACTGTCTTCTCACATTTTTAGGGGTCATATCTGGTGGGTAAACCGAATCAATAAGGGACAACTACCTATGTTATCCTACAATTCTCACAAACACATTAGTCCCTCAACCTAGTTTGTCGTCAATACTCCAAAACCAACTAGGGGTGGGACTAGATGCACTTACATGTAGCAAGTACATCCTTCGTCTTCTTCATGCTAAATTTTCCCATAAGTCCTCCTCCATGCGCCTCCTGCAACAACAAAAGACGAACAGAGCTAACTGGAATGCAAAGCTTGTTAGCACGGAACACAAACCTATCGTTAACGACGAACTTGTTCCATGTTCTCGTTTCTTTACAATTCTGCAATACATCTTTAAATTTCGGATTGATCTTTGATGGTCAACCAAATATTTAAAAGTCAAGTTGTGAAAGCATAGTATAACGACGAGACAATGCATCAGTAATAACATTTTCTTTACCCTTCTTGTATTTAATGACATAAGTGAAATGTCTTAATGAATTCAACCAATTTAGCATGTCTACGGTTTAGTTTTGCTTGAATTATAATATGTTTCAAAGATTCATGATCAGAATGAATAACAAATTCTTTGGGCCATAAATATGTTGCCATGTTTCAAAAATCTGAACAAGAGCATACAATTCCTTATCATAAGTAGAGTAATTCAGACTAGACCAACTCAATTTTTCTGAAAAGTATGCAACAAGTTTACCATCTTGTAATAACACACCTCCTAATCCAATTCCACTAGCATCACATACAATCTCAAAAGTCTTATTAAAATCAGGAAGTTGGAGTAGAGGAGCATGTGTCAACTTATCTTTCAATACTGGGAAGGCTTCTTACTGTGCGGTACCCCAAACAAAAGGGAGGTCCTTCTTTGTAAGCTTATTGAGAGGTGCAGCAATGGTGCTAAAATATCTCACAAACTCCTATAGAAACTAGCGAGGCCAAGGAAACTTCTCACTTGTGTGACTGTTTTGGGCTGCGGCCAACTCTCAATAGCTTCAATCTCGGCTTTATCAACTTTAATTCCCTGTGGAGTAACAACATAGCCAAGAAAAGATACTCAGTCGGTGCAAAAGGTGCACTTCCCAAGGTTACCAAACAAACGTGCATCACATAGAGCAATAAAAAAACCACGTAAATGTTCCAAATGTTCCTCCAAATATCTGCTATAAATCAATATAACATCAAAGTAAAATACCACAAATCATCCAATGAAAGCACGTAAAACTTCATTCATTAATCTCATGAAAGAACTAGGTGCATTAGTTAACCCAAAAGGCATCACTAACCACTCCTATAGTCCCAACTTAGTTTTAAATGTTGTTTTCCATTCATCTCCCAATTTCATACGAATTTGAAGGTATCCACTATGCAAATCAACTTTGGAGAATATTATGGAGCCACTCAATTCATCAAGCATATCCTCGAGGCTAGGAATAGGATGACAATAACGAATAGTAATATTATTAATGCCTCTACAATCAACACACATACGCGATGTACCATCCTTTTTGGCACTAGTAAAATAGGAATAGCACAAGGACTAAGAGATTGGCGTATATAACCTTTGTCGATTAGCTCCTGTACTTGACGCATAATCTCCTTCATCTCCTCTAGATTGGTATGGTATGGCACAAGGTTTGGCAGCGAAGCACCGGTAATTAAGTCAATCTGATTCTCAATCCCTCGAATAGGTGGTAATCCCGATGGCACGTCTTGTGGAAAGACGTTAGCGAACTCCTGCAAAATGTTAGTGACAGCAGGAGGCAAAGAGGAAGGCACGTCCTCGAATGAAAATAATTCCTCTTTGCGCACAAAAGCGTAGCAAACAGATTTGCCGAAATCTAGCTCATCAATATCAGATTTGGTGGCAAGTAAACATGCACTTTTCAATTTAATTTCAGAAGCAACACTAGATGGTTTATAATTATACTTCATTTGTTGCTCAAATTCTTTTGCCACAATCTAATTTTCACTCTTATTTTTCCCCTGTTTTGCTTTATTAGATCTATTAATATCATCTTTGAAAATGGAATCAGGAGACATAGGAAGCAAAGTAATATGTTTATCCTTATGAACAAGAGTATACTGATTGTTTCTACCATGGTGTACAATTTTTTTATAAAATTGCCATGGTCTACCAAGTAATAAGGAACATGCTTGCACGACTACCACATCACAATCGACATAATTAGAATATGTAGAGATACTAAAATGCACATCAGTAGTATGTGTTGCCTTAAACTTGTCGCTGTTGTTGAACCATTGGATGTAGTAATGATGTGTATGTAGTCTTGTGGTGAGAGATAGCTTCTCCACCATCTCCATGCTAGCCAAGTTGTTGCAGCTCCCTCCATCTATGATGACGCAAACATAATATTAGTTCACAACTCCCTTTGTACGGAACAAATTATGCCTCTGATTTTGCTCAGCTTGTGTGACCTGCACACTCAAAACATGTTGAGCAACTAAACTTTCATACATGTGAGCACCTTCAACAGCCATGTACAGCGTCTCATGATCAGAATCATCTCCACCGTGTTCTTCACTTGTAATAAGAGCCAACGTCTCCTCATCATAGTCACTAGCGAACTCATACCCACCATCCTCAGTAGCAATCATAACATGCGGAGATTTGCATTCTCTCGCATAATGACCTCTACCCTTACAACAATGACAAATAATATAATGTGTGTGCCCTGTTGATGCCATGGATGAAGAAGAGCTCTGTGCAGGCCCGGTCGGTGTGCTTTTGGCAGATAGTGATGTGTAGCGACCTGACCCAAAATCGGTCAAATCTCTGTGTCTGTACCATCCCAAGATCATGCTGGTACTCACAGTACGGTTCCCCTGGCGCAAGTTTCGGAACTCACGCTTCTTCAGACTCATGGCTCCAGCTGAGACATGAGCAGTGCGAAAGGCCTGCTGGAATTGATCCCAAGTGATGCCACCCATGGGAAAAGTGGCGGTGTAATTCTCCCACCAAGAAGCTGCAGGTCCATCCAGTTGATGCGGCAAAGCGCACCTTCTCGACATCGGTGCATCCAACGGTGACTAGCTCTCTTCCGATCTTGCGGAGCCAATCATCACCACAATTGGCTCAGTGCTACTAGTGAACACTGGCGGATTCAACCTCAGAAATCGAGTCAAGTTGTCCACAGTGGGTGGTGGCGGTGGCGGTGGATTGTTGGCGGTGTTGTTCTGATTATGAATCAGGAGCTGCATCAGTGCATTCTGCTGCTGGAGCAGCTGGGTGAGCTCCGGCGGGAAACCAGTGTCGCGTCTCGGAGGCATCTGGTGTATTGGAGGGGATGAGAAATTTAGAATAGAACAATGGTCTATGAGAAATAACACTACCCATATGAATGCGAAATCATAACACACCAATCATTTATTCATTCCACTCAAACATGGTTCAAACTCGATTACAAAAGCTCATGACTAATCGAAGGAAAAACATCGGCCTAACTGATCGACGAAAAAGTAAAAGATAACATGGTGGTCGACTAAAAGTCTTCATCAGTGGCGCCTCCTCTTGGGGTTTCCTTCGGTGGTACTCCCTTCGAAATCCTGATCATTGCTCACGAGGGGTGCTTCATCTCCACTCGGGTAAAGGTCCTCTCCCAAGTCCATGTTTTCCTCTATCGCGGCAAGCTTCATCTTCAGGTCGTCGACAATCTCCATGAAGTCCGTGATTTCTTCCTCATGGCCAAGGAAGTCTGCGCGTGCCTTCTCCTCCAGTTCCAGTTCGCGGAACAAAAGCTTCCGGTGTGTCTTCGAGTTACGGCGAGTCTGAATCTCCCGTTTCCTGAGAAGACACTCCAAGTCCTGGATGTAAGAGAGAGTGGAATCGTCCTCAATGGTACGGATGATATCTCCATTCCTTGCCCTGCGAGAAACCATGGCGAGGTCTGAGTGATCGAGCTCAGCCCTGTACTCCTCTCGGAGATGTCCAAGTGCTCGATAGATCGCCACATCCCTTCCGATGATCCAGTTGAACTCGGTGAACTCAAAGTTGATAGGCTCCGTGTGTCCTCCAAAGGTTCTCCCTGGGATATGCACCTCAATCCTGTAGCGGGTGTCCGTCGGAAGTGCATTAGTGGGTTTCCCGGTGATCGAGGGCAGAGCAATCTTCAGCAGCTTCACCATCTGGACCAGCTTCCTTCCGAAGGGCATCGTCTCATCGGGCTGGCAGAACTCCGGTAGCAAAACTGGGGTGAACTCGACGGCCATCTAGAATGTTGCAAAGGGGAGAAGAGTCAGAATAGAACAGGGAAGAATTATAGAATGAAAAGGGTTCAAAGTAAATGGTCTCTGCTTATGGCTTTCCGATCCTAGGGGTTACGATCCTACGGTCAGCGTGTGCTCTGATACCATCTCTGTAGCGACCTGACCCAAAATCGGTCAAATCTCTGTGTCTGTACCATCCCAAGATCATGCTGGTACTCACAGTACATCGATAAATCATTAATCGATTCTCATATAGAGTCTCTATTACAAGGGAATAAATTCGGCTCAAGGCCAACTCATGAGAAATAAACTAAAACACTGCGGAAGCGTCGAAGGTAAGCGAGTCCATCCGACTCCAAAGGGCAATCGCCAAGCGCGGAGCGTAGCCTCACTCCTGATCGGAATATATCTCTGCAACATAATACGTTGCAGCCATGTAGGTCAGCTTTTGGAATAAGCTGGCAAGTCATGAAGAATAACAATAATAAAGTTGCTAACACTATATGCATTTTGGCTGTGGAGCTCTAAGTTTCATCATTTTTGCGAAAAAGCAAATTTTATCCTACTACAGTGGACTTGCTTGTAAATTACTACAATTGTGGGTAGTTATTGAGATGGTTCCGCCAACCAATATCTCGTTCCCAAATTATTAAGTCATAAACCCTCAAATTAATTCATTAGTTTTAGTGTTGAGATATCCGAATACTTCCAAATTCCAGAGGCTCAAATGTCCGTAACCGGGGACACGGCTAATCGATTAGATCTTTAACTCTGCAGAGGGTTGCGACTTTCCCGCAAGAATCATTCCTCCTTTAAAGTCTTCGCACTTCATGGTGTTTGAAGACGGACGAATGAAACAGGTCTTCCAAAGAGTTCTTCCGCCGCTGCCGGTACCCATCCAATCCTACCGTTCATCTACTTCTCGTAGTACCGCCCAGCCAGCGTCACTACTAGGGTCAACCCAGCCGAGCCCATAATGGCTTGCGGCTGCACAGTAAGCTTCCGGTCATGGGGCATCCATCCTTCTCTTCGTGGCTGGGTGAAGCTTTCGCAGGATGTCATGGCGCTTCTCCATGCATCCCGCCACCACTGGTGCTCCAGGTGCCCGTCAACCGTCCTCCACCCAAGAGTGATTTTCCAAAGTCCATCTTGATCATTGTAGTTCATGGGGTCATCATTATCATTGACTCTCACATCTTGCTTATGAATTTCACTCATCCCAAATCCGTCTACGAGCATAGCAAAATAACTACTACGTCCGGGGTCATGGTAACAAGGGGTTGGTTCATCCTACCACATGATACTACTCAAGTTTAATGACTTCAAGAATTTCACTACTGCATGCATGGTGGGTGGTGACAACTACTAATGCACAAAAACATAGGTATTGAAATAACATGATCAAAACTTGCCTTGCCGATGATCCTCGTAAGCTAAAGAGTCGAGTAGCAAGCTTCAGACTCGGAAACTCTACCGAGACAAACAATAGCACAATAAGCACAAAGCAATAGGATCACACAACATAACGAAAGAAAAGTAACATAACACAACAAAACAACCAAGACCAAATCCAAAAGGAAAACTTAAAGAAACCAACTCAAAGTTTTTTCCCTACTCCAAACAATAGCAAAAATAGTTTTTATATAACAAAAATTCCTTAATTTAACCTAATCATGGTTTTAAATTAACTTAACAGAAAAGGATTCACTAAGCAACTAGGAGCAAAAAGAATTAATTAAATAGCTATTATAAAACTCATTTTAGGCCTAATCCAATTTCCATTAAGAAAAATAATTTAAAACTTTTATTAATTATAAATAAAAGTTCATCTACTAGAATGACAGAAACTATCCTAGAATAACTAACCACAAGTTAAAAATAAATTAATTTACTAATTAATTAATTAGGAAAACAGAACTAGTTAATTAATTAGGATTAATAGGATTCTGTCTAAAATTAATTATTTATTAATCCTAAAATACCAAAGTTAATTTCTAGGGTTTGGCAATGTCAAAATAAAGTGGTGACAAAAGAATCATGCAAAAATAATTTTTCTAACTAAAGTTATAGCAGATTTACTATTCTGACTAAAACAATATTAAAGCATTTTAATTATTTTAACATAGCTAAATATATATTTTACAGAAACTACATAAAATTTGCAATCCAACAATAAAAGAATCACTCAAAAATATTAAACAGAATAAAAGATATACATTTTGAAAACTGAAACTATTCGCTAAAACAGAAAATCAAAATAAAAGAAAAAGGCCTAATGGGCCTATATGTGCTCAATGCGTTAGATAGGCTAAACGGGCCTAGGTTTAAAACTAAACGAACCGGCCTAAAATAAAACCTAACTAATAAATAAACCGATCGGGCGGCGGTTTTCTAATTAAAACCTAACCCTTGGGTTCTAATCTCGCCATCGATCTAAGATCGACGGGGGGGTGCTCGGTGACTTACGGACTCATGACGGCGGCGGCGGCGGCGAAAGTGCGTTGAGGCGTCCGGGCGTCGGCGAGCTCCGGCGACTCGTCGGGAAGGCGCGCACGGGGTCGGGGAGGGGTTCGGTGGTGTTGGGGAGGGTCGGGGTGCACCAGGGCGTCGACGGCGGCAACAATGGCGGCGGGGAGGGGTTCGGGGCTCCGGCGAGCTCGGGAGGGAGAGAGAGAGGGGGTCCGGCGAGGCTAGGGGGGGAATGGGGTGCGGGGGGCTCAGCCTTTAGAGCCCTGGGGTCGGGCTTGCCTCGGAAGGGCATCGGGGTGGTCGGGGATCCCGGATCTTTCGGGATCCGGTGGATCTCCGGCGAGGTCGGTGGCGTGGGCGAGGGGGAAGGAAGACGGGGCGGGTCCCACGAGTCAGCGGGAGAGAGAGAGGGGCGAGGGGGTCGGGTGGCCGAGGCCTAGCGCCTTCGGGCGAGCGGGCGAGGGGGGGTGCGGCGCTGGGCTGGCCTGGCTGGCGCTGGGCTGCCTGGGATTAGGCCGGCTCACTGGGCTCAAGGCTGTGAGGGGTGAGGTGGCGCTGGCTGGGCTGGGTGGCTTTGGTGGCGCCCAGGGGGGTTTTTTTTATTTTTTAAATAAAACAAAACAAAATAAAACCAAATCTATAAATAATTTATATAGGGTATATATATACCAAAATGATCGGGGAATATTCCTTTCATTTGAACATTTTTCCAAAGACAAAATCCAAACTTCATAAAAATCTTATTTTTCAAATTCAAATAAATTTCAGATTTGAACCCAAATCTTTTGGCATTGTTTCCTCTGATATTTTTGGAGTGTCATGTTTGCTCCTCTCATACTTTTGATCAAGTATTTATCAGGCTTAGTTTTTGAATTGTTTCCCACATGCCAAAGTTTGAAATTCAAATTCAAAACTCAAATTGCTCTGAAACTTCAAATGACAATCAAATTCAAACAGAATGCATAGGATTCTTATCTATAATTATAAAACATTCCAAATAGGAAATTTGGGATGTTACAAACCTACCCACCTTAAGATGAATCTCGCCCTCGAGATTCGGGTTGGCTAGCAAATAGGTGCGGATGGTCTCGACGAAGATCTTCTTCGCGTTCCCAGGTGGCTTCTTCCTCGGTGTGGTGACTCCACAGCACCTTGCAAAATTTGATGACCTTGCTGCGGGTGACTCTGCTTGCAGTCTCAAGAATACGGACGGGTTCCTCCTTGTAAGTCAGATCACTGTCAAGCTGTATGGCCTCTAGGGGCACTGTGTCTCTCAACGGAACATCAGCCATGTCGGCATGACATTTCTTCAACTGAGAAACGTGGAAGACATCATGAACTCCGGACAATCCTTCTGGCAATTCCAACTTGTATGCAACTTCTCCACGACGTTCGAGGATTTTGTAGGGGCCAATGAATCGGGGTGCTAACTTTCCCTTGACTCCAAACCTCTTGATTCCACGAAGTGGAGACACACGAAGATATGCTCGGTCTCCCACTTCGTAAGTCACTTCCTTGCGCTTACTGTCGGCATAACTCTTCTATCTCGACTGTGCTATCTTGAGCCTGTCTCGAATCAGCTTGACTTTCTCTTCGGAATCCTTGATAAGGTCGGAACCGAAAAGTGATCGATCTCCAACACTATCCCACAGCAATGGTGTTCTGCACCTCCTTCCGTATAGAGCTTCGAAAGGGGCCATCTTCAAACTGGATTGATAACTGTTGTTGTATGAGAACTCTGCGTACGGCAAATTATCATCCCAGCTAGACCCATAGTCTAGTACACAAGCTCTCAACATGTCCTCCAGAATCTGATTGACTCTCTCGGTCTGTTCATCATCATGCGGATGAAAAGCTGTCTTGAATTCAGCCTCGTACCCAAAGTTTCATGCAGCTGCTTCCAAAACTTTGAGGTAAACTGCGTTCCTCTATCTGACACGATTTTCCTCGGAACTCCATGCAGACATACGATCCTGGTCATGTATATCTTGGCCAACTTGGCACTGGTATAGGTAGTCTTCACGGGAATGAAGTGAGCTACCTTAGTCAAACGATCAACCACTACCCAGATAGAATCATAACCTGAACGGGTCCTGGGTAATCCTGTGATGAAATCCATACCAAGTTTCTCCCATTTCCAATCGGGAATCGGCAAAGGTTGAAGTAACCCTGCTGGCTTCGATGTTCGCCTTTACACGTTGGCAAACATCGCATCGCTACGCACTCGGCAATGTCCTTCTTCATACCGGTCCACCGAAACTTTGCTTCAAATCCGGTACATCTTGGTGTTGCGGGGTGAATCGAGTACGGTGAATCATGAGCCTCTGAAGAATTAGCTTCTGAGCTCGGGATCATTGGGCACGTAAATACGATCCTCAAACCATATAGTTCCATGTTCATCCTTACGGAATCCTTTAGCTTTTCCTTCCTCCATCTTTTGCTTTATCTCATCGATTTCCTTGTCCGACTTACGGGCTTCACGAATCCTTTCGGTCAAGGTGGACTGAACTTCGTGGTCGCAACAAATCCTTTCGGAACTATCTCCAGTCGGAGATCTCTGAGGTCATCGACCAACTCCTGGGGTAATCCTCCTGTGGTAAGAGTATTCACATAACTCTTACGACTCAAAGCATCTGCTACAACATTGGCCTTACCGGGGTGGTAATGCAATCTCATGTCATAGTCCTTTATCAACTCTAGCCATCTCCTCTGCCTGAGGTTTAATTCCTTCTGCGTGAAGATATATTTCAAGCTCTTGTGATCTGTGTAAACATCACAACAATTTCCGATGAGGAAATGTCTCCAGGTCTTGAGTGCATGCACTACAGCTGCTAACTCCAAATCATGTGTGGCATAATTCATCTCATGAGGCCGTAGCTGTCTGGAGGCATAAGCTACAACCTTACCTTCCTGCATCAATACTCCTCCGAGTCCTTGACGAGAAGCGTCACAATAGACTTGGTATTCCTTATGTATGTCCGGCAATATCAACACTGGGGCTGTGACCAACCGTTTCTTCAATTCCTGAAAACTGGCTTCACATTCCTCGGTCCAAATATACTTGGCTTCCTTCTTCAACAACTCAGTCATGGGCTTGGCAATCTTCGAGAAGTTCTCAATGAACCTCCGATAATATCCTCGCGAGTCCGAGAAAACTGCGGATCTCCTTGGTCGAGGTGGGTGACCGCCAATCGGTGATGATTCAACCTTGGCGGGATCAATCGCTATTCCTTCTCCTGAAATAACATGTCCGAGGAATCCAACTTCCTTCAACCAAAATTCACATTTGCTGAACTTGGCATACAACTGATGTTCTCGAAGTTTCTCCAGAACTAGACGCAAATGTTCCTTATGCTCTTCCTCGCTCTTGGAGAATATCAATATGTCATCGATGAACACCACGACGAACTTGTCCAAATATTCCATGAACACCTTGTTCATCAAATTCATGAAGTATGCAGGAGCCTTAGTCAATCCAAATGACATGACGGTATACTCGTATAAACCATACCTGGTGGTGAATGTTGTTTTGGGTATATCCTTTTCACGAATCTTCAACTGATGATACCCTGATCGAAGATCGATCTTAGAGAATACCTTGGCTCCAACAAGCTGATCAAACAAGTCATTGATCATCGGCAGAGGGTACTTGTTCTTGATGGTTACTTCGTTCAAAGCACGATAATCCACAACCATCCTCAAGCTTCCATCCTTCTTCTCTACCAAAAGCTGGGGCTCCCCAAGGTGATGAGCTTGGACGAATATATCCTTTCTCCAATAACTCATTTATTTGATCCTTGATCTCTTTCAACTCATTCGGTGGCATCCGATAAGGTCTCTTGGATATTGGGGCTGTGCCGGGCAATAGCTCAATCAGAAATTCAATGTCCTGTCCGTGGCATTCTGGTAATTCCTCAGGAAACACATCGGAAATTCTTGCACCTCGGCACTTCCTCTGAACAACTCCCGTGAGGGAATGCACTGATTCTTCATCTGGCTGTGCTGGCTACATACTTGATCCTCTTACGCTCCGGGGTGGTGAGCAGAATAGACTTTGGCACGATCTATGTTCCTTCATACTTTGACAACCAATCCATGCCTAGGATTACATCCAAGGTCTGAGTTTCCAACACTATGAGTTCCACGGAAATTTGTGGTTCCCGATGTTGAGGGTTGCGGGACAGCTTAAACCTGCCATCATTTCTCCTCTGCGCGAACCGACGAAGGGGCTCCTAAGGGTTCTAGTGCGTAATCCGTACTTTTCCACAACTACCCTTGATATGAATGAATGCGTTGCACCGTAATCAAAGAGAACCAAAACTGAACGTGAATTCAATAAAACTTACCAACCACGATTGTTCCGGCTGATCATAGACGTCCTCCACGCCGATGTGGTTCACCGAGCACGGGAAACGGATTTGGCTTCTTCATCGAGCCTCCATTGCCATTGCCATTCTTCTGCTTGGCCTCCGGCAGTCGGTGGCGAGTGCCCTGTCTTCGGCACTTGAAGCGGTGATGTGGCTCAGATCCTTCGAGCCGGGCAGAACGGTGCTGATTGCCATTACCACTTCCATTGCCATTGCCATGGCCTGACTTGTTGTCTGGCTGCGGTTGTTCCCATTTCCTCCATGGTTATGAACTCCATGGTTATGATGGGTGTGCCCTCCCGAGTACGGTGCATAGCGGGCTTCGCTGAGTTCTGAGTTGTGCTTCCCCGGCTGTACTTCCGCTATGCTTTCTATCTGCTGTTGCTTGCCTTCGAGGATGGTGGCCTTGTCTACCAGCTCCGGTAGTTGTTGAAGGTAGCCACAATAAGCTGCATGCTCAGTTCATCATTGAGTCCCTCAAGGAACTTCTCCGCTTGGCGGCATCTGTGGCCACATCATCGAGGGCATAGCGAAGCGAGCTTGCTGAATTCATCCACGCATCGTGCCACGAGACGGTTCCCTGGCGCAAGTTTCGAACTCACGCTTCTTCGCACTCATGGCTCCGGTGAGACATGAGCAGTCGAAGGCCTGCTGGAATTGATCCCAAGTGATGCCACCCATGGGAAAAGTGGCGGTGTAATTCTCCCACCAAGAAGCTGCAGGTCCATCCAGTTGATGCGCGGCAAAGCGCACCTTCTCAGCATCAGTGCATCCAACGGTGACTAGCTCTCTTCCGATCTTGCGGAGCCAATCATCAGCCACAATTGGCTCAGTGCTACTAGTGAACACTGGCGGATTCAACCTCAGAAATCGAGTCAAGTTGTCCACAGTGGGTGGTGGCGGTGGCGGTGGATTGTTGGCGGTGTTGTTCTGATTATGAATCAGGAGCTGCATCAGTGCATTCTGCTGCTGGAGCAGCTGGGTGAGCTCCGGCGGGAAACCAGTGTCGCGTCTCGGAGGCATCCGTGTATTGAGGGATGAGAAATTTAGAATAGAACAATGGTCTATGAGAAATAACACTACCCATATGAATGCAAATCATAACACACCAATCATTTATTCATTCCACTCAAACATGGTTCAAACTCGATTACAAAAGCTCATGACTAATCGAAGGAAAACATCGCCTAACTGATCGACGAAAAAGTAAAAGATAACATGGTGGTCGACTAAAAGTCTTCATCGATGGCGCCTCCTCTTGGGGTTTCCTTGGTGGTACTCCTTCAAATCCTCGATCATTGCTCACGAGGGTGCTTCATCTCCACTCGGGTAAAGGTCCTCTCCCAAGTCCATGTTTTCCTCTATCGCGGCAAGCTTCATCTTGGTCGTCGACAATCTCCATGAAGTCCGTGATTTCTTCCTCATGGCCAAGGAAGTCTGCGCGTGCCTTCTCCTCCAGTTCGATTCGCGGAACAAAAGCTTCCGTGTGTCTTCGAGTTACGGCGAGTCCGAATCTCCGTTTCGAGAAGACACTCCAAGTCCCGGATGTAAGAGAGAGTGGAATCGTCCTCAATGGTACGGATGATATCTCCATTCCTTGCCCTGCGAGAAACCATGGCGAGGTCTCGAGGATCGAGCTCAGCCTCAGTACTCCTCTCGGAGATGTCCAAGTGCTCGATAGATCGCCACGTCCCTTCCGATGATCCGCTTGAACTCGTGAACTCAAAGTTGATAGGCTCCGTGTGTCCTCCAAAGGTTCTCCCTGGGATATGCACCTCAATCTCAGAAGGGTGTCCGCGGAAGTGCATTAGTGGGTTTCCGGTGATCGAGGGCGAGCAATCTTCAGCAGCTTCACCATCTGGACCAGCTTCCTTCGAAGGGCATCGCCTCATCGGGTGGCGAACTCCGTAGCAAACTGGGGTGAACTCGACGGCCATCTAGAATGTTGCAAAGGGAGAAGAGTCGAGAATAGAACAGGGAAGAATTATAGAATGAAAAGGGTTCAAAGTAAATGGTCTCGCTTATGGCTTTCCGATCCTAGGGGTTACGATCCCACGGTCACTTGTGCTCGATACCATCTCAGAGCGACCTGACCCAAAATCGGTCAAATCTACGTATGCATACCATCCCAAGATCATCTTTGGTACTCACGGTACATCGATAAATCATTAATCGATTCTCATATAGAGTCTCTATTACAAGGGAATAAATTGGCTCAAGGCCAACTCATGAGAAATAAACTAAAACACACTGCGAAGCGTCGAAGGTAAGCAAGTCCATCCGACTCCAAAGGGCAATCGCCAAAGCGGAGCGTAGCCTCACTCCCGATCGAATATATCTACGCAACATAATACGTTGCAGCCATGTAGGTCAGCTTTTGGAATAAGCGGCAAGTCATGAAGAATAACAATAATAAAGTTGCTAACACTATATGCATTTTGGCTGTGGAGCTCTAAGTTTCATCATTTTTGCGAAAAAGCAAATTTTATCCTACTACAGTGGACTTGCTTGTAAATTACTACAATTGTGGGTAGTTATTGAGATGGTTCCGCCAACCAATATCTCGTTCCCAAATTATTAAGTCATAAACCCTCAAATTAATTCATTAGTTTTAGTGTTGAGATATCCGAATACTTCCAAATTCCAGAGGCTCAAATGTCCGTAACCGGGGACACGGCTAATCGATTAGATCTTTAACTCTGCAGAGGGTTGCGCACTTTCCCCGCAAGAATCATTCCCTCCTTTAAAGTCTTCGCACTTCATGGTGTTTTAAGACGGACGAATGAAACAGGTCTTCCAAAGAGTTCTTCCGCGCTGCCGTACCCATCCAATCCTACCGTTCGTCTACTTCTCGTAGTACCGCCCAGCCAGCGTCACTACTAGGGTCAACCCAGCCGAGCCCATAATGGCTTGCGGCTGCACAGTAAGCTTCGGTCATGGGGCATCCATCCTTCTCTTCGTGGCTGGGTGAAGCTTTCCGCAGGATGTCATGGCGCTTCTCCATGCATCCCGGCCACCACTGGGTGCTCCAGGGTGCCCGTCAACCGTCCTCCACCCAGTAGTGATTTTTCCAAAGTCCATCTTGATCATTGTAGTTCATGGGGTCATCATTATCATTGACTCTCACATCTTGCTTATGAATTTCACTCATCCCAAATCCCGTCTACGAGCATAGCAAAATAACTACTACGTCCCGGGGTCATGGTAACAAGGGGGTTGGTTCATCCTACCACATGATACTACTCAAGTTTAATGACTTCAAGAATTTCACTACTGCATGCATGGTGGGGTGGTGACAACTACTAATGCACAAAAACATAGGTATTGAAATAACATGATCAAAACTTGCCTTGCTGATGATCCTCGTAAGCTAAAGAGTCGTAGTAGCAAGCTTCGCACTCCGGAAACTCTACCGAGACAAACAATAGCACAATAAGCACAAAGCAATAGGATCACACAACATAACGAAAGAAAAGTAACATAACACAACAAAACAACCAAGACCAAATCCAAAAGGAAAACTTAAAGAAACCAACTCAAAGTTTTTTCCCTACTCCAAACAATAGCAAAAATAGTTTTATATAACAAAATTCCTTAATTTAACCTAATCATGGTTTTAAATTAACTTAACAGAAAAGGATTCACTAAGCAACTAGGAGCAAAAAGAATTAATTAAATAGCTATTATAAAACTCATTTTAGGCCTAATCCAATTTCCATTAAGAAAAATAATTTAAAACTTTTATTAATTATAAATAAAAGTTCATCTACTAGAATGACAGAAACTATCCTAGAATAACTAATCACAAGTTAAAAATAAATTAATTTACTAATTAATTAATTAGGAAAACAGGAACTAGTTAATTAATTAGGATTAATAGGATTCTGTCTAAAATTAATTATTTATTAATCCTAAAATACCAAAGTTAATTTCTAGGGTTTGGCAATGTCAAAATAAAGTGGTGACAAAAAGAATCATGCAAAAATAATTTTTCTAACTAAAGTTATAGCAGATTTACTATTCTGACTAAAACAATATTAAAGCATTTTTAATTATTTTTAACATAGCTAAATATATATTTTACAGAAACTACATAAAATTTGCAATCCAACAAAAAAAGAATCACTCAAAAATATTAAACAGAATAAAAGATATACATTTTTGAAAACTGAAACTATTCGGCTAAAACAGAAAATCAAAATAAAAAGAAAAAGGCCTAATGGGCCTATACTGTGCCCTGTGCGTTAGATAGGCTAAACGGGCCTAGGTTTAAAACTAAACGAACCGGGCCTAAAATAAAACCTAACTAATAAATAAACCGATCGGGCCGGCCGGTTTTCTAATTAAAACCTAACCCTTCGGGGTTCTAATCCTGGCCATCGATCTAAGATCGGACGGGTGCTTTCGGTGACTTACGGACTCGACGGCGGGCGGCGGCGGCGAAAGTGCGTTGAGGCGTCCGGGCGTCGGCGAGCTCCGGCGACTCGTCGGGAAGGCGCGCACGGGGTCGGGGAGGGGTTCGTGGTGTTGGGAGGTCGGGGTGCACCAGGCGCCGACGGCGGCAACAATGGCGGCGGGAGGGTTCGGGGCCCATGAGCTCGGGAGGAGAGAGAGAGGGGTCCGCGAGGCTAGGGGGAATGGGGTGCGGGGGCTCAGCCTTTAGAGCCCTGGGTCGGGCTTGCCTCGGAAGGGCATCGGGTGGTCGGGATCCGGATCTTCGGGATCCGGTGGATCTCCGCAGGTCGGTGGCGTGGGCGAGGGGAAGGAAGACGGGCGGGTCCCACGAGTCAGGGAGAGAGAGAGGGCGAGGGGTCGGGTGGCCGAGGCCTAGCGCCTTGGGCGAGCGAGGCGGGGCTGCTGGGCTGGCTGGCTGGCGCTGGGCTGCCAGTTGGGCGGCTCAGTGGGCTCAAAGGGTGAGGGAGGCGGCGCTGGCTGGGCTGGGTGGCTTTGGCTGGCGCCAGGGGGGTTTTTTTATTTTTTAAATAAAACAAAAACAAAAATAAAACCAAATCTATAAATAATTTATATAGGGTATATATATACCAAAATGATCAGGGGAATATTCCCTTTCATTTGAACATTTTTCCAAAGACAAAATCCAAACTTCATAAAAATCTATTTTTTTCAAATTCAAATAAATTTCAGATTTGAACCCAAATCTTTTGGCATTGTTTCCTCTGATATTTTTGGAGTGTCATGTTTGCTCCTCTCATACTTTTGATCAAGTATTTATCAGGCTTAGTTTTTGAATTGTTTCCCACATGCCAAAGTTTGAAATTCAAATTCAAAACTCAAATTGCTTTGAAACTTCAAATGACAATCAAATTCAAACAGAATGCATAGGATGCTTATCTATAATTATAAAACATTCCAAATAGGAAATTTGGGATGTTACATGATGGTAGTGCCTGCTTTCTTGTATCACGGCTGGTGGTGGCAGCTGATGAAGGTGTCGGTGTAGCAGAACGTGTGGAAGTAGAAGATGCACGTGGTGTCCATGATGAATGTCGACCCGCAGAAAAATTAGTCTGCACCAATGCCTGTCGATCCTGCACTTCACGTTCATCTTTGCAAGCAAGATGGAATAAAGGAGTGATATTGTTATACACCTTATACTCGAAAATGGTCTGAATATCTCTATTTAATCCACTGATAAAACGTGCAAGCATACCTTCATTATCCTCAACAATACCACATCTAATCATGCCAGTTTGTAATTCCTGATAATACTCCACTACAGAATTTTTTCCTTGTCTCAAACGCTACAGTTTTTGAAGTAATTCACGTTGATAATATGGTGGAACCTAACAAGTACGCATAGCAGTTTCCAAAGCAGCCCAAGTAGTAGGGATATTATCATGATATAATCTACAATGTTCAGACCACAAAATAGAAGCAAAACTAGTGAATTCACAAACAGCAGCAGCAACACGTCTATCCTCAGGATATTGTAAGCATGTGAAATGTTGTTCAGTTTCTAACTCCCATGTAAGATATACATTAGGAATGTATCTACCCTCAAATGATGGAATATTCAATTTTAGTTTAGGAACATGGTCATAATCTCGTACCTGAGGTGGTTCTACAGCCCTACCGTTGTGATTATATGCATGAGGTTGACCTGGTGCTGGTGGTTGCATGTAGTTCTAATTTTGATCAACCTCATCCTCGTAATAGTCCTCCACCTCTGCAGTGGTAGCAGGAGCTACAGAAGCATCAAAAGCAGTAGCAGTGGCACCAGAAGTTTGTCCTACCTCAAGAGGAACACCTTGCGCTCGCCCTGCTGGATCACGTCGTGGAGGTGGTTGTTGATGTTGTTGCAATGGTGTAGCAGATGCGGGTGGTGGTTGAGGTAGATGTGTGAGTACTTCGTTGAACTTGACGTCCAACTTGGTGCCAATTGTCTTCTCAATGACATCGATCCTCTCCAGTGCCTTTCCAAAGTTGGCCATCACGTCTTCCACCTGTTGACTCAACATTTCCTGAAATTTATCATGAAGCTCCTTCCTCGTTATGTTCTCCCAGTCAATCTCGTCGGCTTGTGATCCTGCCATGGTTAGCAGCATTAGAAACACACAAGAATATGATCCTACATACTAATAAAAAGTGGGGGTGGTGGGGTGTAACAAATCGATCAAGAAAATCTCAAATTCTTACCAGTTCTTACCCAGCAGCGGGTGGTGATCGGCAACCTTTGTAGTCAAAACTCGCAAAGCACGGACAGGGTGATTGCTAGGTGGTCTCAAACGCACTATGTAGATGTATGTGGAGCTAGGAGGTCTTATGATATGGTAGCAAAAATGCCAGCAATAATCAATTCAGAGATGCAAAGTTGAATAAACACTCAACAACGGTATTGTGCTGGTCCTAGGCTAGACCGTGCTAGAGATGCGAGCATAGAACACTAATAAAATCATGACGCGACATGTAAACAAAGGAAAAGCACACTCTGTAAACTTTTTTTTTCTTTTTTTTGCTAAAAAACATTATAATGGCGACTGTATCAAAACTCTTCCCAAGTAAAAATAACAGGATAGAGTGGAAATTTTTTTGACTATTTTTTCAGGAATCAGGGCAATGACGACCAAAAAGTGCGACAAAACATGACTATGATGGGAGTGTGTCAAAAGGCTCCCTAGGACCTAAAAACAGGATAGGGAAAAAATATTTCCACCTGCTGAAAATTTTGGCCTAAAAACTGCCCGGGGGTCTCCGGACTCTTTTTTTCCCAAACCTACTCACGCAAGGAAACACAAATCTGAAAATAGTTGGATCTCAAAAACAAACCTATTATGAAAAGGCTTGGATTGATGGTGGACAGGCAGATGTATATGTGGACTCGGATTGGTGGTGGATGATACGTCTCCAACGTCTCCAAAGTATTCGTGCCATGTTTACAATAATTTTATATGATTTTTGTATGATTTGATTAGAACTAACCCGGACTGACGCTATTTTCAGCAGAACTACTGTGGTGTCATCTTTCTGTGCAGAAATAAAAGTTCTCAGAACGAGCTAAAAATTTACAGAGAATATTTTTGGAAAATATAAAAAATACTGGAGCGAAAAGATATCAAAGAGGAGTCTCGAGGCAACCACAAGGGTGGGGGCGCCCCCTAGGGCGCGCCCCCTGCTTTGTAGTCGCCTCGAGGGTCCACTTGACTTGTTCCCGACGCCAACACCTCGTATAAACTCCAAAAACCTTAGAAATACACCTAGATCGGGAGTTCCGTCGCTGCAAGCCTCTGTAGCCACGAAAAACCAATCGGGAGCCCGTTCTGGCACCCTGCCGGAGGGGGAAACCATCACCAGTGGCCATCTTCATCATCCCGGCGGTCTCCATGATGAGGAGGGAGTAGTTCACCCTCGGAGCTGAGGGTATGTACCAGTAACTATGTGTTTGATCTCTCTGTGTCTTGTTCTTGATTTGGCACAATCTTGATGTACCGCGATCTTTGTTATTATAGTTGGATCATGTGGTGTTTCTTCCCCTCTACCTTCTTGTGATGAATCGAGTCTTGCTCTTTGATGTTTCATTATGTTGGATTGAGTATTGGATTTGAGAATACTTGATGTATGTCTTGCGATGGGATATCTGTGGTGACAATGGGGTGTTCTATTGATTCACTTGATGTATGTTTTGGCACTCAACTCGCAGATTCCCAAGGTGACATTGGGTAATCTATGCATAGGGGTTGATGCATGTTTTCGTCCTTGTTTCTCCGCTAGAAATTTTGGGGCACTCTTTTAGGTTCTTTGCGTTGAATTGAATATTATGAATCTGAACTTGTTTGATGCATGTCGTATAATTGACCCACGTATACTTGTGGTGACATTGGAGTACCTAGGTGACATTAGGGTTGATTGATGTGTGTCATATGGTGTTATTTTACGCAGAACTCTAGGGCCGTTTGTGACAGTTATAGGAATATCTCAATGGATTGATCGGAAAGAAAAACTTTGAGGTGGTTTCGTACCTACAAGCAATTTTATCTTATGTTGTCCGTGATAGGAACTTTGGAGTGACTCTTTGTTGCACGTTGAGGGATTGCAATATGATTTAATTATGTTATCATTGTTGAGAGAACTTGCACTAATGAAAGTATGAACACTAGGCACTACTGCAGGAGACTGCTAACGCGACACTACGATCAGAGACCCTTTGCTGAAACTGCGTGTGATGCAATAATCGCAAACGGTGGTGTAAAAAACCGTCAAAAAGGTGTAAAACATTTGCGATGATGGATGCATCAAGCATGGTTAAGATTTTAGTTGCGTGTGCGATGCAGGGCATATGGTTAATCCATTCAAACTGTCTGCGATGAGGCAGAACAACAGAAACGGGAAGCCATAACAATGTGTGTGCGATGTAGGACACATGATTAATCCATCCGAACTGTTTGCAATTAGGTAGAACAACATAAACGGGCAGCCATATCAATTTGTGTGTGATATACGGCATACGGTTAACTCGGACGAACTGTCTTCGATTAGGGAACACAACAGAAACGGTTCAACTTAACAAGATGTGTGTGATATGCAGCATACAGTTCACATGGATGAATTGTTTGCAATGAGCCAAAAGAACACAAACGAGTCGTGTAAACAAGATGTGTGTGATACGTGGCAAACAACCGACTCGAATGAACTATTTGCGATGAGAAATTACAACACAGATGGTCAATACAGTTACTTAGTGTGTGATTCTGTGTGTACAAAAAACTTTGAAAAATGCAAACTAGTTGCTTGCGGTGGCTAGGAGTATCGCACACGATGCGTCTACGAGTACTCATGTGCGATGATTAGTATGTTACACATAAGTTTCCTTATGTGAACATGTGTGTGAATTTGCAATATGGACAGTTAATATGCAAATGCCTTCTGGACATCGGGCACACGCTTAAACTCAATGAACTATGTACGATACTGATACTTTCCATGAAAATTTATGAACTTGGGTAACAACATTTGAGTAACATATATATAGTGGTTACACTATTCGACAAAAGGAGGATCTTCGTAACACGTTTTTGACAACCATATGGTCCATATCTACATACTTAACATAGTAACAACTAACACATTTTAAGAGGCTAAGGGCCAACAACCATATGGTCCATATCTACATACTTAACATATATAGTAACAGCTAGCACATTTTAAGAGGCTGAGGGCCAACAACCACAACTATCCACTTGAAGCAGCTTGATCACGGTGACTTGGCATCTCGTCAATGAAAAGGAACAACCCTCATGTCCCTTAGTAGAGCAGGAGTAGAACAGTGTCTCCAATTTTCCAATATGGATGCATTGCCACGAGAAGCAAGAACTTGTTAATTTGAATGGTTCCATTTTTACGGGAAATGCAGTACCTTGCAATCACTTTGGCGTTATTAGCAGGCACAAGTGTAATTCGACCACGCCGGGAAATTGATCCAGGAACGGCTACAGGGGGCAATTTCTATTGACATGTAGAATAAAAAACAATTGTAACATATTGTTGAAGATATATATAGTTTATGAGCATCAACATTAAAATAAGACTTTTTACCAGCGCTTTGTGCACACAATTGGTCTTGTTCAGTGTGTGCACCATAGGTCTAATTAATCCCATCCAAAATTCATCGTTCATACGCTGTGCTATCTCTGTCAGATTATCAACAAAGTTTATGACATGCTTCAAGTCCTTCCAGAGAAATTTGGTATGCTTAGTAACATACAGATTGTTCACTATGCATCCAACATATCCTGCTTAAAAGGTGGAAAGGTATTATTTATTCAGAACGTGGCAGAAGAATATATAGTGCACATAAATTGGTAAACAGAATTTGTTACTGCCTAGGAACGGAGTCAGAATATGATATCACAATTGGTTGCTAAAATAGTAATATGATAGCATGGAGAAAGTTGAAAGGACACTAACCTCGATCAGACTTTGATCGGCTGATGACGTTGGGGAAGTAAACATCCATGTTAATTAGACCAGGCTGTGGTGCACGCACTAGAATTTTATTGCCAGCTTTCAGTTCATAACACTTAGACATTTTTCTCCAAAGGTCCGCACTAAAATAGGAGTGACCATATTTATCAAGTTTTACACTAACCGTCACTGTAAATCCATGTTGCGTTGTCAATATGACATCCTCAAAGTCATCAGCAAAGTAAAGCCCAAGATTTCCTTCTACTCCTGTTCTTGCAAAGCTAGATGCAAATATGGGAGTAACTGATAGAACATATCCATATATAGATGCAAGCAAAGTACAAAAATATAGAATTAAAAATAGATAGTGTAACAAAGATTTGATGCAAATATATAGATAATGTAGCAACATATGGTATATGTTCACAAATTTAGGCCATGCCGACTGTAGTAGGTTGAGATTGAACATACCGAGCGCTCCCTGAAGTCATCCGGAATGGTGAGATAGAACTTCCTTTCCGACTGGCCACGACCACAGTTGCCCGATTTGTGCTTGCACTGTGCACACATGAATGAACACCATGAATCAGCTAGAACAAAAATGATTCCATGGCAATTTCCGCTGGTTGATTAACAGCGACGGACAGACTGCGATAAGAGATGAGTGAATATTCTGCTAATTAAGTTGATTACCTTCTCCATGAGAAAAATCCCTGGCCCAATCCCGCAGAAAACCCCAGTTGACCAGAGCCTAGAATGTCGGTGCAGATAGGTGGCAGAAAGCGGTGGAGGCGAAATCCGGTGCCGTTTGGAGCGCGACCAACGCCCGTCGCCAATAGCCTTCGAGCTTAGGGTGCAGAGTTGCGGAGGAGTCCGCGGCGAGTGAGTGGGGACAAAGTGGGCGAGGGTTTTCTTTTCCTTCCGCATGTGTGAGTGAACACACACGGTTCGTAGAGGCGACGGAGATGAATCATGTGTGATAGTAAATCACCGAGATTTAATGGGAATCCAAATTTGCATTGTCCTTCATCCATGAGTTTTTTTTCTACGATGAACATAAACCCTGCTAATCACCATGTTCAAATTTGACACTTTTTCGTGTTCATTTACAATATTTAGGGGATTATGTGCATTTTGTAGGCATTAATGCACGTAATTCAAATTCAAACAATTGGTGCATGAAAGGGTGCACAAGAACGGTCTGGAAAAACCATACTCGTGGTATTTAGTAATTTCTCAAGCCTTTTACAAGGAATGGGCAGTGATTTCAATGAAATGCGTGGCAATAGTCAACTACAAACGCGTCATTTACTGGGTTATCAACTATAGAACAATCAAATATGTGCTTGAAAAACATGACGGCTGGCATGGTATGGCCTCACCGTGCCCTGGTTAAAAGCTAAGAAGGTTTGATTTATGTCTTCATGCACCCCCTTCATAAATAGAACCATCACCGAGGAAGTTCAATGCTTTCGAGAGGGAAATCACCAAGATTGAAGGGGAATCCAAATTCCGTCCAAGTTTGTCATTCACTTTTTTCCAATGACCAACATACAACCTCAAATGAAACGTGTTCAAATTTGACATTTTTCCGAACTCATTTACCATATTTAGGGAATTGTGTGCATTTTCTAGGCATTAATTATGCACATAATTAAAATTCGAACAATCAGTGCATGAAAAGGTGCACAAGAGCAATCTGGAAAACTATGCTCATGCTATACAAGAAATGAAACACATGGTTGGAAAACATGACGCCTGGTGTGGTGCCATGGTCTGGCCTCACCATGCCATGGTAAAAATTGGAGAATGTTTTCGTTATGTCGTCATGCGCGCCTTTCATAAATCGAACCATCACTAAGGAAGTTTCATGGTTTCAAGGGGGAAATCACCAAGATTGAAGGGGGGTCCAAATTTCCTTTGTCCTTTGTCCATGATTTTTTTCTACGATGAACATACAACCTGCAAATCACCGTGTTCAAATTTGCCACTTTTTCGGGTTCATTTGCCATATTTAGGGGATTATGTGCATTTCCTAGGCATTAATGCGCATAATTCAAGTTCAAACAATCGATGCATGAAAGGGTCCACAAGAACGGCCTAGAAAACCATGCTCGTGGCATTAAGTAAATTCTCATGCCTTTTACAAGGAATGGACAGATATTTCGATGAAATGTGTGGCAATAGTCAACCACAAATGTCTGTTTCTTGGGTTTTCAACTATAGAAAAAATTAAATAAATGCTTAAAAAACATGACGCCAGGCATGGTGCCATGGTGACCTCACCATGCCTTGGTAAAAATTTGAGAAGGTTTGGCTTATGTTGTCATGCACGCCCGTCATAAATCGAACCATCACCGAGGAAGTTCCATGCGTTCGAAAGGGAAATCCTCAAGATTGAAGGGGAATAAAAATTTTCTTCGTTCTTTGCCCTGGAGTTTTTTTCTAAAACGAACATACACCCTGCAAATCACCGTGTTCAAATTTGGCATTTTTCTTGGCTCATTTACCATATTTAAGGGATTATGTGCATTTTCTAGGCATTTAGCGCATATAAATTTAATCCAGCTACAGGTGCACGGGTGTGATGTGAGGGACGTGGATTGACGTTCGATCGCGGCGCATCCAACGGTGCACACGCGCGATCCGCGTGGCTGGGGTTCTGGCCAATCATAACGCAACACACAATAGGCTCAGCGCACACTGTTTCCGGAAGCGACGGAGATGAACCGTGTGCGATAATGAACGAGCAAAATAGTAAGGGAAGCCTAATTTCTGTTGCCGTTTGTTGTAAGTGCATCTAGTGCCCCTTAGTGATTTTGGTGTATTGAAGACTTATAGGTTAAGGGACTAATGTGTTTATGAGTGTACACAGGTCTATAAGTCTATGAGGAGTTTGATATTTCTGATGAAAGTCGACCCTAAAAATGAAGTTCTTGTTGAAGACTTTGGTATTCGAAGACTTTCGAAGACTTTGAAAGTGAAGAAATTGGTGTGACCTTGAAGACTTGGTATTCATTTGAGGAACATGAAGCGTGAAGACTTTTGTTTTCGTAGTTTTGTTTTCTCTTTCTTGAGTCATAGGAAACACCGTGATTGTTAAAGGGGTCGAGGAAATACTAAGGAAAAATTTCCATGTGATGCTCAACTCAAAATCCTACACCTACCAATCCCTTGAATGAAGCCATTGGAAATCTCATACAGATTCAGTCAATTTCTTGATGTGAGAGACAAATTTCTTACAGTATTTGAGAATTTATTCGACCGAGGAGTTAGGAATTCGCCAAAGTCGGATTGCCTACGATGAGGAACATGATAACCACGAGGAATTGGAACCTCAAATTTCCGACCATTCTTTGTCTTCTTGCTTGACTGTCCCAAAATATCTTATCCACCTAATGGTCATATCATTGAAGGGCATTTATGTCTTATCATGTCGGGCTGCTCCCTAGGCTATAAATAGCCGCCCCTACAACCACTAGCTGGTTGGCTGCTCCGAGAGAAGCTGACACTTGTCATTTGAGAGCATCCCATCCTCCGAGGACTTTGGCGAAAATCATCAGTGAGGAAAACCCAAAACCAAACACCTAAAAACCCAAAGTGATTGAGCATCCTTGAAGAGATTGATCTGCGTGGATCCGACACTTGTTACCTTTGAAGATCTGTGCTTCTTCGAGACGGTTAGGCGTCATGGTCTAGAGCATCCAAGAGGAATTGTGGATTGCCGAGTGACCGAGTCTGTGAAGGTTTGGAAGTCGCCTGAAGACTTACCACGAGTGATTGGACGAGGTCTGTGTGACATTAGTTCAAGGAGAATACGGTGAGGAATTGGTTTCCTGAGCTGCGTGCTCAGCGACTGGGTGTCCGGCACTGTGTGTCCTCGAGTTTAAATACTCAGCCGCTCCAACCAGAGGTACAACCGAGACAGCAGTTGGAACTGGTCTACCAAATCATTGTCTTCACCAAGTTTACTGGTTCTATTTCCTCAACTCTTTCATTTCCTCATTACTGTGTTGAGTGTTTGTTCATATGTGTGTTTGAAGACTTTGACTGAAGACTTTCTCAATTTCCTCAGTTCAATTTCTTCAGTCTGTTTGTCTTCATCTTGTGTTATCCTGTGATTACGCTTTCTGTACTCTGTGCTTGTCTTCATTTCATCATGATGACCATGCTTGTATTCTGTTATGCTTACTCTTGAGTACTTATTCCACTTCAAGTAGTTCTTCGCTTAGGAATTTCCTCACCGGCAAATTCCTCAGTGAAGAATTCATAAAAATCGCCTATTCACCCCCCTCTAGTCGATATAACACACTTTCAATTGGTATCAGAGCAAGGTACTCCCTTGTTCTGTGTGATTTTGGTTTAACCACCTGGAGTTTTAGTTATGTCGACCGCAGGTATGACCAAGGTCTCTGCTGGCTGTCCTACCTTCGATGGGACAGACTACCCTTACTGGAAGAATAAGATGCGAATGCATCTTGAGGCAATTGATAACGATCTCTGGTATGTTGTGGAAAATGGTGTTCCCACTGTCTCACCCTCACTGAACGCTACCAATGTGAAGAGATTCAAGCAACTCGATTCTCAAGCAAAGAATATCATATGTGGCCATCTGAGCAAATGACAGTATGGAAGAGTGAGTGCTTTGGAAACTGCTAAGCTTATCTGGGATAGGCTGTCCAAAGTAAATGAAGGAGTCTCAACTCAGCGTGACTCTTGAGTTGATGTTCCTCGGAATCTCTTCAACCGCTTCAAAATACTCAACAATGAAAATATTCAACAAACCTTCGATCGCCTCACTGACATCTCAAATGAGCTTCAAGCACTTGGTGCCACTGACATCACCGACCATGAGGTGGTGAAGAAATTGTTGAGATCGCTTGATTCCTCATTTGATACTCTGGCAATGATGATATAAGAACGTGCTGACTACAAGTCACTTGATCCCGCTGATATCCTCAAGAGGCTAAATACTCATGAGTTCCAGCTTGCTGAAAAGAGAGATCTCTATGGTTTGAGATATGGCAAATCACGTGCCCTGAAGACCAAGGTTGTGTCTGAATCTGAATGTGAAGATTTTGGTAGTAGCGTTGGTGATCCTGAAGAATTGAGCCAGGAGCTAGCACTGCTTGTGAAGAAGTTCCAGAAGTTCTCAAGACGTGGTCGCTTTGGAAAATCCTCAAGGAGCAGTGATTCCTCATCCAGTGACTATAAGAGAAGGCTATGCCACAAATGCAAGAAACCTGGTCACTATATTCAAGATTGTCCTCAGTGGAAAAAGGAATTAAATAAGAAGAAATACAATGATTACAGTTCTGATGACGCTAAGAAGAAGAAGAAATCGTCAAAATCTTCATCATCAAAATCCTCGAAGCCTTCATCTCACAAGAAGAGCAGCTCCAAGAAGGCTCGGGCATTCATTGGCAAGGAAATGGACTCTGAAGCTGAATCTGAGGAACATGAGGAAGAGGAGGCATCTGAGGAGTCCGAGTCTGGTGTGGCAAGTCTGGCTCTCGCTACTGCATTCGTCAGCAAGTCCATCTTCAACTCTGAAGAAACTGACCTCACCAACAAGGCTGATGAAGATAATGATGACTACGCTCCCACCTATTGCTTCATGGCAAAGGGTGCAAAGGATGATCTTCCCAAAGCCACTGAGTGGGTCCTCGATAGTGGATGTACAAATCACATGACTGGTGACAAGAATCTATTGATGGATGCTCCCTTATCACCATCACATATGAAGCATATCATCTTTTCTGACAAAGGCAAAAGTCAGGTATTGGGTCTTGGTAAGGTTGCGATCTCTAAGGACATACCCATGGACAAAGTCATGCTTGTTGAGTCCTTAGGATACAACCTCATGTCAGTCTCAATGCTTTGTGATCTTGATACGGTTGTTGTATTTGGCAAGTATCGTTGTGTTGTGATTATGGAAGCTGACCATTCCGAAGTCTTCGAAGGCTTTAGGACAGGAGACTTGTATATTGTTGATTTCTCTACAGGACCACAACCAGCTGTGTGTCTACTTGCAAAAGCTTGAGAAGGCTGGCTATGGCATCGACGACTTGGTCACGCAGGCATGAGGAATTTGCACACGCTTGCGAAGAAGAAGCATGCCATTGGCATTGAGAATGTCAAATTCCTCAAGGATCACTTGTGTGGAGTCTGTGAAGCTGGAAAAATGACCAAGGCCAAGCATCCAGCGAAGACTATCATGACCACTACTCGTCCATTTGAATTGCTTCACATGGACCTCTTTGGTCCTAATCATTACTCAGCAGTCACTAATGATGCATCTCTATAGGGCTTTGTTATTGTTGATGATTACTCTCATTACACATGGGTACACATTGTCACTTACAAACATGAAGTGCAGGAAGTCTTCAAACGATTTTCCTCGAGGGCTTCAACCAACTTTGGTGTGAAGATCAAGCACATCAGGAGTGACAATGGAACTGAGTTCAAGTATTCCGGTCTTGATGACTATCTTGATGAACTTGGTATTACTCATGAGTTATCTGCTCCTTATACTCCTCAGCAAAATGGCGTCGTGGAGTGCAAGAACAGAACTCTTGTTGAGATGGCTCGCACTATGCTTGATGAATACAAAACTCCTCGTCGTTTTTGGATTGATGCAATTGATACCGCGTGCCACATCATCAACAGAGTATATCTTCACAAATTCTTCAAGAAGACTGCCTATGAACTCCTCACTGACAAGAAACCCAATGTGAGTTATTTCAAAGTCTTCGGTGCTTTGCACCGAAAGCACATGAAGGTTTTATGTTTGGTTACGGAAAGGACTCGCACACCTCAGAGTCTTCAACAACGCTCTTCACAAGGTTGTTGAAGCTGTAGATGTCTTGATTCGATGAAACTAATGGCTGCAAAAGAGCACCTACCTTCTGTGATAGATGAACCAGCACCGAGGATTCTATCAAGTTCAAAGCGATCGAGGATGTCATTCCTCTTGAAGAATCTGCTGAAGAATTCATTCCGAGCGTGAAGAGCGTCAAGTGATGCACTGAAGATAATCTTTGAAGAAAATGGTTTGAAGAAAATGCTGATCAAATTCCTCGGCGACAACCAGCTCATCCTCGCGTTGCAAAAGAAGTGCAAGTTGACAAGATCATCGATGACATTGAAGCACCGGGTCCTCTCACACGCTCAAAAGCTTCACATTTATCTAACTTTTGTGGGCGCTATGCTTTTGTCTCTATCACAGAGCCCACTAAGGTAGATGAAGCATTTCGGAACTGAGTGGATTCAGGCCATGCAAGAAGAATTACATCGATTCGAGCTCAACAATGTCAGGGAACTGGTCAAGCGTCCAGATCCTCGCAAGCATAATATCATTGGCACAAAGTGGATCTACCGCAACAAGCAAGATGAAAATGGCCTTGTGGTGAGGAATAAGGCACGACTTGTAGCTCAAGGCTACACACAGAGTTGAAGGAATTGATTTGATGAAACTTTTGCACTGTTGCTAGACTTGAGGCTATTACATATTACTTGCTTATGCTAACCATCAGGATATCACTTTATATCAAATGGATGTGAAAAGTGCATTCCTCATTGGTAAGCTTGAGGAAGAAGTATATGTTGCTCAACCCCCAGGTTTTGAAGATCCAAAGAATCCTGACAAAGTCTTCAGACTCAACAAGGCCCTCTATGGCCTCAAGCAGGCCCCTCGGGCGTGGTATGATACTTTCAAGGAATTCTTCATGAAGAATGGCTTCACACCCGGTTCACTCGACCCTACTCTCTTTACTAAATCTTATAATGGTGAATTGTTTGTGTGCCAAATATACGTTGATGATATTATCTTTGGCTGTACTGACCAACGTTATAGTGATGAATTTTCCTGTATGATGAGTGAACAATATCAAATGTCTATGATGGGAGAGTTGAAATTCTTCTTAGGTCTTCAAATTCGTCAACAGCACAATGGCATATTCATATCTCAGGAGAAATACCTCAAAGATGTTCTGAGGAAATTCGGCATGCAAGATTGCAAAGGCGTCAAAATTCCTATGCCCACAAATGGCCATCTATGCATTGATGAAAATGGTATTGACTTCGATCACAAGGTATACCGCTCCATGATTGGTTCTTTATTGTACTTATGTGCATCTAGGCTAGATATAATGCTTAGTGTTAGCATGTGTGCCCGATTTCAAGCTACACCGAAGGAATCACACCATAAGGCTGTGAAGCATATTCTTCGATATCTAGCTCACACACCAACACTAGGATTATGGTACCCCAAGGGCTCTACTTTTGATCTCATTGGATATTCTGACTCTGACTATGCTAGTGATCGTGTGGACCGCAAGTCAACATCTGGTACTTGTCATTTCCTCGGACGATCTTTAGTCTGTTGGTCCTCGAAGAAACAGAACTACGTATCACTGTCTACCGCGGAAGCTGAGTACATTGCTGTTGGTTCTTGCTGTGCTCAATTGCTGTGGATGAAGCAAACTCTCAAGGACTACGGCATCAATGTCAAGAATGTGCCTCTCTACTGTGACAATGAGAGTGCCATCAAGATTGCTCACAACCCAGTTCAGCACTCAAAGACAAAGCACATTCAGATTCGTCATCATTTTCTTCGCGATCATGTGTTGAAGGGCGACATATTTATTGATCATGTGAAGACTAAAGAACAGCTAGCCGATATCTTCACAAAGCCCTTGGATGAGAAGAGATTTAGCAAGTTGCGGTGTGAGCTAAATATCTTAGAATCTTCGAATGTTCTTTGAAAAGGACACACATCCTAACACTTATGCAAAATTGATGACTTAGATGTGCAACACATGAAGAAACGTTCTTCTTCAATCAATGAAGAATAACACTCTAAGTGTGAAGAAATTAATGAAGAATTTGATTCTCGAACCCTCGACAATTGTGCGGTGTCTGAAATCATCATTCTTATACGGTGGGTCACGCCACCACCAAAGTTGAAAATCTTCAATTTGAGTTTTTCCTCAGTTTTGAAATTCTTCAGTTTTTCAAATTCTTCAAATTTGCAAAATCTTCACTATTTCTGTCGTTTTTCTTCATTGGATATATATATATATATAGGGGTTTATGTCCTCTACAGCATTCACTTATGGCTATTTCTTCAAGTTGCGTTATCTGGTAAGTGAATGTGATCGGACCCTTCCCCCTCTATGCTATACTCAACCCAATCTATTCACAAATTATTCATGTTTGTTCTATTTGAAACTCGTTCAAAATCTTCACTGTGTCCTTGTCAGCTGAAGAAATTGCGAACGGAACTTTTAACTTATCTTATCCAAATTTTCGGCTTTGCCACTCAAACCGTTTCGCATCCCACGATAGAATTATCTATTCACCCACGATCTAACACGATCTCCACTTTTCAGTACGTGGGTGACACATGTCAAGAGAATGAGAAGGGTCAGGGGCACGTTCGTCGTAAATCTTCGGACGAACAGTTTTTCACTGCGACTATAAATACCCCCTCTCCCCTTCCTCACTTCCTTTACTCCACTCGACCGCTCTCTCTCTCGCTCGAGCTTCTCAAACCCTAGCTTCGCCGCTACTCCATCATTGCCGGTGAGGAAGAGCTTCACTGCCTCGACCTCGTCGTCGTCGTACTCGCGCCGGCCGTGGAAATCTTCACTCCGCCCTCGTCGTAGCTGTCTTCCTCCGCCGAGTTAGGGCGTGGAAGATCTGAACTGACGAGCTTCAAATCTACACTTCTCAGTTCGTCATGTTCTTCATCCAGGGTAATTAAAAGTTACTTTTACTGCCCTCTTTGATTCAAATTTTCTCTACAAAATCGTCGAAGGTGTTTTATACTTCAAATCCTCACACACAAAACACATCACTTATCATCTGTTCTTGATTCGTTTCTCTAAGCATCATTTTTCTTCAAGATTCCTCAATTGTGTGGATCCTCGATCTATACAACTCTGGAACCTAAGACAAAGAACGCTTAGTGAAATTCTTCAAAACTCATCTGGTCAAATTCCTCAAACTTGTTCTTTTGAAAAACCTTACGAGAGCATATGACCTCTCCAAATTCCTCGCAACTATACTCTGTTCACGGTACTCATGTCCGTGATGAATCACTAGGTTCTCATCAACTTAACTCATTTGCAGCGTTCCTCGAAGAAAAGTTGCATACTTCTTGAGAGAATTTGATTGTTCAAATTCCTCAAGCTGAAGAATATGGCAGACGGTAAGAAGCCACGAGAAAGGAGGAAAGAGGCTGAGGTCATGACTGCTTTTGAAATACCCGAGGACATCTATCTTGACTATTGCACACTGATGAGGCTAAGTTAGGAAAGGAGAACAAAAATCAGCGCAAGGTGCGATATCTGAGAGGATTGAAAGGAGATGGGCAAGAGAATGGAGGAGTACAGGTATGTAACTCCAAAGTATATGAAGAAATTCACACTTAATCCTCCATGCCCAAGAGCTCCATTGGCACCTGGCCAAGAAGCTGACCCCACCAGCATCAAGCGTGGTGAGGATTTTCCTGAAGAATGGGCCAAGCGCCAAGCCAAGTTGGCGAGACAAGCCAAAGAAGCAGTGTGGAAATTCAATGAAGACTCTGGTACAGCTGCTGCCACTAAGGCCTCTGTTAAGCCTAGAAAATCAATGGCAAAGAAGCCCACGCACAAGCCAAGTGCTTCAACAACTATGCCATCACGACCAAGTTCCTTAGCAATGCCCTCGCGGCCAGAATCTTCAAAGCCCTCACGGCCAGTTCCTCATGCTGCTCCTGCTCCTCCCAAATCTTCAGCTCCTCCTCCAAAGTCCTCAGCAGCTCCGGCAAAGTCCTCAGCACCTGTGCATCTGGCCACGTGCCAAAGGACAGCAGGCATCTCCATTGCCTCTGGTGTCTCAGCGAGTTCCTCTGCTGCACCAAATTCTTCATCAGGCCCCACACTGCTGAAGACAAAGGCAACGGTTGGACGAGGTCCTCGGCCAAGTCCGAAGAAGAAACAGGTTGCCTTCCAAGTGTCATCTGACGATGAAGCTGATGATGATGAACTTGCAGAAATCATCAGAGATAGGCAAGTTAGGGCCGCTAGAGCCAAAGGCACACCTATGCCAGTGCTTTTGGATCCAAGGGCGATCCTCGATTACATTGATCTCTGGCACAAGGACCCAAATACCCCTATGCCTGATTTTCATTTGACTCCTGGCCAAAGTCACATGCTGACCCATTTCATCATTGAAGAGAAATGGAAATTTGAGAAGGCTAGGCAGATCAAGAAGGCTCTGTTCAGGAAAGAGAAGTTCCCGAGGAAAAACGTTGTCAAAATGACAACTGATGAGCTCCTCAAGATCCAGTCTGAAATCAAAGCCCTCAGCGATGACTTCTATGCTTATTATGCTGATTGGCAAGGAGCCAAAGTCGGATTTGTCAACCTGACTAAGAAGTTCACCAATGTTGTAGCTCCAAGGCAACAAGAAGTTCCTCAGGCTGGAGCCTCTGCTCAGCCTACTGAAGAACATGCCAGCACCGCTGATGATTTTCAGGCTGCTGAAGAAAATGCTAGTTCTAGGGGTGATGACTCCATTCCAGTCACTGAAGAAATTGCCAGGGCATCCACTAGTGGTGCGCCTGAAGAAACTGAAGAAGTCAGGGCAACTACATCAGTTGCGCCTGAGGAAATTCAAACAGATTCCTCAGCTCCTCCCGCACTTACACCAACTCATATCCTTCCATCTGCATCAGATGTGAAGAAGACCAAGGCTATAGAGCGAGCTGCAGTGAAGAAAAGGAAAGCATCAGCTACTTCAAAATCTTCAGCTCCAAAGAAGATGAAGCCTATGACCAGCTCGTTTGAAAATACGATTGATGTTGTTCCGATTTCCACCATGCCATCAAAGGACCTTGTTCCTTTTGGTGAAGAATATGTGATCCCTAGTGGATCTGATGAAGAAAATCATTCTGCTGCTTCGTCAGAGCAGATTGATGAAGAAATTGAAGTGGATGCGATCCCTTCACCACCTGTTGTTTCCTCGCCAATGCCTCAGTTCACAACTGAAGAGGCTGGCGTTGAAGAAATTGGAGATGAATACATGGATATTGGATGCACTACGCCTATGATGAATGATGACTTTTGGGAAAGTCAGCATCCCAATTCTCCACTCTTCACCCCAATACAACAAATACCTCGGTCCCTGCCAACCGTTCAATTGGGCTCTGAAGAAACTCATCCCACCTAAATCATGCATGAAGAAATTCCAGCCACTAGTTTGAAGAAGCTATTCTTGCTGATCCTTTGAACACGCAGATCGCAAATGAAGAGGAACCAGAAATTCCTCAGCCTGAAGAACCTGAGATTGCGATTCCTGAGGTAGTGATGCAACTCACTGACACTCCTCTGCCAAAACCAAAGGATCCATTCTCGCGCAAGCAAAAGTTCAAGGCTGAAGACTTCTTTGGCGAGCATGTTTTCTTCACTGATTACAACCCATATGACTCTGCTCGCATAAGGAAGAGGTGTTGCTAGACTGCTAGTCAAGACAACTTTTATTCCTCTATGCTATTCGACAAAGACAAAGTCTTCGATCATGCACACATTCCTTACGTGGACATGGAATCTCTGCCAGGCTTCGAGCCAGTCCTCAGTGTTCTTCACGATGTTGGATTGCTGAATTTCTGCACTGACATCTGCGATTGGAATGAAGAACTCATTCTTCAATTCTATGCGACGTTGCACATCACAGGAAATTCTGAAGATGTGAACTCATGGGTGCTGGACTGGATGTCAGAAAATACTCACTACAAGGCACCAACAACTGAATTGCTTCGTGCCCTCCCACTCAGTCCTCCCCTTGATGGTGCTCGTTGCGTCTACAATGAACCTGAGCTTACAAATCATTACATGCAAGTGCTGATGAAGCCTTTGAAGCCAGGGTAGGCCCCTCGAACCAAATTCCTCGTCAAGGAATTACTGTATGTGCCTCGGACTGTCTATCGCATTCTAACAAAGACAATGAGTCCTATCAAAGGCCATGACTCAAATGATGAAGAAGTTATTGGCATCATGAAGAATATGCTTTTCAATATCATTCATGGTGTTCCCATCAACTTCCATGATTTCTTCATCAGGACTCTGCCGAATATAGCTATGTCACCATTTGAGCTGGAGCCTTATGCACCATGGATTATGAGGTTCATCAGGACAAGGTGTTCACTCAATTACAAGGCTCATACTCTGAACCACTGTAGCTACTTGCCTCCAATTGAAGTCCTCAAACGAACATTTTCCTTAGCTGATGACAAAGGCAAGGCAACTGTTGTGATAGATGAAGGCATTCGTCCATTGGATGGTCAATTTTGCAAGGCTGCATCCTACTCCACCAATGATGACTCTGCCACACATGACTCTGCCGCCAACAACTCTGCCAAGCAAAATCCTCAAGCCACAGCACCCAGGGTGATGACTGATCGTGAGTTACTCCTCAGTCTTCATCAGAAAGTTGATCGCAATCATAAATGGGTTAAGCATCAGCTTGGTTCAATTCTTCACAACATGACCTCAACACACAATGCAGAGAATAAAAACCAATACTACCTCCATGAAACCTTCAACCGTACCTGGGCTGTTCTGTCTCATGTCTACATCGCAGAAGATCTGAAGAAAATGGGTCTAAAGGAAGAATTTGGTGATACGCACCTCCATAGAAGAAATACAAGAAGGTCAAGGTTCCTTCCTTGGTGGCCAGCTCCTATTCTTCATCGCGACAACGATGAAAATGAAGACTTAGGCGACACTGCGGTAGGCCCTACTCGACAACCGACCCGAAACGGCTGGCGCTCCTTCATCAACTTGATATTCTTTAGGGGCGTTAGTCCTCAGTTTCGATCCTTTTGGTCATTCGATAACAAAGGGGGAGAAATTTGAGTTAGTCTTCAAGCGGGTCTATTATATGGGCGTTATGGGCGTTTTTTTGCTAAGTTACAACTCTCGCTCTTCCGAAACTTTTATTGGATCGAGTTGTAATCTTAAACCCGATGGTGCTTTGATACTTTTGAT
Organism: Aegilops longissima; assembly: GCA_021605205.1. Classification (NCBI taxonomy): domain Eukaryota; kingdom Viridiplantae; phylum Streptophyta; class Magnoliopsida; order Poales; family Poaceae; genus Aegilops; species Aegilops longissima. Next base: position 327,503,773 of record CM038677.1, read on the forward strand.
GTGTTCTTCTGCATGCTTATTCCTCATTATATGTTAATACACGCATGCTGAATTACATCAGTCACCATTTTTCATCATGCATTTCAAATTCTTCATATTATATGTCAAATGCGTGTATGAATTACAAGTATAGGGGGAGATCTCCATGATTCAACTCTTCAAATGTGCATTGCCTCAAAAGCAAATTCCTCACTATGCACATATTCAGGGGGAGTTCTTCTATATCTTGCAATCAAATTCCTCAATATCAGTATTTACACTTCATATGTTTATCCCGTTGAAAACTTAACCTATATTGTCATCAATCACCAAAAGGGGAGATTGTAAGTGCATCTAGTGCCCTTAGTGATTTTGGTGTATTGAAGACTTATAGGTTAAGGGACTAATGTGTTTATGAGTGTACACAGGTCTATAAGTCTATGAGGAGTTTGATATTTACGGATGAAAGTCGACCCGTAAAAATGAAGTTCTTCGTTGAAGACTTTGGTATTACGAAGACTTTAGAAGACTTTGAAAGTGAAGAAATTGGTGTGACCTTGAAGACTTGGTATTCATTTGAGGAACATGAAGCGTGAAGACTTTTGTTTTCGTAGTTTTTTCTCTTTCTTGAGTCATAGGAAACACCATCTTTGTTAAAGGGGTCGAGAAATACTAAGGAAAAATTTCCATGTGATGCTCAACTCAAAATCCTACACCTACCAATCCCTTCAAGTGAAGCCATTGGAAATCTCATACATTCAGTCAATTTCTTGATGTGAGAGGCGAAGTTCTTACAGTGTTGAGAATTTAATCGACCGAGGAGTTAGGAATTCGCCGGTCTGGATTGCCTACAGTGAGAACATGATAACCACGAGAATTTGAACCTCAAATTTCCGACCGTTCTTTGTCTTCTTGCCAGCTGTCCCAAAATATCTTATCCACCTAACGGTCATATCATTGAAGGGCATTTATGTCTTATCATGTCGGGCTGCTCCCTAGGCTATAAATAGCCGCCCCCTACAACCACTAGCTGGTTGGCTGCTTTGTCGGCGTTCAGGAGCAGGGGTCCCAGACTTGCACACTGCGGCTGCTTGGCGTGGCTCAGGGGGCCCATCACGGCCCATCTTCATCAACACAAGCTCAAGACCCTCGCGAGGCCAAGCCTCGTGGGGGCGGATGACGGGGAGCTTCCTCGAGGCACGGCCTCATCGGGTGGCTCGTGAGGCGGAGAGATCAAGTTGGGGTACCTCACGAGGTGCCCATGGCGCAAGCCATGGCGACCAAAGGCGCGGTGAGGCGCCAGCCCACGCAGTGTCCTCCTTTCCTCTTTGGTGCAAAGGGAGCAAGCGGGCGAGCATCAAGCAAAGGCATCCGTTTGGTGCAACAAGACCAAGACTAGCCCAGCGGCGGGAAGGAAGTCATTGTGGAGCCCAAGCCGGCGTCACCACGAGCCTTTGACGAGCGAGGACCAACTTTAGTCGAGGATAAGTGTACCAGATGTTCCCCTTCAAAATGGCCAATTGTTGGCGCCCTTCCCGCTCAATATTTGGGAAGAGGCCCAGGGCCTCTGCCTATATAAGTAGAGCTAGCCACCATAGTAGGGCAAGCTAATCGGTAGCTAGAGGCATCTAAAAGAGAGAGATTGATCTTGGATCCAAGGTAGAAGATCTGGAATCAGCAGAGAGAGAGAGAGACTGAACTCCCCCTAGCAGTTCATCGCACCAGCCAAGAACAGACCCTCGCGAGGCTGTTCTTCCTTGTATTGTTCATCACCATTAGCCCAAGAGGCAATCCACCACACCACAAACTAGAGTAGGGTATTACACCACAATGGTGGCCCGAACTAGTATAAACCTTGCGTCTCTTGTGTTGTTCCTTCCGTAGTTTAGATCCAGCGGCGTCGAGGTGCGAGGTAGGTAGAGGCGAGATCTCCGCGCACCCGGTGTTGAACCTCAAGGGTCTGCGGAACCCGAAATCCGACATTTGGCGCGCCCGGTAAAGTGCGCCAGAATTAAATCTTCCGCCGCCCTGTTCTTCGTCGACCACCGCATCCATGTCGGCGCTTCGTCGGGCCAGCGCGGAGCGCCGAGCCGCTCTCGTTTCGCGTCGCCCGAGCGGCTCCGTCGTGGCGCCCTCGTCGTTCCCGTCGCTGCGTCAGCGCCGCCACCCGGGCGGCGGGAACAAGCAACAAACATCGTCAGCATCCCTCGTGAGGCAAGGCGGCCGCCTGCTACCCCTCACTACGCCCGGCCGGTTCTTCGTCTCGCGCATTCCACGCACCCATGGAGGCTCGAGCTGCGCTCATCGCGGCAAACGAGCTCCTGCGCTACCGTCGATCGGCGATGTCTACAAAGAGTGGCTCAACGCGTCACCGAGCTTCGTCCGCGCGCGAAGGCTCCCCGCGCCGTCCATCCCGTTGCACCTTTCCGCCCTGGCGATGAAACTCGGGGCGCCTCGGCGCCTCCCCCTCAAGAAAGCGCCTTAGCCCCAAAGCGCATGGTCCTGGGCAGAGAACCGCTCCGTCCGGCGCCCGGCCGCAGCAAAAGCGAGCTGCCGAAGTCCCTCGCCCGCAAGAAGCTGCCCGAGTGCTCCCTGCTCCAGCTCGTCGCGACCACGCTCCTCCTCCGGCACGTCAAGACCCCGCGCTGCTCCCAGCTGCAGCACATGGGGACCCGCAAGACCAAGCTCTTCGTCACCCAAGGCCTCCCGTGGACACAACAGGCTGTCGTGCCTTCACCACCGAGTTGCGCAGCGTCGCGTGGCCCGGCAAGTTCAAGTCGGACCTGCCTCCTCGCTATGACGGTACGGCCGACCCCGCAGAGTTCCTCCAGCTCTGAGCTGGGCATCAGCCGCCAGCGGAGGCGAGAAGGTCATGGCGAACTGGTTTCCCATGGCGCTCAAGGGCAGGGCCCTTTTGGCTCTGAACACAGCTCGAGCACGATATCCTCCGGGGCGAGATGCGCACCCGCTTCATCGCCAACTTCCTAGGTACTCGTGACCGGCCACCCGCCGTGAGCGACATGCGCCACATCAAGCAGCAACCAGGGGAGACCTTGCAGAAATACATCCAGCGCTTCAACAACGCATGCCTCAAGATTCCCAAGGTGACCGAGGAGGCCATCGTCTCCGCCTTCTCCGACGGTGTGCACGACGTCAAGATGAAGGAGGAGCTGGCGATGCATGAAGATATGTGCACTTACTTGGAGCTGTTCAACTTGGCGACCAAGTGCACCATGGCCGAGGAAGGGCGTCTCTCCCTCCTCGAGCTGTGCACCAGGGCCGCAGACCCAGAAGAGAAGAAATCCAAGGCCAAGGACGTGAAGCACAAGGGGGCTGCCGTGCTCGCGGCAGAACCGGACACCAAGTGGGGCAGAGATCAGCCCGAGTCCTCCAAGGGCAGCCGGTACTGTGTGTACCATGACCTCCACACCCACAACACCAGCGAATGTCAAGAACTCCGAGCCGTGCGAGAAGGGAGGATCGGCCGACGTCCCGACCGCAGCGACCGGGTCTCTGACCGAGGAGGAGGAAGGAAGGCAGGGCTGGGAAGACCAGCGGCCCTCGCCAAGGGTGGCGTGACCAACCTCGCGAGGATCGGCTGGCGGGACCCGCCTCGCGAGGAGGCTGGAGGGATCAGCCTCGCGAGATCGCCCGCAAGGCAACGCAGGCCTTCCTCCTCGCCACCGCAGCCAAGGAGAAATGAAGACCATCATCGGGGCGAGGGGCTGGGGGCTTCGAGGCCGCAGCGATCGCTGCATCTGGGCGGAGCTCAAGCCCCAGCCTCTCAACGCATCTTCAACCAGTTCGCCCGCAAAGTGAATGCAGTCCTCCCCAAGCTCGAAGCCACGCGCCCCCTCAGGTGGTCGGCGTGCGCCATCACGTTCAGCTCAGTGGATCAGCTCAAGTGTGCAGCCACAGTCGGAGTCCTCTAGATGCTTTGCTCCCCAATCATCAGCAACGTGCTAGTCACCAAGACCCTCATCGATGGCGGGGCAGGGCTCAACGTCCTGTCTGCGGAAACGTTCAACAATCTCCAAGTGCCTTACAATCAGCTTCAGCCAACCAAGCCTTTCTCTGGGGTCACCGACGGCTCCACGGTCCCGATTGGGTAGGTTAGCCTCCTGTCACCTTGGCGCCGCGACAACTACCGCACCGAGCTCATCGACTTGGCGTCGCCCACATTAGCCTGCCATACAACTCCATCCTCGGGTACCCAGCGCTGGCCAAGTTCATGGTGTAACCCCACGGCAGCTAGCGTCCTCAAGATGCCGGAAGTGGCGGAGTCATCACGGTGCCTGCAAAGAGAAAAAAGCGATGTGCTCACAGGCGAGCCTTCGAGCCGCATCCTTTGGAAGACCGGATCATGAGGCAGGAGGCTTCGAGACCGCCCCAAGAAAGAAGAAGGCGTCGTCGGCCCGGCCCCTCGGGGTCCACGCCTCCTCGGGGGGAACCTCCTTCTGTCGCATAGGAAAGCGCGCCCGGCACCCTCCTCAAGCAGGGCTCGGGGGCTCCCCCCTGGAGGGCCACCGACCTTGCTAACGTCATGAGGGAGGCGCTTGGGCACCACTTGGAGGCGTGTTTGAGCATGTTTCCCTCAAGAAGGAGCAAGGCAAGGAGGGCCAAACCCTCGGGGAGTTAAATCGGCAAGATCATTCGGAGCTGCAGAGTCAAGAGTCATGAGTGGCAGCCGCCGCTTACCTGCCGTAGCTCCCCATCCACGCAAGGATGGTGGGCTGCAGCGTCTGCATCGACATACCGAGGCTCAACAGAGCCGCCTCCCGAGGCGCCTCGGCCCTCTCGCGTGGGGGCGCTGCGAAGGTCCACCCACAGCTACGTTCGCATGCCGTGCGGCTTGCGGCAGCTGCCTGCGATATAGCGCCTCATGAGGAGCATCACGGAGGCTCAAGAGGCGAGCGTTCCGCAGCCTGGCGAGATGGAGATGGTCACGAGGCCACCAGCGCCTCCGGAGCCTCCGGAGGCCCTTGAGCCTGGGGGCTCGTGAGGATCGGCTCCCGCAGCCCACCGAGTCTGTTGCACCAACACCCTTTCATCTTCAACGGTATCAGGTGAAGTCTTTCAAGTTTCATTTCCAGCTGGGAGCGCCCCCCAGGGCCGCATTATTCCCAGGCCGCGTGGGTCCGTCCCTGCGGCGTGTAGCCCTTTTACTTCATGTTCCTAGCTTATCTTGCTGGGGGCGCCCCTCGGGCTGCATCATCCCCAAGTCGCTTAGGTCCGGCCCGGCAATGTTCGTCTTCTTTGCGCTTATCTAAATGGACTTGCTCCTTCGTGATTAACATGCTTGAACTAGTTGCCCGCTCAACTGACACCAACTGATGGAGCAACTCCCTAACGGCATGAAGCTTGCGCATGGGTCTGTCCCTGCAACACCGACAAACCTGAATGGCTGAGCTCTGGCCGTGGCAGCCCCGCATAGCGCCACCTCGTCAAGCCTCCAGTGCCTCGTCACCCCTCGGGGCAACTAACGGCTGACTGTCGATTGTCACGGCGAACTTGCGTTCTTTCTATGATGAGCCTGCAAGATCTCTTCAAGGAGCAGCGTCAGGCGAGGCCCCCACGGTGTCTCCTTCACTCTCATCCGCGCGAACCGCTTGCACGTTAAAGGGGGGTGCCTGAGCATCGCGACTCAAGGCTCCTACTGGCTCTCCAGCCCTCACCCTCTGGCCTTGACCACGACATCACGACCTGGCATACCAGCGACGGCTGAGACTCGCTCGAGGGCCGGGACCCGAGGACATAGAGCAGATAGGGGAGCAAAGGCGAGAGGGGAGGGACACGTGAGGACCTCGCCAAGCGACCCCTCGCCTGCCGATGCACGGACCCGGCAACACGCCAGGAAGCGGCTCCCGATTCTCAAGATAAGTCACCCTCCGGAAGCACTAACTAACACGGCACCGTCCCCTCACCCAACGCGATCCCGTATTAGCAACATCGCTCTCCTTTCTCACCGAACGATGGCTGCTTGAGCGCTAAGGGGGACCTCCTGAGCATTGCGACTCAGGGGCTCTTACCGGACCCCGGGCCGCTCACCTCCTGGCCTTGACCCACGACGCCGCGACCTGGCATACCAGCGGCGGCTGAAGCTTGCCTTGGGGACTGGGACTGTCGGTAGAGCGTCAAGCCCTCACAAGGTTCGAAAGGAGAACTGAGCTAAGGCGGAATGAGCAACTTCGCCTTTGCTTCACAACAAGGATCATATTAACAAACAGGACCACGGGCACCTTACAAGTCCCCATGGGCGCTTTTGATTCCTCGCGAGGGCAGATCCTAAGAACACTAACTACGTGCTCACGCAAGAGATGCCATCATCAATAGTGGGCCGTCAGCACCAGGCGCCAACCCCATCTGATCAGAGGAGGCGGCGGCCTGCCGAGCCCGCCTGCTCAAAGCGGCGCGAGGCTCGGGGGCTCGTAGCTGTCGTCGCTCGTCTCCGGAGTCGCGAAGAGCTCGCGGAGTCGCTAGATCCTCCGACGCCTCCACCGCCTGAGGAGCTGCCGAGGGAGCGGTCGGCGAGCCTAGCCCTTGCGGCGGCAAGGCCTCGATCACCTCTCCCGGGGCGGCACTCCAGCCGGCACCCTTCCGCATCGAAGACCTTGAAGAGCATGACCGAAGCGCCGTCGTACTCCAAGTGGATCGCGAGGGCGCCCCTCGTCCTGCAGCACCCCAGCCTCAAGTCATGAAGACCTCCCCCGGGGCAACGACCGCAATCTCTGCCCCGGTCGCAAGGGTGCCGCAGCCGGCGTGCTGCAGCCAGAGCTCCAGGGATCCTCCCCGCGGAATCGCGGAGGCGAAGAAGGGATGGCAGCGTGGAGCACGAACTCTCGGAGAAGCCCTCGGCGTGGACTCGGGGGGCAGCCGCGCTGCCGTGACCAGCTTGGCGCCCGGCAGCAGCGTCGCCCGTGGCGTTCGGCATCAACCCCTTCAGAGCCCTCGATCTGGGCGTACAAGGGAAGCGGGAACCCCGGTGGTGGCCACTCGCACCAGGGCCTCGACACCAACTGGTGGGCACCCTCATTCCGATGGCAGAGGGCTAGCCGTTTCTTCGGCAGGAGCGGGTCAGGGCCCTCTCTGGGAGCCTTTCCCTTCTCCACCGTGGAGAACCGGCGGATTGGAGCCATTGAAGCAAGACGGAGCAAGGACCGGGAAGAAGGAGAAGCAAGAAGAAACTGACTGGAAGGGCACGCGCTGTTCCGTACTTAAAGCCAGAGGAGGCCAACCGCCGGCCTCCACGACCGCATGTAATCATGACTCGCTTTGCATGCAGGGACTTGCCAATTCATGCAGTCGCCGAGGCGTCGTGGGGAAGTGGAGACACCCATGTCCAATTAACCGCCACGCGGCTCCCAAGGCATGAGCTGTTAGGGCCAGGCGCTAACTTGCCCTTGCCGGCTTCTCTGCTCGGCCAAGTCCGGGCGCGCCTTGGGCCCGGGGGCTGTCGGTGTACTAGAGTAGGGGTACCCTTGTATCCCGAACTCGTGCACGGGCAGTTGCAGCACCCCGCGGCAAGGCTTGCCTAGCGACCGCCAAGGTCCTCTGTGGCTCCTTTGGAGCCATTCAAGAACAAAGTATCCAAGGCCCCGGCAAGAGGAGCTTGCCGGGAAGGATACTCAAGGCACGAAGAAGACAAGACCCGGCAAGAGGAGCTTGCCGGGAAGGCTCGATGGCGACAAGCTTCCGAAATGCGACAAGGGTTCAGCAGCGGCAAAGGCGCTTGCCGCGGCGAACAACTCTCTTCATCTCGCTCCAGCTCATCCGCCAATGTGTCGCCATGGGGCTATTCGAACCGCAGCGTGTCAAGGGCTGTGCAGCCAGCGGAGAAAGCAGCGATAAGCGGCGCCGACAAGAAGGCCATCGTGGCGAGCGGTGGGCGCTCTGACGGTCCTGTTGCCTTTGTTTAGGCGACATGGACGGGCATTTATTGCTCTTGTCCCTTGCCGTCAGAGTTAGGTAGAGTAACACTGTATCAGGTAGTTACACCAACCGCAACTCATTTTCCCATTTTTGCCCTCGTCTACGTTGCCACCTATGGTGACCCCTTTGAGCCTATAAAAGGAGGCCCATGTGCAACGTAGAAAGGGGGTTCGGTTCGGCTCAGTTAGGATTCGACCCATTCGAGACTACACACACTCAAGCTAGGTTTTGTAGCTCTCTGTGCTCCCTAGCAAGAACACAATACAATCAATCAAGCAGCAGTAGGAGTATTATCTCTCCGGAGAGCTCCGAAGCTGGGTAAACTGCTCGCGTGCATCGCCTCGATCTGCTCTTCGTGCAATCTCCGCCCCCCACCGAACCACAAGGGACTCGGCCCGCCGGTCCCATAGGTGTTCGTGGGATTACGATCAGCCTCCCCGACATCTTTGGCGCGCCAGGTAGGGGGTGCGTCGAGGCTGTGTGAACCTGATCCGGCGTTCACACGAGCAACATCTTCATCATCTTCATCAACATGCCACGAAGAAGAAGGCGGCGGCAGAAAGCCGTCTGCGTCAAACCCACCACCACGGGCGGCAGTGGTGGGGAAGGCTATAGGCGGAGGAAACAGCGTCGGCAAGAGAGAGCCACGGCGCTGCCAAGTCAAGGACAAAGCGGCGCAGACCTCGGCGTCCGGATCGTACGCGTCCATCTCGAAGCGCGGGACCGACAACGTCATGGTGCTCACAGCGCCATACGTTCGTTGAGCCATGATCAAGCTAGTGGATCGAGAGGCGCTCAAGAACAGCTCGCGCCAACAGCTGGTGCGGCGGGAACGCGGTCGCATGGGCGGGATGCTGCTCCTTCTAATGTATTTAGAAGTCGAGCACATCCGCTCCTTACCGTTCGCCATTACCGCCCACCACTCAGCGGAAGCTTTGGCGCGAGCTCAACGCTCTGAATTACCCTCGGCGGCGAGACAAAGGTCGGCGAATGGAGGCCACCATCAAAGTCTCATCGGCTTTGCCAGCGGCGGCGTTCGCGGTAACCAAGCACGCCGCTGCGGCGAGGCGACAAAACACGAGCGGTGGCGGCGAGACCTGCGAGGTGCAACCACCATGCACTCTCCATCCGAAGGCCAAGATCGCCGACTCGTCGGATCCACCTCGGCAGCGACTCCACCGCGCGTCGAATCCGCGAGCTCGTCGCGACCAGCGCCAAATTCTTCAAAGCGGCAACAAGAAGGCGCTCGAACTTCGCATCGGCGCCCGAAGAAAGCAGCGTCAGTCCGACCAGCGCGCCGGGCCCCGCTGTCGACATGCAAGCGCCCGAGAGAACGGTGACTTGCCGTCGTGGTAGGTTGCCCGCGTTCACCCGTGAGCTGCGGCAAGTCGATGGCGACAAGAAAAACTTCAAGCGGATGTGCGGAGAAGTATGATGGCAGGGCGCACCCTCGGAGTTCCTCGGTATCTACACCATTGCGGTGCAAGCTGCGGGGCGAGGCGACAAGATCCTCGCCAACTACTTCCGGCTGGTGCTCAAGCCCAATGTTAGATCTTGGCTCATGCACTTGCGGACAGTTCCATATCCTCTTGGGCAGATTTGTGCCATCGGTTTGTCGGCGCATTCACGGTGACCACAAGCCTCATGGCGGAGAGTGACCTTCACCTGCTTGCCCGGAAGGAAGGAGAGTCCCTGCGCAAGTTCATCCGAGAGATTCAGCCGTGTGCACTACAACATCCCGGATGTCCACCCTGCCGTGGTGATAGCGCATTTCATCGAATGTGCGGAACCGCGAGATGAGGAGAAATGGCGATGTGCAAAGTCAAGGCGTCGATGAGCTGTATGCTCTGGCCGACAAGTGTCTTGTGTTGAGGAAGGAGGAGACTCGGGAGAGAATCTGAAGCAGGATCGGCGGTGAGGAGACCGCCCGGCAAAGAAGAGTCGGCGGCGGAACAACCGAAGGAAGAAGAGCAAAGAGGTACTAGTTGTCGAGCAGTCCGGCAAGGATGGTGCCGCCAAGAAAGCCAAAGTTGGTGGCTCCGGCAAGGAGGTTGCAGCTGGCGTAATTGCAAACTGTGGCGGCCGCCGACAAGCGGACAGCTCAACAAGTAATCTTGCAAGATTCACCGCACCAAGACCCACGACCTCGAGCTGCAAGAAAGTCGAGCAGCTTGTTGAACAACGAGCTGAGTCTGACGGCGCGACAAGGAGAAAACCTAGGAAGGCGCTGGAGTAGCTAGCAAGCGACCAGGGCGGGGAGGACACAGCGACAAGGCTAAGCAGCGGCAAGAGACAGACCTCAGCGGCGCGGCGAGGGATGAAGATGAAAGCGGCGGCAGCGAAGACATGGATGATGATGAAGCTGATGAGCAGGATTTTTAGAAAGCCACAGAGGTCCTCTGCGTTGACGGTGGTGCTTCTCTGCATACTTCACTCCGCCAACTCAAGCAGTGGATGCGGGAAGTTAATGCAGCAGAACCATCCGTAGAGTCACACAAGCCTCTGAAGTGGTCCAGCACGCCCATCATCTTTGATATTGAGGACCACCCTGACCGTATAACTGCGGTCGGGTGCTTGTCGATGTTGGTCTCACCAACTATCCGCAACCTCAAGGTCACTAAGATGTTGGTTGTGGCGGGGCGGCTTGAACCTGATCTCCTCTGCGGTGCTCCGAAGCTTGGATCCGACAGCGAGCTCGAGGCGGCACATTCAAGGAATTAATCCGGGAAGGAGCAAGCCGAAAGGGAAGATCACGTTGCCGGTAACATTTGGCAGCGAGCTAAACTTCAGGACTGAGAGGGTCACGTTCGACGTTGCTGATTTCCCATTGCCTTATAATGGGATACTTGGCGTCCGGCACTCGCCAAGTTCATGGCAGCCTCTCACTATGCATACAACCTACTCAAGATGCCAGGCCCGATAAGGGTCATCTCTGTCCCCGGCGACAAGAAGGATGCTCTTATCTGCGCCGACAAGATATCTGGGAAGCAGCGATTGCGACGGATAGCAAGCCACTTGCCGCTGAAGCTCCGGGGAAGAAAGACCAAGTCCGGCAAAGAGCTCGATGCCCACCGGCAAGCGCACCTCTTGAGTGCTGCGCTACCGTCGAGGGCGCACCATCGAGCTCCACCGGCAAGTGTAAGAAAGGCGATGGCAGCTCGAGAGACCAAGAAGGTGTCCGCCAAGGAGGGCGGCACTGGTGGTACCTTCACCATCGATTGCCACGCTTGACCCTAAATAGGAAGCGCTTTTCGTTGCTTTCTGCGAGGCGACGTCGGCGTGTTTGCATGGCAACCGTCGACATCCCGGTGTTCCCAAGAAAGTAATTAAGCACCACCTGGCTGTCTGTCCTCATCGCGGCCCGTCAAGCAAAAAGTCAGGAAGCGGCGGTGGGCGCCAAGAATTCATAGCGAAGAAATCAAGAAGTTGGAAGCAGCAGGCCTTGTCGGAGGTGCTCCATCCTCGTGGTTGGCCAATCCTGTAGTTATGCATAAAGCAAATGGGAAATGGAGACTTTGTATCGACTTCACGGATGTTAATAAAGCTTGTCCCAAAGACCCATTTCCTTGCAGCGTATCGACCAGTTGTTGACTCCACGGTGGATGTGATTTGCTTTCATTTCTTGATGCATATTCGAGATATCATCGGATCTTCATGGCGAGAAGAGGATGAAGAAAACGCATTCATCACCCCATGTGGCACATCTTTGTTTTCGTACGGATGCCTTTCGGGTTAAGAATGCTGGTTCAACATTTGCAAGAGTAGTCCATCACGCTTTTGAGCGCAAATACACGAAATGTGGAAGCCTACATGGATGACATAGTGGTCAAAAGCAAAACAGGCAACTCTGATTCAAGATTTGGATGAAACCTTTGCAAATCTGCGCAAGATCAACCTCAAGCTCAACCCGAGAAGTGCGTGTTTGGAGTTCCCTCGGCAAGCTTCTCGGGTTCTTAAATGTCTGAGAGGGGCTGAAGCCAATCCCGACAAGATCAAGGCCATTGAGCAGATTGAAGCACCAAAGCGCGTCAAGGATGTATGAAGGCTTGCGGTTGCGTGGCTGCTCTCGGCGGAGTTTATCTCTAGGTCTGCTGGCGCGCCCAACCATTTTCAAGATTTTGAAAAAGGCAGGTCAATGAAATGGACTCCGAAGCGGAGGCTGCTGCTGCAGGACTTAAAGAGGTACTGTCCTCCACTCCAATACTTGTCACACCTAGGCCACAAGAGAAGTTGCTGCTATATTTAGCGGCAACCAATCAAAGTGGTTAGTGCTGCGTTAGTAGCGGAGAGGGAGGCGAGATGATGAGCCGACAACCAAAGGCGGATGCATCCAGCGACAAGCGGGGCTTCACCGACAAGCTCTGGTCCCGACAAGAACGGATCTGCGCGAGGATTGCGAGAAGATCTGAGAAAAGGATGGTGCAGCGCCTAGTCTACTTTGTCGGTTCCCTTCGCATGGGGCTAGGTCAAGGTACTCGGTGTGAAGAAGTTGCTTTTCGGCCTCCTCATGGCCTCGAAAGCTCGCCATTACTTCAAGCACATGAGATCACAGTTGTCACTCGCTTTCCGCTGAAGAGGATATTGCAAAATCCGAAGCAGCAGGCAGGATTGTCGAGTGGGCCTTTGGAAGTGTCAAGCTTTGGCCTCAAGTTTGAAAGCACTTCAACTATCCAAAGCGAGCATTAGCAGAGTTCATAGCAGAATGGGCCAGCATAAGATGAAGAAACTCGAGCGAGCATCCCGTCAAGGAGGCAAGTAAAGAGTGGCTGATGTACTTTGATGGTGCCTTCTCGCTGCAAAGGCGCCCGGTGCGGCGTCTTGCTTATCGCACCCACGGAGAGCACCTCAAGTACATAGTCAAATGCACTTTCCCAAGGAGCAAGCAACAAATAATACTGCAGAGTATGAAGGTTTGCTTGCGGTCTCGAAGTGCAGTAGACCTTGGGATCAAGAAGCTCATTGTCGGGGGTGACTCGCGGCTTGTCGTCCGCCAAGTAAACAAAGATTATTAGAGTCCGTTGATGGAAGCATCGTTGATGAAGTGAGAAAGCTAGAAGAGCACTTTGAAGGCCTACAAATGGAACATGTTCCAAGAGCTCGAATGACATTGCTGATGGCTTTGTCGAAGTCGCCGCACTCAAAGTTACACATGGAACCAGGAATTTTTGTGCTCAAGCTGACTCAACCAAGCTATAACACCATCAGCTGGACGAACAAGAAGAGAAGTTGGTTTCGGTGACTACTTTCCGTGAGCTCCACAAGCCGCCGCCAAAAAGGTCCCCAAAATCAACGCAGATATCATTGAGCAGCGATCTGCTCCGACAAGCCCTAAGGGTTTGTTTCGTTGAAGCGAGCGCTCCCGACAAGTTTTGCTCGGCAAGCTTGCGGGGATCATCAAGCTCGGTGAGCCGCGAGTTCTTGCCGTAGAAGCTGATGTTCCCTTGGCGGCAGATGTGCCTTTAGTCCTTGTTGTCGAGCCGCAAGCTCCAACATGGGCAGCAGATCGTCCATTTCCTTGAGACGGAGAACTTCCGAAGAGCAAGAAGAAGCGGAAAGAGTAGCCCGGCAGTCAAGTATGTACCGGTTTGTCGACAACATCACTGCATGAAGAAGACTCAGCGGTGTGAAATTGAAGTGTATTCATCGGGAAGATGGACGAAGCTGTTGGCGAGAGATACGGAGGCATATGTGGTCACCACATTGGCGCAAAACACTGCCGGCAAAGCTTTCCGGCAAGGTTTCTTCGGCCGACAGCCCTCGAGGATGCAAGCGCACAAGTAACCAAGTGTGAAGCGTGCGGTTCCATTCCAGCAGATACACCAGCCAGCTCAAGCTCTCGGACAATCCCTTTATCCTGGCCATTTTGGTGCAGGGGCTCGACATCCTCGGCCCCTTCCCGAGCTGTCGGGGCTTTGAGTACTTATGCGTCGCAATCGACAAGTTCACAAAGTGGCGGAAGTGGAAGCGATGAGGAAGGTGACAGCACGGTCGGCGATCAAGTTCTTGGTCAATTGTTTGCCGTTTGGGATTCCTAATAGGATCATCACCGACAACGGCACACAGTTCTGAGCCGCACCTTCATGCGATCGTCCAAGATCTTGGCGCCAAAGTGCGCTTCGCTTCATTGCTCATCCGAGAAGCAGCGGTCAGCGAGAGTGCAAATGCTGAAGTGCTGCGAGGACTCAAGACCAGAACTTTCGACAGGCTGCACAAGTGTGGTAGAAACTAGATTGAGGAGCTGCGGTGGTTCTTTGGTCGATCGAGCGACGCCAAATCGAGCCAGCGGCAGACACCTTCGCTCTAGTCTATGGAGCAGAGGCAGTTCTCCCCATGGAACTCATATCACGGGTCACCTAGTGCTCGCTTATGATGAGCTTGAGCAAGAGCAGCTGCGACAAGGCAACGCTGCTCCTTGAGGAGGACCGTCTTGAGGCGGCTGTCTGAGCTGCTCGTTACCAGCAAGCTTTGCGTCGCTACCATAAGCCGCAAAGTTAGTGCGAGAAGTTTCGAGGAAGGCGACCTTGTTCTTGGTAGCGTTCAATCCGCCAAGAATTCCAACAAGTTGGCCTTGAAGTGGGAAGGCCCTTATCGGGTGAGGAGCGAGTCACTAGGCTGGCGCTGTCCTCCTTGAGACCGAAGATGGCATTCGGTGAGCAACTCTGGAATATTGAGCATCTTCGTAAGTTTTACCCATAGAGGCGCGGTTGCGGAACCTGTTCCGGCAACCACCCTAATACAAGTCTTGCCCATGTTGCATGTAATCCTTTGTACAAAGCGGCGAGACCCGTGCATCGATAAAGCTCATGTGTTGCGCACAAATTGTCAACTTCATGCTTTCATCATCACTTTGCATGTTTTATCTGACATTTTGTGCAGCATCCACACCCGGTAAGCAATAACGAGCCACAAGGCTCCATAACTTTATTTTCTCTTCTTTCTTCTCAAAAGAAAGGAAGGTTCCTTCACCCACAAGTTAGCGGGAAGGAGAAGATAATGGTGTGGAGTGCATGGCGTCGCTCGAGAAAGTTTCACCTTACCAGGCAGCAAACGACAGAAAAGCTAAGTTACCTAAGCTTGAGCAATCAGTTTTTAAATTTTTAAGTTATCTTCCTCGAGCGATAGTACTTTGTATGGAAAACACATGCTTGCGAAGGAACCAACTCGTAGCTAGTTTGCACCCTTACTTTGTTTGAGTCCGCTCAACAACTTAAGTGAGCTGCAACTAGTTGCGACAAGGTTGCTTGTCGGGGGCGACACCCTTGACGAGCTCTGTGACGTTCACTTTTCGGCGCTTTCATGACAAAGGTGCCCGTGCCGACAAGTTCCCTAAAAGCGTAGGGAACAAACATACAAAGGAAAGAATCAAGTAAAGGAAATAACATTGCAATTATTGCCTAAGATAGAGTTATATTACAAAAATAACTTGTCGCAGATCTAATAGATTGTTCTCCTAAACATGATCTGCAGCGACAAGGAAAGATAAAACAAGCGGCCTAGTCTGCGGTGTGCCATCGACCCTCTTGACCCGCTCACCCTGTCCACAATGGGTGCGACAAGGGCCTTGGCGCTTCAACGTCGGCGATCGGTGGCGAGGACTTGAGGGCGTTGGCGAAGTAGCTTTGGATTGCGGAAGGCCACCTTCATCGGCACCTTACAGAGAGCCCGGCGTAGATTTGGCGCGACTTCGTCGGCCCGATTGCTGGGATCTCCTCCGGAGCAGCTGGAAGCCGTCACCACGCCCTTGAGAAACGGCTGAGCTTGGCGCTGGGTTGAAAGCGCTTCGTCGGTGGAGTACCGAGATCCACCATCCCGGCTCCATCAGCTCATTGTTGATGGCGGCGGCGATATCTACAAGACCCTCCGTCCAGTGCATCACGTTATCTCTGAAGGTATCCTGGGCGGTCACGGCATTCGCCAGCAGCTCCTCGTTGGCCTTGATCTTCTCCAACAAACCCACCTCCCGCTCCTTGGCACCATTCAGCGTCTTCGTCAAGGTGGCCAGCTTCAGCTCAAGATCCGCCTTGGAGTCCTTGGCGGCATCGAGCTCTTTGATCCTCTCAGCGAGGCGGCCCTGCAACTCGCCAAGGGTGTAGGCGTCCTTCTCGCGCTCGCGCTTCAGCCCGGTGACCTCCTCGCCGCTCTTCTGGAGGGTGGCCTCCAGCTGCACCACCCTCGTCTCCAACTCCTTGGCGGCATCGGTAGCTGCGGCAGCGTCCTTTGCTTCCTTGAGAGCTCTGCCAATTGATTGCTCGCGCGCGGCAAGATCTTCCTCATAGCTGTCGAGGTTGATCTTCCGCTGCGCCAGCTCGCCTTCTTGCACAGATAGCTTCTCGCCGGCAAGCCTTTGCTGCTCCTCGACCTCAGCCTTCTCAAGGATGAAGGCCGTGCGCTCTTCGGAGAGTTGCTCCCGCGATTCTGCTACGTCCCGGAGGGTTTCTTGGTTGGCGCTGGAGCTCTTCTGCGCTTCTCCATATCTGCTCCGCCCTCGCGACAAGCGCTTCCGGGACTCCGGCTTGGCTTGCCGAGGCGCGATGAAAGCGGCAAGCAACTTCTTCAACTGCTCCTCCTCGAGACTTCGCCGGCTGCTGCTGCTTGGCGCGTCAACCAGCGACAGCTTCAGCGGGCGAGCAGCTCCTCGTCGAAGGTCTCTCCTCGACCCGGCGCCACAGGCTCGGCGCCCATGGGAGCTTGATGAAAGCGCCGTCACCGGCCTTGAGATAAGCGCCGGCTGGGCTCTTGAACTGGCGCTGCATCGGTGGCGGAGGATCGGCGGTCGGC
Source organism: Aegilops longissima (assembly GCA_021605205.1). Taxonomy (NCBI): domain Eukaryota; kingdom Viridiplantae; phylum Streptophyta; class Magnoliopsida; order Poales; family Poaceae; genus Aegilops; species Aegilops longissima. The sequence goes on from CM038677.1 coordinate 327,520,459, forward strand.
GTGGCGCTGGCGCTCCTGCGGCCTCGAGGTCGTCGATGCGATCACGGACCCCTCCCGGCCTTTGCGGCGGCAACCTGGCTGACCTCCTGCGCCGGCCGGACCCATCAGTGCCGACCTCTTCCTCCATGTTGGTGGCATCGTCGTTGTTGCCAGCGCGTCCTCCTCGCTGGCAACCTCGGTCTCCATCGGCTCTCCGGCGAGATGGATCGGCGATCAGAAAAAGAAAAACGATCAAGCAAATGTTGAGAAGAAGAAACGGAAGAAAAAAAGAACCCAAGGGAAATTTTCACGCAAAAGGGTTACTGCGATGGGATCTGTGGCGCGGTCTCCACCACCGGAGATCATGGCGCCGCCCCTGTCGGAGGAACTTCCCTTGTCGGGCCTCCCTTGCGGAGGCGCTCCCTTGGGAGAATTCTCCCTTGGCGGAGTAGTTGAAGCGAGATGAGAACTTGGGAGGCGACTTGGGGCCCTCTGTGGGGCTGCTCTGCTCCTACACAAATCAACAAGTCAGATATCAGTAAAGAAAGGAGCACCCATGCACACGAATCGTAAGAAATAAACCAAATACTTCTGCTGGGGGCTGTCTTTGGGGCTGCTCTGAGGAAGGGTTGCGGGTCCGGCGCGAGGTCTCGAGCAGCGCCTCCACAGCCGCCCGCAGGGGATCGTCTTCGATGACAACCACGGAGTCTTGGCTCTCTTGACGCCCTCTAAGCCAGCGTCTGAAAAAGGAAAGAGTTCAGAATGAAGCAAATCAGATACAAGACAAAGCAGCAAATTGAAGAATTACAAATGCGGATGACAAGATCTTACTCTTCTTCTTCTTCCTCGGGCTGAGACCGGAGAAGTGAATTCGCTCCGCCTCCGGTCTGACGAGATGGAAGAGTAGGCTCCCTCGGATGCTTGGCGGGTGCGGAGTCGTGGTCCCGAAGGCCCGCTCCCGTTGCTGTGGCGGCGTGAGGCGCTCCAGCTGCACTTGAGTGCTTGCAGCGGTGGGCGCGTCGCGTCAGCAGCAGGCAACTGTTAGCCCGTTGCCGCCCGCCACTTCCCGGTCTTCGAGCGCCTTCTTGGCGGGGCAGCAGGCTCCTCCCGACAAGCTACTGAAAGGCGGGGGAGGCACCCCGGCAGGCTCGTTCGGATCAGCTTCGGGCTCGGCCTGCTCCTCCGTGCCGGCAAGCTCCTCTCGGTCGGCAAGGCTTGCCGCCTCGGCTGCCTCGGCCTCCTCCACGGTGAACCCGAATTCACCGGCAGCCAGCAGCTTCCGCCGCCTCCTCCAGCCTGGTGGCGATGCGCTTCTAGCTCGGCGTCGGTGGTGTCGCGGGTGAGCCACTTACCTTTCGTCGGTAGCGGATCGCACTTCTTCAAGCTGTCGAAGAAGCTGCTGCTTGCGGCGTCGTCGGCGGGCTCTTGCCAAGTTGGAGCGATCCCATGAGAATCGCTGGCTTGGCATCGCCAGCGCGGATCGCGGTTAGCGGCGAGTTGTTACACAAAGGCGACCCCCTCGGCAACATGAACCACTCGGGGTGATCAGCGTCATGCTTGAACAGCTCCGGCAACATTGCATCCAGCTCCAAAGCGGTGAAGTTCCAGTTGAGGCCAGGCGCAGCCTCATGATGTCTGCTGCATTTTGGAACTCCCAAGCAGGTCTCCTCCTCTCCTGCAAGGGAAGCGTCTGTGGCGAAGAAATCCAGCGCCAACAGCGCCTCTGATAAGTCCGGCATGCACGGCGCAAGATCCGGTCACGGCAATCTTCAACTTGGCATCCTCCGGCGCCAAGTTGCTCCAATCGTTGCGGCGCACTATGGGAGTTTAAGCGCGAGGCGAGTGAAGGGCTGCGGGTTCTCCTCTATGATCCAACACCAATCGGCTCTCCACTCCTCCCACTTGCTGCGGAGCTCTCCTTCCAAATAAGCTTCTTTCTTGCCGATCCTAGAGATCCAAGCTATCCCTCTGGCAAGTGGCTCTCCTCTCTCAATGTGGGGCATGAAGTAGTGACGGAAGAGGGCTACGTTTGGGTGGACTCCGACAAAGTTTTCGCAAAGGTGTGCGAAAACTGCCATGGTTAGGACAGCGTTGGGGTGAAATCAAGGCGGAGGCCGTAGGTGTTCATGATGTCAAAAGAATTCGAAGAGGCGGCGAGCCCGCGATAGAAAAAGCGAAGAAGGATACCCGGCGAAACCTTCTCGGATGCGGTGGCGGAGATCACCCTCGTCTTGGCAGTGCGCCCGCGTCTCCGTCGACGAGAAAGGTAGTAGCCTTCCTCGGCTCCTTGGCGTCGAGGTGGGGGTGAAGGTGGCCCGCTCCTTCCGCGATGCAGCGAGCGCTGCGCCTCGGCGACTTCCGCCCTTCCCTTGTCGGCTTTGGAGCCATGGCGGAGGTGGTGGAGGTGGCCGGCGGCATTGGTAGCACCGGTGGCAATGGGGCGGGCGTCGCTCTCTCACAGACTTGAGAAGAAGGGGGAGGCGGCGGTGGTTTTGAATGTGACGGCAATGGCGAGGTGGGCGTCCTGCCCTGTTTCCCCTGCTTATAAGGAGGAGAGAGGCGGATGTTCGCTTTTCAATTAAAAAGCCCCACGATCTCTCCCACGACACCACGTTGGTAGCGTGCTGTTAAGTGGGGGCGTGGTGAGTCGGAGCAAATAACGGCGTGATCTAGGCGCGTGCCCGTGCAGCTTTGTTTTGGGCCTGGCCCAATAGAGCTCGGCGCCGTGTGTGGCCCGAGCCGGAGGCTCTGTCGGTGTACTAGAGTAGAGGTACCCTAGTATCCCGAACTTCGTGCAGGCGAGTTGCAGCACCCGGCAAGGCTTGCCTAGCGACCGCCAAGGTCCTCTGTGGCTCCTTTGGAGCCATTCAAGAACAAAAGTATCAAGGCCCGGCAAGAGGAGCTTTCGGGAAGGCCACTCAAGGCACGAAGAAGACAAGACCCGGCAAGAGGAGCTTGCGGGAAGGCTCGATGGCGACAAGCTTCCGAAATGCGACAAAGGTTCAGCAGCGGCAAGGCGCTTGCAGCGAGCAACCTCTCTTCATCTTCGCTCCAGCTCATCCGTAGCGATGTCGCCATGGGGCTATTCCGAACGCAGCGTGTCAAGGGCTGTGCAGCCGGCGGAGAAAGCAGCGATAAGCGGCGACGACAAGAAGGCCATCGTGGCGAGCGGTGGCGCTCTGACGGTCCTGTTGCACTATTTAGGCGACATGGGCGGGAATTTATTGCTCTTGTCCCTTGCCGTCGAGTTAGGTAGAGTACCTTTATGTCGGTAGTTGCACCAACGCAACTCATTTTCCCATTTTGCCCTCGTCTACGTTGCGGTGGTGACCCCTTTGAGCCTATAAAGGAGGCCCATGTGCAGCGTAGAAAAAAGTTGATTCGGCTCGATTAGGATTAGACCCATTCGAGACTACACACACTCAAGCTAGGTTTTGTAGCTCTCATGCTCCCTAGCAAGAACACAATACAATCAACCAAAGCGGTAGGAGTATTATCTCTCCGGAGAGCTCGAAGCTGGGTAAACTGCTCATGTGCATCGCCTCGATCTGCTCTTCGTGCAATCTCCGCCCCCACGAACCACAAGGGACTCGGCCCGCCCGGTCCCATAGGTGTTCGTGGGATTGACCAACCTCCCGGCGGGGGGCCTCGAGATGGCGTTACAGGGCAGGGGTCCCAGACTTGCTCGCCTGCTGCTGGGCGAGGCTCAAGGGGGGGCCCATCACGGCCCATCTTCATCAACACAATCTCAAGACCCTCGCGAGGGGCCAAGCCTCGCGGGGTGGACGACAGGGAGCTTCCTCAGGCAGGGCCTCATCAGGCTGGCTCGTGAGGAGGCGGAGAGATCAAGGCGGGGTACCTCACGAGGTGCCCATGACGCAAGCCATGAGCGACCAAAGGCGCCGGTGGGCGCCAGCGCCAGCCAGATGTCCTCCTTTCCTCTTTGGTGCAAAGGAGCAAGCGCTGGCAAGAGCATCAAGCAAAGGCATCCGTTTGATTGCAACAAGACCAAGACCAATAGCGGCAGGAAGGAAGTCATTGTGGAGCCCATGCAGGCGTCACCACGAGAGCCTTTGACAAAGCGAGGACCAACTTTAGTCAGGATAAGTGTACAAGATGTTCCCCTTCAAAATGGCCAATTGTTGGCGCCCTTCCCACTCAATATTTGGGAAGAGGCCCAGGGCCTCTGCCTATATAAGTAGAGCTAGCCACCATAGTAGGGCAAGCTAATCGGTAGCTAGAGGCATCTAAAAGAGAGAGCTTGATCTTGGATCCAAGGTCCAAGATCTGGAATCAGCAGAGAGAGAGAGACTGAACTCCCCTAGCAGTTCATCGCACCAGCCAAGAACAGACCCTCGCGAGACTGTTCTTCCTTGTAATGTTCATCACCATCAGCCCAAGAGGCAATCCACCACACCACAAACTAGAGTAGGGTATTACACCACAATGGTGGCCCGAACTAGTATAAACCTTGCGTCTCTTGTGTTGTTCCTTTCGTAGTTTAGATCCAAGCGAGGCGTCGGGGTGCAGGTAGGTAGAGGGCGAGATCTCCGCGCGCACCCTAGTGTTCGAACCTCAAGGGTCTGCCGGAACCCGAAATCCGACAGCAGCTCCGAGAGAAACTGACACTTGTCATTTGAGAGCATCCCATCCTCCGAGGGCTTTGAGCGAAAATCATCGAGTGAGGAAAACCCAAAACCAAACACCTACAAACCCAAAGTGATTGAGCATCACTGAAGAGATTGATCCTGCGTGGATCCGACGCTTGTTACCTTTGAAGACTGTGCTTCTTCCAGATGGTTAGGCGTCATGGTCTAGAGCATCCAAGAGGAATTGTGGATTGCCGAGTGACAAAGTCTGTGAAGGTTTGGAAGTCGCCTGAAGACTTACCACGAGTGATTGGACGAGGTCTGTGTGACCTTAGTTCAAGGAGAATACGGTGAGGACTTGGTGTCCTGAGCTGCGTGCTCGGCGACTGGGTGTCCGGGACTGTGTGTCCGGAGTTTAAATACTCAGCCGCTCCAACAGGACGTATAACCGAGACAGCAGTTGGAACTGGTCTACCAAATCATTGTCTTCACCAAGTTTATGGTTCTATTTCCTCAACTCTTTCATTTCCTCATTTTTGTGTTGAGTGTTTGTTCATATCTGTGTTTGAAGACTTTGATCAAGACTTTCTCAATTTCCCAGTTCAATTTCTTCATCTGTTTGTCTTCATCTTGTGTTATCCTGTGATTACTCTTTCGTATCAGTGCTTGTATTCATTTCATCATGATGACCATGCTTGTATTCTGTTATGCTTACTCTTGATTACTTATTCCGCTGCAAGTAGTTCTTCGCTTAGGAATTTCCTCACCGGCAAATTCCTCAGTGAAGAATTCATAAAAATCGCCTATTCACCCCCCTCTAGTCGATATAACGCACTTTCATTAGTGGTTGAGCTCTTGAATACCACCGCACTGTACGGCTGCCCAGCCTCTCCGTCCCAGAGCTCTCTCCAGGCGTCATCCATGGCATCGCGGTGTACAGTAACTGGTAAGGAAGCGATGGCATCCCGCCGCGCCGCATTCCTCGCCGCCCGCGACTGCACACATGGTAAGGAATCGATGGCATCTCGCTGCGCCAAGCTCATCGCCGCCGGCGGCCAGACAGTTACATGTGCAGACTTTGAGGCTGCCATGGCCGAATGGGTGGTGGATCTAGAGGCGGCCAAAGCTGCACAGAAGGAGCGGAAAAGGCAGAAAGCAATCAAGAAAAGAGAGTCTTGCCGCCGCAAGAAAAAAGAGGCCGCACGCCATGGTGAGGAGAGCTTGGTGGAGATCGAAGCACGATGGGCTGCCGCCTACAAGGTCTGGAAGGAGAACGCCGGCGTCTGGCCAACATGCCCTGATGGCAGCATGTGAGAAGTAGTTTAAGTTTGTAGTATTAGAGCAAATTACCAGTAGTACTTTAAGTTTGTAGTATTAACGTACAATGTTGGTAAGAGCATCCTTTGAGGGCTTTGAGCGTTGATTAGCATGTGTGTCCGTGTGCGTTTGTTTGCGTTAATCATTAGAAGATCACAAAACACACGGTTTCTATGTCGTACCCATCTGCGTTTTTTGTGTTAATGACCCATAAGTCAGTTACCTGTGCGATATTTCCTAATAAACCAGGCGTACCATTGACCGAAAAAAATCAAGTACACATGTATATTTTCTTGGAGACGGGATCTGCCAACTTTCTTTTTTCTCGCACACGAGTATTTTACGTGCTTCGTCTGCGTTGTGTGTTTCCCCCGCCCAAGTTTCAAATTTCGCACCAAAATTTTCATTAGGCACGCGATTTCAGAATTTATTCCTCCAACCACATCCCTTCCCCTCAGTATCACCCCTCCCTCGTGCCTCCCCCTACCGGCATCTCAAACCGCCGGCGCTGCAACCACAGCTTCAACCACATCTACGTTATGCTCGGATCCAGTCAGGTAACCCACCGATCTCTATCACGTCCCCGGCCCGATTGCTTAAATGGCGCATGCGAAACATCCTCATGCCTCCAAATCCCCCCGCCAGGAGCTGATGGCGGTCCATGGCGCGATGGCCTCTATGCTTGTTGACCCGGAGGAACACCTCGCCTCCACCACCACCGCCGACATGGTGTAGGCTCTGGCCCAGATGAAGTCCCTAGAGAGTACCCCCCAGGACTTAATAGGTAAGATCTGACCAGCTAAATCTTACCAATACCACTTGCAACGGCTATGATTTGTACGGTTGATGTATTAAGCATGTTCGTGCCTTGTTTATTTCAGTACTACACACTGTGTGATGTTCAAATATTACTGTTTCCAGCTCAATTTCACAAATACCAGCAACAAACTTATAATACATGACTCAGGATATCACTAGAGATGCTGCCCATTTGCTATTTTTAGTGGATGCTAACCCTATTGCACTTAACATGCCTGTCCATGTACTTACATAGGGTCATAACGGCCGATGCTTTTGTTTGCCGTCGAGGTGAGATGCATCCCATGCCTTACAATATTTCACATAATATGTGCAATTGCAGTTTAACTTCTACCCATTTACTGGTTGCCTATAGGTACACATGTTAGTGGCACTGATCCACACTTCGACCCGGAGGAACAGCTCGCCTCCGCCGTCGCTGACTTTGGTTGAGCTCTGGCCAAGATGAAGTGCCCCAGCAACTACCTCTCAGGACTTACCAAGTATGTACTCACCAGTTCAATCTTACCAATACCAGTTGCAACTAATGGCTATGTTCTGTACGGTCGATGTATTAAGCATCTTCTAGTAAACATGCTTAACACATTTTTATAGACATCTGGGCCATTCTCTGCTCTGGCAGCACCTGCCTTGTGATGTTTAACTATGCCAATTGCATTTTTACCAGTACCGGTTTCAATGCCTATTAAGCTTGTGGCAATTAACAGTTGAATCCATTTTTAAACAGTTGCATTTCAATGGCTACAAACTTACAAAACGTGACTTAGGATGTTGTTAAGCCTGTTGCAATTAACAGTTGTATCCATTTTTTTAATGTGTCCATTTGCTACCATGCTACTCTCCGCAATGAATATATACTAGAGATGCTGCCCTATTTGCTATTTTTTGGTGGATGCTAACCCTGTTGTACTTAACATGCTTGTCCATGTACTTACGCAGGGTCATAACGGCCGATGATGTTGTTTGCCGTCAAGGTTAGCTACATCCCATGTCTTACAATATTTCACATCATTTGTGCAATTGCAGTTTAACTTCTACCATTTAGTGGTTGCCGATAGGTACACATGTCAGTGGCACTGATCCAGCTTCGACCCGGAGGAACAGCTCACCTCCGCCGCCGCTGACTTTGGGCGGGCTCTGGCCAAGATGAAGTGCCCCATCCACTACCTCTCAGGACTTACCAAGTATGTACCCACCAGTTTAATCTTACCAATAACAATTGCAATTAATGGCTATGTTTTGTACTGTCGATGTATTAAGCATGTTGTAGTAAACATGCCTAACACGTTTGAGCTATTTTCCCTACCTTTTGATAGACAACTGGGCCATTATCTGCTCTGGCAGCACCTGCCCTGTGATATTTAACTCTGCCAATTGCATTTTTATTAGTACCGGTTTCAATGGCCATTAAGCCTGTTGCAATTAACAGTTGTATCCCTTTTTAAAGAGTTGTATTTCAATGGCTACAAACTTACAAAACATGAATTAGGATGTTGTTAAGACTGTTGCAATTAACAGTTGTATCCATTTTTAATCTGTCCCTTTGCTACCGTGCTACTCTTTCGAAATGAAGATATCACTACAGATGCTGCCGTTTTATTACATTTGCTATTTTTGCTGGATGTTAACCCTGTTGTAGTTAACATTGGCTTTCCATGTACTTACAGAGGGCTACGATGGGCGATGTTGTTGTTTACCATCGAGGTTAGCTGCATCCCATGTCTTATACACCATCTATTCCTAAATATAAGCATTTTTTGAGATTCCAATATAGAATACATAAGGAGCAAAATGAGTGAATCTAGATTCTAATCTAAACTATATCTATAATTCTATATACATCTGTATGTAGTTCATATTGAAATCTCAAAAAAAATACTTGTACTTAGGAACATAGGTAGTTGTGTTTTACATCATTTGTGCAATCTCAGTTTAGCTTCTAACATTTACTGGTTGCTTGTAGGTACATATATGAGGGGTACTGATCCACGCTTCGATCCCTTTTGCGTATGGGGCAATGAGATATTCATGAACAAGCGTCAAGTGAGGAAACTAAGAAAGATTGTTAGGCAAAAGAAACGGGTGATTGGAATTAAGCTCTTTATTTACACTTTGTCGAAGACAACGGTGAACATTAGGATGGTAAGTAATGTGTTGCCTTTTCCCCCTGCCCACAACAAGTTACTCTATTAGACCTCAAGATTCGATATTTTCTCTTTTCGGTGGTTTCGAAGCTATTTTGATGATTACCTTGCAAACTACATGACCGGAGTGAAGGCAACTAAGGTTAAAGTATATAATTCATGCTACCATGATAATGCTCTAGAAGTCTTCCTGAAGGCGGTGAAGGATGGGTGGGCGATCATCACAAGGGGTTGGACAAAAGTGGTTCGTGCCTATGGCATGCAGGAAGGCACATTATGGGTATGCCGCTTCTTCAACACCGTCGGCAGTCAAAATTATTTCCACTTATCTCATCACCTTTACCGCCTTTAAATACTGCGGATCATCATAGTTAATTGCGGCCTAATCCTGTAATTATTGAACATATTGTACTGGCAATTTTATTTATGGATTCGTTGTTGAACCATTGTGCTGAGAATTTGAATTGCATATTTCGTATTTCAAAATTTCCAATTAGAATAATAAATTACAGGAAAAAATAAAAATAGAGCAGACGGTCATGGACCTTTGCAAACGGTTCTAGCAGTAAAAGCGCTAGCGATGGATAGCCCAGTGCCACACAGTTTTGTACATCAAATCGTGTGTGATGTTGTCGGTGGGAACGACACCTATGGGATCACAAGAATCCCTACTACGGTCGCGGGGCGCGGGGTCGTGAGAAGAGCGGATCAAACAGATAGCACATAGTTTCCTTATCCAGGTTCGGGCCATGAGGATGCGTAAACCCTACTCCTGCTTTGGTGGTTTGTTTATCGTGTTCTTGAACTAGCAATGGGGCATGAGGAGCTCCAAAAGCGAATCCCCTCCTGGTCGCTTTGGGCCTCCTTTTATAGGGAAAGGGGTTGCCACGGTGGCACAGGGAGGTGGAAAGGGTACTGATGATGCGGTTTATCCCTCGCATTACATGATAAGGCGCCTTTAATGCGTCTTGCTTAGGTGTCCTTGCTTTATCGAGGACGGGGGAGAGCCCTGTCTTGTCCGTCGCCGCTCCCTTTCGTGTCGACATGTGCCCTGGCCAGCGATGCCCGTGGTGCCATGTAGGCAGGCAGGCAGCTGAGGTGGCGCAGTGGTGGGTCTCCATGAAGATCCGCTTGCCGCCACGCAGATGCCTGCCCAACTGGTTGGGTCGGCAGCTGTATGCGAACGGTGGTGGAGGTTTGATTGGCGTGGGCCTGACCGCGGCCCCACCGATGTCCTCGGCAAGGGCTTGTTGCGGTCTTGCGTATCTTCCCGGCAAGGGTCTTGCCGGGGCCTTGTGAGCGCCCTCGGCAAGAGGCTTGTCGGGGCCTTGCGGCCGTCTTCGGCAATGGGCCTTGCCGGGGCCTCGTGGGCATCCTCGGCAAGGAGCCTTGCGGTCGTCTTGTCTTCTGGTTCTCAGGCTTGGCTGCTTCTTTTTGCCTTGTATCTGTCCTCCCTGGCAGGGTAGGATGCTCCTTGCCGGGAAGGTGGCTTGAGTCTTGCTTGCCGATGTAGCGCTTGTTGGCGAAGATGGATCCTCTTTAGAGTAATTGCATACAGTCGTGGCCCATGCCCGGCGGTTAGGGTAGCCCTGGTTTTCACTACACCGACAGTACCCCCCTGGCCCGGCTGCAGCACAGAACTTCATGAATTTGACGGTTGTTGTTGTTGTTGTTGTTGCACTCAAAGGAGCTGCCAGCCCCCGAGCCTACTTCCATGGAAATTTTCTGGCAGAGAACTCTATAGATCTCGATGCAAGAGTGTGGTTTTGTTTCCTTTCTTGCTCCCGGCAAGGCTGTTGGCGGGACGTCTTATGTTTCTCGCGGAGACTTTTGACGTTCTCGACGCCGGCTTCCGGCAAGCTTGTCGCCAGGAAGGCTTTTATCTTCAGCAGAGAACTTTGACGTTCTCGATGCCGGCTTCCGGCAAGCTCGTCGCAAGGAAGGCTTTTATCTTCAGAAGAGAACTTTGGCGCTCGATGCGGCTTCAAAGAAACTTGTTGCCGGGAAGGCTTTTATCTTTAGCAGAGAACTTTGACGTTCTCGATGCCGGCTTCCGGCAAGCTCGTCGCCAGGAAGGCTTTTATCTTCAGCAGAGAACTTTGAAGTTCTCGATGCCGGCTTCCGGCAAGATTGTTGCCAGGAAGGCTTTTATCTTCAGCAGAGAACTTTGACGTTCTCGATGCCCGATTTTAGTGGAGAACTCCGGAGTTCTCGACACCGCTGGAAAGCCTTATGGCGAAGAACTTCGTCGTCCTTGACACTGGCCCCCGGCAAGATCGTCGTCAGGAAGGCTTATGGCGAAGAACTTTGTTGTTATTGACACCGGCTCCCGGCAAGATCGTTGCCGGAAAGGCTTATGGCGAAGAACTTCGTCGTCCTTGACACCAAGAATATTGGTCCTAAGGGCGTTGCCAGCCCTCAGGCCATAACTGTGTTTAAACATGACAAGTGATTAGCATCTGAAGTGCACTTAACTCACTTGTAAATTTTGACTTCTGCTACATATTCCCTATGCCTACTGGAATGCTTTCCGGTGCGTACAATCCAGTTAGCAGCGTTTGAGGGAACGGGCCCTTAGCGGCTATTCGGGAACACCGCCTCCCGAAAATTTTACCTTCTTGGCTCTAGCGCAACCGCACAAGTTGCCGAGCGGACTCGAGGCAACATGGAGCGCAACTAACCCCGAGAAGGTTCCTTGGCATACAGGTCTATGCAGAAATCTCAAATAAATAGTGCATGATATCTTCCTGTTCAACCTCTCTTTGTACGTCCACCCTACGTTTATCGGGTAGGCTTGCCGGCGCGTAAACCCAGGGCGGCGTCTTGGGGACGGATCCCCAATGGCTTGCCGGGTGTGCTTGCCACCGGGCGAACCACCTTACCGCCCTTAACGACCGCTCGAGCTGTCGAGCTTGACTCGAGTCAGAATAGAGAGCGTTGCCAATTGCGGAAGGCTACCCTGCCACTCTCGACGCAGCCGCTTGAGCTGTTGAGCAGACTCGAAACAGAACAAGGGCGTTGCCAATTGCAGGAGGGCCCCTTTGCGTGCAGGTTTTCCATACAAAGAACGAGATCTCCGAGGGGAATAACCTTATATAAAAAATAAATATCTAAAGTTTCGCATGACTTAGCTTTTTCATTTGCCACATCAAGGCCGTTCTTTTGGCCACCTGCTTCTTAGAGGCCATGGCGATGAAGAACAGTTGAGTCAACTGCTAGACCGGATTCTCACAATTGCGCCCCCTACCTGCCACGCCAAAGATGCCGGTGGGAACGACACCTATGAGATCACAACAATCCCTACTACGGTCGCGGGGCGCGGGGTCGTGAGAAGAGCGGATCAAACAGATAGCACAATCGCTTCCTTATCCGAGTTCAGCCGCGAGGATGCGAAACCCTACTCCTGCTTTGGTGGTTTGTTTATCCGTGTTCTTGAACTAGCAATGGGGCATGAGGAGCTCCAAAAGCCGAATCCCCTCCTGGTCGCCTTGGGCCTTCTTTTTATAGGGAAAGGGGTTGCCACAGTGGCACATGGGAGGTGGAAAGGGAATGCAGTGATGCGAGTTTATCCTCGTGATTACATGACAAGGCGCCTTTAATGCGTCTTTCTTAGGTGTCCTTGCTTTATTGGGGATGGGGGAGAGCCCTATCTCGTCCGTCGCCGCTCCCTTTCGTGTCGACACGCGCCCTGGCCAGCGATGCCCGTGGTGCCATGTAGGCAGGCAGGCAGCTGAGGTGGCACAGTGGTGGGTCTCCACGAAGATCCGCTTGCCGCCACGCAGGTGCCTGCCCAACTGGTTGGGTCGGCAGCTGCATGCGAACGGTGGAGGAGGTTTGATTGGCATGGGCCTGACCGCGGCCCCACCGATGTCCTCGGCTAGGGCTTGTCGCGGTCTTGCGTATCTTCCCGGCAAGGGTCTTGCCGGGGCCTTGTGAGCGCCCTCGGCAAGAGGCTTGTCGGGGCCTTGCAGCCGTCTTCGGCAAGGGGCCTTGCTGGGGCCTCGTGGGCATCCTCGGCAAGGAGCCTTGCGGTCTTCTTGTCTTCTGGTTCTCAGGCTTGGCTGCTTCTTTTTGCCTTGTATCTGTCCTCCCTGGCAGGGTAGGATGCTCCTTGCCGGGAAGGTGGCTTGAGTCTTGCTTGCCGATGTAGCGCTTGTCGGCGAAGATGGATCCTCTTTAGAGTAATTGCATACAGTCATGTCCCATGCCCGGCGGTTAGTGTAGCCCTGGTTTTCACTACACCGACAGATGTAGTTAATGAAAGCAAACAGTTAACCAAGGCAGAGCGTGTATGATAGTTACACCTTTCACGCACGCGCGTATACATAAAACCGTGTGAGATGTACATCCAAATAGAAACGTTTTCCCTGGATTGACTGTGTGGGATGTACATAAGAACGGAAACGTATTACTTGGATTGACTGTGTGTGATATACATACGAACGGAAATGTTTTTCTGGGATTCACCGTGTGGGATGTACATACCTACAGAAATGATTTTCTCGGATTACCGTGTGGGATGTACATACCTACAGAAATGATTTTCTCGGATTACCGTGTGGGATGTACATACCTACGGAAATGATTGGGTTTCGATGCCTCGGCCGATCGCCCACGACCCCAGACTGGGTCCCAGGAGGGCCTATCCCCAACGATTTCTGGGTCGTGTGGAATAGGCTATTGTGGCCACTAGAAAAACACAGAAAAAGAACTGCAGTGACTACAAGCAAACAACTAAACAAGACAATAAGCAATTAAGGCTAGCCTATTACCGCTATTACACATATTACATCCACTGGGCATCAAAGTTCGCCACCAGTGCAAATATAGGGAACGAAGCAGCATATTACATACAATGGCCGTCAAAATTGGCCACCAGTGCAAATAAACGCGGCAGCAAAACAAGAGCATAACTGAAACAACTTCAGAAGAGCTCAAGAAATGTTATCCTGGGTATCCACCATGCTGGCAATAAGCTTAGCAAGCTGATTAGCTTTGTCCTGTTTGGCGCTAAAATCCTCCAACGCTTGCTATTGCACCAGAAAGTATGCATATGAATGCTCCAGGGACTTCCGCAGTCCTTCCGCTTCTTGTCGCAGCAGAGCTGATCGATGTCTTTCAGCTTGTAGTTGAGACTCAAGAAACCAAACTGATTCAGACAGTGAGTTTGAATAGCTTGTGCATGCGGTAGTGGCCAAGCTTCGAACACTAAACCAAGACAGGACTTTGGGGTTGTCTCGCTGTCTTCAAGATAGTCTTCCTTAGCTGTTTTATTAGCTTTGTTGGAGACCAACAAGGATGTGTCACTATCCTGAACCTTATTTGCATTACTTCCTTTACCATTGCTTAATAAGGCACTCTGCCCCAATATTCTGTCAACATTCTAAAAGAAGAAACAAGCAGACACATAACAAGTTTAGCATGTACTAGTATATGAAACTCATTTTGGTGAACCAGTTCATTAGTAAGGTGGACAGGATTAAACTACCAAGTCTTCTATTGCCAAGTACTAGTACATAATAAAATCATCAAACAAACATATATCTATGTCCTATGGTCACTGCATTGTCTTGCCAAATCAAAATAGAGACACGGTTCAAATCATATCAGTTCAAGACAAAGCAGTAGTGAAAGAATACAAAGCGTGGGAAACTACACGACACAACAAGATTTCAGATGGGTACCACGGGTCTACATGTACAACAACACTATTGGCTCACAGATGCTAGTAATGTGCATGATATGAAAGTCAACTGTGTACACAATTGAAATTGAAATCAACAGAGCGAGCTATTGATAAGAGCAAACCTGTTAAAGAAACATGCGTGAACATACCTGCTGTGCCATTGGAGTTTCGATTGGATCCTTCAATTTAAAAATAAGTTTGTATGAGTAAATACAGTGATACAAGAGCAAAGCAATCATAGTTAAAAAAGGCGCCTAAGTGAGCGCTTAAGCGCGCTTAGGCTCTAGGCGCTATAAAACGCATTGCGCATAACTACGCATAATATTGGTTCGGGACCAAGATGAACAAAGCGTTCCCATCATCGCCCAAAGAATGTGTCTCGGAGAACGTAAGGGAATTTGATGAGTTTCTTTGCCGTGAAGTACGTTTTCTTCAAGTAATTCCGATATCGCCACCAAGCATTCTTGAAGATAGCAGAGGTATTAGCACAAGGTTACCTCATCTTGAGTTTCCAAATCGGTCCTTCTCTATAGAGAAAATGGGAAAATTTATTGTATTATAACCATCATGGAGGTAGGATGTATGGGATGAAGCAAAGTAATTGTCATGAATAACATTACTTACACATAACTCCTGGACAAACACCTGAATCGGCATTTTCCTTCATCTTCAAAGATAATATTTCCAAGATGGGAAGATACGCATATACGATTTAACAACATCAAATGCGATAGATGCTAAACTACGATCGGCTGGTTGTGCTTCCTCCATAGGAATAGGCGTATTAACTGGTGGAGTTTGGGTTCGCCGTGATAGTATCTTGGCCCTTTGGGCATCGGAGCTGCCTTACTAACTACTCTTGTTTGGGAGCTCTGTGGTGGAGATGGTCTTTGTGTCAACAGGAACTGGGTTACTATCGGCTGGGGTTGGGGTTAGATTGGGTGAAGCTAGTTCTCTGTCCATCGCAGTAGGGGTACAATCTGCGAGAGTTTGGGTTATGTGTGGTAGGGCTGGTTCTTGTGCATGTATAACCGGGGTGCTATCTCCACCAAGAGGTAGCACTGTTTTATTTTAAGACCGTGTTTTTATTCCGTTAGATACTGGCATCACCCGCTCCAATTCAAATGGCTGATAAACAGGAAACATAGTTGAATGTACAGACATTGTATGAGAGACAGATGCAATAGATAGTGTGGAAAAAAGAGGGCATGAAATAGTTGACATGTATATTGTTTAACTAAAATGGATAGCATGACATAATTTCACATATATGATGTCTATATAAACTGGATAGCATAGCATAACATAATTCAAAGATATGATGAATAACTAAACAGGATCGCATGACATAATTCACCTACATGTTATCTAAGTAATCAGGATCGCATCATTTAATTCACATATGTGATTTATATGCTAAACAGAGGGCATTCGATATGATGTCTGAACTAAGAACATGGTGTTGAACATTGTGTATATGATGTCTAAACTATGCAATGCAAGACACCGTATCCATGATATGAGCAGTATAACCGTGCCAAGTTAGAGCATACACCTCAGTGGGGGAATAGGACTGGTCATCTGTCTCTGAATCCATCTCTGAGGAGCTATCGGGACCCAACAAGAGATCTTCTTCGACAGGTAGCACTGTCTGCTCTGAAGGCCTTGTTTTCACTTCAGATTTTTTCATCTCCCACCCAAATGGCTGATTCACATGAAGAGTAGTCTAATGTGCAAACATTGCCGACAAATGGAAATGTAATGAAGAAAAGGATGGGCAAGATATCATTCAAATATATGATGCCTGGTTAAACAGGATGGCATTGCACATTGCACATATATATGGCTGGCTAAAAGACATGAGACTGCATAATTCCCATATATGATATAGAAACTAAACAGGTGGCATTACAGAACATGTCTAAACTAAGTAGATGACATATATGATGTCAAAAGTAGGCACTGCAAGGCAACATATGCATGATATGACTAACATCATCATGCCAAGGTAGAGCAAACACCTTGGGGTAAATAGGAGTGGTCGTGGCGTCAATATGCCTCGTAACAGATATCTTCCTCGGATTACAACTGGAGAGGGGTGGGGAGGGTTTGCCATTGAACCCACCATGGAGCGATGTCTGCATGACATTGTATTGCCGCGTAAAACCCTTCTCTTTTTCTCTACATGTTCAGCATGACTGTGTACAATATCTGACATGCAACGAAAAAAATATGGTGAGATTATGTAAGGAGAGCATGCAGAAATTTAGAGTGATGGTAACAACCAGTGGATCGACGTTTTTCCGTTGAACCAAAATAGCCCTAACGGATCAACGTGATGTATAGTAATAAGTGATGCAACAAGTGTACAACCTCTTTGTCGTAGCTGTGTCGACCTTAGCATCATTGGGTTGGTCGCTGAAGCAGTTGAGGCAGAGGTGGCTGTCGGAGTTGTGGAGGAAGATCTGAGGAATCTGTAGACGGCGTCTAGGGCACTGCTCTGTTGTGATGGATCCTTCTGTCGTTGGAGCAGCTCCGGTGAGCCTTAAGACGTCAAGGCTGAAGCAGCACAAGACAGACGTCATCAATCTCAAGTGGGATTCTAATATCATCTCCAATAGATGATGTAAAATGGATGTAAAATTAAGATCACCAAAAACCACCTGACTACAATAGATGAGGTAAAAACTGTTGACTCTGAACTTAATTGTCGAAACTGAAATTTACTGTGGAATCTGAATGCTACTGTCGAAACTGAACGCAATGGTAGCAGAGAGGCACTTGACATGTAGTTTATGGAGGGCCTGCAGTTCATCTTCAACCTGCACCCCCTCACCGCCACCACCACCGGCCGAACCGGCTGCCGCCTCGCCGCCCCGAAACAACTCGCCACCACCGCCTGCCAGCCCTCTAGGCACCCCGCCCCCACCTCGAACCCTAAGATAGATAGTGGGTACCTCTCCGACGAGCCCCGTCCCTCTGGGTGGTTCTTCCTTAACTCCGCGAGCCCCCCAACCCCTAAAAATCGATCGACCCAAAAGTCGATTCAGTCGATCAAGTGTGGCTTAATCGAGCAGAGCAAAGAAGACGAGCGCGGGGAGAGCAGCAGCAGCAATGGGCGAAGCGAAAGCGATCGAAAGCGAGAGCCGGAGCAGCAGCAGCAGCGTGAGCGAGCGAGCGAGAGCCGGAGCAGCAGCAGCAGATCCGGCTGGAACGGACGCCGCCGCCAAAGGGGCCTCGCACTGGGGGAGAGCCGCCGTGGAGATGTCGCCCGCGGAGCTGGTTTCAAGGTAGCCGCTCCATGGGGGTGCGGGATGGAGCACCGTCGGCGCCGGGAGGTCGAGTTAAGGAGAAGGTGCGATGCGATGAGTGTACAACCTCTTTGGTGGAGCCGAGTAGGCCTCAGCTTCGTCCGAGGAGTCGGTGAGGATGATGCGGTTTCGGTGGACCAGGTTAAGGAGGCGCTGTGGGGATGGAGCAGCCGCGATAGATGAGGCGATCGTCGGAGCAGCTCCTTGGAGGTGGAGGACGGGGCGGCTGAACCGGCGGGACAGCGAGATGGACGACGGATCCTCATCCGGGGAGGTGGACGAGGGACGTCGAGCTGTTGCGGTGGACGACGTCGTCGGGGAAGAGGCTCCGGCTGGGCAGCGATGACGTGGCGGACGGAGGAGGGTGGGGTTTCGCGGTTGGAGCGGAGAGGTCATGGCGGCCTGGGATTTCGAATGGCGAAAAGGGGGCGATGGGAGGGGGTGAAGCATGACTTAGGGACGCGCTTGTCCAAAATGTAGGGTGTGTTACAAAAGTACCCCCCACCGATTTGAACTAGCGGCCCTTTCGGCTCAGGGTTAGAAGGGGGATTTTGTGTGTCGGGATTTGGCAGCTGGAGGGAGTTTTTGCGCGCATTGTAATTTCGGGATAGCAAGGCGCGGGTTGTGAAGGCGCCAGTTTTGGGAGCACGATATCTGAATTTTCGGGATATAACAAGACGCGGGTTGAATTTTAGGGACAAGCCTAACGTGTAGTATGTAGTAATATTGTACTTGTACATACCAAATCAATTCACACTTCCCTCAACCAAAAAGAAAACGAAAAAAATAAAACTATTCTCACCACACAAAGAGAGAGTCTTGCCCCGTTTTACTATACAAATGCTATTCAAAGCTACTCCCTCCTTCCATCTATATAGGGCCTAATGCGTTTTCGATGCTAACTTTGACCAAATATTAGAGCAATGATATATGACATGCAACTTACACAAAGCACACCGTTAACTTCGTCTGTGAAAGGTTCTTTCAATGATATAATTTTCACATTGTGCATGTCATGTACTATTAATCTTGTCAATAGTCAAAGGCGGTCTTAAAAATCTCATTACGCCCTATATAGATGGAAGGAGGGAGTATGAATCCATGTTATGTCCGATTAATTTTTTTCGCTTGCTGTATAATGCATGTAACCTACTCATACCAACATTTTAGTGCATTCCAAATGTCTATACTACCGCTGCAATTCGAACTAAATTTGAATTCATTTCTCTATTTCAATAAGAATCTACAATCATGATTGTTGCCAACTTGAACCATCATAGTTTCCTTGCTATCCGTCAGATATAAATCGGACGGCCTATAATGCAGGATGGCAGGCACACCATCGTCAACAACTCTGTTTTTTTATAAGAGTAGAGATAAAATATATCAAATGTAGTATAACATGTTCATAAACACACCATGTGTATCACCGTTATATATATTCACACATGCGTCGGTTTAAAACACTATGATAAATTCTTCAAATATCCGAATTCGCTTTTTATAATGAAGTATATATGATCTCTATTCGTCTTTTAGACACACACAACCCTCTTATCTTTGTAGCTAGCGCTAACTTTCTCTTGTGCATGCACACGCCCGCATCCCTCTCACCCTCCCTCGGCATTCTCTAGCTCCATCGCACAAATTCGTCGTTTCACTTTAGGTCGTTCACCCACGGTGTGTGTAGGCCCCCCAGCTCCTTCTTTACGGCACACATCGATCGATATGCCTCTCTAGCCAGGTGTGCCTAGCACAAACACAAGCTTCCCTCTTCTCTTGTCACCGCCCATGCCTCACTCCCACCACTCTTTTCATCGCTCTCGACTCAGACACTCCTCCCCGCCGATATAGTATGCCTCTCGCACCACCTCCTACATGCATCCCTCTATCTCTATCCTTCTCCTCGTGCCTCGCTTGCTTCTAACACACACATGCATGTATGCAGATCGATCTCCCAACATATACCTGGATCGACTTTAACTACCCCCCCATCGATCGACGTACCTCACAAGTTATGTCTCCTTTCTCTAACAAAGGGCGATTGATCTTCCTATGTATTTATGTCAGCTTACCACAGCCACATCGTCCCCCTCATCATTCGTATGCATCTCCTCGACCTGCCTCTCACACGCACGCACGCACAACAAGCAGCCATCTCCTCTCTTATTGATATTATGGTGTGCCCTCTGTTTGTCTAGCAAGCCTATCCCACCATTTGTTAGAAGCAACTCCACTACCACCCCCTCCAACACTCTAGCTCTGTCTCTCTCCCTGTCGGATTTTGGGTTCCGGCAGACCCTTGAGGTTTGAACACTGGGGTGCGCGCGGAGATCTTTCCCCTACCAGCTCACGCGTGAATGGATTGCGAGGAATCTAAACTAGGAATGATGAACAACACAAGAGACACGAGGTTTATACTGGTTCGGGCCACCGTTGTAGTGTAATACCCTACTCCAGTGTGTGGTGTGGTGGATTGCCTCAGGGGCTGATGATGAACAATACAAAGGAAGAATAGCCTCGCGAGGGCTGTTCTTGAGCTGGTGCGATGAACTGCTTGGGTGAGTTCAGTCGCCTCTCTCTGTCTCTCTGGTAGGTTCGACCTGTGTCTCGTTGACCGATCTCTCTTGTCGATCCATCTCTCCTTGTCGATCGATCCCTCTTCGTCGATCGATCTCTCCTCGTCGATCGATCTCAGCTGAAAACGAAACTTGGAAAGGTGTCACCTGATATGGTCGGGGATGGCGGGATGTTGAAGTAGCGGATGACGTGTGATGAGGACGCCGGCCCTCATGAGCCCTCTGTACCTGGAGCCTCGGGAGGCTCCGGGGGCACGGGGGGTTCCTTGAGAGCCATCTCCATCTCCGCCAGGACCGCACGCTGCTTGACCTCCTGAGCCTCCAGAGCGCACCTCATCAGGCGCTGATGGGCGGCAACCGCGTTCGACTGGCCGAAAGGCATGCGAACGTAGCTGTGAGGTGGACCCTCGCAACGCCCCACGCGTGAGGGCCAGAGGCGCTCCTGAGACACGGCCCGGTTGAGCCCTGGTATGTCGATGCAGATTCGTAGCCCAGCATCCTCGCCTGGATGTGGGGCCACGGCGGGCAAGTGGCGACAACCGCGCATGACTCTTGACTCCTGTAGCTCCTGGGTGCTCCTTGTGATGAACTCCTGAGGGTTTGGCCCTCCTTGCCTCATACCTTCCTGAGGGAAGCGTGCCCTGAAGCACGCCTCCAAGTGGTGCCCGAGCGCCTCCCTCGTGACTCCGGCTAAGTCGGTGGATCGCCATGAAAGAGCCCCCGAGCCCCGCCTGAGGAGGGCACAGGGCGCTCCTTCCTATGCGTCATAGGGTGGAGCCCCTTGAACGGGCGCAGGTCCTGTTGCCACGCCTCCGGAGGTGCCTACCCCATGAGGGCTTGGACCAGCGGTTTTCTTCTTCTTGGGGATCGCCTTTGGAAGTCTCCCACTCCGTGATCTGGGTCTTCATTGCTGCGGCTTGAAGGCACGCCAAGAGAGCACTGCACCCCTTTCCTCACAAGGCACCGTGATGACTCCTCCGCTTTCGGCATCTTGAGGACATTGTAGCCATGGTGAGTCACTGCCATGAACTTGGCCAAAGCTGGGTACCCGAGGATGGCATTGTACGGCAGGCGAATGTAGGCGACATCGAAGTCGATGAGCTCGGTGCGGTAGTTGTTGCGCTGTCCGAAGGTGACAGGAAGGCAAACTTGCCCTATCGGGACGGTGGAACCATCGGTGACTCCTGAGAAAGGCTTGGTTGGCTGAAGCTGATCATATGATACTTGGAGATCGTTGAATGTCTCGACAGATAGGACGTTGAGCCCTGCTCCGCTGTCGATGAGGGTCCCGTGACTCGTGACGTTGTCGATGACCGTGAGCAAAGCATGGGAGGACTCGCCGCTGCCGCACACTTGAGCTGATCCATCGAATCGAACGTGATAGCGCATTGACCACCACCGAGAGGGCGGTGGCCTCGTGCTTGGGAGGACTGCATTCACCTCGCGAGCAAACCGCTTGAAGATGCGCCTGAGAGGTCGGGCCCGAGCGCCACCCAGCCGCAAGCGATCGCGCATGGCTCCCGGAAGCCCCCAGCCCCTCGCCCCGATGAGTGTCTTCGCACCTCCTTAGCGGCCGAGGCAGAGGTGGGAGCCCTGCGTTGCCTTGAGGGCGGTCCTCACGAGGCTGGTCCCTCCAACCTCCCTCACGAGGCTAGTCCTGCCAGTGGTCCTCGCGAGGTCTGTCACGCCATCCCTGGCAAGGGCCACGGTCTTCCCAGCGTCCTGCGCCTTTTCCTCCTCCTCGGTCGTAGCCTCGATCATTGCGCTCGGGGGCGTCGGCCGACACGCCCTTCTCGCACGGCCCCGAGCTCCTGGCATTCGTTGGTGTTGTGGGTGTGGAGGTCGTGGTACACGCAGTACCGGCTGCCTTTGGATGACTTGGGCTGATCCCTGCCTCGCTTGGTGTGCGGTTTGCGCACAGCACGACAGCCCCCTTGCGCTTCACGTCCTTGGCCTTGGGCTTCTTCTCTTGGATCGGCAAATTGGAAGCTCGAGGAGGGAGAGGCGCCCTTCCTCAGCCCTGGCGCATTTGGTCGCCAAGTTGAACAGCTCCAGGGATGTGCACAGGTCTTCATGCATTGCTAGCTCCTCCTTCATCTTGACGTCACGCACGCCATCGGAGAAGGCTGAGATGATGGCCTCCTCAGTCACCTTGGGAATCTTGAGGCAGGTGTTGTTGAAGCGCTGGATGTACTTCTGCAGGGTCTCTCCTAGCTGCTGCTTGATGCGGCGCATGTCGCTCACGGCCGGAGGCCGGTCGCGAGTGCCTTGGAAGTTGGCGATGAAGCGGGTGCGCATCTCGTCCCAGGAGGAGATCGTGCCGGGAGCCAGGTTCAGGAGCCAGGTTTGGGCCCTGTCCTTCAGCGCCATGGGGAACCAATTCGCCATGACCTTTTCATCCCCGTTGGCGGCTTCGATGCCCAGCTCGTAGAGCTGAAGGAACTCCGCGGGGTCGGCTGTGCCCTTGTAGCGAGGAGGCAGGTCTGGCTTGAACTTGCTGGGCCACGCGACGCTACGTAGCTCGGCGGTGAAGGCGCGGCAGCCTGCAGTGGCCACTAGAGCTCTCTAATGATGCGAGGCTTGCTCTTGTGGATTCCTGCGCACCGCTGCCTGGAGCATCGCGGGGTCTTGACGCGGTGGCGCTGGAGCGTGATCGCGGCGCTCCGGAGCTGGGAGCACGCGAGGACCTTCTTGGGGACGAGGGATCTCCTGGCAGCTCCTTTCTAGTTGCGCGAGCGTCGGACGCGGAGGGTCTCGGCCTGGGATCACGCGCCTTGGGGCCAGGGCGCCTTCTTGAGGAGGAGGCGGCGGGGGCACCTCCGGCTCCCTGCCTCCCGCGCGGGGTGAAGGGCGAGGCAACGAGAGGGACGGCATGGGGGAGCCCCCTGCGGCGCGGACTAGCTCGGCGACGCGGTCGAGCCACTCCTCGTAGACGTCGTCGACGGGGCGGTAGCGCAGGAGCTCGTTCGCCGCGATGAGCGCAGCTCGAGCCTCCATGGGCGCGCGGTGGGCGGGGGACGAAGAACCAACACGGGCGAGCGAAGGAGTTGCGGTGCGGCCTTCTCACCTCACCGATGGATGCATGGACGAAGGCCTGCTGCTCGTTCCCCGCCGGGCCGGTGGCGGCAGGCGACGGGGAACGACGGTGGTGTCCGCCAACGGGAGCCGTCTGGGCGACTCGAGCGGCGCGAGCAGCCCGGCGCTCGGCGCAAGCTCGGCGAGCGTCAGCCATGGACACGACGGAAGATCACACGCGACCAGCGGAAGAAGGATTCCGGGCGCACCCCTACTTGGCGCGCCAAATGTCGGATTTCGGGTTCGGCAGACTTTTGTGTTCAACACTTTGGGGTGCGCGGAGATCTTTCCCCTACCAGCTCACGCGTGAATGGATTGCGAGGGATCTAAACTAGGAACGATGAACAACACAAGAGACACGAGGTTTATACTGGTTGGGCCACCATTGTGGTGTAATACCCTACTCCAGTGTGTGGTGTGGTGGATTGCCTCAGGGGCTGATGATGAACAATACAAAGGAAGAACAGCCTCACGAGGGCTGTTCTTGAGCTGGTGCGATGAACTGCTTGGGTGAGTTCAGTCGCCTCTCTCTGTCTGTCTGGTAGGTTCGACCTGTGTCTCGTCGATCGATCTCTCTTGTCGATCCATCTCTCCTCGTCGATCGATCCCTCTTCGTCGATCGATCTCTCCTCGTCAATCGATCTCCCCCTACTCTATGGTGGCTAGTCCTATTTATAGAGGGAGGCCCTGGACCTCTACCCAAATAATGAGCGGGAAGGGCGCCAACAATTGGCCATTTTGAAGGGGAACATCTAGTACACTTATCCTGACTAAAGTTGGTCTTCGGCTGCCAAAGGCTCGACGGTGACGCCGTCCCAGGCTCCACGATGACCTCAAATCCTGCCGCTCTGCTAGTCTTGGTCTTGTTGCATCAAGCGGCAACCTTTGCCTCGATGCCTTGGCCTGTGCTTGCCTCCTTTGCACCAAAGGGGAACGAGGACATCGCAGAGGCGTGGCGCCCACTGGTGCCCTTTGGTCTCGATCGTCATGGCTTGCGTCACAGGGCACCCTCGTGAGGTACCCTGCCTTGATCTCTCCACCTCCTCACGAGCCTGCCTGACGAGGCTGCTCCTGAGGACGGTTCTTGTCGTCCGCCCCGCGAGGCTTGGCCCCTCGCGATGGTCTTGAGCTTGAGCTGATGAACCTGGGCCACGCTGGGCCCCCACCTGAGCCACGCCGCAGGCAGGCAAGTCTGGGGACCCCCGTTCCCAGAACGCCGACACTCCCAACCTTATTCCTCTCCTGCACATATGCATGGATGCTGATCGATCTCCCTTAATACATGAGGCAGATCGATCTCCTTAATACATGAGGTAGGCCTCTCTCTCCTCCTCCACACATATACCAGCAATTGTACCTCTATAGTTAATTGGGCCTCCCTCTTCCCCCACCACACACCGATAGTCGAGCGCTGTAGGTAGGTATCCATGCCACAGAGACAAACTGCACATGTCCCTCTCACGCTCCAAAGGGCCAGCCACGCTATATCTTTGACGGGCACACACAAATTGATGGCACTCTTTATCGATCACACACACACACACACACATCATCCCTCTTTTCGATTCTATAGACACCTCAAGCCGGTGATACCTCCACTCTCTTCTCGTGGATCGCCTCTATATATATGTTATATCCAGACTCTATTTCACACACATTGCATATGTTACATTTTTGATTGAACAACCCCCCAAAAAACTCTCAAGAACCCACACACTATATCTCTCTAGGTTTGTATCTCTCTCACACAACCCCACGTAGGTGGTGTACGATACAAGATGAGAATAGGTGCACCGTGCATGTACTCATGCTTCGTGCCCAGCCAAACTCAAGACGGGTACACGGTGGAGCTCATTTCTTTCTGAAATGGCAGCCCACGCTAATTTGAACGCTCAGAAGCGGTTGTTTACCTAGGGAGGTCGTGTACCACGCCTGCACGAAACAAAGTTCGACTTGACGCGTTGCCTCGTTATTTTTAAATAAAGTTATAGCGCTCAATGGCACGTACACAGAATATAAAAAAAATTTATGGAGAAAAAGGTAATCGGCTCACTATACACAGTGGAGCCTTGCCTGCCTGGTTTGTCCCTCTTCAGAGTATCTCACACAAGGCTGCGGTGGCCTCTCTCTCTCTCTCACCGTTGGTCACTGATCCGGCCACATCCCATCCGCCGGGGGAAAGGGAGTGCGGTGGCCTCTCTCTCTCTCTCTCACCATTGATCATTGATCCAGCCGCATCCCGTCCGCCGGGGGAAAGGGAGGAAGTGCATAGTTTCTCCGTTCGACGGCGCCGAGGCAGCACGTCCCGATCTGCGGTACACGCTGTTCTCTCTGACCAAGCTCCGGCGCGGCAGGGCCTACGCCACCTGCTCACAGATTCCGCCCGCCGTCCCTCACCTAGTTACATCCCGACGACCTCCAGGTATCCCCTCCGGCCTTGCTCCACTGCCTATCTTCCCACGTCGCTGCATGTGGATCTTCCATAGTTCTTTGCCCAAAACGTAGCTCGTCCAGCATACTTTCCATATTGCATTCTCGTCCTCACACCGTTTTAGACAAACACAACCGTGTTGTTATCTTCCCTTAGGGCAAGGAATATGCTTCTTTTTTGTCGTCGCATGTGTCATCAACTGTTATTGGCTAGTAATTGTTTCCTTTCTACCTCTTTTTTGCAAACAGGGCTATCCATTTCACCTCGTTGTTATTGCGACCTTTTGGTGAACTGCACAAATCACTTTTTTCTTAAGAGTGTTTTGTGCAGTTGTACTAAAATGTCACATGGGCAATGTCTCTACATTTCAAAGGCGATCGCACAAAGGGAGATTGGTTTTGCTCTATCCTCCTCATCCAACTCCGAGCCTAATCTTCTCCAACTAGTTAGTCTTAAGAGAGACCGCAAAGGTGACCGGCTTCTATTTATGTGTTTATTGTTTCATCAGCAGTCCTCTATTATCGTAATCACACTTAATATCTTTGGAACAGGACGCCAGCTCTATTTTAGTGGAACTGCACAAAATGATCGGAATGTTGCACGCGCCGCACAGCTACTTTTTTCCCAACATGCCTTGTTGATTTAGACAGAGCTGGGGGACGTTGCTGCCAATGAAAGCATGGATCAATTTTAATTTAACACCTTCTCACAACTCGTCTTCAGTTGTGATGTAATTATTAGCTCGATCTCGCTAATAATTGACATGCATTAGCAAGGAAGTTAGTTTTTATTGTTTCCAAAGAGCATCGATGGCAAGACACGAAACAGAAGCTGAAAGCTCACACCATTGTACAATTTCATGTCTCGCTGGAAAATTATTTGTATAATACGTCAATTATGTAAACAAATGATGGAAGCTTGATAGCATTGCCAGAAGCCTCTTTATCATCCGGGTCCATGTGCCATGCACAAAATTATACTCCTTCGTTCCTAAATATTTGTCTTTTTACAAATTTCAAACGGGCATATTTTAGAGTGTAAATTCACTCATTTTGCATTGTATGTGTACTCCCTCCGTTCCTAAATATTCTATTCGTCTTTCTAGAGATTTCAACAAGTGACTACATACGGAGCAAAATGAGAGAATCTACACTAAAATATGTATATACATCCGTATGTGCCAGTCCATTTGAAATCTCTAAAAAGACAAATATTTGAGTAGTCACTCGTTGAAATCTCTAGAAAGACAAATATACTCCGGAGTATATTTAAGAACCGAGGGGGTAGTGCACAACCGCATGGGAGGCTCAGCCCGATTGTTGTGCCGCATTAACAGTGAGTAATGAGCAGTCAAATCATAAGCCCCACCTTTCCCACTGTAAGTTGCTCTGAAGAAGCAACCATCAATACGCTCTTCTTTGAATCCGCTCATACTCCATACGTCACTGTTTATACAGCGCGCTTCAGAAAAAAGAAAAAAGATCTGTGGGACCAAGGCGACTAGCGATCGGCCTGAAAAATAGCATTGGTAGTTATAGCATCGCGTCTATTACTAGAGGGAATAATGCGTACACACATGCATGTAGTGCTTCCACCCAGGGTACACACATGCATGCACTTACTCCACTCCGTAGTACTATAGTACAGAGTACATGGAGAGAAAATTGTGGACTTGATTGCCGTTACCACGCCCTAATTAATTGAGCATTAAACCAAACGTGTCTAAAGTCTCTCTGGTGGTGGAAATGCATTGAGAGAAATGCATCATAATGAAGCGCTACCGTAAACTGTGACGGAGGGAGGAGTAGTATGAAGGTTCAAAACCAAAGCACGCAGATGGCTGATCCATCAACGCACCTCCTCTTGGCATATCACCGACATGTGGGACGGAGTGTGAGCAAACCGATCTCAATTGACGGCAAAGAGCCAACCCGCCGTTCCTTGAGAGAGACGAGGAGCGAGAACACACAGACGGGTTCGCATGGAGGCCAAGATATATTCGAGCATGGTTGGTTGATCGATATCATTCATTACATGTTGGGTTGTCGTTTTCCGCCCTTCTCCGAATAAACGTGTACTTTATCGAGATAAAAAATAAGAGTACAAACGCCCACCATGCGGTTCTAGTAGTAGTACTACTCGTACTATCTGCGCTTGGCTCTTCGCCTCTTCGTGAAGTCGAACAATGATGGTACTCTGCATGTTGTGTACTACAAGTATGCCTCGATAATCGACACCGAATGGACTGATGCATGTCCACCGAGGGTAGGTTGCATTAGTCAAAAGGCGTAAGCGAGCTTCACCTTGTCCTGCAAGCTTCTCCTCATTCTGCGAGTTGACGAGACACACCAAAAAGTAGTGCTAGTCTGTACTCCCTCCTTTCTGGTTAATATGGCTTAATCTTTTTGTGGGTAAATGAGAGAGCTTTATTCATATATAAGCATTCTTAGGACGAACAGCAGAGACACTGGTCACTAGGAAGCGAGGTACCCCGCAAAAAAAGAAGTAGGAAGCGAGGTGTTTCATCAAGCCAGCTCTCGGCCACATTCAAAGTGCAGCAAGCACGGTTCGCATGAAGATGCGCCGCAAGGTTTGCTGACCTGTTTACATGCTGAATAACAAAAAAAGAGGAAATATTACCGAGCGCTACTATTTGTAACAGTATATGAGCCAGAATTAAGCGAGAATTGTGGCGAGTGTTCCATGCAATCAACTTCCATTATCACATGCGAGAACCCTCGAAGAGAACCAAATGTGTTGAAGATTGCTTTGTCACATTTCAAAATTATAATAAGAGTGCAGACGCTCCTCCATCCGGTTCCTAGTACTAGTATAGTACTTACGTACCTTTATAGACTATATTAGTAGTACTAGTACTAGTAAACTTTGCGCTTGGTTGTTCGCCTATTCAGGAAGTCGAACAATAGTAGCACTAGTAGTATAGTGTATGCTTCTGGCAATCTGACACCGAATTAACTGTTGCACGTCCACCGCCTGAGCGAGGGAGATCTTGCATTAGTCAAAAGTTTATCCTAGTCCTGCAAGCCACCGCGCGCAAGTAATGCTAGTCCATACTGTCTCCTCTCCGGTTAATATGGATTAATTTCAAACGAGATAAATACACTGTCTGTCACTGTATATTTGTAAAAATACGGTCAGTGGACTTCATATTACGCTCATTGTGCCCAATATATATATTTTCCGGTGTTTATACTATGGGGACCCCGACTCATAAGTCGTGATCACCGAATGCGTGTACAGTGATCCCAGAGATCAATGCTCACTGGACACACAGAAGCTGAATAACAAGAGGCTTACATCCATACATACCGTATTACACAAGTAGGACCATTATGGTCAAGTCTTGAGTGTAACATTGCAGCGGAAATCTTCATCGATAACTTGGACCCATGCCATCTGCCTTAACCCTACAGGCATTCTGACTGGGAAAGCGTCCTAGCTCGCATTTTCGTCACCAAAGTGTCCTTCATCACATCCTGTTCTTTCATGCCTGGCCAATAAAATAACCAGTGGCAAGCCAATGAGTACTTTGAATGTACTCGCAAGCAACCCATGTTTTGGTTCAAGATACAACATTGCATGATATAGGTAAATTTTTTTTGCAGAAAGCTAGTTTTGAGTGCAATGTCATGTTCAACAACTTGTAAGACATGCATCAGGAGAAATCAAGTAACCATGAGGACAGGTTACATATATCAACATAAATAGAGCGGGCACCAACCCAACTCAATCATGTCAAGTCCTTTGACTTGACCCAAGTAGTTTTATCAACTCACACACACGGTTGTAAAACTCTGGACGTAGTTTAAGCAGCACCGCCCAACTGTCCTTGACCGTGGACGCGGCTATTCGAATAGTTTTACACTCTGTAGAGGTTGCACACTTTACCCACAAGATCCGGGGAACTTCCGTGTCATCCATGACCCGTGGTACCTCAAGTACCCGGGGTAAGCACCCGATCACTACCTTTCCCTAGACGACACTAACAAGGAGTCCACTCGTTGTTCCGAATCCTCACGATGTACATCATATGAGACTCACTCGAGATCGTAACATTCGAGAGGGGACACAACGGTGTATCCGGTTCCCTGCGAAAACAGTCATGGCCGCCCTACCTGGCACGACCCCGTCCCGAGAGAGAGCACCAACTCTCCCCCGTCACTAGTAATGCGGGCTCCAAGCTAGTATCGGCCTAGGTAATCAATAATGCCCTTTCCCATATAAGGGTAGAGTGGTTGCGCATGTAAGGTTGGGACAGTCGACAAATCCTAAATCTAATCCGTTTTCGAAAACAACACACACTTGCCTCGGTACACCACTTCGTCATCAAGTGGTTACCCATCTCATCATCTCCCTCGGGCATAAGTGGCACCCGATGGGGTTTTCGAAAAGTCTTTTGAAAATGCTTTGACTCCTTCATCATGCATATACCCGTCCCTTTTGCGTAGCACTACATTAGCATCCTATCTACTCCCACCGGCATAACCCTCATAAGAAGGTAGGGTCATGCACCATGCAAGTATCAACGAGGAAGTAAGGTGGCAACCATCAAAGTGGTTACTACCTCATCATGATTCCGTTGCAACAAAAATATTGTGCTATATGACATGCATAAAAAGGTTTCATAAACATGGTCAAAGGGCTGCTTGCCTGGTTCATCTGAGTCTTGAAATCTTCTGGTCCTTCTCCATGTACTCCGTCTACTTCGTCAACTAATGTCGGAAACAATCACAATAAGCAACACAACAAGGCAGGAAATATAAGTGCTCCAAAAAATATTAATTTGACTTTTCTAGGACATCTCTGGTTATATGAAAAATAACCAGAGTGGTTTCATTGGAATTGGATCAGTGGATATCTCTGAACATTTCAATATGATGGAATCAAGGGGTTTATGGATTTGCAAGAAGTGTACAGAAACATGTTTTTGAAAAATGAGCAAAGGTACCCATTTAACAAACCATGATTTTAGAAGCATCTAGGAGTTGGTTTCACTAGATTTGGAGTTCAAATGAATATTCTATGGATTTGCAAAGTTGACAAACATGAAGAAATGGCTCATTAATTTGTGGGGTACAGAAAATATTAAGAAAAATGTTCATAAACTAAGTTATGAACTTAGAAGCATCTAGGAATTTGAATCATGGAATTTGGATCAAGTTTGAGCTCTGTGATTTTCTAAAGTTCATCACAGAAATAGAAAAATTGGATTTGATCAATATTTGTGAAGAAAAGGTCTCTGGAAAAATGTGTTTGTTGCACCACCAGGTAGATCATGATTTATAGAGTAACTAGAAATTTGAAAAATCAAATTTGGAGTCCATTTGAATTGTTTATGGATTTTACAAGTCTACAGAAAAAGAAAAAGGAGAGGGATTTACCTAAATGGGTTGGATCTGGGCGGTAACAGCATGCACCGGGCGAGGCTTAACGGCAGGGCACCACTGGGCCGGCCCAGCAGCTTAGCCGCACGCGCGCACGGCCACGTCGTAGGCGGTTTTACCGAAATACGCCTCCACTTGCCAGCATGGCCTAGAGGGTGGGCCACTGGCAAGCGGGGCCCGCCTGTAGGTCCATCTCCAACCTCCTGCTCGGCGCGACGGCAGACAGAGGGAGCGACGCCGGATGGCGCCGGCGCTCTTCCCGGCGACTCCGGTCATCCCCGGCGACGTTCGGCATACCGACAGACTCGGGAGGCCGAGCCGCACCCATCCATGGGCCTCACGCAGGCTGGGGAGGAACGCAACAATGGTGGCCTTGACACCAGCGGACGGGGCTTTGGGGGAAGATGGATGTGGCGCCATGGGGCACCCGAGCAGGACGAAAGGAGGGGGAGAGCTCTGCCCTTCATCCTGCAGTTCCACTAGTGGCCAAAGGAGGGGCGGGGAGGCCCTGGTTTGCCGGAGCCGAGTGGAGGCCGACGGCGACAATGGTGGCGATGGAGAGGCAAGGAGAGCACGAGGGGGATAGAGAGCTTGTCCGGGAGGTTGCTGGGGGAGAGATAGAGCCAAAGGAGTAGAGAGGGGCTCGGGGGTGGCCTTAAGTAGCCGACCCGTGGCTTACCGTGGACGTGGCGCACGGGTGGCCGCGGCAACGGCTCGGGAGGCCAGGAGGGAGGGAGAGGGGATGTCTACGGTGTTTGTGGGAGTCGAGTAGGGCGCCAGGAAGAGAGAGAGAGAGAGAGAGAGAGAGCCGGGCGAGCTCCTGGTGGAGCCACGGGCTCGCGCGAGCATTGGCGGGCTCGGGCGGCTCTGGGCACGCGCGGCATGGCCAAGACAGAGGGGGAAAGGAGGGGGCCAGCGCGGTGGCGTGTTGCGGACGTCGAGGCACCTCGACTGGCGCGAGGGGGAGGCTCGAGGTGGTCGGGGGACGCGGCGTCAACGGTCGGGAGCACGCTGACGTGCTCCAGAGCGCGCAAATGGCCGGCACCCGCGGCTTTTCCTCGCGTCCTCACGCGCCCACTTGTGTCTGGAAGCTGCAGGGGGGAGTAAAATATGTGAAAATGGCATTACATGCCCTGGGGATCCACTAGAGTGAGGAGGGAGGTTGAGAGAGAGAAATGGTGCTGTCCAGAGAGGGAAAAAGAGCATTTCACCCGCATCATCATGGCTCCTCCGGCAGGGAAAGATGCAGGGGTTAGAGGATGACCAGATGATGTTGTGGGAGAAAGCTTAGCTCATGGAGATTAGTGGAAATGGCCAAAACATGCATTTTAAATTTCTGCCAGAAGGTGTTTGATAGTGGTTTGGCAAGAAGATGAACTCCTCTGGTCATGAGGCTTGACAGGGTCAAATGGTATGATAAAATAATAGGTTCCACCAATATTGAGTCCATTTGGGCAAAGTTGCCAAAGCAACTTTTGTAAACCCTAGAAATCAACAGAAATGGACTTCCCAAGATTTAGTCATGCAAACCTATTCTCCTTGATGCACCACTTGGTGTAGTGTCATCATTTGAGGTTCTGAACATGACCACAAAAGTTGAGATCAAAAGGAGAAAGTTGCCAATGTAAAGTTGTTCAAATCTGGTTCTGGACAGGAAGGGTTTTGGGGCTCTTTGATCAAGTTAAGTTGTTCTCCAACTTGTGCAATTTGGTCTAGATGAATTATTAGACCACTTGAGCATGTTGACCAGGTTTGAGAACATTTGGACATGTTTGTCAATGTAAAGTTGCTCAAACTTCAAAATGGACAGAAATGGTTTTGAGGGGGTTTCATGGGGTTATACTATTCTCCATGACATGATACTTGTCCAGATCATCAAACATGTCATATGTGACATGCTATAATTTTCTTGGAATTTTTGGGGAATATTTCCTTTGTAAATATTTCAAAAGCTTGAAATATATAGAAAGGGTTTTTGAGGGATTTGACCAATATTTTGAACATGACCATGTGTTGAAACTCTTATATATGGGAAATATATGCCCACTGAGTTTCCCTGATTTTTGTCAAATATTTTAAAAAAATAAAAATAATTTTTCCCTTTTAAAGACCATTTCTGGCCTTAAGAAAAAGCTTTTAAATAAAATAGTAAAATAACTTTTAAAATTATATTTTTGTGGTTTATGGGATTCCTTTATCTAATAGGTCTCAAATATACCTTTTGAAAGATTTTTCACACCTCAAATCAAGTACTTGCAGTGCAAATCTCAGTTCAAGGGTTTTTGGAAAACTAATTTTAGAAAATGCTTTTTGGCCAAATTATTTTTGTAAGAAATTATTTTTATGTCCTATACACATGGCATGATCATTGGGAAAGGTTTTTGGATCAAAGAGAAGGAGTATAAGAGTTGGAGGATTTATTTTATTTTTAGAGCACTTGCAAACAGCAGACAAAAAAACCAATCAAGGCAAGGTCCAAAACACTCAAAAGTCTTTGTCAAACCAAATTTTATCCTGATTGTTAGCTTAAGTGTAGTGCCATGAAAATCAGGGTGTGACAGACCTACCCCCCTTACAAGAATCTCGTCCCCGAGATTCCCAAACTAGGCGCGGAAAGGGATCTGTAAACTTGATCTGGGTAGTCTTCAAGTCCCCATGTTGCTTTTGCTTCCGTGTAGTGCTCCATTGAGCTTGAAGTACTTGATGGTGTGGCTTCATGTATGACGCTCTTCTTGATCCAGGTTGCTAATGGGTAGCTTGCGGTAGGTTAGGTTGGGCTAGGGGTCGATGGCTCGGTGGTTAATGCCCTCGTAGAGATCGGGCAAGTTAGGAAGTTGGAAACACTTCCGGGGTTGTGATGCATGGAAAGCATTGTGCACATTAGATAATTCAGGTGGCAACTCCGGTGGTAATCTTCTCTTCGTCTCCTCAGTGTGATCTCGGAGGGTTATTAGATCTTGAAGTGATCCCGAAGGGGGCCGATGAATCTTGGTGTGGGTCTCCTTGTCATGGAAATGCTTGGTTCCTTAGAGAGGAGTGGCTTGCAGATACACATGGTCTTTGACGCGGAAGTATACTTCTTGAAGATGGTGGTTGGTGTAGTACTTCCTCTTAGACATGACGGTCTTCAGATGTTCCTTGACCAGCTCAACGATTCTTCGTCCGTCTTCGGGTAGACGAGTATGTCATCAAAGAAAGTTGACAACTAACTTGTCCAAGCACTCCATGAAGTCTATGGGGTGCGTAAAGTGGGCTGAGGCATTGGTGATGGTCACGGTTGAGTATTGGCCAAGGTCTTATCGATCTAGAGCCCAAGCCCGAGGTCAGGATCCGGCCATGTTGTGGCTTGGTAGGGCGTAAGGGTTTCAAGGATTCTAGTGTGCGAGTGAATGTTCATCATCCCATCCTTGAGCACAGTTCCTGAGATGCCAATTATTCTATCTAGTCCTCCAAACAGATCACCTTATACCTCTGAAAGTATCATCTCGCATAGGTCAACTCCAAAAGCCCATTAGCTACATAATTCATTAATCCTACAAATCCAATGTCTATGGTGTCCCACATGATCTTCTAATCTCCTATAATCACCAAATACTTGAAAGGGCTACCTTGCTATAGTCAGTCCACCAATTTCCATTATCATGGTCATGTAAACTCCAAGGTCAAGCATATATAGATCCCTAAATAAACTCTGACAATTATTCCAACCTCCTAGTTATGGTCCACGGAGAAACATGGTACCATGATCAAGATCATCAGTCTAAATCCAATTTACTCCAAACCATGTAAAATTACTCTGCAGCCATACTCCACTAGGGTAACCTATTTAATCCAAATATCATGTCCAACGAGGAATCCTACATATCTCCCTCAAGTTATTTACGTAATATCAACTATTTCCTATCAATATCATCTGATCAAGTCAACTCCTTGCACTTCCAGGAGTTTCGGCCTGCGATCATAATTGTCCTATAAATCCAATTTACTCAGGGATAATGGAAGCTATGCTAATCTATAATCATGATCCCACCAAGTTCATCTACCAACATGAAAGCCTTATAATCCTCTGAAGAGTCTCAAATAATTCCCCAAGGTCACTGATATAAACTCATCAAGTCATTTGTCCTCTGTTCCTATATCCTCAAATTGGTCTCTCCTATGGCATCATCAGTTTTGGTGCTACCTTAGGATGATAATGTGCTCGTTCGCTATGTCCACCAGTTCCATAATGAACCCAGTGCTATGTGAGGTTACAGAGGCTTAACTGGTCCACTTGTAATTCCGTGGGTTAAGCACTTGGTTAAGGATTCGAGCTGGGGTATCTCGTGAAGTCTCGAAGGGTATAGCGATGTTTACAGTCTTGAGAGGTAAACATAACTCTACGGGGTTGCACTTGGTCGAGGAGGTTGTAGCAAAAGTCTTCAGTGCTGGTTGGTTGCCAAAGTAGAATCTTTGGTGTATCTTGTCTTGCTAGCCTTCAGTTGAGGAGAGAGATGAGAGGGAGAGGTAGCATAAAGGAGGGGGATGCCTAAAAGGGGGTTCTATAGTGCAGGTGCAAACAACAAGTGCCGAAAGGGCCAAACACAGGCATTAAGATAAGTAAGGTGATATAGTCACTTACTTGTTGCCTAGGGCAAAAAGGGCGACTGATATCAAAACACAAACAAATAAAGAAAAGCTACACACAATCATGGTTCTATTCGAACCATCATACGGACTCGACTGCGCATAGGGGGTACACGACTTATCCTACCCTAGGGGACCTCGGACTCGGTAGTCGTGCCTTGAGCCTCGTGCAGTCTTCCGGGTTTTCCTCAGGTGTTGCTACGTCTCTTGTAGTTGTTCGATGAAACGATCCCGGTTGAGATTGAAGAGTCTTCAACAACTTCTCGCCTGTTGGAGTGATGGGGTGAAGGTGGCTCCTTGTAGCTGGCATTGACGTGGTCTCCTCTTGTCTTATTAATCATGAAGATCCCTTTTGCCTTCTAAGGCGTCGAGTGTACCAGGTAGGCAATCCTTTATGTAATGACACTAACAAGGCATAGTAGAGGTCCAATATGCCGGATATACTGTTGCCAGTATCGTCACTGAGAGCGGGGGATGAAGAGAACCGTTTTCCTACTCACTATAGTGAGGCGGACCAAATGGCTAAGTTCTCATCCACCGGTGGTTGCCGATGCAACAATGATAAGGACAGGGTTGCCCTACTAGCGACGTATATCATGATCTTGCATATCCCATGCCCTGGTCATCATAGGCCAAGGTTGCATCCTCCTGGGGCAGCGTCAAGGGTGTCTCCATCTTCTGGGTCTTTAGGTCCTCATTCCTCGAGGATGTATCTCCTGTTGGTATCGTCTTGTTGTGATGTTGCCAAACTTGTGTTCAGGAGATGTGGGTGAATGTCTGGCAAGGCATCTTCCTTCTAGATTATCCACGAGGATTACAAGGAATCCAGTGGTCAGGGGCATAAGGATTATAACGACCAAAGGTTTTTGAAGGGGAAGAGGTTGATGGGGAAAGTATACCTTAATTTTCGAAAAAAACTGAGAAGGGAAGGGAAGTATAAATAGTTTTTGAAAACTAGCGATAGTTTTGAAAATAGTTTTACCCTAACTAACGACCATGCTAACTAAGGCTTCCTACAGTCATGATGGCTCTGATACCAGCTCTGTGGGGACCCCGACTCATAAGTCGTGATCACCGAATGCACGTGTACAGTGATCCCAGAGATCAATGCTCACTGGACACACAGAAGCTGAATAACAAGAGGCTTACATCCATACATACCGTATTACACAAGTAGGACCATTATGGTCAAGTCTTGAGTGTAACATTGCAGCAGAAATCTTCATCGATAACTTGGACCCATGCCATCTGCCTCAACCCTACAGGCATTCTGACTGGGAAAGCATCCTAGCTCGCATGTTCGTCACCAAAATGTCCTTCATCACATCCTGTTCTTTCATGCCTGGCCAATAAAATAACCAGTGGCAAGCCAATGAGTAATTTGAATGTACTCGCAAGCAACCCATGTTTTGGTTCAAGATACAACATTGCATGATATAGGTAATTTTTTTTGCAGAAAGCTAGTTTTGAGTGCAATGTCATGTTCAACAACTTGTAAGACATGCATCAGGAGAAATCAAGTAACCATGAGGACAGGTTACAGATATCAACATAAATAGAGCGGGCACCAACCCAACTCAATCATGTCAAGTCCTTTGACTTGACCCAAGTAGTTTTATCAACTCACACACACGGTTGTAAAACTCTGGACGTAGTTTAAGAAGCACCGCCCAACTGTCCTTGACCGTGGACGCGGCTATTCAAATAGTTTTACACTCTGCAGAGGTTGCACACTTTACCCACAAGATCCGGGGAACTTCCGTGTCATCCACGACCCGCGGTACCTCAAGTACCCGGGGTAAGCACCCGATCACTACCTTTCCCTAGACGACACTAACAAGGAGTCCACTCGTTGTTCCGAATCCTCACGATGTACATCATACGAGACTCACTCGAGATCGTAACATCCGAGAGGGGACACAACGGTGTATCCGGTGCCCTGTGAAAACAGTCATGGCCACCCTACCTGGCACGACCCCGTCCCGAGAGAGAGCACCAACTCTCCCCCGTCACTAGTAATGTGGGCTCCAAGCTAGTATCGGCCTAGGTAATCAATAATGCCCTTTCCCATATAAGGGTAGAGTGGTTGCGCATGTAAGGTTGGGACAGTCGACAAATCTTAAATCTAATCCGTTTTCGAAAACAACACACACTTGCCTCGGTACACCACTTCGTCATCAAGTGGTTACCCATCTCATCATCTCCCTCGGGCATAAGTGGCACCCGACGGGGTTTTCGAAAAGTCTTTTGAAAATGCTTTGACTCCTTCATCATGCATATACCCGTCCCTTTTGGGTAGCACTACATTAGCATCCTATCTACTCCCACCGGCATAACCC
The DNA here is from genome assembly GCA_021605205.1 of Aegilops longissima. NCBI lineage: Eukaryota > Viridiplantae > Streptophyta > Magnoliopsida > Poales > Poaceae > Aegilops > Aegilops longissima. The sequence goes on from CM038677.1 coordinate 327,558,759, forward strand.
TCATAAGAAGGTAGGGTCATGCACCATGCATGTATCAACGAGGAAGTATGGTGGCAACCATCAAAGTGGTTACTACCTCATCATGATTCCGTTGCAACAACAATATGGTGCTATATGACATGCATAAAAAGGTTTCATAAACATGGTCAAAGGGCTGCTTGCCTGGTTCATCTGAGTCTTGAAATCTTCTGGTCCTTCTCCATGTACTCCGTCTACTTCGTCAACTAACGTCGGAAACAATCACAATAAGCAACACAACAAGGCAGGAAATATAAGTGCTCCAGAAAATATTAATTTGACTTTTCTAGGACATATCTGGTTATATGAAAAATAACCAGGGTGGTTTCATTGGAACTGGATCAGTGGATATCTCTGAACATTTCAATATGATGGAATCAAGGGGTTTATGGATTTGCAAGAAGTGTACAGAAAAATGTTTTTGAAAAATGAGCAAAGGTACCCATTTAACAAACCATGATTTTAGAAGCATCTAGGAGTTGGTTTCACTGGATTTGGAGTTCAAATGAATATTCTATGGATTTGCAAAGTTGACAAACATGAAGAAATAACTCATTAATTTGTGGGGTACAGAAAATATTAAGAAAAATATTCATAAACTAAGTTATGAACTTAGAAGCATCTAGGAATTTGAATCATGGAATTTGGATCAAGTTTGAGCTCTCTGTGATTTTCTAAAGTTCATCACAAAAATAGGAAAAATAGGATTTGATAAATATTTGTGAAGAAAAGGTCTCTGGAAAAATGTGTTTGTTGCACCACTAGGTAGATCATGATTTATAGAGTCACTAGAAATTTGAATCATCAAATTTGGAGTCCATTTGAATTGTTTATGGATTTTACAAGTCTAATGAAAAATAAAAAGGAGAGGGATTTACCTAAATGGGCTGGATCTGGGCGGTGACAGCGTGCACCGGGCGAGGCTTAACTGCAGGGCACCACTGGGCCGGCCCAGCAGCTTAGCCGCACGTGCGCTCGGCCACGTCGTAGGCGGTTTTACCGGAATATGCCTCCACTTGCCAGCGTGGCCTGGAGGCTGGTCCACTGGCAAGCGGGGGCCGCCTGCAGGTCCATCTCCAACCTCCCGCGCGGCGCGACGGGAGACAGAGGGAGCGAGGCCGGACGGCGCCGGCGCTCTTCCCGGCGACTCCGGCCGTCCCCGGCGACGTTCGGCATACCGACGGAATCGGGAGGCCGAGCCGCACCCATCCATGGGCCTCATGCAGGCTGGGGAGGACCGCAACAATGGTGGCCTTGACACCAGCGGACGGGGCTTTGGGGGAAGATGGATGTGGTGCCATGGGGCACCAGAGCAGGTGGAAAGGAGGGGGAGAGCTCCGCCGGTCATCTGCAGTTCCACTGGTGGCCAAAGGAGGGGCAGGGAGGCCCTGGTTTGCCGGAGCCGAGTGGAGGCCGACGGCGACCATGGCGGCGATGGAGAGGCAAGGAGAGCATGAGGGGGATAGAGAGCTTGTCCGGGAGGTTGCTGGGGGAGAGATAGACCCAAAGGAGTAGAGAGGGGCTCGGGGGTGGCCTTAAGTAGCCGACCCGTGGCTTACCGTGGACGCGGAGCACGGGTGGCCGCGACAACGGCTCGGGAGGCCAGGAGGGAGGGAGAGGGGATGTCTACGGCGTTTGTGGGAGTCGAGTAGGGCGCCAGGAAGAGAGAGAGAGAGCGGGGAAAGCTCCTGGTGGAACCACGGGCTAGTGCAAGCAATGGCGGGCTCGGGCGGCTCTGGGCACGCGCGGCATGGGCAAGACAGAGGGGGAAAGGAGGGGGCCAGCGTGGTGGCGTGTTGCGGACGTTGAGGCACCTCGACTGGCGCGAGGGGGAGGCTCGAGGTGGTCGGGGGACGCGGCGTCAACGGTCGGGAGCACGCTGACGTGCTCCAGAGCGTGCAAATGGCCGGCACCCGCGGCTTTTCCTCGTGTCCTCACGCGCCCACTTGTGTCTGGAAGCTGCAGGGGGAAGTAAAATATGTGAAAATGGCATTGGATGCCCTGGGGATCCACTAGAGTGAGGAGGGAGGTTGAGAGAGAGAGAAATGGTGTTGTCCAGAGAGGGAAAAAGAGCTTTTCATCCCCATCATCATGGCTCCTCGGGCAGGGAAAGATGCAGGGGTTAGAGGATGACCAGATGATGCTGTGGGAGAAAGCTTAGCTCATGGAGATTAGTGGAAATGGCCAAAACATGCATTTTAAATTTCTGCCAGAAGGTGTTTGATGGTGGTTTGGGCAAGAAGATGAACTCCTCTGGTCATGAGGCTTGACAGGGTCAAATGGTATGATAAAATAATAGGTTCCACCAATATTGAGTCCATTTGGGCAAAGTTGCCAATGCAAATTTTGTAAACCCTAGAAATCAACAAAAATGGACTTCCCAAGATTTAGTCATGCAAACCTATTCTCCTTGATGCACCACTTGGTGTAGTGTCATCATTTGAGGTTCTGAACATGACCACAAAAGTTGAGATCAAAAGGAGAAAGTTGCCAATGTAAAGTTGTTCAAATTTGGTTCTGGACAGGAAGGGTTTTTGGGGCTCTTTGATCAAGTTAACTTGTTCTCCAACTTGTGCAATTTGGTCTAGATGAATTATTAGACCACTTGAGCATGTTGACCAGGTTTGAGAACATTGGGACATGTTTGTCAATGTAAAGTTGCTCAAATTTCAAAATGGACAGAAATGGTTTTGAGGGGGTTTCATGGGGTTATACTATTCTCCATGACATGATACTTGTCCAGATAATCCAACATGTCATATGTGACATGCTAAAATTTTCTTGGAATTTTTGGGGAATATTTCCTTTGTAAATATTTCAAAAGCTTGAAATATCCAGAAAGGGTTTTTGAGGGATTTGACCAATATTTTGAACATGACCATGTGTTGAAACTCTTATATATGGGAAATATATGCCCACCGAGTTTCCTGATTTTTTCAAATATTTTAAAACAATAAAATAATTTTTCCTATTAAAGACCATTTCTGGCCTTAAGAAAAAGCTTTTAAATAAAATAGTAAAATAACTTTTAAAATTATATTTTTGTGGTTTATGGGATTCCTTTATCTAATAGGTCTCAAATATACCTTTTGAAAGATTTTTCACACCTCAAATCAAGTACTTGCAGTGCAAATCTCAATTCAAGGGTTTTTGGAAAACTAATTTTAGAAAATGCTTTTTGGCCAAATTATTTTTGTAAGAAATTATTTTTATGTCCTATACACATGGCATGATCATTGGTAAAGGTTTTTGGATCAAAGAGAAGGAGTATAAGAGTTGGAGGATTTATTTTATTTTTAGAGCACTTGCAAACAGCAGACAAAAAAACCAATCAAGGCAAGGTCCAAAACACTCAAAAGTCTTTGTCAAACCACATTTTATCCTGATTGTTAGCTTAAGTGTAGTGCCATGAAAATCAGGGTGTGACATATACGGTCACTAGCTCACCCTGACTGAGTATGTGTGTGCATGCACGTGTAGGTTGAGCACTTAGCGTGACCGTGTGTGTTCCGTCGTGTGCTCGGACATGCATGCATTAGGGCGTCGCGCGCGTTTTTGCGTCCATGTGTACGTGTGACTATTGCATACACGTAGGGGGAGTACGTGTAGGGGCCACTAAGGAGCAGTCAAATCAAACAGTAAGTTAGGCGGAAGAAGCAACCATCAATTCACTCTTGAATGACACGTACGCAATAGAAAATGGTTGATATGGAGAGAAAAAGAAAACCACTATATATACACTAGCAGGAGCCTAAGCTACAAGCCTGCTTGCTATCACAAGCATAGAACGACGGGCCTGATCCCGCAGCTGGGGGAAGGGAACAATGTTCTGCGTAGACGCGGTCGACATCGGCGAGGGAGAAAACCCACAGTCGATGCGTCCCAATCGGGGGTCACCGCGGTATGGGCCGATGTCGTGTCCCAACCGCCCTTCTAGCTACAGCCCGACGTCCCAGGTAGTCCATCTTCCTTTCGGAGCCGGCTTGCTCCACTACCGTAGCTCCATCTCCATGTCGATCTTTCTCTACTTCTACCGGCTTCTACTTGTGATGAGTTTATGTCTCATGAACTAGTGCCGATACTATTATTCTAATCACACTTCTTCAATATCTTTGCCATCGGGGATGCTCAGTCAATTTTAGTGGGCGCACAAAAGCATCGTATGATCCGAGGGTGCCACCGTCTTTCCATCGACAGTTCTACCTGGCCAGGGAATTAAATCATGTTTAGGGTTTAGGGTTTAAGTCGTAGTGACCCCATCAGTAGTTTTTATTTCGTAGACTCTCTCACACCTTTTTTTTAGTTGTGAAGTAAATATTCGCTATGATCTGTGAATCATTGAGATGCATCAGCATGCGTGTTAGTTTTCCTTTGTATTTGATGGAATGTTGTAACGGGGCAACCTTGGAATAGGAATGAAAATGGAGAGGAAAGTTTCCGTATTTCTAGAGAAAAAATGGAAACGGAGAGAAACCAACGTTTCGTTTCGTTGGATCGCGCCATCGAGCAAAACCAACGTTTAAATCACGCCTGTCGTGTTCGTGTCTCACCCTCCTCCACGGCTCGACCCCACACGGTCGCTCGGCATGCCACTCACCGCAAACCGAGTATACGATAACTTTCCCGCCTGCTTGTCGATGGATCGCGCCATGGAGTACTACTAGCACTACTGGAAAAGATTGACGAGTTGGGGGAGGACAGCTAGCTGTAGCACAGACTCCCAAGAACTTATTACATGCATGTTGTAGCCGGCTATTGCGACCTTTGAACGCGGAGCAGCCGCGTGCACCCGGAAGCGGCGCGGGCGACGCTCTCTCGGCCGGCACGCCGCTTCAATGCCGGCACCAGTGAGAGGTCGCGTCCGCTCTGGCCGGGCAAGAATGCGGCACTGACCGTTTCGGGCAGGAAGCACGCGCGGGTGATGAAGAGGGTTCGGGTTGGTCAGGACCGGCCGTGGCAGCGGTCCGGACGTGCGCAAATAAGAGATGTTGTACGTTAATATTGCTGCATATATAATTAACAACGTAAATAATGTGCCAGTTGGACAAATATGATTGGAGATGGAGATGGAAATGGAATTTTACGTAAACACGGATATGCATGTCTATGTCTATGTGTGTGTGCGCGACGACTCTCACAACCTGGAAGCGGGGGCGTGTTTTTAATTGAGTTTTCTTTCTTGGTACGTTAGAAAATCAGTCTGTCTAATTCACATCTAGATGTTATTTAAGGATATCACATCTAAGCTCCCACAAGTATATAATGTAGCAACAAGAAACAAAAAAACTAGGACAAAAAAATAGACCACAAACAGAGTGGACATCAACTTAGATGTGACATAACTATGTCACATCTAGATGTGTCCTAGACAGACCCTTAAAAAATTGTCCGCCAGTTTTCGTTTCTTTTTTCGGGGAACGCGCGTATTCTATTTAAAACCACTACTATGGAGAGAATTTTTTACTCCATTATAGCCTCTTGTTTGATAGAGTTTCTCGCGTCTCGCTCTCTCACCCTCTCCATATCAAAACAAGATGACAGTGTCCACTCTATCTCTCTCCTCACTGGTGGTCACAGATTCGGCCGAATGCCTGAATTCGGTCCGCTGCGGGAGGTGAGGAGGTGCAGCGTTGACATTGTCGCCGTCGGCGCCGGAGGGAGCCGATGCGCACCGTCCTCTCGGAGCCGGTGCTGGCGCGGACGAAGATCCTCCGCGCCCATGTTTGCTACCGTCGTGTGGGCAGATCCCGCCCGCCCGCCTAAACGACATCTCGCCCACCTAAGGTATAACTTCTTGTATTGGTCCAACTTCCTAGGTCGCTGCGTGCGGGTTTTCTTCTATGCGACTACTCCCCAGCTCCCCATGCATAGTAGCTAGGGTTCGTCAGCTGGTCCAACATCACCTACTTGTACTATTATATAGGAAATGCCACTCGAAAAGTTGTCCTGATTTATACCTCGGTTTGTGCCTCGTGGTTGCGTCGGCTGGTGAAGCTGATCGATTTTCAATGAAAAACAAGTTGTCTTCCATCAGTGCTCTTTGCTTGTTACGCACAAAGATGATATCCTTTGTCAGTTCACCTTGGTTGCGTTGGAGACGCAGTCGTCTTTCACGTTGGTGCAATTTTATCACACGATTGGCTATGAACCAAATGTTTCCTCGAAGAAGGATCGACGTTGGTACTACGAGCATAAGTTTTGTATTGATTTCTAAGCATTCTCACAACTTTGTCTCCAGCTCCCCTGTAATTTTATTTGTCCAGCTATTAACTTTGATTTAAGAAATGGTGTGGACTAAAACCCCGGATGGACGTAGTAGCCCTCCATTTTTATTTACTCCGCATATTAGATTTTACTGAAGTCAAAACTTTATAATATTCTCAAACCTTTCCGATAATTGAAATTAAAATTCTTTATTTGTACACACTCTCACACGTTTCCGAAAATTTGGCGCATTTGTGGTTGTTCACTTAAGGGAGGGTAGTGTACCACACGTGAAGGACAGGAAGTGCGACCAGGACGCGTGGGCGTGGATTGTTAGTTCATCGGAAGTAGTACTAGTTTTCTTCACTGTACCTTAGATAAAGAGTTTCGTTTCGTACTTACACAATTTAAAACGATTGTTATGGAGAGAATAAGAAAACCACTCCACTAGTATATATTACTTGTATACACGAGAGTACTATATGGACGCGGCTTGACTTAGTGCACCTACCTGTGAGTTTATGACAGGTGGGCCCAAAATGTGGCTGGCTCACCTGTCATACAGCCAAAAGCAGGTGCAGTGAAGGCAACGGAGCTCAGTCCGTACTATAGTAGTATATATATAAGCGGGAGCCTCAGCGCTTGTTCGCTAGGGTTTGCACTCTCCACACGCTCGCCGCACTACATATATGTTACACGCTGGAGGCTCAGCGTTCATTTGCTAGGGTTTGCTATATTCACAGTCTCTCACCCTCTCTTCACCAGATCTAAACAAGACTGCATTGGCCTCTTGTCTCTCTATCCCCCTTCACAGTTGGTGAAGGAGGCGTCCGTATCGCGTCGCACCGGGAAGGGGAGGAGGTGCAACGTTCACTCTATCGCCTTCGGCGAGGGAGGCAATCCACTGCCGGTTGCACTGTTATGTTTCACCCAGCGCCTGTGCGGGAGGGCCACCGACCCCTTCTTCCTCGCTGCCGTACATAGTGTGGGCAGATCCTGCCTCCTGCCGCACGCCTTGCCACATCCCGACGACCCTAAGGTATGAGTTTCTTTGAAACCGTCGTTGCTCTAACTGCATCTGGATCTTTTTCGATCTGTAGTCGAATCTAGGTCTTGGTTCAAAGAGGAAAGAAGGGTGCGGTGGGCTGGAGCAAAAATCTAGGACATGGTTCAATGAGTAAAGGAGGGGAGGAAAGTAGTATATACTGGCTATCCAGCCGCTTTGTAGGTCGAAAAGGGAAAAAAGGGGTAACCCAGTACACACATAGAACCGATCTCTTTGTTGAAAAGGGAAAGAAACTGGGGGGTCGGGTAGTTTGTGCATGACTAGATTTTCTGCCCTCACATAGGAAAAAGGTTCAAAGAGAACAAATATGGGACCAACGCATATATGCTTCTTGGCCACATACTCCGCATCACCCATTTATACGTGTGGACGCACATGGTGCTGGCATGTCCCATACAACTATTTTGCTGTTTTTAATCTAAGAATGTCGCCGGAAAATTGAAGCAATGCCACTGTTAAAAGTAAATTACGTTTTTTAACAAATGTTCTTTCAAGAGAATGTCTCTGTTAATATGAATCAATGCAACCGTTTTAGAAATGCTACTATCCTACTTTGTTTTCCATCCAAGATAAGTTAGATGCTTCTTTCTGTCACCGTTTGTTTCATCCTCCTTTATCGGCAAGTAATTGTTTCCTTTTTTCCCTCTGTTAAAACAGGGGTATCGATTCAACTTATTGTTATTTCGACATTTTGCTTCGCTACTCGAAACACTTATGTTTAAGAGTGTTTTGTGCAGTTCAAGTTGAATGTCACACCGGTGACTTTGCTTAATTTTTGTGGAACTGCACAAAAGGAGATCGAGATTTGTTTCCACTCTTCGTGTCGAGTTGTTTCAAATCTTGATCTCATCCACATGATGTGCAGTGTGCTTTGAGATGTTGTGCTACTTGTTTTGGTACTGTTTTAAATAAATGTTGAATTGAAGCTATTGTATTGCTGTCTTTGCCCATTAAGTAGTGAACAAAAATTGGACCAACCCAGACATGATGCTTGTTGCTTTGTTACAACAAATTCAGCATCACCCCCTTTATAAGCCAGTAATTGATGCCACTCTCAGAATTAACTACCGAATCTTATTTCAAAACTTCAACACTTGTTAGGGATTGGCGGGATTACCATTTTTATGGCCGCATGCTTCATCCTCCTTTATTAGCCAGTAATTGATTCCTTTTTTGCCTCTATTTAAACAAGGATATCTATTTAACTTGTTGCTATTGCTACATTTTGCTTCGCTACATGAAACACTTTGCTTGATTTCAGTGCAACTGCACAAAACGAGATTCGATTTCCTATTCGTGTTGGCAGATTCATATTTTATCCTGGTCTTCTCATGAAAGGTCAGTACAGGCCTTCATCCACATGATTGTGTAGTGTGCTTTGAGATGTTGTGCTACTTGTATTGGTACTGTTTTAAATAAATGTTGAATTGAAGCTATTGTATTGCTTTCTTTTCCCATTAAGTAGTGCACAAAATGGGACCAACCTGGACATGATGCTTGTTGCTTTGTTACAACAAACTCGCATCACCCCTTTATAAGTAGATGGAAGCACATCTTGTTGTTGCCCACTCTCCCTCGAACTGTTTATGCTTTTCATTAATCTAATGTCATTTGGTAAAATTAAGCAATGCCACTCTCGTAATTAATTAACTCTGAATCTTAGTTCAAAACTGCAACACTTGTTAGGAATGGTACTATCACGCTTTGTAGTTCTTTCTACATGTTTAACCAAGGTATTGTTAAGATAATGTCTCTGTTAAAATGAATCATCGCATTGTTTTAGGAATGATACTTTTCTGCTTTTTCGTTCTTTATACATGTTGAAACAAGGCATTGTTAAGATAATGTCTCGATTAATATTAATGAATCACATCGATTGAGAATTGCTACTCTCTGCTTTATTTCCCATTAAGATAAGGTAGATCAAGAGATGCTTTTCTTACGGGAGTACAAGTCATCAACCGTTATTTCTCGATAATTGTTTCCTTATACCTTTTGTTGCTTACGGGGATATCACAATTAAAGCTCGGTTTTATTCCGACTTGATTTTAGTTCAACTGCACAAAAGGAGCCAATGTGTCCAAGGCAAACTGCTGCATTCTCGGGTCCAGTTGGTTGTTCCACTTCAGAGAAAGAAGCGATCACTGTTTGCGCTACATTACGAAGGAATGACCGAGAAGCTTCAGAGTATTAGGCCTTCCACTATGTAGGCCAAAAGAGGTGCCAATTTCACCTTTTCTTAGTTTGGCACGAATCCTCCATTACTACAGCCGGTGCCATAAATACTAGACACCGTGACATGACTAGTCTCTGAGACCATTGGCAATTTAACAACACGTGGAGTGCCCGGGCAAAAAGTGCCCAAACAAGTACAAGAAGCTTACATGACTCCACGATCATAGGCATTACATATTTTGAATGGGAAAAGCTTGTCAAAGTTTAATCATTGATGTTGGCAAGAAGCGACAGGACTCCACGATCATAGGCATTACATATTTTGAATGGGAAAAGCTTGTCAAAGTTTAATCATTGATGTTAGCAAGAAGACGTTAGTTTAATATATTGGAATTGGAAAACCTTGTCAAAATTTGCTCATTGATGTTAGCCAGAAGACATGCATTTGATATTTTTGAGTGAAACGCCCTTGCTGTGAGCAGCGTCGAGTGTTTTTTCCTATCCTGTGTTCAGTTTAGAAGTAAATAGTTACTCTGCTGAGATATTCCTGTGTTAAGAGTTTGTTCTGAATATTGTCTATGTAATGTCAGGCCTTGTGTTTGATTGCAAAGTTGAGCTTGGAATGTTGTGGCATGCGGCATAACAAGCTGTTCACCGTGCCTCCTGAGAATAATGCTTAATATTGTTTTGCATGTCGATCTAATGCCAGTGATTTGCTTGTTAAGAAAATCATCCTCTTCTGTTGTTTCCGTGCGTAAGAAGTTCATCATCGATGTTTGAGCCTGTTTGGTTCAATAAGTCACGACTTATAAGTCGGTGACTTAAAACCGATGACTTATAAGTCACGCTCTATTTGGTTGTCACCTGACTTATAAGTCACCTGACACACCTTCCCACACCAATCAACATCATGCAGGTGGTGGGACCCATGCAAAAGGGGATGACTTATAAGTTTTAAGTTGGGGTGGAGCAACTTATGACTTATAAGTTGAGGTGACTTATAAGTCGGGTCTGTTTGGCAAAATAAGTCACTTTTTTTACTTTTCGACTTATAAGTTGGTGACTTATTTAGAACCAAACAGGCCCTCATTCATAGCCTATACGACATGTCGGGTAGGTTAGACGTGAAACCATATGATCTTCCGACAAACTCATGATATTAGGCCGTGATTGGATCGTCGTTTTCCAACCAAAACCGCTTGTAAAACTGACGCTTGTAAATTAAAGCAGATGGTCTCGGGCGAAGGCGCTTGGTTGGTCGATTTCGACTAGTAAAATATCGGAAGTACTTCACACACGATAAAAACGCTGAATGACACTCGGACGATTGCTAATCCAGCCGTTAGCTGTTGTTTCAGCCTTGCCCATGGATGGCATGATACGCACGTCGTGCATGTATCGTCTGGTAATGTCGTCCATATAGCAGTGCTCGTAAAATATACACTGGTCTATCAAATTACACGCGTAACCCGCTGGTTTTACTTACAGACCTCGGGCCTTCCGATGACGAGTAAATTACACTTGTATGTTAATACAGGTTTGAAATAAACCAGAGCTCCCAAGCGCGGCCTTACCGTTTCATTCCGTCTCAGTTTCTCGAAGGTGCTCATAGGTGTCCGATGATCCTGGCTTCCTGAATGAGCAGCAGGCGTTGTATCAGATCTTGATAGGGCCCGCGAGGCCCTCTTCGTTGTCATTCGAGTTGTTGCGCTCGCCGTGGTGCCGAGCATTGTTAACATGGTCAACGAACATGAGGATTCAGGAGATGACTTTATTTTGACTGGATGACACTACGGACCCACTAGGGCCATAGCCGTACGTACGCAAGTGCCTCCTTATTATGTACAACTATTTTTTTTTGCTTTCTCCTGGTTTCCTGACATCACGGTCACACACCATTGTCAACCTATGTAGTCAATATAAACGAGAGAATTGCACAAGGTGCGGCCGACAGCTGGGACCAAGCAGCTCGAGCAGATTTGTGTTTTTGAGGCGTGAGCACCGCAGAGTTTTTCTTGGTGATGATTTCATTGTTGTTCAGAGGAGAGCGGGTATTAATCAGGCGGGCTGTGGCCCGCCTAGCCCAAACCATATATCCAGCCCAGATACTACTTTTTCAAGATGAAAATGGCTAGCCCAGCTATACGTCTTTTGAGGAATACCGTGCAAGGTCAACTTGTTATTCTCCGCTCACTGGCTGCAAATCTTTCCTAGGAGGGATGCATTAGGCTTAACAGGAAAATGGGCTTTAAAAATAATAAATGGGATGTAATTATAAAAACTGGGCAGTAACTATAAAAATGCACCAAACACAAAATTAGTTTATAAAATATTATTTATGGATTTTGAAAATCTTAAATTTTCATTGTTCTTGCAATAATATTTCGTTGGATTTTTACGTAATACAAATTTATATTTAATCTGACTAGAAATTTCGGGACAAAAATATTTCGGATCCCATCAAAATGTGGGAAATTTTACTGAATTCTGTCTTCAACGGTTGGTTGAAATTATTAATCGTTGTCCTAGCTAGAAAATGGGCTGTACTTTTACCAAACTGTAAATGGGCTGTTGTAAATTCCATTAGAATTCAAAAATGGATTGTACATTCTTACACAACGCAAATGGGCTATAAGTTCTCTGCCACACACTTGTTGACCTACTAAGTGACGCGTCCCCTAAAAAAATAAGTTGACGCGTATGCAAGGCTTTGCCAAATTATTATAGTGAACACACGGTTCTAGCAGCAGTTGCCGTTGGATGTCTATCCAACGGATGTCGTGCTTCTTCTTCAATCTCGGATATTCTTAGCTTTGGCCGCCCAAAAAATGATTCCTCCCCGACATCCGGGCGCGACTTTTTGAGAGGCTGACCTGTGGGCCTACTAAGTTGGAGCGTACCAAGGGCTTTGTCAACTTAGTCAATATAAACGATTCTAGCTTCAGTGACCATACGATGTCCATCCAACGGCCGTAGTGCTTCTTCAACCTCTGGTCTTCTTGGTCCAGCCGACCAAAGCAGCGCCGGTCGTGCCGCCTGCTCCTGCCTCCCGTGGCCGACTGTGCTGCCACGGAGGCCTCACCGCCCCCATACTACTCCCACCGCTGGCCAGGCCATCCCTCCACTCACCCACACCCCCTGTTATTCAGCGGCGACAGCAGCCGAACTAGTAAACCCTCGTACTCCTCTCCGCGCGGGCTTCCACTGCTGCGTCTTCCCCGGCTCCATGTCGTCCCCTTCCTAGGCGTCGCCGTCGTCCACCGCCCTGGTGCTCTCGGCGCAGCGTGGTCAACGACCGACTTCCATCGGAAAAGTACTGTACGTGGAGAGGCTGACAGCTGGGTCCACGGCGGCCGCAAGGAAGTGCCTCCTTATTACGCGCAAAATAATTATTCCTCCACCGACAGCAGGGACCCACCGGACGGGCCACCTTATTTCGCTGAAAAACGTTTCCCCGACAGCTGGGACCCACCAGACGGGCCACCGATTCGCGAAAAAACGCTCCCCATTGTCGGCTCGGACCCACCGGAAGTGCCTCTTTATTACGCACAAAAATGAATACTCCCCGCTAGCTGGGACTCACCTTAGTGGGAAGCTGACTTTAGGGCCTACTAAGTTGACGGGACGGAGGGCTTTGTCAACTTAGTCAATATGAATGATTCTAGCTCCAAAGGACCGCACGATGTCCATCCAACGGCCGTAGTGCTTCTTCAACCTCTGGTCTTCTTGTTCCGGCGCCCAAAGCAGCGCCGGTCGTGCCGCCGCTGCTCCTGCCTCCCATGGCCGGGTTGTCTGCCACGGAGGCCTCACCGCCCCTACTATTCCCACCTTAGGCGAGGCCTGCGGCGACGGCAGTCTCACACCGCAGCGAACGCAGTGAATACTCATACTCCTCTCCGTGGGCATCCACCGCGCGTCTTCACCAGCTCCGCGTTGTCCCCTTCCTAGGCCTCGCCGTCGTCCACCGCCCTGGTGCTCTTGGCGCGGCGTGGTCAACGTGGTCAAGGAACGACTTCCATCGGATGTGGATTGTACGTCGAGAGGCTGACAGCTGGGTCCACGGCCGCAGCAAGGAAGTGCCTCCTTATTACGCGGAAAATAATGATTCCTCCACCTGATAGTAGGTTCCCACCAGACGGGCCACCGTATTTCACGAAAAAAAACGTTTCCCTCCTGACTGCTGGGACCCACCAGCTACATCTTCACACGCAAGGAAGTGCGTCCGGGAAAAAAACAAAACGATTCGCCCCCTGACTGTTGGGACCCACCAGCTACATCTTCGCAGGCAAGGAAGTGCCTGACAGTCGGGACCCACCTGGTCGAAGCGTACGTAGCATTGTCATTCTGGTCGCGAATGTGTACGTACATACTGGTCGATGTAGAGGCGCGCACGTGTCGTAGTAGAGGCGCGCACGTGTCGATGTAGAGGCGTGCATGTAGCATGTACACATACGTATAGCGGAGAGGGTGCAAGAAAGAAAATACAGCCACGTACGTACATACGGGCAGGGTCTCGAATGCCTACTCGCGCATACATACATGGCTGGGTCGGAACGGAGAAACAGCGTCGTCGTCGTGTTCATGGGGAGCCAACCGGCTGGGTCGGAACGGAATGCGTGGTCGTGTTCATCGGGAGGGCTTGGATGGAACAGGTGATGGAAACGAGGCCTGGCGTACCGCACAATGGAGGAAACGGGCCTCCTACGTTCGAAATGGGGTCCTGTTGATTGGGAGGGGTGTGGCGTACCGCAAAACGGAGGAAACAGACCTCCTACGGTCGAAACGGGGGTTCTGTTGATCGGGAGGGGTGTGGCGTACCATAAAACGGAGGAAACGGACCTCCTACGGTCGAAACGGGGGTCCTGTTGATCGGGAGGGTGTGGCGATCGCAAAACGGATTTAAACGGACTTGTGTTGGAGCGCCACGGTTGAAACAGGGGTCCTGTTCATCGGGAGGGTGTGGCGCATCGCAAGCAGGACTCCACGGATCTGTTCATCTCCACCGTCGACCTCCTCCAGCCTCCACGGGCTACCGTCGACCTCCTCCAGCCTCCACCACGCGCTACTCCACCGGCCATCGCTCAACCACCCTCCACCGCTCACTGTTCATCCAGCCCTCCACCGCTCTCTGTTCATCCAACCCTCCACACCACGGGTCCTGTTCAACCACCCTCCACGGCCACCCTCCACCGCTCATCGCTCATCTAGCCCTCCACACCACGGGTCCTGTTCATCCAGAGGCAACGCCATCGCCATTGTTCATCCAACCCCCAAACATTCATCGTTCATCCAATCGATCGGCTTGATTAGCAGCAGAGCGGCGAATCGCTCCATCGGGTTCGATTAACAGCCATCGATCGATCACTCGGGTTCGATGAATGCGTAGCTCGCGGGCAATCGCCGAGTTGATTAGAGCCCAACGCCTCGCTTCGGGTTCGATTAGAGCCAACGCCGCACGTGTACGAGAAAACGCGATCGCTTCGCCCCGACCTCCCACCATAAGCGCAACTCCCGAAATTTTCCTCCTCTCGCTTCTACCACGGTTTTACCCGTCATGGACGGCCCAAAGAATGTCATGCAGCTGCGTCTCCGGCCCGCCCAGGACGAAAAGCCCATTTTCTGTCATGATTTTTTGTCATAGAAGTAGGAGCCCACCACATCTATGATGATACCGGGTTTTGTCACAATTATCGTCATAGAAGTGTCATATGTATGACAGAAAAAAAATTCGTTCGGCCCAAAATGTCACGGATGTGTCTTTTTTTTGTAGTGAGTTGAATCTCAGGCAAACGAGATGTTTGGAGCTCATAAAGGATTATGATATGAAGTTGCATTATCATCCAGGAAAGGCCAATGTTGTAGCAGACGCGTTGAGCCGCAAGTGTTATGTTAATACTCTCGTGACCGGAGGATTACCGCCAGAGTTAGCCGACGATCTCAAGGAATTTCGTTTGGAGATAGTTCCGAGAGGTTTTGTTGCAGCATTGGAAGTTCAGTCCACATTATTGGGAAGGATTCGGGAAGCCCAGAAGACTGATAAGGAGATTGCGGAGATAAAGGAAAAGTTGAGTAAAGGAAAAGCCAATGGTTTTCATGAGGATGAACACGAAACATTGTGGTTTGAGGATCGTATTTATGTGCCCAATGATGCAGAGATCAGGAAGTTAATACTTCAGGAAGCTCTTGACTTGCCATACTTGATTCACCCAGGAAACACCAAGATGTATTTGGACTTGAAGGAACTTTCTGGTGGAGAGGAATGAAGAAGGATATTGCCGTGTATGTAGCCGTATGTGATGTATGTCAAAGAGTCAAGGCAGAGCATCATAAGCCAGCAGGATTACTTCAGCCTATGCCGATATCCGAATGGAAGTGGGATAAGCTTGGCATGGATTTCATCACTGGATTACCCAGGACACGATCAGGTTATGATTCCATCTGGGTAGTAGTTTATCGCTTGACCAAAGTGGCTCACTTTATCCCAGTGAAAACCACTTATACGAGCGCGAAGTTGGCCAAGATATATATGACGAGGATCGTATGTCTGCATGGAGTTCCAAGGACCATCGTATCAGATAGAGGAACATAGTTTACTTCGAAGTTTTCGAATCAGTTGCACCAGACTTTGGGTACCAGTCTAGACTTTAATACAACCTTTCATCCGCAGACAGATGGACAGACCGAGAGAGTCAGTCATATTCTGGAGGACATGTTGAGAGCTTGTGCACTGGATTATGGATCTAGTTGGGATGATTATTTGCCTTACGCAGAGTTCTCATGTAACTACAGCTACCAAGCTAGTTTGAAGATGACCCCTTTCGAAGCTCTGTATGGAAGGAGGTGCAGGACACCATTGATGTGGGATGAAGTTGGAGACTGTCAGTTGTTCGGACCAGATTTGATCAAGGAGTCTAAAGAGAAGGTTAAGTTGATTCATAATAGACCGAAGGTAGATCAGTCCAGGCAGAAGAGTTATGCTGACACAAAATGCAATGAGGTAGCTTATGACATCGGAGACAGAGCATATCTCCATGTGTCACCACTTCGAGGAGTTAAACGATTTGGAGTTAAAGGAAAGTTAACCCCAAGATTTGTAGGACCATACCGAGTTTTGGAACATATGGGAGAAGTAGCTTACAAGTTGGAATTACCCGAAAGTTTGTCAGGAGTTCATGTTGTGTTTCACATTCCCAGTTGAAGAAGTGGCATACAGAGATGGCCGATATTCCTCTAAGAGATACAATGCCCCTGGAAGCAATTCAGTTGGAGAGTGACCTAACCAACGAGGAGAAACACATCAAGATTCTTGAGTTTGCCAGCTGAGATACACACAGCAAGGTCATCAAGTTTTGCAAAGTTCAGTGGAGCCACCATACCGAGGAAGAAGCCACCTGGGAGCGAGAAGAAGACCTACGGAAAGACCACCCACACCTATTTGCTAGCCAACCCGAATCTCGAGCGCGAGATTCATCTTAAGGGGGTAGGTTTGTAACATCCCAATTTTCAATTTGGATGTTAAACATTAGGTCATCATATGCATCCATGATTCTTGCATTCTGAATTGGTTTATTTGGACATTTTGATCCAAAAGACCTTAAGCAACTCAAGGACCATTTGAGAGAGTTGGAAGTTTTCACAAAAATCCATTATTGAATTTTCAAAATTGGTAAATTGGATCAAGGTGATTTCTATTTGAAATTATTTTTCCAATTATTTTGAAATAAATAAAATAATGAGAGAAGATAATATGACTTCTTCAAAACAGAGGAAATAATAGAAATTTAATATTAAATAAAAATATTTTTTATTTGGATCTTATTTGAGATTTTATTCGGTTAAAATTAGGGAAAATTGCATTTTAGCCCAGAAAAATGTTCATGTTGTCCTAAATATTAGGAGAGGACCGTGAAAATTATTTTGGGATTTTAGGATTTTTATTTTACTTTTCTTTTGGTTTTTTCCGCTTCGGCGAAATTAAAAAAATCCCTGAACAGACAGGGCCGAGACCCAGCCGGCCCGCTCGCGCCACCGCCTCTGCCCGCCGTCCCGGATCCGGATTCCGCCGGAGTCTGATGCCGCCACGCCGTCGTGCCCGACCCCCTCCCCAAGTCGGCCGCCACCCCCCTCTTAAATAGCTGCCACCGCCGCCCCCTCTCCTCAAGTCGCCACCCCGCCGCCCCAAGTCGCACGCCCGCCGCCGCCACGGCTGCTGTGCCACCCCGCCTCGTCTGGCCGGAGCCGCCTCCCCGCTCGCCGTTGACCGCCGCCGACCGAACCCCGTTTAACCGTTAAATACCGTCCCGGTTCACCGGTAACTTTTCGGTTTTTTTAGTTTCGGTTTGGTTAGGATAGGTCGGTTTTATTTTTCAGTTAAGTAGCGAACATTCACTGGTTTAGATCGGATGACGAACGAATTCGTTCGTTAGTCTCTGTTAACAGACGTTCGTCTGATAGGTTTTTTTTCTTTTTATTTTTGGCCAGGGACCTATCCACGAATAGTTTTCTTACAGATTAGTCTCTGATATTCAAACCATCACTACTTTTTCCTCGTTTGTCCAAATCCGGTGAAACCAATGCCAAGATATTTGGCTTGTTCCCCTCTGTCCAGATAATCAAATTGAACATGATTTTGGAAATTTAAAATTTTGTTTCAAGCAGATTTGATTTCAAACTTCTTTTGATCGTAGTTTGAGTTTCGTAACTCCGATTCGATTGGTTCTTTTTTCAAGTTGAAGCTCTTCACCTGAACTTTCAGTTTAGATCTTTTCTTTTGGGTTTTACCTTTGAATCTTATGTTGGAGTGCTTATGAATGCTATTGTTTGTTCATGATAGAGTTTCCGAAGTGTGAGGCTTGCTACTATGAATCTCTAGGAACGTCAGCAAGGCAAGTAACACTTTGATCATACCCCTTTATTACCCAGTTTTTATGCATTAGTTTAAACCCTCAAACATTGCATGAGTAGGACTTTGATACCATGTGGGAATTGGGAAATAGTTGATGAGGTAGGAACCTATGTCTTGCATTCGAACCCAGGGTGTTACTACGTTATGCATATACTTCTATGCTATTCTCGTAGACGTGGATTGGGTTTGTGAGATTCATGAAAGATGTGAGTGTTATTTATATCTAAGGGTAAAATTAAGGTGGCTACTTTAATACACATCTGGGTGGGTTGTTTGTGGGCACCTGGGGAATCCAGTGTTGTCCAAGGAGATCCCGGGGTACCCGTGTGATCATCCTATGGTTCGCCGCCCAGGCTCAAAGGGATCATAAGATTATTCATGCTAGAAACTTCCGTGTGCAGCACAAGCCATTATGGGCTCTGGCATAGTTGAGTATGTTGTGGGAATCCTTGCCATGATGAGCTAGCAGATGTAGGGGATTGTAGGTGTACCGGCCTATCTATCGGTTAAGGGGACCTCTTCGGAAAGACTGTGTCTCGGCCATCCGTTTCTCAAACATCATGCAGTGCGAGAAATTCAATGGAGGAGATCGAGTCTTGTGGGGAAAAGTGTGCAAACCTCTGCAGAGTGTACAAACTAATCATGGTTAGCCGTGTCCCTGGTTATGGACATCTTGAGTATCTGGTACTTGGATTATTGTGTTGATCTCATCACTTTACTTAATGAATTTTTTTGGTAATTAATGTTAATTTGGGATTGAGTTGGGGTTACCTTCTCAATATTTTTCAACAAACTTTGTAGTTAAATAAAATATATTCCTTTGTTGTAGGGAAAAATTAGCTTTATGCAAATGATAACCGTAGAGCCTCCACCAGCCAAATATGCATGTAGTGATAGCTGCTATTTGTTCATTTCTCTATGGTGTTATCTTGCAAGCATATTCCATGTGCTGACCTACACGGCTGCAACGTATCATGTTCCAAAATTTTCAGACGAAGAGTAAGGTGCGCTAGGCTGTTGTCATGCACTCAGTATTGCCGTGGAGTTGGATGGACTCATTTACCTTCGATGCTTCCGCAGTTATCTTATTTAGATGGCCTTCAGCCAAATTATTGTAATAAGTACTCTTTTGAGTCACTCGATGTAATAAGTCTGTGATTGAACTCTGCAATAAATCCTCTAGTACTGTGTGTGTCAGAAATACCGATCCAAGGATGACACTTAAGCACAGAGACTTGACCGTCTGAGGTCGGGTCGCTACACTTACTGTTTTTATATTTTCATATTACAAAAACCTATATCTACTATCCATATTACACTTCTATTACCATCTCTTCACCGAACTAGTGCACCTATACAATTTACCAGTGTATTCGGTGTGTTGGGGACACAAGAGACTCTTTGTTATTTGGTTGCAAGGTTCTTTGAGAGATACCATGTTCATCCTACGCCTCCCATGGATTGATAAACCTTAGGTCATCCACTTGAGAGAAATTTTCTACTATCCTACAAAACTCTGCACTTGGAGGCCCAACAACGTCTACAAGGATAAAGTTGCGTAGTAGACATCAAGCTACTTTCTAGTGTCGTTGCCGGGGAGTTTAGTGCTTGAACGTATATCTTTAGATCTTGCAATTGAATCTTTTAGTTTCTTGTTTTATCACTAGTTTAGTCTATAAAATAAAACTACAAAAAAACAGAATTGAGGTTTCCTCATATGCTTCATCTTTTAATGTCTTTCGTGAAAATGATGGAAACGAAAATTGTGCCAAAGTGTTAGAAGAAGAAGTCAATAGAATGTTTGGTATAAAATCTTCGAATGATGAGCCAGATTGCAATGTTGTTGATATGAATTCTTTGAATATCCATGAGGCTAATGATACGCAAAGCCACAAGCTTGAGGATGTTATGCTTGATGAAGATGATATTTTTTGTCCCCCAAGTTTTGATGAGAAAATTTATTATGATGATAGCACGCCTCATATTTATGATGATTATATTAATGAAAGTGGATTTGGAGAGGTCGTGACTTTATTTAGTGATGATTCCACTATTTCGGAAGAGGTTCCAATTGATTATGAGAACAAAGTTGCTATCTATGATGATTATTGTGATGACATGTATGCTATAAAGAATAATGATTACCATGAAACTTTTCATCATGATTTTAATTTTCAGTCGGATTATGCCTCACATGATAGTTATATTGTTGAGTTTGGTCCCACTACTATGAATGAGAAGAATTTTGCTTATGTGGAGAGTAATAAAATTTCTATGCTTATGCATCGTGAAAATAATGCTTTATGTGATAGTTATATTGTTGAATTCATTCATGATGCTACTGAAAATTATTATAAGAGAGGAACTTTTGCATGTATATATCTCAATAATATCAAGTTTCCTCTCTATGTGTTGAAAATCTTGAAGTTATGCTTGTTTTGCCTTCCTATGCTAGTTGATTCTTGTTCACATGAATTATTTTATCATAAAATACCTATGCATAGGAAGTGGGTTAGACTTAAATGTGCTAGTCATATGCTTCATGGTGCTCCCATTATGTTTCAATTCTTATCTTTTATGTGAGCATCGTTCAAATCATCATGCCTAGCTAGGGGCGTTAAACCATAGCGCTTGTTGGTGGCAATCCAATTTTATTTTGTGTTTCTTACTTTTGCTTCTGTTTTTCCATAATTACACAATATTACTTCTGTAGTAATTGTGGTTTGGTGTTTTAATTAGTGTTTGAGCCAACTAAGACCGTTGGGATGGTCTTCGGTGATAGTTAACTTAATTTTGTGCAAAAATAGAAACTTTTGCTCTTAGTCCAGGAATTTTGAAAATTCACTGGAACATGCTTTTGATCTGAATTTTTTTTACACAAGATTGATATACAAATTGCGTAGATTTTCCTAATTTTTCAGAATTTTTGGCATTACAGAAGTATGGAAAGTTTCCAGATTACTACAGACTGTTCTATTGTTGACAGATTATGTTTTCACTGGGTTGTTTGCTTATTTTCATGAATATATGGGTAGTATCGGAGGGTATGAACCATGGAGAAGTTGGAATACAGTAGATATAATACCAATATGAATTTAGAATGAACAGTACCTAAGTGGTGATTTGCTTTATTATACTAACGGAGCTTACAAGTTTTCTGTTAAGTTTTGTGTTGTGAAGTTTTCAAGTTTTGGGTGAAGTTTTGATGGACTACGGAATAAGGACTTGCAAGAGCCTAAGCTTGGGGAGGCCCAAGGCACCCCAAGGTAATATTCAAGGACAACCAAGAGCCTAAGCTTGGGGATGCCTCGGATGGCATCCCCTCTTTCGTCTTCGTTTATCAGTAACCTTACTTGGAGCTATATTTTTATTCACCACATGATATGTGTTTTTCTTGGAGCGTCATTTTATTTTATTCAGATTTACTTGCTTTTATTTAGAATAATGTTTTGCATCTTTTATTTTAATAAAAAGGTCAAGTATAGCCTTTACCATGCTTATTTTGCAAGTCTATATGTTGCTGTTTTGAAAACAGAAAGTTTTCTATCATTGTCTGAATTCTTCGGAAAGTCAGAATGGGATAAAGTCTTGAAATTTTTTAACAATGAGTAATAACAAATTTTCTAGAGTGTGGTAAGTTTTCAGAATTTTTGGAGTTAGGGAAGTATGACTCCTCTTACATTCTTTACAGACTGTTCTGTTTAGACAGATTGTTGTTATGTTTGCATATGTTTGCTTGTTGAATGATTCTATTTGAGCATGGGAGCATTAAATATGCAGAGGCATTTAGTATGAAATGTTAAATAATAATTTTAGTGATTTGCTACAGTAGAGAATGATAAGGTTTATGCATTGACTTATACTAATTCTCACGAGTTCTTATTGATTTTTGTGTGAACGAAGTTTTCAAAATTTAGGGAAACCATGATATGAAAGGAATTAAGGAGACACAAAAGCTCAAGCTTGGGGATTCCCAAGGCAACCCAAGTTAATATTTCAAGAAGTCTCAAGCATCTAAGCTTGGGGATGCCCCGGTTGGCATCCCACCTTTCTTCTTCAACAATTATCAGTCAGTTTTGGTTGAGCCTAAGTTTTGCTTCTTCACACGATATGTGCTATTTTTAGAGTGTCATTTTATTTTGTTTCCCTTGTTGTTTGAATAAAGTACTTAAGATCTAAATTTTATTTATGAGAGAGAGAGTCTTCACATAGCTACTTAATTATTTGACTACTCATTGATCTTCACTTATATCTTTTTGGAGTAGTTTGTCATTTACTCACGTGCTTCACTTGTATCCTATGAGTAAATGGTTGAATGTATTGAATATCATAAATCTGAAATAATATATGCTTCATATGCTTATATCATGGGGAGTAATGACTTCACATATAAGAAGTAGAGGTGGTAAATTTATTGAAAGTTAGCAAACATAGTATTGGTCACTTGAACAATTCATGAAAAAATATTGAAGGAAGAGAGATTTCACATATAAATATGCTATCTTGGACATATTCTATGATTATGAGCCCCATTAATTATTTTCAAAATTGATCAAATTAGTTGAAGTTGGACAAGGCAGACAACATAATAAGTTATGTTTGGGTATATTTGTATAGAAGTTATATTCTTATGGATCCCCCAACATGTGGTGCCTCCTTTTTATAATCTTTTTCTAGCCAAAATTTTTGTACTAAGTAGAGATACTACTTGTGCATCCAGAAACCCTTAAACCCTGTTTCATGCCATAAGTGTCAACCATATCTACCTATGGATTGAATAAGATCCTTCATGTAAGTTTTCATCAGTCCAAAAAGCAATAAAAATTTCTCCTAAGTATGTATGATATTTTATTGGAAGGGAAAATAAGAATTCTACGAACTTGTGATGGTAAAGAAATAAAAGTGACGAACTGCATAATAAAGGTTGCTATCACAAAGGGCAATACAACGTGACGTTCCTTTGCATTAAGGGTTTGCGTATCCAAAATTAAAAAGCGCATGACAACCTCTGCTTCCCTCTTCAAAGGGCCTATATTTTACTTTCATATATTTACTCTTATGCAAGAGTCCCTAGTATTCTTTCTCATTCCAACCTACTCTTAGTTGGCAAGCATCATGTGATGGTGAAAGATCTAAGCATATATGGCCATTCAAATATATTTGATCATGAATTATTATTGTTGACAATTATCTATATGATAAATAAGTTGGGAGGCGAAACATTAAGCCCCTATATTTCTCTGTGTTCCATGGATGCTATTTGTTCTAAAAATATTGTTTGAGTGGCAGCAATCATGGAAGACTATATGATAGTTGAGTATGTGGGATCTGCTAAATCAAAGCTCTTACATAGACCCTTCCTGAAAATAAGATGAATTGCAATTGTCTGATGACTGAGAATATAGTTTGTTAGTTCTCAAGAAAGTTTATAGTATATGCTTTAACATGTGAATAGCTTGTAACTTGATCATGAGAAGATATATGATATGGGCTGCTGTTATGATATATAATGATGCTAGAAAAAGTGATTGAAAATATCATTGATCAAACATGTGCACTTGCTAGTATTCACACTTCATAATTGTTTTTTATTATTTACCAACTCGAGGACGAGCAACAATTAAGCTTGGGGATGCTGATATGTCTCCAACATATCTATAATTTAAGAAGTATTCATGCCATGCTTACAATAATTTTATATGATTTTGGTATGATTTGATTAGAACTAACCCGGACTGACGTTGTTTTCAGCAGAACTACCGTGGTGTCTTTTTTGTGCAGAAATAAAAGTTCTCGGAACGAGATGAAAATTTACGGAGAATATTTTTGGAAAATATAAAAAAGATGGAACGAAAAGATATCGGAGAGGAGTCTTGACGCAACCACAAGGGTAGGGGCGCTCCCCATGCCTCGCCATCGCCTCGTGGGCCCCCTTGACTAGTCCCCGATGCCAACACCTCCTATAAATCCCAAAAACCGTAGAAATAAATCCAGAATGGGAGTTCCACCACCGCAAGCCTCTGTAGCCACGAAAAACCAATCGGGAGCCCATTCTGGCACCCGACCGAAGGGGGACACCAACACATCTTCATCATCCTAGCGGTCTTCATGATGAGGAGGGAGTAGTTCACCCTCAGGGCTAAGGGTATGTACCAGTAGCTATGTGTTTGATCTCTCTCTCTCTCTCTCTCTCTCTCTCTCTCTCTCTCTTGTGTTCTTGATTTGGCACGATCTTGATGTACCGCGCGCTTTGTTATTATAGTTGGATCATATGGTGTTTCTCCCCCTCTACCTTCTTGTGATGAATTGAGTCTTGCTCTTTGAGGTTTCCTTATGTTGGATTGAGAATTGGATTCGAGAACACTTGATGTATGTCCTGGGATGGGATATCTGTGGTGACAATGGGGTGTTCTATTGATTCACTTGATGTATATTTTGGCACTCAACTCGCGGTTTCCCGAGGCGACATTGGGGTAATCTATGAATAGGGGTTGATGCACGTTTTCATCCTTGTTTCTCTGGTAGAAATCTTGGGGCACTCTTTCATATTCTTTGTGATGAATTGAATATTATGAATCTAAAGTTGTTTGATGCATATCGTATAATTGACCCACAGATACTTGTGGTGACATTGGAGTATCTAAGTGACATTAGGGTTGACTGATGTGTGTCATATGGTGTTATTTTACTACGAACTCTAGGGCAGTTTGTGACACTTATAGGAATAGCTCAATGGATTGATCGGAAAGAATAAATTTGAGGTGGTTTCGTACCCTACAAGGAATTTCATCTTATGTTCTCCTCGATAGGAACTTTGGAGTGACTCTTTGTTGCACATTGAGGGATTGCCATATGATTTAATTATGTTATCATTGTTGAGAGAACTTGCGCTAGTGATATTATGAACCCTTGGCCTTCTTTCCAAGCATTGCAATACCATTTTTGCTCACTTTTACCAGTTGCTACCTTGTTGTTTTTATATTTTCAG
Source organism: Aegilops longissima (assembly GCA_021605205.1). Taxonomy (NCBI): domain Eukaryota; kingdom Viridiplantae; phylum Streptophyta; class Magnoliopsida; order Poales; family Poaceae; genus Aegilops; species Aegilops longissima. The sequence continues at coordinate 327,584,115 of CM038677.1, forward strand.
ATTACAAAAACCTATATCTACTATCCATATTACACTTTTATTATTATCTATTCGCCGAACTAGGGCACCTATACAATTTACCGTTGCATTGGGTGTGTTGGGGACACACGAGAGTCTTTGTTATTTGATTGCAAGGCTGTTTGAGAGATACCATCTTCATCCTACGCCTCCCACGGATTGATAAACCTTAGGTCATCCACTTGAGGGAAATTTGCTAGTATCCTACAAAACTCTACACTGAGTCCCAACAACGTCTACAAGGATAAAGTTGCGTAGTAGACATCAAGCTCCTTTCTGGCGCCGTTGTTGGGGAGGTTAGTGCTTGAAGGTATATCTTTAGATCCTGCAATTTAATCTTTTAGTTTCTTGTTTTATCACTAGTTTAGTCTGTAAAAGAAAGCTACAAAAAATGGAATTGAGGTTGCCTCATATGCTTCATCTTTTTAATGTCTTTCTTGAAAATGATGGAAAGGAAAATTGTGCCAAAGTATTAGAAGAAGAAGTCAATAAAATGTTTGGGATAAAATCTTTGAATGATGAGCATGATTGCAATGTTGTTGGTATGAATTCTTTGAATATCCATGATGCTAATGATATGCAAAGCCATAAGCTTGGGGATGCTATGTTTTATGAAGATGATATTTTTTGTCCCACAAGTTTTGATGAGCAAATTTATTATGATGATAGCATGCCTCCTATTTATGATGATTATATTTATGAAAGTGGATTTGGAGAGGTCATGACTTTATTTAGTGATGATTCCACTATTTCGGAAGAGATTCCAATTGATTACGAGAACAAAGTTGTTATCTATGATGATTATTGTGATGACATGTATGCTATAAAGAATAATGATTACCATGAAACTTGTCATTGTCGGATTTCTGGTTCCGGCAAACCCTTGAGGTTCGAACACTGGGGTGCGCACAAAGTTCTCTCTCTCCCTTGCCCGCTCTCGCAACAATCGCAAGGCCTTAAGTCAACAAACACAAAGAACGAGAGACACGAGGGTTTATACTGGTTCGGGCCACCGATGTGGTGTAATACCCTACTCCAGTGTGGTGTGGTGGAATGCCTCTTGGGCTGAGGATGAACTGTTACAAGGGAAGAACAGCCCCCTGAGGAGAGGTGCTCTTGTACTGGGTGAGCTTGTGTGTGTGTCTATGGATGGAATGGCTCCGATCCAAGATCCAATCCAAGATCCGATGCCTCCTACGGTGGTAGCTAGTCCTATTTATAGAGGCCCTGGTCCTCTCTCCAAATATTAGGCGGGAAGGGGTCCCACAACGGCCAAATTTGAAGGGAGACAACTAGTACAAGTTATCCTGACTAAAGGTGTTCTTCGCCTAGCAAAGGCTCTGGTGGTGACACCGTCTTGGGCTCCACGATGACCTCCGTCCTGCCGTCCTGCTGGTCTTGGTCTCGTTGCTCCGATATGGAAACCTTTGCCTGATGCCTCGGGACTCCTCGTCTGCGCTTGCCTCTTTATCACCAAAGAGGAAACGAGGAAACTGCGCGCGCTGGCACCCGGCTGGCGCCTGCCTGGCTCCAGTCGTCATGGCTTGCGTCACAGGAACCTTACGAGGTGCCCCTTGCCTTGATCTCTCCGCCCCTCGCGAGCCATCCTGATGAGGCCGCCCTCGAGGAGGTCTTGCGTCGTCCGCCTCGCGAGGCTTGGCCCCTCGCGAGGGTCTTGAGTGTTTGCTGGTGAAGATGGGTCATATAGGGCCGCTGGTGGAGCCACGCCGTGGGCCACAGGCATGCAATTCAAGAGACCCCCATTCCTGAGACGCCGACAGTAGCCCCCGGGCCCAAGTGGCGTTCGGACTTGGCTTCGAGGCGAAGCCAAAGGGAAGTGCGGAGCGCCGCTGGCCCCAACAGCCAGCGGCCCTGGTTGACGCATGGAGATTGATTGGACGTGGGCGTCTCCGCTTCCCCACGCCGCGTCGGCAACTGCCTGACTTGACGAGTCCCTGCTGCATGCAGAGAACAATCATCAATCCCTGTGATCGTGGGGATCGCCCGTTGGTCTTCTCCCGCTATAAATGAGGAGGGGGCGGAGCCCTCATTGCTCATCTCTTCCTGCTCCGCTCGCTTCTTCTCCCTTGCTTCATTCCTGGTAGCAACACCCATAGCGCCGATACGGAGGTTCTCGGCCGCAGAGAAGCGATAAACCCCCCACGACGAGCCCGGGCCACTTCCACCTAAGAAGAGGCCGGTCCACCGCCGAGACGTAGTCGTGAGGCCGGAGATGTCGAGGCCTTGGAGCGAGCGGCCTCCTCCCGAGTACCCGCTGCCTCTGTATGCCCAAGCTGAAGGCTCCGGAGGGAGAGGCGGCGAGCGCCGCCGCCCACGCCGCGGCCACGGTCGCCACGCTGTGGTGACGCACGCCGTCGCCCCAGGAGTCCACGCCGCGGACTCCTTGCACGAACTCGTGATGTGGGCGGCGATGCCTCCGTGCACTTGGATTCACTTTCCACAGTTCTTCTCCGCCAAGATGCCGGCTAGGGGCCCCCTCGAGCTTTGGCTGCAGCACGCCGACTGTGACGCCCCGGCGGCTGGAGCGGAGGTTGAAGCCGTCTCCCTAGGCAAGATCTTCATGACCCGCGGCTGGGGCGAGGTTTCTCGGGTCTGTCGTGCGGAAGGCGCCCTCGCCATCCACTTTGAGTACGATGGCACCTCTACCATGTTCTTCAAGGTCTTCGACGGGGAAGGCCGCCGCTTGGAGTGCTGCCCTAGAGAGGGTCATCGGAACGGCGCAGCGGCAAACATCGAGCATGCCGCTGGTTTCGCCAGCAGCTCTTCCAGCAGTAGCGGTGGCTTGGGAGTCCAGCGAATCTCCTGAGCCCTACGAGACTCCAGAGACGAGCGACGACAGCTACATGCCCCCGAGCTCTCGACTGGCCCGGAGCAAGGCCGCAACGTCCGGCCGCCGCTGTCGCTGATCAGGATGGGGTTGGCGCCGGCCTCCCATGGCCCACTGTTGATGATGGCGTCGGCCGCGCTGGCGCGTGTAGATAGGGCTCCTAGAAACTCCCTTCTTTTGTTCCCTGCGAGGAATCGAGATGCACCCCGTAGGGGCGTGTAAAGGGTCTGTGATGTCTTCTGTTCTTATTATCCTTATTATGAAAATTTGCAAACGCATGTCCTGTTTCGGCTCGGTCTCCCCTTTCCAACCCCGCGGTAGCTTGGTGCCCTACGCCGACAGGTCCTGGTCCCCAGGCAAGCTGCAGCCGTCGCTGGTATGCCAGGTCGCGATGCCGTGGTCAAGGCCAGGAGGTGAGTGGCCCAAGGTCCAATAAGAGTTCCAGAGGCTCGATGCTCAAGAGGTCCCCTTTAGCGCATAAGCAACCGCCGAGAGGTAGGAAAGGGAGGCCACGTCGCCATAACAGGGCTGCACAAGTGATAATTCTATGCCGTAGCGCTTGGTCGATCCGGGCGCAAAACTTATCTTGGCAGTCCAGAGTTAGTTCCTTGTGTTGCAGCAGAGTTGTGTGTCGACTGCTATAGGGTAGCTAGGTTAGGCCCGTGCGAGCCTCCCCCTCTTCTCCACGCTCTTCTATGTGCTCTGCGTCCTCAGGTCCCGGCCCTCGAGCGAGCTCAGCCGCCGCTGGTATGCCAGGTCGCGATGTTGTGGTCAAGGCCAGGGGGTGAGGGCTGGAGAGCCAGTAAGAGCTCCTGAGTCGCGATGCTTAGGAGCCCCCCTTTTAACGCGCAAGCGAATAGCATGGGAGAAGAGGGAGCCCGCGGTACCACCTGCCGTTGTCCTCAGGAGGTTCCTGCAGGTTAGCACGAGGAGGGACACGGATTGCCACGATGATTGCCGGTCTGCCGCAGGTCGCTTTGCAAGAAGATGAAGGCACTGAGGGCCTGGTGAGGTGACATGCGTGGGGTGTGCCGCGAGTCAGAGCTCAACCGCTCAGATTTGTCGATGTTGCAGGGATGGACCCGAGCACAAGCACCGTGCTAGCGTGAGTAGCTCCTGTGGTGGGTGACAATCAAGCGGGTGATAACCATAGATAGATTATGCATGGAAAGCGAACTAGCTTAGGTAAATGCGAGAACAATACATGCCACTGGGTCGGACCCTAGCGGCCTGGGGACGATGCAGCCCGAGGGGCACCCCCAGCAGAGTAAGCTAAAGACGTAAAAGGATACATGCCGCAGGGGCAAGCCCACGCGGCCTGGGAATGATGCAGCCCGGGGGGCGCTCCCAGCTAAATAAACTTGGAAAATGTCACATGGTTCCGTTGTCAAAGGGATGTTGGGGTAGCTAAATGTGCGCGGCGAACTGGTTGTTCCTCATGAGCCACCGGGGCCCTAAGCCTCGGGAGGCTCCGGGGGTCCGGGTGGTTCCTCGAGGACCGTGTCCATCTCCTCCAGGACTACGTGATGCCTGGCCTCCTGAGCCGCCAGGACGCTCTGCAGGTTGCGCTGGAAGGCAGCTGCCATGCTCGGCAGGCCGAATGGCATGCGAACATAGCTGTGAGGTGGGCCCTCGCAACGTCCCACGCGCGAAAGCCAGAAGAGCTCCTGAGACGCGGCCCTGTTGAGCCCTGGGATGTCGATGCAGACGTGCAGCCCGCCATCCTTGCCTGGATGGGGAGCCGCGCTAGGTGGGCGACGATCACTGCGCATGGCCCTTGCATCCTGCAGCTCCTGAGTGGTCTTGGTGATGAACTCCTGCGCGTCGGGCACTCCTCGCCCGGTGTCCTCCTGAGGGAGACGCGCTGCAAATCACGCCTCCACATGGTGCCCGAGCACCTCCCTCATGATGTTGTCTAGGTCTGAGGCCTTCAAGAAGAGAGACCACGAGCCTTGCCCGAGGAGGGCGCTGGGCGCGCCTTCCTATGCGAGGGAGGGAGGCGCCCCAGGCACAGGCGCCGATCCTGATGTCGCACCGCTAGAGGAGCCGCTCCCCTGAGGCCCTGTGCGGAGTAGTTACTTCTTCTTCTTGGAGATGGCCTCATGAGGGTACTGCGCACCGTTGTTGTCGGGGTCTTCGATTGCTATGGCTTGGAAGGCACGCTCGAGGGAGCACACTGCATCTCTTTCTTCGCAGGGGACTGTGATGATCCCGCCGCTTCCTCACATCTTGAGGACGTTGTATCCGTGGTGAGTTACCGCCATGAACTTGGCTAAGGCCGGATACCCGAGGATGGCATTGTACGGCAGGCGGATTTGAGCGACATCAACGTCGATGAGCTCGGTGCGGTAGTTGTCACATTGTCCGAAGGTGACAGGGAGGCGGACCTGCCCTATCGGGGTGGTGGAGCCGTCGGTCACTCGTGAGAAGGGCTCGGTGGGCTGAAGCTGATCGTATGGCACTTGAAGGATGTCGAATGTCTCGACAGACAGGACGCTAAGCCCTGCACCGCCGTCAATGAGGGTCTTGGTGACTTGTACGTTTCTGATGATGGGTGAGAAAAGCATCGGGAGGGCGCCAGCAGTGGCCGCACACTTGAGCTGGTCTGCCAACCTAAAGGTGATGGCGCACTTGGACCACCTGAGCGGACGCGTGGCCTCGAGCCTGGGAAGGGCTGCGTTCACCTCGCAAGCAAACTGCTTGAAGATACGGCTGAGATGCTGTCCCCAGCCCCCTCGTCCTGATGGTGGTCGTCGTTCCTTCTTAGTGGTGGCGGCAGCGGAGGAAGACCAGCGTTGCCCTGAGGGCGGTCCTTGCGAGGCTGATCCCTCCAAGCATCCTCACTCCTAGTGGGGGCCGCGATCATCCCAACGTCCTCCGCCTCGTCCTCCTCCTCATCGGCCGTAGCCCCGGTCGTTGCGCTTGGGGCGTCGACCGAAGCGTTCATCTCAAATGGCCCTGAGCTCTTGACAGTCGTTGGTGTTGAGGCTGTGTACGTTGTGGAAGGCGTAGAATGGTCGGTTGCTCTTGGACGACTAGGGATGGTCCCGGCCACGCTCCGTATCCGGCTCCGCCGTGAGCACGACTACTCCCTTATGCTTCACGTCCTTGGACTTGGCTTTCTTCTCCTCCGGGTCAGTAGCTGGGATCTCGAGTAGGGAAAGGCGCCCCTCCTCAGCTCTTGCGCACTTGGTCGCTAGGTTGAACAGCTCCAAAGCTATGCATAGCTCCTCGTGGATGGCGAGCTCCTCCTTAACCCTGATGTCGCGGATGATGACCCACAAGTGTAGGGGATCTATCGTAGTCCTTTTGATAAGTAAGAGTGTCGAACCCAACGAGGAGCAGAAGGAAATGATAAGCGGTTTTCAGCAAGGTATTATCTGCAAGCACTGAAATTATCGGTAACAGATAGTTTTGTGATAAGGTAATTTGTAACGGGTAACAAGTAACAAGTGTGAATAAAGTGCAGCAAGATGGCCCGATCCTTTTTGTAGGAAAGGACAAGCCTGGACAAACTCTTATATAGAGAAAAGCGCTCCCAAGGACACATGGGATTATCGTCAAGCTAGTTTTCATCACGTTCATATGATTCGCGTTCGGTACTTTGATAATTGATATGTGGGTGGACCGGTGCTTGGGTGCTGTTCTTACTTAAACAAGCATCCCACTTATGATTAACCTCTATTGCAAGCATCCACAACTACAACAAAAGTATTAAGGTAAACCTAACCATAGCATGAAACATATGGATCCAAAACAGCCCCTTACGAAGCAACGCATAAACTAGGGTTTAAGCTTCTATCACTCTAGCAACCCATCATCTACTTATTACTTCCCAATGCCTTCCTCTAGGCCCAAATAATGGTGAAGCGTTATGTAGTCGACGTTCACATAACACCACTAGAGGTTAGACAACATACATCTCATCAAAATATCGAACGAATACCAAATTCACATGACTACAAATAGCAAGACTTCTCCCGTGTCCTCAGGAACAAACGTAACTACTCACAAAGCATATTCATGTTCATAATCAGAGGGGTAATAATATGCATAAAGGATCTGAACATATGATCTTCCACCAAGTAAGCCAACTAGCATCAACTACAAGGAGTAATCAACACTACTAGCAACCTACTAGCACCAATCCCGGACTTGGAGATAAGAATTGGATACAAGAGATGAACTAGGGTTTTGAGATGAGATGGTGCTGGTGAAGATGTTGATGGAGATTGCCCTCTCCCGATGAGAGGGCGTTGGTGATGATGATGACGATGATTTCCCCCGAGGGAAGTGTCCCAGCAGAACAGCTCACGGAGCCCTAGATTGGTTCCGCCAAGGTTCCGCCTCGTGGCGGCGGAGTCTCGTCCCGAAAGGTTGTCTATCATTTTTTCTCATCGAAAGACTTCATATGGGAGAATATGGGCATCAAAGAGCCACCAGGGGGCCCACGAGGTAGGGGGGCGCGCCCCCCACCCTCGTGAACAGGGTGTGGGCCCCCTGGCCTTCATCTTTGGCGACGATTTTTGTTTATTTATTTTAAGACATTCCGTGGAGTTTCAGGACTTTTGGAGTTGCACAGAATAGGTCTCCAATATTTGCTCCTTTTCCAGCCCAGAATTCAAGCTGCCGGCATTCTCCCTCTTCATGTAAACCTTGTAAAATAAGAGAGAATAGCCATAAGTATTGTGACATAACGTGAAATAACAGCCCATAATGCGATAAATATCCATATAAAAGCATGATGCAAAATGGACGTATCAACTCCCCCAAGCTTAGACCTCGCTTGTCCTCAAGCGAAAAGCCGATAACAATAAATATGTCCTCATGTTTAGAGGTAGAGGCGTCGATAAGAAAAATACGGACATGAAGGCATCATGATTATTCTCATAATAGCAACATATATAGATTTGTCATATGATTACTTATGTTCAAGTGATGATCTTTTCACAATGCAAATGTATGAATCAGAAACTTTATTGGGTACCGGAAAAGTATAACCTCAGTCATTGAAGCAATTGCAATTTATCATAACATCGGAAAGAGTCTATGGCAGAGCTTAAAAGCAAGTCCACATACTCAACTATCACTTAGTCCCTCATAATTGCTAGCACTCACGCAATACTTGTGGTTAAGGAGTTTTAATCGGACACAGAGAAAGATAGGGGCTTATAGTTTTGCCCCACAACCTTTTACCTCAAGGGTAATGTCAACAATAATAATTCATGCTCCCCTACATCCAATTAGATATATATCATGTTCTTTCCAACATGCTGGGCTTGCCAAAGGATAAAATGAAAAAGGAAAGGTGAAGATCGTCGTGACTCTTGCATAAGGTAGAAGATAATAATAAAAGATAGGCCCTTCACAGAGGGAAGCAGAGGTTGCCATGCGCTTTTATGGTTGGATGCACAAAATCTTAATGCAAAAGAACGTCACTTTATATTGCCCCTTGTATGTGGAACTTTATTATGCAGTCCGTCGCTTTTATTACTTCCACAACAAGTTCGTACAAAGCTTATTTCTCTGCACTAATAAGTCATGCATATTTAGAGAGCAATTTTTTTTGTTGCACCGATGACAACTTACTTGAAGGATCTTACTCAATCCATAGGTAGATATGGTGGACTCTCATGGTTAAACTGGTTTAAGGGTATTTGAAAACACAAGTAGTATCTCTACTTGGTGCTGAGAATTTGGCTAGCATGAGGGGGAAAGGCAAGCTCAACATGTTAGAGGATCCATGACAACATACTTTATCTCAGATACAAGAAAACATAACTCATTATGTTGTCTTCCTTGTCCAACATCAACTCTTTAGCATGTCATATTTTAATGAGTGCTCCCAATCATGAAAGATATCAATGATAATATATCTATATGTGAAACCTCTCTCTCCTTATTACTTCCTATTAATTGCAACGATGACCAAAGCTATATTTTCCAACTCCCAACAACTTCTAATCATCATACTCTTTCTATGTGAAGTCATTACTTTCAATAAGATCAATATGAACTCTTTGTTTCTTTTTATTCTCCCAAGATCATGGCAAAATAATCAAGCCCTTGACTCAACACTAATCTTTATTATATATAGCTCACGGACTCGATTACATAGAGGGATTATAAAGCAAAACTCAAAACTAGATCATGGCATGACTTGATGCTACTAAATCGAGATACTACTAATAGGATCGAACTAAGAAAAACGGTAAAGATAGGAGTTGTGATGGTGATACGATACCGGGGCACCTCCCCCAAGCTTGGCAGTTGCCAAGGGGAGTGACCATACCCATGTGATTATGTCTCCTTCTTTGTCGGTGAAGATGGTGGAGATGTCGGATAGTCGCACATCGAGCGTAGGAGGTCCTCCAACTTGCGGATAATGCCCTTGAGTGCAACAATATGCTCCTTCAACAAAATATTTTCACTTGTGAGATACTTGTTTTGAATACGAGCTAACTCAATCATCTTGAAAGCTTTGATTTCAGTTGGGTGAGAAAGTTGTGATCAAGTTGGAGGGTGTCTTATGCTGTCGGAGCTTTGTTCTCTGTGGCCTCCTTTATCCTTTCATCCTTGTTAATCTCCATGGGTTTTTCCCTCTTCATCTCTATCTTCATTAGCCAAGCATCTTTGTCACCATTGTCGGAGGAGGGGGACGACATGATGCCTGGCCTTGACAACCCTGACAGAAAACAGCTCGAAACAAGAACAGGAGATATTTGCGTGATACAGGAGTCAAAACCTTCGGGAGAATATATAATGAATTTTTACTGACCAAAATACGTATCGTGCAAGAAAACAGAGTACGGAGGGCACACGAGGTGCTCACGAGGTAGGGGGGCGCGCCCAGGGGTGTAGGGCGCGCCCTCCACCCTCATGAAGGCCTCGTGTCCTTCCCGGACTTCCACTTATTTTTCTGTTTTTCTAAATATTCCAAAATGGAGAAATATTGCCTTAAAAATTGTTTTGGAGTCGGTTTACTTACCGTACCACATACCTATTCCTTTTGGGAGTGCCAAGCAGTCCGAAAGTGTCCCTTATGTATTCCTCCGGGATTACGGTTTCAATAATATTGGTTTCAACATTTATGGGATTACCGAGATATAATGTTTGATTCTTTGACCGTTTACCACCTTGGATTTGTGCCTTGAAGTTGTTGATTTTATGGCACGGAACGATAGACCTCCTCGATAATGTAGGGACCTTCCCATTTAGAGAGAAGTTTTCCTGCAAAAATCTTAAACGAGAGTTGTATAGCAATACATAATCACCTACATTAAACTCATGCTTTTGTATCCTTTTTTCATGCCATCTTTTAACTTTTTCTTTAAATAACTTGGCATTTTCATAAGCTTGGGTTCTCCATTCATCAAGTGAGCTAATATCAAATAACCTCTTCTCACTGGCAAGTTTGAAATCATAGTTGAGCTCTTTAATAGCCCAATATGCCTTATGTTCTAGTTCGAGAGGTAAGTGACATGCTTTTCCATAAACCATTTTATACAGAGACATACCCATAGGATTCTTATATGCAGTTCTATATGCCCATAATGCATCATCAAGTTTCTTGGACCAATTCTTTCTAGACGTATTGACAGTCTTTTGCAAAATTAATTTGAGCTCTCTATTACTCAATTCTACTTGACCACTAGACTGTGGGTGATATGGACATGCAATTCTATGATTAACGTCATATTTAGCAAGCATTTTACGGAAAGCACCATGAATAAAGTGTGAACCACGATCAGTCATTAAATATCTAGGGACTCCAAACCTCGGAAAAATAACTTCCTTAAGCATTTTAATAGAAGTGTTATGATCAGCACTACTAGTTGGAATAGCTTCTACCAACTTAGTAACGTAATCAACAACAACTAAAATATGTGTGTATCCATTAGAGGTGGGAAAAGGTCCCATATAATCAAATCCCCAAACATCAAATGGTTCGATAACAAGTGAATAATTCATAGGCATTTCTTGACGTCTACTAAGATTACCAATTCTTTGACATTCATCACAAGACAAAACAAACTTACGGGCATCCTTGAAGAGAGTAGGCCAATAAAAACTGGATTGCAATACCTTATGTGCAGTTCTATCTCCAACGTGGTGTCCTCCATAAGCTTTGGAGTGACACTTGCGTAGGATATGTTCAGGTTCATGCTCAGGTACACAACATCTAATAACACCATCTACTCCTTCTTTATAAAGATATGGGTCATCCCAAAAGTAATGTCGCAAATCATAAAAGAACTTTTTCTTTTGTTGGTATGTGAAGCTAGGTGGTATAAATTTAGCAACAATATAATTAGCATAATCAGCATACCATGGAGTGCTACGAGAAGTACTTATGACATTTAATTGTTCATCAGGAAAGCTATCATCAATAGGTAGTGGGTCATCAAGAACATTCTCTAACCTAGATAAGTTATCTGCAATGGGGTTCTCAGCTCCTTTTCTATCAGCAATATGCAAATCAAATTCTTGCAGCAAGAGAACCCATCTAATAAGTCTAGGTTTAACATCTTTCTTTTCCATAAGATATTTAATAGCAGCATGATGGGTGTGAATAGTTACTTTAGAATCAACAATATAGGTTCTGAATTTATCACAAGCAAACACAACTGCTAAAAGTTCCTTTTCGGTAGTAGCATAATTTCTTTGAGCATTGTCTAGAGTCTTACTAGCATAATGGATAACATTTAACTTCTTATCAACTCTTTGCCCTAGAACATCACCTACAGCATAATCACTAGCATCACACATAATTTCAAAGGGTAAATTCAATCAGTGGCTGAACAACCGGCAGAGAGACTGCTTTCTTAAGTATTTCAAATGCTTCTACACAATCATCATGAAAGACAAATGGTACATCTTTTTGTAATAAATTAGTCAGAGGCCGAGAAATTTTTGAGAAGTCCTTAATGAACCTCCTATAAAATCCGGCATGACCAAGGAAACTTCTTATACCTTTGATGTCCTTCAATAACTCTTTCGGAAACTTTGTGCCCCAAGACAATACCTTCATTAACCATAAAGTGGCACTTTTCCCAATTCAAGACAAGATTAGTTTCTTCACATCTCTGCAAAACTCGATCAAGATTGCTCAAGCAATCATCAAAAGAGGATCCATAGACGGAAAATTCGTCCATGAAAACCTCACAAATATTTTCACAAAAATCAAAGAATATAGCCATCATGCATCTTTGAAAGGTAGCGGGTGCATTACATAAACCAAAAGGCATATGTCTACAAGCAAAAGTACCAAAAGGGCATGTAAAAGTAGTCTCTGATTGATCTTTAGCCGACACAGGTATTTGAGAGAAACCAGAATAACCATCTAGAAAGCAATAATGTGTATGTTTGCATAATCTTTCTAGCATTTGATCAATAAAAGGTAAGGGGTAATGATCTTTCTTAGTAGCTTTATTTAATTTGCGGAAATCAATTACCATCCTGTAACCTGTGATAATTCTTTGCGGAATCAATTCATCTTTATCATTAGGGACAACAGTAATACCTCCCTTCTTAGGGACACAATGGACAGGACTTACCCACTGACTATCAGCAACGGGGTAAATTATACCTGCCTCCAGAAGCTTGAGTATTTCTTTTCTTACCACTTCTTTCATTTTGGGATTCAAACGTCGTTGAGGATCACGGACTGGTTTGGCATCCGGTTCCAAATTTTTTTATGTTGACATAGAGTGGGACTAATGCCCTTAAGATCATCAAGAGTATATCCAATAGCGGCACGGTGCTTCTTCAGAGTTTTCAATAATCTTTCTTCTTCATGCTCTGAAAGGTTAGCACTAATAATAACAGGATATATTTTCTTTTCATCAAGGTAAGCATATTTAAGATTATCAGGCAACGGTTTAAGCTCAAACACGGGATCACCCTTGGGTGGAGGAGGATCCCCTAGGATTTCAACAGGCAAATTATGTTGTAGAATATGTTCCTGTTTAAAGAATACTTCATCTATTTCCCTTCTTTCATTCATGAACATCTCATTTTCATGGTCTAGCAAATAGTGTTCCAAAGGATCACTAGGAGGTACGGCAATAGAAGCAAGACCAATAATTTCATCCTTACTAGGCAATTATTCCTCACGATGTTGTTTACTAAATTTAGAGAAATTAAACTCATGAACCATATCATCCAAGCCAATAGTAACAACATTCTTTTCGCAATCTATCCTAGCATTAAAAGTGTTCAAGAAGGGTCTACCAAATATAATGGGACAAAAGCTATCTTGTGGAGAACCAAGAACAAGAAAATCAGCGGGATATTTAGTTTTCCCACACAAGTCTTCAACATCTCTAACAATTCCCACTAGCAATATGGTATCTCTATTGGCAAGTTTAATTGTAACATCAATATATTCTATCTCAGCGGGTGCAATTTCATGCTTAATTTCTTCATACAAGGTAATAGGTATAACACTAGCACTAGCACCCATATCACATAAGCCATGATAACAACGATCTCCTATTTTAACAGAAATAACAGGCACGCCTACCACAGGTCTATGTTTATCTTTAGCACACGGTTTAGCAATTCTAGTAGTTTCATCACAGAATTGAATAACATGCCCATCAATATTATCAGACAAGAGATCTTTAACAATAGCAATATTAGGTTCTACTTTGACTTACTCAGGAGGTGTATAAGTTCTGATATTGCTTTTACAAACAACAGTTGAAGCTTTAGCATGATCCTTTACTCTAACAGGGAAAGGTGGTTTCTCAACATAAGAGGTGGGAACAATAGGATCATTATAAGTGACAGTCTTTTCTTCAACTTTAATAGGTGCAGCTACTTTTACTTCTATGGGAGGATGATATTTAAACCACTTCTCCTTAGGGAGATCAACATAGGTAGCAAAAGATTCACAAAAAGAAGCTACTATCTTAGAGTCAAGTCCATATTTAGTGCTAAACTTACGGAAAATATCGGTATCCATAAAAGATTTAACACAATCAAACTTAGGTGTCATACCTGACTCCTTACCTTCGTCGAGGTCCCAATCTTCAGAGTTGTGTTTAATTCTATCCAATAAATACCATCTGAATTCAATAGTCTTCATCATAAAAGAGCCAGCACAAGAAGTATCGAGCATGGTGCGATTGTTATCAGAAAGCCGAGCATAAAAATTCTGAAGAATTGTCACTTTTGAGAGCTCGTGATTGGGGTATGAATATAACATTGATTTAAGCCTCCCCCAAGCTTGAGCGATGCTTTCTCCTTCGCGAGGCCAAAAATTATATATATAACTGCGATCACGATGAACAAGATGCATAGGGTAATACTTTTGATGAAATTCCAATTTCAATCTTTTATATTTCCATGATCTCGTATCATCACATAGCCTATACCATGTCAATGCGTCTTCCTTCAAAGATAAAGGAAAGACCTTCTTCTTAACAACATCATCGGGTATACCTGCAAGCTTAAATAATCCACAAACTTCATCCACATAGAGTAGATGATCATCAGGATGCTTTGTTCCATCTCCTGTAAAAGTATTAGCCAGCAATTTTTCCATCATACTCGAAGGAACTTGAAAAGGAGTTTCATTTTCAATAGGTTCAGAAGGTTGAGGAGAAACTCTTTGCTCTACTGGACGGGGTGAAGATACCCCGAACAAACCCCTCAGAGAATTACTTTCCATAGTAACAAGTGACAGAAAATTTCAGCACACTATATAAATTTTTCCTTACCAAATTCCACTTACCAAAGGCGCTACACTTCCCGGCAACGACGCCAGAAAGGAGTCTTGATGACCCACAAGTATAGGGGATCTATCATAGTCCTTTCGATAAGTAAGAGTGTCGAAACCAACGAGGAGCAGAAGGAAATGATAAGCGGTTTTCAGCAAGGTATTCTCTGCAAGTACTGAAATAAGCGGTAACACATAGTTTTGTGATAAGGTAAATTGTAACGAGCAACAAGTAAAAAAAGTAAAAACGGTGTAGCAAGGTGGCCCAATCCTTTTTGTAGCAAAGGACAAGCCGGAACAACTCTTATAATAGGAAAAGCGCTCCTGAGGACACATGGGATTATCGTCAAGCTAGTTTTCATCACGTTCATATGATTCGCGTTCGGTACTTTGATAATTTGATATGTGGGTGGACCGGTGCTTGGGTGCTGTTCTTACTTGAACAAGCATCCCACTTATGATTAACCTCTATTGCAAGCATCCGCAACTACAACAAAATTATTAAGGTAAACCTAACCATAACATGAAACATATGGATCCAAAACAGCCCCTTACGAAGCAACGCATAAACTAGGGTTTAAGCTTCTGTCACTCTAGCAACCCATCATTTACTTATTACTTACCAATGCCTTCCTCTAGGCCCAAATAATGGTGAAGTGTTATGTAGTCGACATTCACATAACACCACTAGAGGTTAGACAACATACATCTCATCAAAATATCGAACGAATACCAAATTCACATGACTACTAATAGCAAGACTTCTCCCGTGTCCTCAGGAACAAACATAACTACTCACAAAGCATATTCATGTTCATAATCAGAGGGGTAATAATATGCATAAAGGATCTGAACAGATGATCTTCCACCAATTAAACCAACTAGCATCAACTACAAGGAGTAATCAACACTACTAGCCACCTACTAGCACCAATCCCGGACTTGGTGACAAGAATTGGATACAAGAGATGAACTAGGGTTTGGAGATGAGATGGTGCTGGTGAAGATGTTGATGGAGATTGCCCTCTCCCGATGAGAGGAGCGTTGGTGATGATGATGATGATGATGATTTCCCCTCCGAGGGAAGTGTCCCCGGCGAGAACAGCTCACGGAGCCCTAGATTAGTTCCGCCAAGGTTCCGCCTGGTGGCGGAGTCTCGCCCCTAAAGGTTGTCTATGATTTTTTTTCTCATTGAAAGACTTCATATGGGAGAAGATGGGCATCGGAGAGCCACCAGGGGGCCCACGAGGTAGGGGGGCGCGCCCCCACCCTCGTGAGCAGGGTGTGGGCCCCCTGGCCTTCATCTTTGGCGATGATTTTTCTTTATTTATTTGAAGACATTCTGTGGAGTTTCAAGACTTTTGGAGTTGCACAGAATAGGTCTCCAATATTTGCTCCTTTTCCAGCCAAGAATTCCAGCTGCCGGGATTCTCCCTCTTCATGTAACCCTTGTAAAATAAGAGAGAATAGCCATAAGTATTGTGACATAACGTGAAATAGTAGCCCATAATGCGATAAATATCGATATAAAAGCATGATGCAAAATGGACGCATCACCGGTCTGCTCCGTCACCTCGGTCAGACAGGGGGTTTCCCCTCGCCATATTGGCCGTGCTATGCCACCACTCCAGAATACCGAGCTCTTCGCTCCACCACCTCGGGACCGGATTGGGGGCTGGGACCTTGTCCCGCATCAAGCTCAGACCGCATCATCAATACCAAACACATTAACCAGCTAAGTCGCTTTCATGCTCAAAAACTTTCAGTTTTAAATTTTATCCAGTTCGACCAAGCATTATACTTTTTTGGCAAAAAGTTGTTTTTGAAAAACTTCCTTGTCAAAACTTTGTTTGTGACACACAAATTCAAATACCCCGTTTACTTGGGGGTTTCCTTTATGAAGCCTTTCCTCTTGCATATGATTATACTTGTATGGCTTCGTTCCTTGTTCGTGTATTATGCCGCAATATGCACCATGTTGACTTAAGTGTTCTGCTAGCTGGGTTGCCTTGCTCCTGCGTTTACCCCTACGTTCCCGGTTGTTCGGCTAGGGAGTAAAGGGAGCACCTCTGTGATTGTCATGATCGGGTCATCCGAGCTCGGAGCTCAGACTGGGTGAAGCCGAAAGCTAGCGCTCTTATTGTTTTCAATCATGGTCGGCACACAACGGAACTCATGAGTACAAAAAATCTATTGCACAAGTATCATAGTAACAATGAGCAACCGAAGAAAGGTATCGGTGGGGGTACTATTTTCTTCGAAGATGCTTCTTACACTTAGTTAGTAATATAGCGTAAGTTCCCTGAGCGCGCTTTGTCTGTTACAGCCTTATGGCCTGATTGCCAGGTTATCGGAAACATCATCGATATTCTCGACAGGTGGAGTACATAACACTTTTCGGCCCTTGACCGAAAAGGGAGAAGCCAACGGTCGGTTAAGACGCATTTAAAGTTCGGGTGAACACAAATATGATATAAGTACTTCAGTACATACAATCATTTTACATAAAATTCTTTTACCCAAGTCACTTGGGGGCTCTTAAATTTATGTGAGCTGTTTTATAATAAGTGTTCTTCTTCTTAGTCGTTGCAAAGTATTTTTCTATCGCTCCTTTTTTCGACTCTAGTGTGTGGTCAATAGCCGAGGAGCCTAATTTCTCTCTCAAAGCCGCTAGAGTTTAGTTTGCTAAACTGGTCTAATGAGAAGTACCTCGCCTTCGGGATAGGAGGTTGAAGCCATAGGCTGACCTGCTTGAATCTTGAGATAGGATGTGTCATGTTAAAGAACGACAGAAGCACAATTTTTTTCTAAAGACCAATTTTTGGATTGGCACCAAACACTTGATCTAGTTCGGACATCAAGTTTTTACTGAAGTTTTTGGTTTTCCAAGCCTATGGCACTTTTAAACTATTTTGTGTATTTTCAGCATAAGTCTCGTAGTGCAACGCCAGACACCTTTAGAGATTCGGCAAAAACATTCTCGGATATTGCTATATATGCATCAGTTTCGAGTTGTGTCTTCGGTCAATAGTTGGGTTGCCCGGCTCCTGTGCTTGCCTACTATGTTCCGCTTTGTTCGGCTAGGTGCGCAAAGGGAGAACCACTGCGATTGTGCTTCCAGCTAGCATGGTTAAGCGCCTCAGTGGAGAAAGCCGAAAACTGACTGTCACAATAAGCGTAAACTGGTCAGTGATTCGATGACTATACTAAACTATAAAGATCGATAGAGGTCACCCCGTGTTAAATGATGGTCCGTTCATAACATTGGCCAAAGTGTTTACGGCTTGACCTCGACTATCGCTGAACACTAACCAGGGCTAGTAACTGGCCTCCCAACTTTAAGCTCCTATGACTAAGTGCAAGTTATAAAGCCAGCATATCTGATTGCCTCGTTTCCACTAACACAACCTCCTTCGAGCACCGAGACGTCGGCTAAGGGTTGTTTTGTTATTACGAAAACACCCTGCATAGCATCTACAAGGGGGTGGAAGCCGACGATGGGCCACTTTCAACTGATAAACGGTCTCAACGGAGTCAAAATAAACATATCTTCGGTGTTTGTATTTAATATACGAGGGCTGCCTTCCACAATCATTGTTATAAAGCCGTAAATATGCATCAATTTGACTTAAGATTTTGGCCAAGCTGGGTTGCCTGGCTCCTGTGCTTACCCCTACGTTCCCGATTGTTTGGCTAGGTGGTAAAGGGAGCACCTCTGTGATTGTTACTACCGGGTCATCCGAGTAAGTACCTCAGACTGGGTGAAGCCGAAAGCTAGCAATCTTAAAGGATCACATTGGTCGGCAACGACGGAAGTGAAATTTTTTGTTCATTAATACCATAGAGTTCGGGAACTTTCCCCGAACTAAATCCTCAATATTTTCCTCCCACATTGATCGGAGGTGAGGTTTCATGATCATGATAAGCATGACGACCCAAAGAAAGGAACCGATAGCGGGACTATTTTCTTCAGAAGATGTTTCTTACGTTAAAACGTAATATAACATATCTCTCTGTGTACCTTTGTTTATAAAACCGTACCGGATTGCCTTGTTTTCCATAAATCTTTGCCCTTATAACGGCTTTATAAAGTAGGAAAATACTCCTCGGCTACTGGCCGAAGAGGTTGAAGTCGATGGTCCGTCAACAAAGTTTTGTACAATGTGGATCCGAGCATTAATGATGTAAAGTACTTGGATACATAGAGTTATTACACATAATTTGTGATTTTACTATGGATATCGATCCTTAATTCGGCCACCCGTGCCCGCATTAAGGCTCGGTGGCTACTGGGCTTCGGGCTTATTATTTACAAATGTTAAAGGGGCACATCGATCCCCTGATCTGGTGTTGCCACTCGACCAGTGTCTCAGGGGCTACTGCATTGCCTGTTCAATGTAGAAAATTCAAAGTGCTTAGTGTTCAGCTTGACCGAAAGGCAAACGCGTCTTCAGACAACAACAGGTACCATCTGGACCTATCTAGCATCAAGCTAATATATTACAGCAACTTCTCAAGACCCTCTCTCAAGGGCCCGTTTGCCGATCACTATTATCTCTAATATATTACACTGCGTTTCTATTCCTACGTATGCTGCCGAGCTAGGAGTTGATCCTCAGGTCGATTTTGCGCATCGACCTGAGTCTCAGGGGCTACTGGGATCAGCGGTTTCATGTTTTCCTTCAACTGCATCTCGGGTTTTAGACCGACACACACCTTGAGGGCTACTAGTTATACATATTGACAACAAATAAATTTACACGCATCGGAAATAAAATTCGTAAACAATCAGCCCAAGCCCAAGATGGTGCATCACCTTGGAAGCAGTCCGGCATAAAGCTCGGATGCAAGTGGCTGGCTCTGTAGAGGGCATTTCCGGCATTGGAACTTGGATACAGTCTGACGTTGGAGCTCGGATCCAGTCTGACGTTGGAGCTCGGATACAGTCCAGCGATGAAGCTTGGGCATACTCCGGCGTTGGAGCTTGGACATAGTCCGGCGTTGGAGCTTGGATACAGTCCGGCGCTGGAGCTTGGATGCAGTTCGGCGTTGGAGCTCGGCTGTAACAATACTCTTTGGATACAGTTCGGCGTTGGATCTTGGATACATTCCGGCGTTGCAACTGCAAGAGATACCTCGAATGCAGTCTGACGTTGGAGCTCGGACGCAAGAGGACACTGCCGCCCGGGAACAACTTCAAACCCGAGGTCTGGCATAAAAATAACAAGGCGTTTATAAGGGCCGGAAACTTAAAGGGCCTCCTCGGATACCCAACGTGTAAACTCTTCGGATGCACTTCGGCGATCCTCAAGATCGAAGATGAGAAGATTTGTTGAACCAGTTTTCAAGACCGACGACCGAAGATGAAGAACAGTTCGGAAGAATCGAGGAGCGTCCCCAACTTGAAGACCTGTTCAGTGGGCTATTGACGGTGTCCTGGACTAGGGGGTACTCACCACGTCATCTCCCGATCAGCTGGATCGGGCCGAGGACCCCCATGGCGGTTCACTATTGGGCCAGTTCGGACAGCCCATGCCGCATAGAAGGAGAATTCCACAAGACTTGGCGCCCAAGACAAGGACTCCACTAAACCCTAGGCCTATGGTGCATATATAAACCAAGGCCAAGCTAGTCAATAGACAATCTCATATTCATTACTACAATCTCGTGGTAGATACATGTACTCTGTATTACACCCCATATGAATACAATCAAAAGCAGGATGTAGAGTTTTACCTTCATCAAGAGGGACCGAACCTGGGTAAAATCCCGTGTCCATGTTACCATCGCTCCAAGACGCCTAGCTTAGGACCCCTACTACGAGATACGCCGGATATTGAACCGACACCCGCGGCCGGAGGGCGGTCGCGAGTGCCCTGGAAGTTGGCGACGGAGCGGTCGCGCATCTCGCCCCAGGAGGAGATCAAGCCCGGGGGCAGGTTCAGGAGCCACGAGCGAGCACCATCCTTGAGAGCCATGGGGAACTAGTTCTCCATGACTTTTTCGTCGCCGTTGGCTGCCTTTTGCTCAGCTTGTAGAGCAGCAGGAACTCCGCAGGGTTGGGGGTGCCGCCGTAGCGAGGAGGCAGGCCCGGCTTAAACTTGCCCGGCCAGGCGACGCTACGCAGCTCAGGAGTGAAGGCACAGCAGCCTGCCGTGGCCACCGGGGCCCTTTGCTGATGCGGAGCCTGCCCTTGATGCCCGCGCACCGCCACAGCAGGTGGCACGCGGTCTTGTCGCGGTGGTGCTGGGAGCGCAGGGGCATTCTCTTGCGGCCAGAGAACTTCTTGGCAGCTTCCTTCTTCTCGCGCGGGCGCCCGACATGGTGGATCGCGCCAGGGGGATGCGTGCCTCGGCGCCAGAGTGCCGTCTTGGTGCACAGGTGATGGAGGCGCTCCGTGAGCCACGTCGCCTGCAACTGGCGGAGGGCGAGGCATTGAGTGGGATGGCGCGGGGAGCCCCCTGCAGCGCTGACGAGCTCGGCGATGTGGTCTAGCCAATCCTCGTAGAGGTCGTCAACAGGGCGGTAGCGCAGGAGCTCGCGTGCCATGAGCAGCGCGGCCTGCGCGTCTGTGGGAGCGCGATGAGCGTGAGACGACGAGCCGGCTGGGGTCAGCGACGGAGTGGCGGTGCGGCCATCCCGCCGCACAGAGGGGTGTAGCGATGAAGCTTGCTGCTCGTTTCCCGCCAGGCTGGTGGTGGCTTTGGTGGAGGGCGACGGGGAACGACGAGGAGGCCCCTTCGACAGGAGCTGTCTGAGCGACGCGGGCGGCGAGGGCGGCCCGGCGCTCAGTGCGGGCTCGACGAGCGTCCGCCATGGATGCGATGAAGCAATGGGACGCGGACCGGCACAAGGACAGCTTCGGCGCATCCCTACCTGGAGCACCAAATGTCGGATTTCGGGTTCCGGCAAACCCTTGAGGTTCGAACACTGGGGTGCACACGAAGATCTCTCTCTCCCTTGCCAGCTCTCGCAACAATCGCAAGGCCTTAGCTCGACGAACCCAAAGAACGAGAGACACGAGTGTTTATACTGGTTCGGGCCACCGATGTGGTGTAATACCCTACTCTAGTGAGGTGTGGTGGATTGCCTCTTGGGCTGAGGATGAACAGTTACAAGGGAAGAACAGCCCCTGAGGAGAGGTGCTCTTGTACTGGGTGAGCTTGTGTGTGTGTCTATGGATGGAATGGCTCTGATCCAAGATCTGATGCCTCCTATGGTGGTAGCTAGTCCTATTTATAGAGGCCCTGGTCCTCTCCCCAAATATTAGCTGGGGAGGGATCCCACAATGGCCAAATTCGAAGGGAGAAAACTAGTACAAGTTATCCTGACTAAAGGTGGTCTTCGCCTACCAAAGGCTCTGGTGGTGACGCCGTCTTGGGCTCCACGGTGACCTTCATCCTGCCGTCCTGCTGGTCTTGGTCTCGTTGCACCGATATGGAAACCTTTGCCTGATGCCTCGGGACTCCTCACCGGTCCTTGCCTCTTTAGCACCAAAGAGGAAACGGGGACACTGCGCGCTGGCGCCCGCCTGGCTCCAGTCGTCATGGCTTGCATCACAGGAACCTCACGAGGTGCCCCTTGCCTTGATTTCTCCGCCCCTCACGAGCCAGCCTAGTGAGGTCGCCCCTGAGGAGGTCTTGCATCATTCGCCTCGCGAGGGTCTTGAGTGTTTGCTGGTGAAGATGGGTCGTACAGGGCCGCTGGTGGAGCCACGCCGTGGGCCGCAGGCAGGCAAGTCTAGGGACCCACGTTCCCAGGACGCCGACAGTCATCATGATTTTATTTTCAATTGGATTATGCCTCACATGATAGTAATTTTGTTGAGTTTTCTCCCACTATTATGAATGAGGAGAATTTTGCTTATGTGGAGAGTAATAAAATTTCTATGCTTGTGCATCATGAAAATAATGCTTTATGTGATACTTATATTGTTGAATTCATCCATGATGCTACTGAAAAATATTATAAGAGAGGAACTTTTCCTTTTACATATCTCAATAATATGAAGTTCCCTCTCTCTGTGTTGAAATCTTGAAGTTATCCTTGTTTTGCCTTCCTATGCTAGTTGATTCTTGTTCCGATGAATTATTTGCTCAAAAAATACGTATGCATAGGAAGTGGGTTAGACTTAAGTGTGCTAGTCATATACTTCATGATGCTCCATTTATGTTTCAGTTCTTATCTTGTATGTGAGCATCGTTGAAATCACCATGCCTAGCTAGGGGCATTAAACAATAGCGCTTGTTGGGAGGCAAACCAATTTTATTTTGTGTTTCTTGTTTTTGCTTCTGTTTTTCAATAATTACACAATATTACTTCTGCATTAATTGTGTTTTGGTGTTTTAATTAGTGTTTCAGCCAAGTAAGAACTTGGATGGTCTTTGGTGATAGTTAACTTGATTCTGTGCAAAAACAGAAACTTTTGCTCTCAGTCCAGGAATTTTGAAAACTCACTGGAATGTGCTTTTGATCTGAATTTTCTACACATGATTTATATACAAATTGCCAAGATTTTCCTAATTTTTCAGAATTTTTGGAGTTACAGAAGTATGGAAAGTTTCCATATTACTACAGACTATTCTGTTTTTGACAGATTCTGTTTTCACTGTGTTGATTTCTTATTTTGATGAATCTATGGGTACTATCGAAGGGTATGAACCATGGAGAAGTTGTAATACAGTAGCTATAACACCAATATGAATTTAGAATGAGTTCACAACAATACCTAAGTGGTGATTTGCTTTATTATACTAACAGAGCTTACGAGTTTTCTGTTAAGTTTTGTGTTGTGAAGTTTTCAAGTTTTGGGTGAAGTTTTGATGGTCTAGGAATAAGGAGTAGAAAGATCCCAAGCTTGGGGATACCCAAGGCACCTGAAGGTAAAATTCAAGGACACCCAAGATCATAGGCTTGGGGATTCCCCGTATGGCATCCCCTCTTTCCTCTTTGTTTATCGGTAACCTTAGTTGGAGCTATATTTTTATCCACCACATGATATGTGTTTTGCTTGGAGCGTCATTTTATTTTATTAGGCTTTACTTGCTGTTATTTAGAATAATGTTTTGCATCTTTTAGTTCAATAAAAAGGTCAAGTATAGCCTTTACGATGCTTATTTTAGAAGTCTATATGTTGTTGTTTTGACAATAGAAAGTTTTCTATCATTGATTGAATTCTTCTGGAAATTCAGAACGTGATAAATCTTGAAACTTTTACAAAATGAGTAACAACAAATTTTCTACAGTGTGGTAATTTTTCAGAATTTTTGGAGTTAGGGAAGTATGATTCCTCTTGCATTCTTTGCAGACTGTTCTGTTTAGACAGATTGCTGTTATGTTTGCTTGTTTAATGATTCTATTTGAGGATAGGAGTATTAAATATGTAGAGGCATTTGGTATACAATGTTAAATATTAATATTAGTGATTTTCTACAGTAGAGAATGATAAGGTTTATGAATTTATTTATACTAACTTATCTCATGAGTTCTTGTTGAGTTTTGTGTGGATGAAGTTTTTAAGATTTAGGGAAACCGCGATATGAAAGGAATTAAGGAGACACAAAAGCTAAAGCTTGGGGATGCCCAAGGCATCCCAAGTTAATATTTCAAGAAGTCTCAAGCATCTAAGCTTGGGGATGCCCTGGTTGGCATCCCACCTTTCTTCTTCAACAATTATCGGTCAGTTTTGCTTGAGCCTAAGTTTTGCTTCTTCATACGATGTGTGTATTTTTAGAATGTCATTTTATTTTGTTTTCCTTGCTATTTGAATAAATTACTTTAGATCTGAATTTTCTTTATGAGAGAGAGTCTTCAAATAGCTACTTAATTATTTGACTACTCATTGATCTTCACTTATATCTTTTTGGAGTAGTTTGTCATTTACGCACGTGCTTCTCTTATATCCTATGAGTAAATGGTTAAATGAATTGAATATCATAAATCTGAAATTATATATGCTTCATATGCTTATACCATGGGGAGTAATGACTTCACATATAAGAAGTAGAGGTGGTAAATTTGTTGGAAGTTAGCAAACATAGTATTGGTCACTTGAACAATTCATGAAGAATATTGAAGGAAGAGAGATTTCACATATAAATATACTATCTTGGACATATTCTATGATTGTGAGCCCCATTAATTTTTTCAAACTTGATCAAATTAGTTGAAGTTGGACAAGGAAGACAACATAATGAGTTATTTTTGGGTATATTTGTATAGAAGTTATATTCTTATGGATCCTCCAAGATGTGGTGTTTGCTTTTTAGAATCTTTTGCTAGCCAAAAATTTTGTACTAAGTAGAGATACTACTTGTGCGTCCAAAAACCCTTAAACCCCGTTTCATGCCATGAGTGTCCACCATATCTACCTATGGGTTGAATAAGATCCTTCATGTAAGTTTTCATGGGTCCAAAAAGCAATAAAAATTGCTCCTAAGTATGTATGATCTTTTATTGTAAGGGAAAATAAGCATTGTACGAACTTGTGATGGTAAAGAAATAAAAGTGACGAACTGCAAAATAAAGGTTGCTATCACAAAGGGCAATACAACTGACGTTCCTTTGCATTAAGGGTTTGCATATCCAAAATTAAAAAGCGCATGACAACCTCTGCTTCCCTTTGCAAAGGGCCTATCTTTTACTTTCATGTATTTACTCTTATGCAAGAGTCGGTAGTATTCCTTCTCATTCCAACCTACTCTTTAGTTGGCAAGCATCATGTGATGGGGAAAGATCTAAGCATATATGGCCATTCAAATATATTTGATCATGAATTATTATTGTTGACAATTATCTATATGATAAATAAGTTGGGAGGCGAAACATTAAGCCCCTATCTTTCTCTGTGTTCCATGGATGCTATTTGTTCTAAAAATATTTTTTCAGTGGTAGCAATCATGGAAGACTATATGATAGTTGAGTATGTGGGATCTGCTAAATCAAAGCTCTTACATAGACCCTTGCTGAAAATAAGATGAATTGCAATTGTCTGATGACTGAGAACATAGTCTGTTAGTTTTCAAGAAAGTTTATAGTATATGCTTTAACATGTGAATAGCTTATTACTTGATCATGAGAAGCTATATGATATGGGCTATTGTTATGATATATAATGATGCTAGAAAAAGTGATTCAAATTATCATTGATCAAACATGTGCACTTGCTAGCATTCACACTTCATAAATTATTTCTTTTATTATTTACCAACTCGAGGACGAGCAAGAATTATGCTTGGGGATGCTGATACGTCTCCAACGTATCTATAATTTATGAAGTATTCATGCCATGTTTACAATAATTTTATATGATTTTGGTATGATTTGATTAGAACTAACCCAGGCTGACGTTGTTTTCAGCAGAACTATCGTGGTGCCTTTTTTGTGCAGAAATAAAAGTTCTCAGAACGACATGAAAATTTACGGAGAATATTTTTGGAAAATATAAAAAATACTGGAACGAAAAGATACCGGAGAGGTGTCTTGAGGGAACCACAAGGGTGGGGGCGCCCCCCTAGGGAGCGCCCCTACCTCGTCGTCGCCTCATGGCCCCCCTTGACTAGTCCCCGACGCCAACACCTCCTATAAATCCCAAAAACCTTAGAAATAAATCCAGATCGGGAGTTCCACCACCGCAAGCCTCTGTAGCCACGAAAAACCAATCGGGAGCCCATTCTGGCACCCTACCGGCGGGGGAAACCATCACCGGTGGCCATCTTTATCATCCCGGCGGTCTCCATGATGAGGAGGGAATAGTTCACCCTCAGGGCTAAGGGTATGTACCAGTAGCTATGTGTTTGATCTCTCTCTCTCTCTCTCTCTCTCTCTCTCTCTCTCTCTCTCTCTCTCTCTCTCTTTCTCTCTCTCTCTCTCGTGTTCTTGATTTGGCACGATCTTGATGTACCTCGAGCTTTGTTATTATAGTTGGATCATATGGTGTTTCTCCCCCTCTACCTTCTTGTGATGAATTGAGTCTTGCTCTTTGAGGTTTCCTTATGTTGGATTGAGTATTGGATTTGAGAACACTTGATGTATGTCTTGGGATGGGATATCTGTGGTGACAATGGGGTTTTCTATTGATTCACTTGATGTATGTTTTGGCACTCAACTCGCGGATTCCCGAGGCGACATTGGGGTAATCTATGCATAGGGGTAGATGCACGTTTTCGTCCTTGTTTCTCTGGTAGAAATCTTGGGGCACTCTTTGAGATTATTTGTGTTGAATGAAATATTATGAATCTGAAGTTGTTTATTGCATATGATATAATTGACTCACGGATACTGGTGGTGACATTGGAGTATCTAGGTGACATTAAGGTTGACTGATGTGTGTCATATGGTGTTATTTTACTACGAACTCTAGGGCAGTTTGTGACACTTTTAGGAATAGCTCAATGGATTGATCAGAAAGAATAACTTTGAGGTGGTTTCCTACCCTACAAGGAATTTCATCTTATGTTATCCTCGATAGGAACTTTGGATTGACTCTTTGTTGCGCATTGAGGGATTGCCATATGATTTAATTATGTTATCATTGTTGAGAGAACTTGCACTAGTGAAAGTATGAACCCTCGGACTTCTTTCCAAGCATTGCAATACCGTTTTCGCTCACTTTTACCACTTGCTACCTTGCTGTTTTTATATTTTCAGATTACAAAAACCTATATCTACTATCCATATTACACTTCTATTATTATCTCTTCGCCGAACTAGTGCACCTATACAATTTACCATTGTATTGGGTGTGTTGGGGACACACGAGACTCTTTGTTACTTGGTTGCAGGGTTGTTTGAGAGATACCATCTTCATCCTACGCCTCCCACGGATTGATAAACCTTAGGTCATCCACTTGAGGGAAATTTGCTATTGTCCTACAAAACTCTGCACTTGGAGGCCCAACAACGTCTACAAGGATAAAGTTGTGTAGTAGACATCAAGCTTTTTTCTGGCGCCGTTGCCGGGGAGGTTAGTGCTTGAAGGTATATCTTCAGATCTTGCAATTGAATCTTTTAGTTTCTTATTTTATCACCAGTTTAGTCTGTAAAAGAAACCTAGAAAAAATGGAATTGAGGTTGCCTCATATGCTTCATCTTTTTAATGTCTTTCTTGAAAATGATGGAAAGGAAAGTTGTGCCAAAGTATTAGAAGAAGAAGTCAATAAAATGTTTGGTATAAAATCTTTGAATGGTGAGCATGATTGCAATGTTGTTGGTATGAATTCTTTGAATATCCATGATGCTAATGATATGCAAAGTCATAAGCTTGGGGATGTTATGTTTGATGAATATGATATTTTTTGTCCCACAAGTTTTGATGAGCAAATTTATTATGATGATAGCATGCCTCATATTTATGATGATTATATTTATGAAAGTGGATTTGGAGAGGTCATGACTTTATTTAGTGATGATTCCACTATTTCAGAAGAGATTCCAATTGATTACGAGAACAAAGTTGCTATCTATGATGATTATTGTAATGACATGTATGCTATAAAGAATAATGATTACCATGAAACTTGTCATCATGATTTTATTTTCAATTGGATTATGCCTCACATGATAGTAATTTTGTTGAGTTTTCTCCCACTATTATGAATGAGGAGAATTTTGCCTATGTGGAGAGTAATAAAATTTCTATGCTTGTGCATCATGAAAATAATGCTTTATGTGATAATTATATTGTTGAATTCATTCATGGTGCTACTGAAAAATATTATAAGAGAGGAACTTTTGCTTTTACATATCTCAATAATATGAAGTTTCCTCTCTTTGTGTTGAAAATCTTGAAGTTATGCTTGTTTTGCCTTCCTATGCTAGTTGATTCCTGTTCCGATGAATTATTTGCTCACAAAATCCCTATGCATAGCGAGTGGGTTAGACTGAAGTGTGCTAGTCATATGCTGCATGATGCTCCCGTTATGTTTCAGTTCTTATCTTTTATGTGAGCATCGTTGAAATCATCATGCCTAGCTAGGGGCGTTAAACGATAGCGCTTGTTGGGAGGCAATTTGTGTTTCTTGTTTTTGCTTCTGTTTTTCAATAATTACATAATATTACTTCTACAGTAATCGTGTTTTGGTGTTTTAATTAGTGTTTCAGCCAAGTAAGACCTTTGGATGGTCTTTGGTGATATTTAACTTGATTCTGTGCAAAAACAGATACTTTTGCTCTCAGTCCAGGAATTTTGAATATTCACTCAAATGTGCTTTTGATCTTAATTTTTTACACAAGATTGATATATAAATTGCCTAGATCGTCCTAATTTTTCAGAATTTTTGGAGTTACAGAAGTATGGAAAGTTTCCATATTACTAAAGACTGTTCTGTTTTTGACAGATTCTGTTTTACTTTGTTGTTTGCTTATTTTGATGAATCTATGGGTAGTGTCGAAGGGTATGAACCATGGAGATGTAGGAATACAGTAGATATAACACCAATATGTATTTAGAATGAGTTCAAAACAGTACCTAAGTGGTGATTTGCTTTATTATACTAACATAGCTTACGAGTTTTCTGTTAAGTTTTGTGTTGTCAAGATTTCAAGTTTTGGGTGAAGTTTTGGTGGACTAGGAATAAGGAGTGGAAAGAGCCCAAGATTGGGGATACCCAAGGCACCCCAATGTAAAATTCAAGGACAACCAACATCCTAAGCTTGGGTATTCCCCGTATGGCATCCCCTCTTTCCTCTTTGTTTATTAGTAACCTTAGTTGGAGCTATATTTTTATCCACCACATGATATGTGTTTTGCTTGGAGCGTCATTTTATTTTATTAGGCTTTACTTGCTTTTATTTAGAATAATGTTTTGCATCTTTTAGTTCAATAAAAAGGTCAAGTATTGCCTTTACGATGCTTATTTTAGAAGTCTATATGTTGCTGTTTTGAAAACAGAAAGTTTCTATCATTGTTTGAATTCTTCTGGAAATTCAGAACGTGATAAAATCTTGAAATGTTTACGAAGTTAGTAAAAGCACATTTTCTATAGTGTGGTAATTTTTCAGAATTTTTGGAGTTAGGGAAGTATGATTCCTCTTGCATTCTTTGCAGACTGTTCTGTTTAGACAGATTGCTGAGGTTTGCATATGTTTGCTTGTTTAATGATTCTATTTGAGGGTGGGAGTATTAAATATGCAGAGGCAATTAGTATGCAATGTTAAATAATAATTTTAGTGATTTGCTGCAGTAGAGAATTATAAGGTTTATGCATTGATTTATACTAACTTATCTCATGAGTTCTTGTTGAGTTTTGTGTGGATAAAGTTTTTAAGATTTAGGGAAACCGCGATATGAAAGGAATTAAGGAGACACAAAAGCTAAAACTTGGGCATCCCAAGTTAATATTTCAAGAAGTCTCAAGCATCTAAGCTCGGGGATGCCCCGGTTGGCATCCGACCTTTCTTCTTCAACAACTATCGGTCAGTTTTGGTTGAGCATAAGTTTTGCTTCTTCACACGATGTGTGCTATTTTTAGAATGTCATTTTATTTCGTTTTGCTTGCTGTTCGAATAAAGTACTTTAGATCTAAATTTTCTTTATGAGAGAGTATCTTCACATAGGTACTTAACTATTTGACTACTCATTGATCTTCACTTATATCTTTTTGGAGTAGTTTGTCATTTACTCACGTGCTTCTCTTATATCCTATGAGTAAATGGTTGAATGAATTGAATATCGTCAATATGAAATTATATATGCTTCATATGCTTATACCATGGGGAGTAATGACTTCACATATAAGAAGTAGAGGTGGTAAATTTATTGGAAGTTAGCAAACTTTGTATTGGTCACTTGAACAATTCATGAAAGAATATTGAAGGAAGAGAGATTTCACATATAAATATACTATCTTGGACATCTTCTATGATTGTGAACCCCATTAATTATTTTCAAACTTGATCAAATTAGTTGAAGTTGGACAAGGAAGGCAACATAATGAGTTATATTTGGGTATAGAAGTTATATTGTTCTGGATCCTCCAACATGTGGTGCTTGCTTTTTAGAATATTTTGCTAGCCAAAATTTCTGTACTAAGTAGAGATACTATTTGTGCATCCAAAAACCCTTAAATCCCGTTTCATGCCATGAGTGTCCACCACATCTACCTATGGATTTGAATAAGATCCTTCAAGTAAATTGTCATGGTGCAAAAAGCAATAATAATTGCTCCTAAATATGTATGATGTTTTATTGTAAGGCAAAATAAGCGTTCTTGTGATGGTAAAGAAATAAAAGCAACAAACTACATAATAAAGGTTGCTATCACAAAGGGCAATACTACGTGACATTCCTTTGCATTGAGTATTTTCACATCCAAAATTAAAAGGCGCATGACAACCTCTGCTTCCCTCTGCAAAGGGCCTATCTTTTACTTTCATGTATTTACTTTTATGCAAGAGTCAGTAGTATTCCTTCTCATGCCAACCTACACTTTGGTTGTAAAGCATCATGTGATGGGGAAAGATCTTAGCATATATGGACATTCAAATATATTTGATCATGAATTATTATTGTTGACAATTATCTATATGATAAATAAGTTCGGAGGCGAAACATTAAGCCCCTATCTTTCTCTGTGTTCAATGGATGCTATTTGTTCTAAAAATGTTCTTTGAGTGGTAGCAATCATGGAAAACTATATGATAGTTGAGTATGTGAGATTTGCTAAATCAAAGCTCTTACATAGAAACTTCCTGAAAATAAGATGAATTGCAATTGTTTGATGACTGAGAACATAGTTTGTTAGTTTTCAAGAAAGTTTATGGTCTATGCTTTAACATGCATGTGAATAGATTGACACTTGATCATGAGAAGTTTTATGATATGATCTACTGTTCTGGTATATAATGATGCTAGAAAAAGTGATTGAAATTATCATTGATCAAACTTATGCACTTGCTAGCATTCACACTTCATAAATTATTTCCATTATCATTTACCTACTCGACGACGAGGAATTAAGCTTGGGGATGTTGATACGTCTCCAACGTATCTATAATTTATGAAGTATGCATGCCATGTTTACAATAATTTTATATGATTTGATTAGAACTAACCCGGATTGACGTTGTTTTCAGCAGAAATACCGTGATGTCATTTTTTGTGTAGAAATAAAAGTTCTCGGAACGAGATGAAAATTTACTGAGAATATTTTTGGAAAATATAAAAGATACTGGAACGAAAAGCTATCAGAGAGGAGTCCCGAGGCAACCTTGTCGTCTCCTGCTAGCTCTTGATCATGCGCTGGTTTTCCCTTGAAGAGGAAAGGGTGATGCAGCAAAGTAGCATAAGTATTTCCCTTAGTTTTTGGTAACCAAGGTATCAATCCAGTAAGAGACTACACGCAAGTCGCCTAGTACCTGCACAAACAATCAAGAACCTTGCAACCAACGCGATAAAGGGGTTGTCAATCCCTTCACAGCCACTTGCAAAAGTGAGATACGATAAAGATAATAAGATAAATATTTTTGGTATTTTTGTTGTATAGATTGGGAAATAAAGATTGCAAAATAAATAATAAACTAGAATTATAGATCGGAAACTTTTTTATGTAAAGTAGACCCGGGGGCCATAGGTTTCACTAGTGGCTTCTCTCATGATAGCATATATTACGGTGGGTGAATAAATTACTACCGAGCAATTGATAGAAAAGCGCTTAGTTATGAGAATATCTAGGCATAATCATGAACATAGGCATCACGTCTGTATCAAGTAGACCGAAACAATTCTGCATCTACTACTATTACTCCACACATCGACCGCTATCCGGCATGCATCTAGAGTATTAAGTTCATAAGAATAGAGTAACGCATTAGGCAAGATGACATGATGTAGAGGGATAAATTCAAGCAATATGATATAAGCCCCATCTTTTTATCCTCGATGGCAACAATACAATACGTGTCGGTTCCCTTTCTGTCACTGGGATCGAGCACCGCAAGATTGAACCCAAAGCTAAGCACTTCTCCCATTGCAAGAAAGATCAATCTAGTAGGCCAAACTAAACCGATAATTCTAAGAGACTTGCAAAGATATCAAATCATGCATATAAGAATTCAGAGAAGAATCAAATATTGTTCATAGATAATCTTGATCATAAACCTACAATTCATCGGATCTCGACAAAGACACCGCAAAAAGTATTACATCGAATAGATCTCCAAGAACATGGAAGAGAACTTTATTGAGAACCAAAGAGAGAGAAGAAGCCATCTAGCTAATAACTATGGACGCGAAGGTCTGTGGTAAACTACTCACACATCATCGGAGAGGCTATGGTGTTGATGTAGAAGCCCTCTGTGATCAAATCCCCCTCCGGCAGATCACCGGAAAAGGCCCCAAGATGGGATCTCACAGGTACAGAAGGTTGCGGCGGTGGAGAAGTGGTTTCGTGGCTCCCCTGGATGTTTTCAGGGTATAAGAGTATATATAGGCGAAAGAAGTAGGTCGGTGGAGCTACGAGGGGCCCACGAGGGTGGGGGCGCGCCTACCCCCCTTGGCGCGCCCTCCTGCCTCGTGGCCGCCTTGTTGCGTCTGTGACTTCCACTCCAAGTCTCCTGGATTGCGTTTGTTCCAAGAAAGATCCTCGCGAAGGTTTCGTTCCGTTTGATATTCCTTTTCTGCGATACACTGAAATAGGAAAAAAAACAGCAACTGGCACTGGGCCTCCGGTTAATAGGTTAGTCCCAAAAATAATATAAAAGGGCATATTGAAGCCCATTAAACATCCAAAATAGATAATATAATTGCATGGAAATTTCAAAAATTATAGATATGTTGGAGACGTATCAGCATCCCCAAGCTTAATTCCTGCTCGTCCTCGAGTAGGTAAATGATAAAAACAGAATTTTTGATGTGGAATGCTACCTAACATAATTTTCGATGTAATTTTCTTTCTTACGGCATGAATGTTCAGATCCGAAAGATTCAAGACAAAATTTAATATTGACATAAAAATAATAATACTTCAAGCATACTAATCAAGCAATTATGTCTTCTCAAAATAACATAGCCAAAGAAAGCTCATCCCTACAAAATCATATAGTTTGGCCATGCTCCATCTTCGTCACACAAAATGCTCTCATCATGCACAACCCGGATGACAAGCCAAGCAATTGTTTCATACTTTAGTATTCTCAAACTTTTTCAACTTTCACGCAATACATGAGCGCGAGCCATGGACATAGCACTATGGGTGGAATAGAATATGATGATGGGGCTTGTGGAGAAGACAAAAAAAGAAGAAAGTCTCACATCGACGCGGCTAATCAACGGGCTATGGAGATGCCCATCAATTGATGTCAACGCGAGGAGTAGGGTTTTCCATGCAATGGATGCACAAGAGCTATAAATGTATGAAAGCTCAACAAAAGAAACTAAGTGGGTGTGCATCCAACTTGCTTGCTCACGAAGACCTAGGGCATTTGAGGAAGCCCATTGTTGGAATATACAAGCCAAGTTCTATAATGAAAAATTCCCACTAGTATATGAAAGTGACAAAATAAGAGACTCTCTATCATGAAGATCATGGTGCTACTTTGAAGCACAAGTGTGGAAAAAGGATAGTAGCATTGTCCCTTCTCTCCTTTTCTCTCATTTTTTGGGCCTTCTCTTTTTTTTATTTGGCCTTTATCTTTTTTTGGCCTTTTTTTATTTGTCCTTTCTCTCTTTTTTTATTTCCTCACACGGGACAATGCTCTAATAATGATGATCATCACACTTCTATTTATTTACAACTCAAGGATTACAACTCGATACTAGAACAAAATATGACTCTATATGAGTGCCTCCGGGGGTGTACCAGGATGGGCAATGAATCAAGAGTGACATGTATGAAAAATTATGCATGGTGGCCTTGCCACAAATACGATGTCAACTACATGATCATGCAAGGCAATATGACAATGATGAAGCATGTCATAATAAACGGAACGGTGAAAGTTGGATGGCAATATATCTCAGAATGGCTATTTAGATGGCATAATACGTAGATATGGTGGCTGTTTTGAGGAAGATATAAGGAGGCTTATGTGTGATAGAGCGTATCATATCACGGGGTTTGGATGCACCGGCGAAGTTTGCACCAACTCTCAAGGTGATAAAGGGCAATGCACGGTACCGAAGAGGCTAGCAATGATGGAAGGGTGAGAGTGCTTATAATCCATGGACTCAACATTAGTCATAATGAACTCACATACTTATTGCAAAAATCTATAGGTCATCAAAACCAAGCACTATGTGCATGCTCCTAGGGGGATAGATTGGTAGGAAAAGACCATCGCTCGTCCCCGACCGCCACTCATAAGGAGGACAATCAAAGAAACACATCATGCTTCAAATTTGTTACACAACGGTTACCGTACGTGCATGCTACGGGACTTGCAAACTTCAACACAAGTATTTCTCAAATTCAAAATTACTCAACTAGCACAACTATAATATTACCATCTCCATATCTCAAAACAATCATCAAGTATTAAACTTCTCATAGTATTCAATGCACTCTATATGGAAGTCTTTATTATACCCATCTTGGATGCCGATCATATTAGGACTAATTTTACAGCCAAAGCAAATTACCATGCGGTTCTAAAAGATTCTCAAAATAATATAAGTGAAGCATGAGAGATCAATAATTTCTATAAAATAAAACCACAGCCGTGCTCTAAAAAGATATAAGTGAAGCACTAGAGCAAAATTATCTAGCTCAAAAGATATAAGTGAAGCACATAGAGTATTCTAATAAATTCCGATTAATGTGTGTCTCCCCAAAAAGGTGTGTACAACAAGAATGATTGTGGTAAACTAAAAAGCAAAGACTCAAATCATACAAGACGCTCCAAGCAAAACACATATCATGTGGTGAATAAAAATATAGCCTCAAGTAAAGTTACCGATAGACAAAGACGAAAGAGGGGATGCCTTCTGGGGCATCCCCAAGATTAGGCTTTTGGTTGTCCTAGAATTTTACCTTGGGGTGCCTTGGGCATCCCCAAGCTTAGGCTTTTTCCACTCCTTATTCCAAAATCCATCAAATCTTTACCCAAACACTTGAAAACTTCACAACACAAAACTTAAACAGAAAATCTTATGAGCTCCGTTAGTGTAAGAAAAAAAACCACCACTTTAAGGTACTGTAATGAACTCATTATTTATTTATATTGGTGTTAAAACTACTGTATTCCAACTTCTCTATGGTTTATACCCCCCGATACTAGCCATAGATTCATCAAAATAAGCAAACAACACACGAAAAACAGAATCTGTCAAAAACAGAATAGTCTCTAGTAATATGTACCAAACGTATACTTCTGGAACTCCAAAAATTCTGAAATAAATTGGTGGATGTGAGTAATTTATCTATTAATCATCTTCAAAAAGAATCAACCTAAAAGTACTCTCCAGTAAAAATTGGCAGCTAATCTCGTGAGCGCTAAAGTTTCTGTTTTTTACAGCAAGATCGCAAAGACTTCACCCAAGTCTTCCCAATGGTTCTACTTGGCACAAACACTAACTAAAACATAAAAACACATCTAAATAGAGGCTATATGAATTATCTATTACTAAACAGGAACAAAAATAAAATTGGATTGCCTCCCGACAAGCGCTATCGTTTAACGCCCCTAGATAGGCATAAAAACAAGAATAGATCTAGGTATTGTCATCTTTGGTATTGGGAAAGAAAAGCGAATATTTATTATCTATAGAATTTATATTTCTATTTTGAGAAAGCATGTGGCCATTAATGGTGGAAGAAAGATTAATCACACTACGGAAATTTGCATCTAAGCTAGCCTTCATCTCTTTGATAATTTCATTTTGATAAAAGCACAAAAGAGAGGTGGATTCAGCCTTCTCACTCATGGGGTGCCCAAATATGGTTTTCATCTTTTCATAGGTATCTATGGAATCCCCCTCAAGAAAACCTTCTTCAAAAATAGAATTTAAAACTTGCTTGAACAAAGAGGGTAAGCCAACATAAAAGCTTTTTAGGTATATCTCAATTTGATATTGGGGCACATAGCTGGCTCGGATCCTTAATAGCCTATCCCATGAATCTTTCAAACACTCATCAAGTAAATAACAAAAAATTCCGGGATCATCTTCATCAAAATTATTCAAACCCTCATTGATAACCCCGGTAGGTCTTTCCATAGAATCATTATTTATGAGCTTAGAGAGGACAGAGGGACTATCCAAAGTACTAAAACCCGGGAGAGACCCCTTAGCCCTTTTTGATTCGGCCATGGCGAGAGAAAAGCAAATGGGAAAGGGCGAAGAAAAGCCAAAGGTGAAGTGGGGGAGAGGAAAACGAGAGGCAAATGGCAAATAATGTAATGTGAGGGAGAAGAGTTTGTGATGGGTACTTGGTATGTCTTGACTTGAGCATAGATCACCCCGGCAACGGCGCAAGAAATCCTTCTTGCTACCTCTTGAGCATGCGCTGGTTTCCCCTTGAAGAGGAAAGGGTGATGCATCAAAGTAGCGTAAGTATTTCCCTCGGTTTATGAGAACCAAGGTATCAATCTAGTAGGAGACTACACGCAAGTCGCCTAGTACCTGCACAAACAATCAAGAACCTTGCAACCAACACGATAAAGGGGTTGTCAATCCCTTCACGGCCACTAGCAAAATTGAGATCTGATAAAGATAATAAGATAAATATTTTTGGTATTTTTTTGTATAGATTGGAAAATAAAGATTGCAAAATAAATAATAAACTAGAATTATAGATCGGAAACTTATATGATGTAAAGTAGACCCGGGGGCCATAGGTTTCACTAGTGGTTTCTCTCATGGTAGCATATATTACGGTGGGTGAACAAATTACTGCCGAGCAATTGATATAAAAGCGCATAGTTATGAGAATATCTAGGCATGATCATGAACATAGGCATCACGTCCGTATCAAGTAGACTGAAACGATTCTGCATCTACTACTATTACTCCACACATTGACCGCTATCCAGCATGCATCTAGAGTATTAAGTTCATAAGAATAGAGTAACGTATTAGGCAAGATGACATGATGTAGAGGGATAAACTCAAGCAATATGATATAAACCCTATCTTTTTATCCTCGATGGAAACAATACAATACGTGTCGGTTCCCTTTCTGTCACTAGGATCGAGCACCGCAAGATTGAACCCAAAGCTAAGCACTTCTCACATTGCAAGAAAGATCAATCTAGTAGGCCAAACTAAACCTGTCGGCGTTCTGGGAACGGGGGTCCCCAGACTTGCCTGCCTGCGGCCTGCGGCGTGGCTCAAGTGGGGGCCCAGCATGGCCCCACTTCATCAGCTCAAGATCAAGACTCCCGCGAGGGGCCAAGCCTCGCGGGGCGGACGACAGGAACCTTCCTCGGGAGCAGCTTCGTCAGGCAGGCTCACAAGGAGGCGGAGAGATCAAGGTAGGGTACCTCACGAGGGTGCCCCGTGAAGCAAGCCATGACGATCGAGATCAGGCGGGCGCCAGCTTGCGCAGTGTCCTCGTTTCTCCTTTGGTGCAAAGGAGGCAAGCATAGGCCAAGGCATCAGGCAAAGGTTACCGCTTCGGTGCAACAAGACCAAGACCAATAGAGCGGCAGGACGGAGGTCATCGTGGAGCCCAGGATGGCGTCACCGTCAGAGCCTTTGGCAGCCGAAGACCAACTTTAGTCGGGATAAGTGTACTAGATGTTCCCCTTCAAAATGGCCAATTGTTGGCACCCTTCCCGCTCATTATTTGGGAAGAGGCCTAGGGCCTCCCTCTATAAATAGGACTAGCCACCACAGGGAGAAGAAAGAGAAGAAAAGAGAAGAGAGAGGTCGAACCCACTAGAGAGAGAGAGAGAGAAGCGACTGGACTCACCCAAGCAGTCCATCGCACCAGCTCAAGAACAGCCCCTCGCGAGGCTGTTCTTCCTTTGTACTGTTCTTCATCAGCCCCGGAGGCAATCCACCACACCACACACTGGAGTAGGGTATTACACCACAACGGTGGCCCGAACCAGTATAAATCTTGTGTCTCTTGTGTTGTTCATCATTCCTTGTTTAGATCCCTTGCAAACCATCAAC
The DNA here is from genome assembly GCA_021605205.1 of Aegilops longissima. Taxonomy (NCBI): domain Eukaryota; kingdom Viridiplantae; phylum Streptophyta; class Magnoliopsida; order Poales; family Poaceae; genus Aegilops; species Aegilops longissima. The sequence goes on from CM038677.1 coordinate 327,622,758, forward strand.
GCGTGAGCTGGTAGGGGAAAGATCTCCGTGCGCACCCCAGAGTTCAAACCTCAAGGGTCTGCCGGAACCGGAAATCCGACATTTAGTACGCCAGGTAGGGGTGCACCTGAATCTTTCTTCCGCTGGTCGCGTGTGATCTTCCATCGTGTCCATGGCTGATGCTCGTCGAGCCCACGCCAAGTGCCGGGTTGCTCGCGCCGCTCGAGTCGCCCAGACGGCTCCTGTCGGCGGACACCCACGTCGTTCCCCGTCGCCTGCCGCCAACGCCGCCATCGGCCTGGCGGGGAACGAGCAGCAGGCCTCGTCCCTGCATCCATCAGTGAGGCGAGAAGGCCGCACCGCCACTCCTTCGCTCGCCCCTGCTGGTTCTTCGTCCCGCGCGCACCGCGCTCCCATGGAGGCTCGAGCCATGCTCATCGCGGCAAACGAGCTCCTGCGCTACCGCCATGTCGATGACGTCTACGAGGAGTGGCTCGACCGCGTTGCCGAGCTTGTTGGCGCCGCAGGGGGCTCCCCCGTGCCATCCCTCTCGTTGCCTCGCCCTTCACCCCGCACGGAAGGCAGCAAGCCGGAGGTGCCCCCGCCACCTCCTCCCCAAGAAGGCGCCCAGGCTCCAAGGCGTGTGGCCCCGGGCCGAGACCCTCCGCGTCCGGCGCCCGCGCAACAAGAAAGGAGTGCCAGGAGATCCCTCGTCCCCAAGAAGGTGCTCGCGTGCTCCCAGCACCAGAGCGTCGCGATCGCGCTCCAGCGCCACCACGTCAAGACCCCGCGCTGCTCCAGGCAGCGGTGCGCGGGAATCCACAAGAGCAAGCTCTGCATCAGCAGAGAGCCCCGGTGGCCACTACAGGCTGTCGCGCCTTCACCGCCGAGCTACGTAGTGTCGCATGGCCCGACAAGTTCAAGCCAAACCTGCCTCCTCGCTATGACGGCACTGCCGAACCTGCGGATTTCCTTCAGCTCTACGAGCTGGGCATCGAAGCCGCCAACGGGGACAAAAAGGTCATGGTGAATTGGTTCCCCATGGTGCTCAAGGACGGAGCCCAAACTTGGCTCCTGAACCTGGCTCCCGGCACGATTTCCTCCTGGGACGAGATGCGCACCCGCTTCATCGCAAACTTCCAAGGCACTCGCGATCGGCCTCCGGCCGTGAGTGACATGCGCCGCGTCAAGCAGCAGCTAGGAGAGACCCTGCAGAAGTACATCCAGCACTTCAACAACGCCCGCCTCAAGATTCCCAAGGTGGTCGAGAAGCCATCATCTCAGCCTTCTCCGATGGCGTGCGTGGACGCCAAGATGAAGGGAGCTAGCAATGCATGAAGACTGTGCACATCTCGAGCTGTTCAACTGGCGACCAAATGCGCCAGGCTGAGGAAGGGCGCCTCTCCTCCTCGAGCTTCCGCCATCGATCCGTAAGAGAAGAAGCCCAAGGTCAAGGACGTGAAGCGCAAGGGGCTGCCGTGCTCATGCAGAACCGACACCAAGCAAGGCAGGATCAGCCCGAGTCATCCAAAGGCGACGGTATCTGCGATACCACGACCTCCACACCCACAACACCAACGAATGCCAGGAGCTCAGGGCCGTGCGAGAAGGGCGTATCGGCCGATGCCCCGAGTGCAATGATCGGGGCTACGGCCGAGGAGGAGGAAGAGGCACGGGACGCTGGGAACACCGTGGCCCTTGCCAAGGATGGTGTGACAGAGCTCGCGAGGACCGCTGGCAGGACCAGCCTCGCGAGGGAGGTTGGAGGGACCAGCCTCGTGAGGACCGCCCTCAAGGCAACGCGGGGCTCCCACCTCTGCCGCAGCCGCCAAGGAGGTACGAAGACCATCATCGGGGACGAGGGGCTGGGGCTTCGGAGCAGCGCGATCGCTTGCATCCTGGGTGGCGCTCAGGCCCCAGCCTCTCAGCGCATCTTCAAGCAGTTTGCTCGCGAGGTGCATGCAGTCCTCCCCAAGCCTGAGGCCACACGCCCTCTCAGGTGGTCGTCGTGCGTTATCACATTCAGCTTAGCGGATCAGCTCAAGTGCGCGGCAACGGCCGGAGTCCTCCCCGTGCTTTGCTCACCAATCATCAGCAACGTGCAAGTCACCAGGACCCTCATCGACGGCGGAGCAGGACTCAACGTCCTATCTGTCGAGATATTCAACGATCTCCAAGTGCCATACGATCAGCTTCAGTCGACCAAGCCTTTCTCAGGAGTCATCGATGGCTCCACCGTCCCGATAGGGCAAGTTCGCCTTCCTGTCACCTTCGGACAGCGCAACAACTACCGCACCGAGCTCATCGACTTTTTTTTTGAAGGATCAGTAACAGTGGGAGAGGCTCCCACTGACTTTGTATTACTCACCACATAACAATTACAAGAATGTTACAGTGGGTTTTAGGCCCCCCCTGCCACATGGGGATCAGAGTCAAGACTAGCGGTCCAAATTTACAATAAAATCAGAAAGAAAAGGATGAACCTTCTCATGGCAGTTATGAATCACCAAACCCAACAAATGTTTGAACCTAGCTAACCACGCCGATTTAATGAGTGCTGGATCCCCTGAAATGTTGGTTGTTTCTTTCCATCCACAGCTCCAAGAAGCAAGTAGGAAGATATCCATAAAGAGCGGCCGATGCGGTTTCTCTCCGCCATGCAAGATGGCTAACCGATTGGTTCCTCTGGCCAGGTCAGACCAACCTTACTCCAACATTGTTGGGCAAAAGGGCACTCAAGAAGAGATGTTCCACGGTCTCCTCGGGTGGGTTTTGGCAGAGCATGCAAGCGTAGTTGCCCCCGCCACAAAGAAAGTGTCGTCGCCAAAGCATGTTCCTGGTGTTCAAACGATCGACCATAAGCAGCCATCCAAACATCTTAAATTTGATCGGGCATTTGGATTTCCATAGCCATCCAAAGGCCTCATCAGCTTTCACCTGCCCGAAACAGTGGTTGTAGTATTTCTTTGTGAATATCGCCCTAGGTCACGCACCCAAACGTCGGGCGAGTCGGTTTCCAAGCTGACATGCAAGGACCCTTGTTGGATTTCTCTGACCTCCTCCCTAGCCTGGATTGAGAGAGGTAGATTGAAGATCGTGGTCGGATCAGTGGTCCTAAGAACCTTGGCAATGGAGTCATCCTCGTTCAGAGCAAAAGAGAAAGCTCGCGGATGCGTGTCCATCAGTGTTGAGCCAGTGTCAGTAAACCAGACATCTTTCCAAAACAGAGAGCTGCAACCGCCCCGGGATGACTTTGGTGACCCTCGAAGGTCCCATTGAGCTGCATTACGTCTTTCCACCGTAAGCGAACCCATTGTGTTCGATGGCATGCGGCACCTTGTTCAGATAGTAAGCCTCCCATACTAGTTGAACCTGGGGCACATCCTCACGATTGTAGAACTTGAACAAGTACTTTAGAAGGAGCGTGGCATTTTGCATTTTGATATCGATAACACCAAGGCCGCCACACCGTTTCGGTCGACAGACAAGCTCCCAGGCAGCAAGGGAGTTGGCTTTGATCCCATCATCAGAATTTTTTGCCCAGAGGCAGTATCGACGTAATTTGTCAAGGTGCTCAACCACTTTAGGGTGCAGTCTGATCGTGCACATTGCGTAAATTAGCATGGAGGTGATCACCGAATTCACCAGCGTCAGCTTGGCCCCCGACGACATGAGTGCTACGGCGGTGGAAGTTTTCCTCTCAACAGAATGTACCAATGGCATGAGGCCGAGAACGGTTGGCCTCGTCGTCCCCATGGGGAGACCGAGATAAGTGAACGGCAGGGTGCCAACGGAGCAGCCGAACACCCCTGCCAACCCGCCAGCATGCAGTTGGTGGACATTAATGGGTATGAGGGTCGATTTATGAAAGTTGATCTTGAGCCCTACCGAGGCCGCATAATCCTCCAAGATAAGTTTCATGCGGGCTGCCTGTGTAGGACACGCTTGCATAATCAGGATTGTGTCGTCAGCGTATTGCACCACTGGGAAGTCACCTGCATTCTCACGAGGGATGGGGAGCTCCAACAGACCTTGAGCGTAAGCGTCATTGATCGCAACTTGGAGCAAATCGGCCGCGAGGACAAAGATCAATGGCGAAAGAGGATCACCCTGACGCACGCCACATTTGCACTTGAATTTCCGACCAGGAACACCATTTAAAAGAACCGACGAAACTCCCGAGCTCATCGACTTCGACGTCGCCCACATTCGCCTGCCATACAATGCCATCCTCGGGTACCCAGCTTTGGCCAAGTTCATGGCAGTGACTCACCATGGCTACAATGTCCTCAAGATGCCAGGAAGTGGAGGAGTCGTCACAGTGCCTTGTGAGGAAAGGGATGCAGTGTGCTCTCTTGAGCGTGCCTTCCAAGTCGCAGCAATCGAAGACCCAGATCACAGGAGCGGGAGACTTCCCAAGGCGATCCCTAAGAAGAAGAAGGCTTCGCCTGGTCCAAGCCCTCGTGGGTAAGGCACCTCCGGAGGCGTGGCAACAGGACCCGTGGCCGTTCAAGGGGCGCCACCCTCTGTTGCATAGGAAGGCGCACCCGGCGCCCTCCTCAGGCGGGGCTCGGGGGCTCTTTCATGGCGAGCCACCAACCTAGCCAGGGTCACGAGGGAGGCGCTCGGGCACCACTTGGAGGCATGCTTCAAGGCACGTTTCCCTCAGGAAGGTATGAGGCAAGGAGGGCCAAACCCTCAGGAGTTCATCACGAGGAACACCCAAGAGCTACAGGAGTCAAGAGTCATGCGCGGCTGTCGCCGCTTACCCGTCGTGGCCCGACATCCAGGCGAGGATGCTGGGCTGTGAGTCTGCGTCGACATACCAGGGCTCAACCGGGCCGCGTCTCAGGGGCGCCTATGGCCCTCATGCGTGGGGCGTTGCGAGGGTCCACCTCACAGCTACGTTCGCATGCCTTTCGGCCTGCCGAACGCGGTCGCCGCCCTTCAGCGCCTGCTGAGGTGCACTCTGGAGGCTCAAGAGGTCAAGCAGCGTGCGGTCCTGGCAGATGGAGATGGCTCTCGAGGAAACCCCCGTGCCCCCGGAGCCTCCCAGGCTCCAGGTCCAGAGGACTCGTGAGGGCCGGCTTCTTCATCACGCGTCATCCGCTACCTCAACATCCCGCCATCCCCGACCATATCAGGTGACACCTTTCCAAGTTCCGTTTTCAGCTGGGAGCGCCCCTCAGGCTGCATCATTCCAAGGTCGCGTGGGTCCGTCCCTGCGGCCCGTTTTGCTTATGTTCTTTACTTACCTTGTTGGGGGCGCCCCTCGGGCTGCATTATCCCCAAGCTGCTCAGGCCAGACCCAGTGGCGTGTGCTTTCTCCGCACCTATCTAGATGGATTTGCTTATTCATACATAACATGCTTGACCTAATCGCATGCTCGACTGACACCTACCTTTGGAGCCGCCCGCTCAGGCACGGCACTTGCGCAAGGGTCCGTCCCTGCAACGCCGATAAATCTGAGTGGCTAAGCTCTGGCCGCGGCAGCCCCGCAAGGCGCCACCTCGCCAAGCCCTCAGTGCCCCCGATCACTCCCTCGGAGCGACCAATGGTTGGCTGGCAACCGTAACGACGAACCTTGTTTCCCCTCGTGATTGGTACACAGGACCTGCTCCAGGAGTAATGCTGGCGGCATCGCGAGCCTTCTCTCCTCCTCTCTGGCGCGATCCGCTTGCACGTTGAAAGGGGGCGCCTGAGCATCGTGACTCATGGGCTCTTACTGGCTCTCCAGCCCTCACCCCCTGGCCTTGACCCACGGCATCGCGACCTGTCATACTAGCGGCGGCTGAGCTCGCTCGAGGGCTGGGACCTGAGGACGTAGAGCATTAAGGAAAGCGCGGGGGAGAGGGAAGAAGCTCGCGAGGACCCAACCCGGCAACACCTCAGTTGCCGTCGCGCAGGCACGACACCTCATCGAACGCCGCTCCAAACCCGCAAGATAAGTCACGCAAAAATTGATCCGACTCAGCGCTAAACCCTCGCCTACTGCTGCTCTGTCACGGCAAAGCTACCTACCTTTCTTGCCCAGCGGAGGCTGCTTGAGCGCTAAAGGGGACCTCCTGAGCATCGCGACTCAGGGGCTCTTACTGGACCTCGGGCCACTCACCTCCTGGCCTTGACCACGGCTTCGCGACCTGGCATACCAGCGACGGCTAAAGCCTACCTGGGGACCGGGACCTGTTAGCGCAGAGCACCAAGCCCTCGTGAGGAAAGAAAGGGGGAGCTGAGCCCGGACAGAACAAGCATCTCGCGCCGATTCATCATAAGGATATAATATTCACAAAAACATGGCCAGCGCCTTACATACCCCCGCGGGGTGCTACTTCGATTCTTCGCAGGAAATAAAAGGTGCTAATCCTAGGGAACGCCGACTACGCGTGCCTCCGCAGGAGACGCCATCATCAACAGTGGGCCGCCAGGCGCCGGCGCCAACCCCATCCAGATCACTGGCGCCGGTCGCCTGAAGCGCCCACCCGGCTCCGAGCGCGGCGTGAGCTCGGGGGCTCGTAGCTGTCGTCGCTCGTCTCCGGAGTCGCCAGAAGCTTGGCGGAGGCACTGGACTCTCTGGCCCCTTCGCTGCTGCCCGAGGAGCTGCTGAGGGGGCGACCGGCGGGCCTAGTCCTTCCCACGGCGATGCCCCGACCGCCCTTCCCGGGGCAGCATTCTAGCCGGCGTCCTTCCGCGTCGAAGACCTTGAAGAACATCAAAGAGGCGCCATCGTATTCTAGGTGGATCATGAGGGCGCCCCTTGTCCGGCAGACCCGGGCGATCTCGCCCCAGCCTCGGGTCATGTAGACCTTGCCCGGAGCGACAACCGCAACCTCCACTCCGGTCGCAGGGGTGCTGCAGCCAGCATCCTGCAACCAGAGCTCAAGAGAACCCCTCGGCGGGATTTCGAAGGCGAAGGAGGGAGGAAGGAGAATCCAAGATTGAGGAGGCATGGCGGCGTGGAGCACGAGCTCTCGGGAGGATCCCTCGGCATGTACTCCAGGAGGAACGACGCGCACCGCCGTGACCCGCCGGCGCCGATGGCGGGGTCGTTCGTGTCGCTCGGCGTCTACTCCTCCAGGGCCCACGACGCGGGCGTACAAGGGCAGCGGGAACCTAGGCGGCGGCCGCTCGTACTAGGGTCTAGTCGCCTCCTGCCGGGCGCCCTCATCTCGGCAGCAGAGGACTACCCGTTTCCTCGGCGGAAGCAGGTCGGGACTCTCTCGGGGGGTCTTTCCCTTTTCTTCTGCAGAAAACCGGCGGATCCGAGCCATTGTCGCAATGTGGAGCAAGGGCGAGGATGGACAGGAAGGAGTAGCAAGAAGGGATGGACTGTAAGGGCCTGCGCCGTTCCGTACTTATAGCCGGTGGAGGCCAACCATCGGCCTCCACGATCACAGGTAATCATGACCCATTTCTGCGTGCAGGGACTTGTCAAGTCATGCGGTTGCCAAGGGATCGTGGGGAAGCGGAGACGCCCACGACCAATCAATCGCCACGCGGCGCCCAAGGCCGCAGGCTGTTGGGGCCCGCAGCGCTTCGCACTTACCCTCCGCTTCTCTGCTAAGCCAAGTCCGGGCACGCCTTGGGCCCGGGGGCTACTATCGGCGTTCTGGGAATGGGGGTCCCGAGACTTGCCTGCGTGCGGCCTGCGGCGTGGCTCAAGTGGGGGCCCAGCGCGGCCCCGCTTCATCAGCTCAAGATCAAGACCCTCGCAAGGGGCCAAGCCTCGCGGGGCGGACGACAGGAACCTTCCTTGGGAGCAGCCTCATCAGGCAGGCTCACAAGGAGGCGGAGAGATCAAGGCAGGGTACCTCACGAGGGTGCCCCGTGACGCAAGCCATGACGATCGAGATCAAGGGCGCGCCGACAAGAAGATGTCCTCGTTTCTCCTTTGGTGCAAAGGAGGCAAGCACAGGCCAAGGCATCAGGCAAAGGTTACCGCTTCGGTGCAACAAGACCAAGACCAACAGAGCGGCAGGACGGAGGTCATCATGGAGCCCAGGACGGCGTCACCGTCAGATCCTTTGGCAGCCGAAGACCAACTTTAGTCAGGATAAGGGTACTAGATGTTCCCCTTCAAAATGGCCAATTGTTGGCGCCCTTCCCGCTCATTATTTGGGAAGAGGCCCAGGGCCTCCCTCTAAAAATAGGACCACCACAGGGAGAAGAAAGAGAAGAAAAGAAAAGAGAGAGGTCGAACCCACTAGAGAGAGAGAGAGAGAGAGAAGCGACTAGACTCACCCAAGCAGTCCATCGCACCAGCTCAAGAACAGCCCCTCGCGAGGCTGTTCTTCCTTTGTACTGTTCTTCATCAGCCCCGGAGGCAATCCACCACACCACACACTGGAGTAGGGTATTACACCACAACGGTGGCCCGAACCAGTATAAATCTTGTGTCTCTTGTGCTGTTCATCATTCCTAGTTTAGATCCCTTGCAAACCATCAACGCGTGAGCTCGTAGGGGAAAGATCTCCGTGTGCACCCCAGAGTTCGAACCTCAAGGGTCTGCCGGAACCCGAAATCCGACAAAACCGATAATTCTAAGAGACTTGCAAAGATATCAAATCATGCATATAAGAATTTAGAGAAGAATCAAATATTGGTCATAGATAATCTAGATCATAAACCCACAGTTCACCGGATCTCGACAAACACACCGCAAAAAGTATTACATCGAATAGATCTCCAAGAACATCGAGGAGAACTTTGTATTGAGAACCAAAGAGAGAGACGAAGACATCTAGCTAATAACTATGGACCCGAAGGTCTGTGGTAAACTACTCACACATCATCGGAGAGGCTATAGTGTTGATGTAGAATCCCTCCGTGACCGTATCCCCCTCCGGCAGATCACCGGAAATGGCCCCAAGATGGGATCTCATGGGTACAGAAGGTTGCGGCGGTGGAAAAGTGGTTTCGTGGCTCCCCTAGATGTTTTCAGGGTATAAGAGTATATATAGGAGAAACAAGTAGGTCAGTGGAGCTACGAGGGGCCCAGGTGGGTGGGGGGCACGCCGACCCCCCTGGGCGCGCCTGCTACCTCTTGAGCACTGCGTTGGTTTTTCCTTGAAGAGGAAAGGGTCATGCAGCAAAGTAGCTTAAGTATTTCCCTCAGTTTAGAGAACCAAGGCATCAATCCAGTAGGAGGCTACACGCGAGTCCCTCATACCTACACAAAACAAATAACTCCTCGCAACCAACGCGATAAGGCGTTGTCAATCCCTTCACGGTCACTTATGAGAGTGAGATCTGATAGATATGATAGGATAATATTTTTGGTATTTTTGTGATAAAGATGCAAAATAAAAGCAAAGGAAGTAACTAAGTGTTGGAAGATTAATATGATGAAGATAGACCCGGGGGCCATAGGTTTAACTAGTGGCTTCTCTCAAGAGCATAAGTATTTTACGGTGGGTGAACGAATTACTATTGAGGAATTGACAGAATTGAGCTTAGTTATGAGAATATCTAGGTATGATCATGTATATAGGCATCACGTCCGAGACAAGTAGACCGACTCCTGCCTGCATCTACTACTATTACTCCACTCATCGACCGCTATCCAGCATGCATCTAGAGTATTAATTTCATGAAAACAGAGTAACGCCTTAAGCAAGATGACATGATGCAGAGGGATAAATTCATGCAATATGATAAAAAAACCATCTTGTTATCCTCGATGGCAACAATACAATACGTGCCTTGCTGCCCCCATCACTTTGGGAAAGGACACTGCAAGATTGAACCCAAAGCTAAGCACTTCTCCCATTGCAAGAAAGATCAATCTAGTAGGCCAAACCAAACTGATAATTCGAAGAGACTTGCAAAGATAACCAATCATACATAAAAGAATTCAGAGAAGATTCAAATATTGTTCATAGATAATCTTGATCATAAACCCACAATTCATCAGTCTCAATAAACACAATGCAGAAGATTACATCGAATAGATCTCCACGAGAGAGGGGGAGAACATTGTATTGAGATCCAAAAAGAGAGAAGAAGCCATCAAGCTACTAACTATGGACCCGAAGGTCTGAGGTAAACTACTCACACTTCATCGGAGAGGCTATGGTGTTGATGTAGAAGCCCTCCGTGATGGATTCCCCCTCCGGCGGAGCTCCGGAACAGGCCCCAAGATGGGATCTCGTGGGTATAGAAGGTTGCGGCGGTGGAATTAGGTTTTTGGCTCCGTATCTGGTCGTTTGGGGGTACGTAGGTATATATAGGAGGAAGAAGTACGTTGGTGGAGCAACATGGGGCCCACGAGGGTGGAGGGCGCGCCCTTGGGGGTGGGCGCGCCCCCTACCTCGTGGCCTCCTGGAAGCTTCTCTTATGTAGGGTCCAAGTCTCCTGGATCATGTTCGTTCCAAAAATCACGCTCCCAAAGGTTTCATTGCGTTTGGACTCCGTTTGATATTCTTTTTCTGCGAAACTCTGAAATAGGAAAAAAACAGCAATTCTAGGCTGGGCCTCCGGTTAATAGGTTAGTCCCAAAAATAATATAAAAGTGGATAATAAAGCCCAATATTTTCCAAATCAGTAGATAATATAGCATGGAGCAATCAAAAATTATAGATACGTTGGAGACGTATCAAGCATCCCCAAGCTTAATTCCTGCTCATCCTCGAGTAGGTTAATGATAAAAACAGAATTTTTGATGCAGAGTGCTACTTGGCATAATTTCAATCTAATTCTTCTTTATTGTGGTATGGATATTCAGTTCCGAAAGATTCAAGATAAAAGTTCATATTTACATAAAAACAATAATACTTCAAGCATACTAACTAAGCAATTATGTCTTCTCAAAATAACATGTCCAAAGAAAGTTCATCCCTACAAAATCATATAGCTTAGGCATGATCCATTTTCATCACACAAGAATGCTCTCATCATGCACAACCCCGATGACAAGTCAAGCAATTGTTTCATACTTAAGTAATCTCAAACCTATAAACTTTCACGCAATATATGAGCGCGAGCCATGGACATAGCACTATGGTTGGAATATAATATGATGATGGGGGTTATGTGGAGAAGACAAAAAAAAGGAGAAAGTCTCACATCAACGAGGCTAATCAATGAGCTATGGAGATGCCCATCGATTGATGTTAATGCAAGGAGTAGGGATTACCATGCAACGGATGCACTAGAGCTATAAATGTATGAAAGCTCAACAAAAGAAACTAAGTGGGTGTGCATCCAACTTGCTTGCTCACGAAGACCTAGGGCACTTGAGGAGGCCCATTGTTGGAATATACAAGCCAAGTTCTATAATGAAAAATTCCCACTAGTATATGAAAGTGACAAAACAAGAGACTCTCTATCATGAAGATTATGGTGCTACTTTGAAGCACAAGTGTGGAAAAAAAGGATAGTAGCATTGCCCCTTTTATTTCTTTTTTTGGGCCTTCCTTTTTTTGGCCTTTCTCTTTTTTTATTGGGACAATGCTCTATTAAATGATGACCATCACACTTCTATTTATTTACAACTCAATGGTTACAGCTCGATACTAGAACAAAGTATGACTCTATATGAATGCCTCCGACGGTGTACCGGGATATGCAATGAATCAAAAGTGACATGTATGAAAGAATTATGAACGGTGGCTTTGACACAAATACTATGTCAACTACATGATCATGCTAAGCAATATGACAATGATGAACGTGTCATGATAAACAGAATGGTGGAAAGTTGCATGGCAATATATCTCGGAATGGCTATGGAAATGCCATAATAGGTAGGTATGGTGGCTGTTTTGAGGAAGATATAAGGAGTTTTATGTGTGAAAGAGCGTATCATATCACGGGGTTTTGATGCACCGGCGAAGTTTGCACCAACTCTCAATGTGAGAAAGGGCAATGCACGGTACCAAAGAGGCTAGCAATGATGGAAGGGTGAGAGTGCGTATAATCCATGGACTCAACATTAGTCATAAAGAACTCACATACTTATTGCAAAAATCAACAAGTCATCAAAAACCAAGCATTACACGCATGCTCCTAGGGGGATAGATTGGTAGGAAAAGACCATCGCTCGTCCCCGACCGCCACTCATAAGGAGGACAATCAAAGAACACCTCATGTTTCAAATTTGTTACATAATGTTTACCATACGTGCATGCTACGGGACTTGCAAACTTCAACACAAGCATTTCTCAAATTCACAACTACTCAACTAGCACGACTTTGATATTATTACCTCCATATCTCAAAACAATCATCAAGCATCAAACTTCCCTTAGTATTCAACACACTCATAAGAAAGTTTTTACTAATTTTGAATACCTAGCATATTAGGATTATTTAAGAAAATTACCATGCTATTTAAGACTCTCAAAATAATCTAAGTGAAGCATGAGAGATCAATAGTTTCTATAAAACAAAACCACCACCGTGATCTAAAAGATATAAGTGAAGTACTAGAGCAAAACTATATAACTCAAAAGATATAAGTGAAGCACATAGAGTATTCTAACAAATTCCAAATCATGTATGGCTCTCTCAAAAGGTGTGTACAGCAAGGATGATTGTGGTAAACTAAAAATCAAATACTCAAATCATACAAGACGCTCCAAGCAAAACACATATCATGTGGTGAATAAAATATAGGTCCAAGTAAAGTTACCGATGGAAGTAGATTTAAAGAGGGATGCCTTCCGGGCATCCCCAAGCTTTGGCTTTTGGTGTCCTTAGATTATCTTGGGGGTGCCATGGGCATCCCCAAGCTTAGGCTCTTGCCACTCCTTGTTCCATAATCCATCAAAATCTTTCACCCAAAACTTGAAAACTTCACAACACAAAACTCAACAGAAATCTCGTGAGCTCCGTTAGCGAGAGAAAACAAAAGACCACTTCAAGGTACTGTAATGAACTCATTATTTATTTATATTGGTGTTAAACCTACTGTATTCCAACTTCTCTATGGTTTATAAACTATTTTACTAGCCATATATTCATCAAAATAAGCAAACAACACACGAAAAACAGAATCTGTCAAAAACAGAACAGTGTGTAGTAATCTGTAACTAACGCAAACTTCTGGAACTCCAAAAAATCATACAAAAGAGGACTACCTAGGAAATTAGTTTATTGATCAGCAGCAATCGTAATCAGTATTTTATCACGTTCCAGTAATTTTTAAATTTTTTTTTCGTGAATAGAAAGTTTCTGGAAATTTCTGCAAGATCAAATAACTATCATCCAAGAAGATCCTATAGGTTTAACTTGGCACGAACACTAACTAAAACATAAAAACACATCTAACCAGAGGCTAGATCAAAGATTTATTCCTAAACAGAAGCAAAAGGCAAAAAACAAAAAATAAAATTGGGTTGCCTCCCAACAAGCGCGATCGTTTAACGCCCCTAGCTAGGCATAAAAGCGAGGATAGATTTAGGTATTGCCATCTTTGGTAGGCAATCCATAGGTGGATCTCATGATAGATTCATATGGCAATTTTATTTTCTTCCTAGGAAAGTGTTCCGTGCATTTCTTTAATGGAAATTGGAATCTAATATTCCCTTCCTTCATATCAATAATTGCACCAACCGTTCTAAGGAAAGGTCTACCAAGAATAATAGGACATGAAGGATTGCAATATATATCAAGAACGATAAAATCTATGGGCACATAATTCCTATTTGCAACAATAAGAACATCATTAATTCTTCCCATAGGTTTCTTAGTAGTGGAATCCGCAAGGTGCAAGTTTAAAGAGCAATCATCAAAATCACGGAAATCTAGCAAATCGCACAAAGTTTTGGGAATAGTGGAAACACTAGCGCCCAAATCACATAAAGCATAAAATTCATGATCCTTAATCTTAATTTTAATAGTTGGTTCCCACTCATCATAAAGTTTTATAGGGATAGAAACCTCCAACTCAAGCTTTTCTTCATAAGATTGCATCAAGGCATCAACGATATGTTTAGTAAATGCTTTATTTTGACTATAAGCATGAGGAGAATTTAGGACAGATTGCAACAAGGAAATACAATCAATCAAAGAGCAATTTTCATAATTAAATTCCTTGAAGTACAAAATAGTGGGTTTAGCAACATCTAGGGTTTTGATTTCTTCAATCCCACTTTTATCAAATTTAGCATCAAGATCTAAAAACTCCGAATTCTTGGAACGCCTTCTAGGTAAAGGTGGATCATATTAAGTCCCATCATTATCAAGATTCATATTGCAAAACAAAGATTTAATAGGGGACACATCAATAACTTTTATATCTTCATCTTTATTTCATAGAAACTTGAAGAACACGCTTTCATAAAGAAATCTTTCTTAGCACGCATCCTAGCGGTTCTTTATTTGCACTCATCAATGGAAATTCTCATGGCTTTGAGAGACTCGTTGATATCATGCTTAGGGGGAATAGATCTAAGCTTTAAAGAATCAACATCAAGAGAAATTCTATCAACGTTCCTAGCCAATTCATCAACTTTAAGCAATTTCTCTTCAAGCAAAGCATTGAAATTCTTTTGCGAATTCATAAACTCTTTAACACTAGTCTCAAATTCAGAGGGCATCTTATTAAAATTTCCATAAGATTTGTTGTAGGAATTTCCATAATTATTAGAGGAATTGCTAGGATAAGGCCTAGGATTAAATTTTCCTCTATATGCGTTGTTACCAAAATTATTCCTACCAACAAAATTCACATCGATAGATTCATTATTATTCTCAGTCAAAGTGGACAAAGGCATATCATTAGGATCAGAAGAAATACTCTTACTAGCAAATAATTTCATAAGTTCATTCATCTTTCCACTTAAAACATTAATTTCTTCTATCGCATGCACCTTTTTATTAGTGGATCTTTCAGTGTGCCATTGAGAATAATTAACCATAATATTATCTAGGAGTTTAGTAGCTTCTCGTAAAGTGATTTCCATAAAAGTGCCTCCCACGGCCGAATCTAAAAGATTTCTAGAAGCAAAATTCAATCCGGCATAATTTTTTTGTATAATCATCCACAAATTCAAACCATGAATAGGGCAATTATGTATCATTAATTTCATCCTCTCCCAAGCTTGTGCAACATGTTCATGATCAAGTTGCTTAAAATTCATAATATCGTTTCTAAGAGAGATAATCTTAGCGAGAGGAAAATACTTAGAGATAAAAGCATCTTTGCACTTGTTCCAAGAATCAATACTATTTTTAGGCAAAGAAGAAAACCAAGCTTTAGCACAATCTCTAAGCGAAAAATGAAATAGATTCAATTTAACAATATCATTATCAACATCTTTATTCTTTTGCATATCACACAAACCAACGAAGCTATTTAGATGAGTAGCGGCATCTTCACTACGAAGGCCGGCGAATTGATCTTTCATAACAAGCTTCAACAAAGCAGCATTGATTTCACAAGATTCAGTATTGGTAAGAGGAGCAATCGGAGTGCTAAGGAAATCATTATTGTTGGTATTGGTAAAGTCACACAATTTGGTATTATCTTGAGCCATCGTGACAAGCAAGCAATCCAACACACGAGCAAAAAAAAGCAAGCGAAAAAGAGGCGAACGAAAAAGAGAGGGCGAATAAAACGGCAAGGGTGAAGTGGGGGAGAGGAAAACGAGAGGCAAATGGCAAATAATGTAATGCGGGAGATAAGGGATTGTGATGGGTACTTGGTATGTTGACTTTTGCGTAGACCTCCCCGTCAACGGCGCCAGAAATCTTCTTGCTACCTCTTGAGCACTATGTTGGTTTTTCCTTGAAGAGGAAAGGGTGACGCAGCAAAGTAGCATAAGTATTTCCCTCAGTTTTTGAGAACCAAGGTATCAATCCAGTAGGAGGCTACGCGCGAGTCCCTCGTACCTACACAAAACAAATAACTTCCTCGCAACCAACGCGATAAGGGGTTGTCAATCCCTTCACGGTCACTTACGAGAGTGAGATCTGATAGATATGATAGGAGAATATTTTTGGTATTTTTGTGATAAAGATGCAAAATAAAAGCAAAGGAAATAAGTAAGCGTTGGAAGATTAATATGATGAAGATAGACCCAGGGGCCATAGGTTTCACTAGTAGCTTCTCTCAAGAGCATAAGTATTTTACGGTGGGTGAACAAATTACTGTTGAGCAATTGACGAAATTGAGCATAGTTATGAGAATATCTAGGTATGATCATATATATAGGCATCACGTCTGAGACAAGTAGACCGACTCATGCCTGCATCTACTACTATTACTCCACTCATCGACCGCTATCCAGCATGCATCTAGAGTATTAAGTTCATGAAAATAGAGTAACGCCTTAAGCAAGATGACATGATGTAGAGGGATAAATTCATGCAATATGATAAAAAACCCATCTTGTTATCCTCGATGGAAACAATACACTACGTGCCTTGCTGCCCCTACTATCACTGGGAAAGGACACCGCAAGATTGAACCCAAAGCTAAGCACTTCTTCCATTGCAAGAAAGATCAATATAGTAGGCCAAACCAAACTGATAATTTGAAGATACTTGCAAAGATAACCAATCATACATAAAAGAATTCAGAGACGATTCAAATATTGTTCATAGATAATCTTGATCATAATCCCGCAATTCATCGGTCTAAACAAACACAGCGCAAAAAGAAGATTACTCGAATAGATCTCCACGAGAGAGGGGGAGAACATTGTATTGAGATCCAAAAAGAGAGAAGAAGCCATCTAGCTACTAACTATGGACCCGAAGATCTGAGGTAAACTACTCACACTTCATCGGAGAGGCTATGGTGTTGATGTAGAAGCCCTCCGTGATGGATGCCCCCTCCGGCGGAGCTCCGGAACAGGCCCCAAGAAGGGATCTCGTGGGGCCCACAAGGGTGGAGGGTGCGCCCTGGGGGGTGGGCGCGCCTCCCTACCTTGTGGCCTCCTGGAAGCTTCTCTTACGTAGGGTCCAAGTCTCCAGGATCATATTCGTTCCAAAAATCACGCTCCCGAAGGTTTCATTTCGTTTGGACTCCGTTTGATATTCTTTTTCTGCGAAACTCTGAAATAGGCAAAAAACAACAATCCTGGGCTGGGCCTCCGGTTATTAGGTTAGTCCCAAAAACAATATAAAAGTGGATAATAAAGCCCAATATTGTCCAAAACAGTAGATAATATAGCATGGAGCAATCAAAAATTATAGATACGCTGGAGACGTATCAGCGCCCTCCTGCCTCGTGGTTGCCTCGTTGCGTCTCTGACTTGCACTCCAAGTCTCCTGGATTGCGTTTGTTCCAAGAAAGATCCTCGCGAATGTTTCATTCCGTTTGGATTCCGTTTGATATTCCTTTTTTGCGAAACACTGAAATAGGCAAAAAAACAGCAACTGGCACTGGGCCTCCGATTAATAGGTTAGTCCCAAAAATAATATAAAAGAGCATATTAAAGCCCATTAAACATCCAAAACAGATAATATAATAGCATGGAACAGTAAAAAATTATAGATACGTTGGAGACGTATCATCGCCTCGTGGGGCCCCTTGACATGTCCCCAACGCCAACACCTCCAATAAATCCCAAAAACCTCAGAAATAAACCTAGATCGGGAGTTCTACAGCCGCAAGCCTCTGTAGCCAGGAAAAACCAATCGGGAGCCCGTTTTGGCACCCTGCTGGAGGGGGAAACCATCACCGGTGGCCATCTTCATCATCCCGGAGGTCTCCATGACGAGGAGGTAGTAGTTCACCCTTGGGGCTGAGGGTATCTACCAGTAGCTATGTGTTTGATCTCTCTCCACTACAACAAAACAGATGTTAAGTAACACAATGGTGTAACAGATGACAAGACGTGTTACAAGTAAATATGAAGTAACATATCATTTGTGTTGCAAGGGTTGACGGTAACACATACTCGGACAGATCTGAAAAGGTGTTACAAGGATACTACACCAGTAACATATAGGTTCATGTTACTGCTAATGTGTTACATTATGTGATAATAATAATAATAATTGTATGTAAGCTAGCGTTAAAAACTCTTAAGGAAAAAGCATAGAATTTGATGAAGTGCATTAATAAATCTTCATCATCATAACACATAGGCCCGCTTGTCAGCATTAAATTGTTTATTTATATTTTTTATGAATCCATCAACTTGGACCCATATAGGACCAACAGGACAGGTGATAATTCAAAGGGCAGAAAAAAATGCGGCCAATAGGAATCGAAACACGGATCTATAGCTCATCAGCGAACAGACTAACCATCAGGGCAGTCAGTAATTGCTGTTCAAATGACATGTTATTAAGTTGTATATACGATTCAAAGTACGGTAGTTGAGCCATCTACATTTTTTCCTCCGCGGATGGGCCAGCGCCTAAAAGCTAAGCGGTCTGACTAGTTTGGCCCGGTCCAGTGCGGGACCTGGCATAAAATAGCTCACCCCCTCATCCCCCGCGCGCGTTTTAGGCCGGTCATGTGCAGGGCGACGCGTTTTCTTCGTTCCTTTATTTCTTTTTCTCTTTTTATTTACCTTTTTTGACCTTTTAATTTTAGAAGGAATTCAAACTATGTTTGGGAAAATTTGAAAAATCTTCTCAAATTCAAAAATATATTTGCAAAGTAAAAAAAGGGAAATAGTTTGTGAACTAAAAATATATTTGTGATTTCAAAACAATCTTTGCAAATTCGAAAAATGTTCAAGAATTTGAAAACACAGTTCGCAAATCAAAAATATGTTTGTGCATTCAAAAAAATTTCACAAATGCAAAAAATATCATGAATATAAAAAATGTACGTCAGTTGGAAAAACGCTCACTACTTTAAAACATTGTTCGTTAATTTTTTAAAAAATATGAAGTTTTAAAACTATTCTTGGGTTCCAAAAATGTTTACTAATTTCAAAAATATGTTCATGAATTTGAAAAATGATCGCATGTTTCACGAAATATTATTTCACTAACAATTGTCCACAATTTTTGAAAATGTTTTTGATTGTCAAAAAAAGCTCATCGATTCAAAAATTGTTTATTATTTGGAAAAAAACTTTATTCATTTTAAAAATATGTGTATTTATAAAAGGGAAATATAAAATGCAAAAGAGAAAATAAAAGAGAAAATAAAATAAAATACAAAAATATAGGAGAACACAAACCGACAAACTGCATAACAAATTAACGGGATAACCCATTCGCGTTGGAGCCTCATATGATAAGGGTCCTTGTAGAGTGTTCAAAACATCCTCACCATTACCACACCTTTATATTATGTTGCGACTACGTGTGTTTCGATGTTTCTTGGTAGAACAAACACAATATGTATCTTAATAATATTTAAAAATACATTTAGGACCTATGTACAAGCATAGGTCATAATCAAAATATAATTGGAAATATTAATTGTTTGTGAACGCAAAAATACCGACTCTAAATTTTCTATGGTTTTCCAAGGTTCATTTAAGTGTTTTGTTTCTTCTACTATAAGTAATCAAATGTTGCATGGATTATGTCACGTCGGGCCAGCAGACGCTAGGGGCGGACAAAATGTCAATGTGAAAGACTTGCTCAGAGCCAAGGAGGCAAAAAAATTAGTCTCATACATGGAGTGTCAAAATTACCGATCGATTTTTCATGCTACATAAAGAAATTTGATGTATTTAACCCCGCATTGAACGGCAAGACCTAACTCGCCCCGTCCCCCACTCTGTGCACCGTCCCGCCCATCGTTGCCGCCCCGCATCCTCACTCCCCTACTCCTCACTGAGCCTCCAGCATCGTCGTCGCCCCGCAAGTTGTTGTCTGGATCTGTCAAAGACGGAGAGTCACACTTCTCTCATAGAGCACAACGCCGCCAATCTCTTCTTCCTCGTTCTCAACAGATCTGACCTAGATCTCTAGAGATGGCGCATCGGTGACGCGGGTCTCGGCGAGGAAGGAAACATCTGCTTTTTGATCTATGTTTCCCTCCGATGTTGCTGATGATGGGCTTGTCCTTGGTTTGGCGGCGCTCTTCGGACCAGCAACGCGAGATCGTTGAAATATAGGGAGTAGGTTGCCGCTCTACCTCCGTTCTCGTGTTCTCGACATGGATGCCAAGATGAGTCTGCACCTAAGCCACTACTGAGTATCTCTATTAATTGTCTGTTGCTTTTATTTCTAATAGAAGATATGAATAGGGTTGAGCATAAAAATCGATCAACCAAAAACAAAACCAAATAAACTGATTTTTTGATTTAAGAAAATGTGGTTAGCTGGGCTACTAAGGCCTTGTACAATTTTAGGTGCTTAGAAATGTGCTTAGAGAAATATACCGGTTTTTTTCTGAAACATCATTGTCTATTTCTACAGGAGGGGTACCTAATTAAGTGTCTACCCATTATAAATAAGCATCGGTGCTTAAAAACATATTGATTGTTTTAGGGGATTTTTTTAGGAACCTTTCCTAAGCACCATTTTACAAGGCCTAACCGAGTCACCTGCAAAAAAAAGGCCTAACCGAGCCAGATTCTCGGTCAAACCGAAATGGTCGAAATCATCCCAGCCCAAACCTCGCTGCCTTCGGCCCAATACTAGCCCACCCAACCCCATGCGGCCTAGACCTAGCCAGCACCCACGCCCACAGCCCCGCACCGCACACACGAAGACCTAACCACCTGCCCTACCACCCCAACTCAGCCGCCGCCGCCGGTACTCATCTGAGCTGCTGAGACGCCGTCGGCGCCACTGCCATCTTCATCTTCTCCCCCACCCGGCCACCCCTGACACCGACTTCCGCGGCGACTGGCATCTCCCGCATCTCCGCCCCTCGCCTTCTCACTGACCGCCGGCCGTCGCGCCGTCGTTGGACTCATTGCATGCAAGGGAAGGAGAGGACTAGAGGAGGACAAGGACCCGCCGTCGCCCAGCGTCCACACACCTTCGATTCGATCTTCGAGCCTTCGACATAGTCCCAACACTCCACATCGGCAACTCATCGGCGACCCCGGTCCACCTCGGCATCTCGGCGGCGTCTTCTCCAGTTCGCCACCGCATCTTCCACGGTAGAAACTGGGCAATCAGTCAACGTAATAAGCCCCCATCTCCCATCACTCGTCTTGAATTTTTGTTTCATTCTTTGTGCATGATTCTGTATGTACTCCCTCCGTTCGGAATTACTTGTCTCGAAAATGGATGTATCTAGAACTAAAATACGTCTAGATACATCCATTTTCGCGACAAGTAATTCCGAACGGAGGGAGTACATGGTAACTTGGATGCACTGTTTTGTATTGTTAGTGACTTGTTGTTTTATTTTTGTTTATTCTGCATAGATGTTCATATGATGTTAGTGGAGAACCAGGGTTCTACTAGTATTTATATTTTACTGATGTTAATTGTAACTTGTATTTTGGAATTCTTGTTAATTCTTATTGCATATAGAAGAATGATCCCATGAATTCTAATTATGTTCCTGATTTTTAGATGGTTGAACCTGGTGGAGTTGGTGATGTTGAGATGACTGAAGAGGAGGTACAAGTTTATGAAGAAGAAAGAAAGAAAGGAGGAGCATGAACAGAAAAAAGAAGCAGATGGATGAACAACCTGGAAGAAGGCAGATGAAGAAAAGATCACAGGTGTGGGATCACTTTTCTGAGGGACTAGTAGTCCGCTTAAGCAAACCCTAGCTTAGGCTTCTTCCACTTATGCACAGCTTTGAATCACTTAGTAGCAGCTATGGTTGCCAGTCTAGAATGGTACTTTAAAGTACAATAAACTGTTTGCAATTTTTTTTCGAAAATGACATGCTCTTAATTAGAGGTGTTACTTATTATGTGGATCTTAATCAATAACATAAACTTGGACGTTTTATATTTTAGTAAATTGTGTATGTATTGTTCTTCATCGTTGTACACATGAACTTGTTATTGTCGTGAGTATTCCAAGAAAAGCATGGTTCTTCCTTCCAGTTTATGATATATTTTTATTTTCATATTGTTTTCAAAGTTTGAGTTGTGTATTTATGTTGCTCTGACAGGGAATATTATAATGATGTGAGTTGACCGAAATTTTCAGGAGGTGGCAGAAGTTGTTGTTATAATAGCAACAATGAAATGGAATATGCGGACTGGACAACTTTGTGGCAGAGGAAGCTAATGTTCATTTAAAGTTGTGGAAGATACTGATGTATACAAGTAGATTTGATATGCAAGATGATGTATTTGTAGTACTCTATTTGATACTGATTACTAAGTTTGAAAACTTTTTATGTAAATTTGTGTTCAAATCCGATTCTGTTGTTAATAATGCACTTATATTCATTTGACTTTCAACATTTATCGTATTATTATGTGCAATGTATATGTGTATGTGGATTTGATCTCTGGAATATCTTTATGAATTGTAAAACCTACTTTTATATTTGTCTGAATGAAGTGGAGGCGTGTGTCTTCCTCACTTTCTTAGGTGGGAAATTTGAACCATGACCCGCCTATGTTTAGCAAATGCAAAATGGCAGCTATGTGCTCTAGCATAGTATTAGGCCCGCTATTTTGTAATAACAAATGTGTTACTAGGTTATGGTGTTACAGTTTACGGGAAATTATGTTACTAAATGTGTTACTAGAGCTAAAATAATATATTACCAATTATGTTACGGGAGTTAGAAAAACGTGTTACTCCCGCTGTTACTATATCTATGAAAATATGTTACTACTCGTGTTGCTATAGTTATAAAAACGTGTTACTGGTGCCTTAGGAACACGAATGATACATGTTACTACAACAGAAATGTAACACAATTTTTAACGTGTTGGAACGAATATCATGTGTGACAATAGATACGACGTAGTAACACGGCCTAACGTAACACATCTCAAAATGCGTTACTACGTGGCGCAGTAACACGTTTTTGGACATGTAGTAACACAAGTCCATGTTACAAAAGCTCTGTCCTCCTGTAGTGGCTCTCATGTTCTTGATTTGTCGCGATCTTGATGTACCGTGAGCTTTGTTATTATAGTTGGATCATATGGTGTTTCCCCCCTCTACCTTCTTGTGATATATTGAGTCTTGCTCTGTGAGGTTTTGTTATGTTGGATTGAGTATTGGATTTGAGAACACTTGATGTATGTCTTGCGATGGGATATCTGTGGTGACAATGGGGTGTTCTATTGATTCACTTTATGTATGTTTTGGCACTCAACTCACGGATTCCCGAGGCGACATTGGGGTAATCTATGCATAGGGGTTGATGCATGTTTTCGTCCTTGTTTCTCTAGTAGAAATCTTGGGGCACTCTTTGAGGTTCTTTATGTTGAATTGAATATTATGAATCTGAAGTTGTTTGTGTCATATGGTGTTATTTTACTACGAACTCTAGGGCAGTTTGTGACACTTATAGGAATAGCTCAATGGATTGATCAAAAAGAATAACTGTCAGGTGGTTTTGTACCCTACAAGCAATTTCATCTTATGTTCTCCGTGATAAGAACTTTGGAGTGACTCTTTGTTGCGGTTGAGGGATTGCCATATGATTTAATTATGTTATCATTGTTGAGGACTAGTGAAAGTATGAACCCTAGGCCTTCTTTCGAAGCATTGCAATACCGTTTTTGCTCACTTTTACCACTTGCTACCTTGCTGTTTTATATTTTCAAATTACAAAAAACTATATCTGTCATCCATATTACACTTCTATTACCATCTCTTCGCTGAACTAGTGCACCTATACAATTTACCATTGTATTGGGTGTGTTGGGGACACATGAGACTCTGTTATTTGGTTGCAGGGTTGTTTGAGAGAGACCATCTTCATCCTACGCCTCCCATGGATTGATAAACCTTAGGTCATCCACTTGAGGGAAATTTGTTACTGTCCAACAAAACTCTGCACTTGGAGGCCCAACAGCGTCTAGAAGGATAAAGTTGTGTAGTAGAGATCAGTGGACAGGCGGATGTATGTGTGGACACGGATTGGTTGTGGATAGGCGGATGTATGTGTGGACTCGGATTGGTGGTGAACAACAATGAAGATGGTGCGGCGACGGCATGAGAACTTTTGACCAAAACTCGAAACTCTAAGGGAAACAAGTCACTAAGACCAGCAACTTGACACAATGATGCAACCGAAAATTCAACAAAGAAAATACAGAAAATATTATGCAATGGCTCAGATTGGTTTGGATATGATGAACTAACCCTAATTTTTTTGGCTTTTTCATGGACTGTAAGTATGAAGAAAAGACTCGATCTAAACTACGGAAAACTATAAAATCTCATCGAGCAACGAGGAAATATGATAACACTTGATAGAGGCAAAGGTGTCCCATCTTTCGATGAGAAGGTGATTATCGTTTTCTATGGGAGTAGACTTTGACGATCCGACTAGAACGTGCGAGACACAGCGCCTGAGCAATCGATAAACCAACTTCCAAGGGTTATTGACCAGGCTGGAGCACGATCAACCTAACCACGAAGGTCTATTTCCTATAAGCAAACAAAGAACAAGCAAGAAACTAAGATTGCAATATAGATATTGAGAATATAAGATGAAAGCTTTATTGATCAAGGTGGGGTTCTGTGACGTCTGGGTCTGGTCGTTGAACACAAACGAAGTACTCGAAGTTGCAGCTATGGTGAACTTTTAATCTAAATAAAACCCGAAGTCTAAACGACGCCCTAAGGGCTGTATATATGGAGGAGTAGGGGGAATTTCGTGACCCCTTGTAGGAGGGTTCCGAAACCAACCCTAACATTGTTTCCCCACACATACGGACTCTAAAAACAACCTAGGAAGTTGTATTTCGAAATTACATGGGCCTGACCCAAAAATAAACTATGGCCGAAATTTATGAAGGGGCATCTTGTATATTTCGTCCATGTCCTTGTAGGTTATCACAGAAGCTTCAAAGTGCTCAAATATGCACTAGAAACGCCATTCTGGATCCCTTCGGGGGCGCCTTCATCTCCATGCTTGATCCTACTCCAGTGTTCATCCATCTTGGTCCATGCTAGGGCCTTCATTAGTAATTAACACAAATGTATCCAATTTAGGCAGCATCATATTCTCATGAACATTAGAATCATTAACAAGAAACGAAAGTACCTGGTAATTTAATTGGCGTGTGCCAGCTCTAGTAATTGGTCTAGTATGTATAGCAGCAGGGGCTGTGAGTGTAACAATGGTATTCATGTCCTCATCAGGTGGTTGTGCCTGCTTTCTTGTATCACGGTTGGAGGTTGTAGCTGATGGAGGTGCCGGTGCATCAGAACGTGTGGAAGTAGAGGACGCACACGGTGTCCATGATGAAGGTCGACCTGCAGAAAAGCTAGTTCGTGCCAATGCCTATTGATCCTACACTTCATGTTTATATTTGCAAGGAAGATGGAATAAACGAGTGATATTTTCATACTCCTTATGCTCTAAAATGGTCGGTATCTCTCTATTTAATCCACCCATAAAACGTGCAAGCATAGCCTCATTATCCTCAACAATACCACATCTAATTATGCCAGTTTATAATTCCTGATAATACTCCTCTACAGAATTTTTTCCTTGTCTCAAATGCTATTGTTTTTTAAGTAATTCATGTTGATAATATGGTGGAACCCAATGAGTACGCATAACAATTTTCAAAGAATCCCAAGTAGCTGGAATAGGATCTGATCAACAATGTTCAGACCACCATACACATGCAAAACTAGTGAAAGCACAAACAGCAGCAGCAACGCATCTCTCCTCGGGATATTGTAAACATGTAAATGTTGTTCAGTTTCTAACTCCCAAGTAAGATGTATATCAGGAACATATCTACCCTCAAATGGTGGAATATTCAATTTCAGTTTAGGAAGATTATAATGATCTTGCACCTGAGGTGGTGATGCAGTAGCCCTATCGTTGCGATTATATGCATGAGGATGACCTGGTGATGATGGTGCTGGTGGTTGCACGTAGTTCAGATTTTTATCAACCTCATCCTCGTAATAGTCCTCCTCCACTAAAGTAGCAGCAGGAGCTACAGAAGCAACAACAATAGTTGTAGCGGCACCAGAACTTTGTCCTGGCTCAAGAGGAACACACTGCGCTCGCCCTGCAGGATCACTAAGTGGTGGTTGTTGATGTTGTTGCAATGGTGCAGCAGATGCGGGTGGTGGTTGTGGTAGACGTGCGAGTACTTCATCGAACTTGGCGTCCAACTTGGTGTCAGTTGTCTTCTCAATCTCATCAATCCTCTCCAGTGCCTTTCCAAAGTTGGCCATCGCCTCTTCTACCTATTGACCTAACATTTGCTGAAATTTATCATGAAGCTACTTCGTCATGTTCTCCCAGTCAATCTCGTCGGCTTGTGATCCTGCCATTGTTAATAGCAATATAAACACACAAGAAAATGATCCTACAAACTAGTAGAAAGTGGTAGTGGTGGGGTGTCACAAATCCGTCAAGCAAATCTCAAATTCTTACCATTTCTTACCCAGCAGTCGGTGGTGATCTGCAACCATTGTAGTCAAAACTCTCAAAGCTAGGACAAAGTGATTGCCAGGTGGTGTCAAATGAATGATGTAGATGTATCTAGAGCTGGGAAGGCTTATGATATGGTAGCAAAAAATGTCAGCAATAATCAATTCAGAGATGCAAAGTTGAATAAATGCTCAACGACGGTACTGTGCTAGTCCTAGGCTAGACCGTGCTGGAGATGCGAGCCTAGA
Source organism: Aegilops longissima (assembly GCA_021605205.1). Taxonomy (NCBI): domain Eukaryota; kingdom Viridiplantae; phylum Streptophyta; class Magnoliopsida; order Poales; family Poaceae; genus Aegilops; species Aegilops longissima. Next base: position 327,649,354 of record CM038677.1, read on the forward strand.
ACACTAACAAAATCACGGCGATACACAAAAACAAGGGAAAAGCACACTCTGTTTTTTTGGCGCTCTTTTTTTTGCGGAAAAACACTATAATGGCGAGTGTCTCAAAACTCTTCCCAAATCCAAATAACAGGATAGGCACTTTCTTTGTTTTTTTAGAAATCAGGGCAGCAGCTACCAAAAAGTGCGATAAAAATCATTGTGATGGCAAGTGTCTAAAAACGCTCCATGGGACCTGAAAACAGGATAGGGAAAAAAATCAGTCACCAAAATTTTGGCCTAAAAACTGCCCGGGGGTCGCCGATTTTTTTTCGAAACCTACTCAGGCAAGGAAACACGAATATGAAAATAGATGGATCTTGAAAACAAACCTACTATGAAAAGACTCGGATTGGTGGTGCACAGGCGGATGTATATGTGGACTCGAATTGGTGCTGGACAGGCGGATGTATATGTGGACTCGGATTGGTGGTGGACAGGCGGATGTATATGTGGACTCGGATTGGTGGTGGACAGGTGATGTATATGTAGACTCGGACTGGTGGTGGACAGGCGAATGTATATGCAGCGGTAAGGAAGATGTTGGTGGTCGTGGTATATGGAAACAATAATGAAGATGGTGCGGCGGCGGCGTGACAACTTGTGAACAGAACTCGAAACTCTAAGGGAAAACAAGACGCTGTGACCATTTTACGTCATGCTTTTATGTTGATATTTATTGCATTATGGGATGTTATTACACATTATGGTACAATACTTATGCCCTTTCTCTCTTATTTTACAAGATTTTACATGAAGAGGGAGAAGGCCGGTAGCTCGAATTCTGGACTGGAAAGGAGCAAATGTGAGAGACCTATTCTGCACAACTCCAAATGTCCTGAAAATTTATGAAGAATTATTTTGGAATATATAAGAATTATTGGGCCAAGAAACTACCACAGGGGACCCACCAGGTGGCCACAAGCCTGGTGGCGCACTCTACCCCCCTGGGCGCGCCCCTAGGGCTTGTGGGCCCCCTGGCAGGTCTCCGGTGCCCATCTCTACTATATGGAGTCTTTTGACCTTGAAAAATATGAAGAGAGCTTTCGGGATGAAGCGCCGCCATCTCGAGGCGGAACCTGGGCAGAAGCAATGTAGGGCTCCGACAGAGCTGTTCTGCAGGGGAAACTTCCCTCACGGAGGGGGAAATCGAAGCCATCGTCATCACCAATGATCCTCTCATTGAGAGGGGGTCAATCTCCATCAACATCTTCACCAGCACCATCTCCTCTCCAATCCTAGTTCATCTCTTGTATTCAAAACCTCAGATTGGTACCTATGGGTTGCTAGTAGTGTTGATTACTCCTTGTAGTTGATGCTAGTTGGTTTACTTGGTGGAAGATCATATGTTCAGATCCTTAATGATATCCAATACCCCTCTGATCTTAAACATGAACATGCTTTGTGAGTAGTTACGTTTGTTCCTGAGGACATGGGAGAAGTATTGTTATAAGTAATCATGTGAATTTGGTATTCGTTCGATATTTTGATGAGATGTATGTTGTCTTTCCTCTAGTGGTGTTATGTGAACATCGACTAGATGACACTTTACCATGATTTGTCGCTGGGGGAAGGCATTGGGAAGTAATAAGTAGATGATGGGTTGCTAGAGTGATAGAAGCTTAAACCCAAGTTTATGTGTTGCTTCGTAAGGGGCTGATTTGGATCCACATGTTTCATGCTATGGTTAGATTTATCTTAATTTTTCTTTCGTAGTTGCCGATGCTTGCGAGAGGGGTTACTCATAAGTGGGAGGCTTGTCTAAGTAAGGACAGCGCCCAAGCACTGGTCCACCCACATATGAAATTATCAAAGTAACAAACGCAAACCATATGAGCATGATGAAAACTAATTTGAAAATAATTCCCATGTGTCCTTGGGAGCGCTTTGCTTAATATAAGAGTTTGTCCAGGCTTGTCTTTTGCTACAAAAAGGATCGGGCCACCTTGCTGCACCTTTGTTACATTTGTTACTTGTTACCGTTACGAATTATCTTATCACAAAACTATCTGTTACCAATAATTTCAGTGCTTGCAGAAAATACCTTGCTAAAAACCCATTTCCTTCTGCTCCTCATTGGGTTCGACACTGAGTCTTTTCTGGCGCCGTCGCCTGGGAGTGAAGCGCCTTTGGTGAGTGGAATTTGGTAAGGAAAAATTTATATTACGTGCTGAAATTTACTGTCACTTGTCACTATCGTAAATGATCCTTTTAGGGGCTTGTTCGAGGTATCTTCACCTCGACCGATAGAGCAACAAGTTGCTCCTCGACCTACTGCACGTACTAAAAAATATTTATTATGAAATTCCTTCGGGTATGATAGAGAAACTACTAGCTAATCCTTATGCAGGAGATGGAACACTACAACCTGATTTGCATCTAATCTATGTGGATGAAGTTTGTGGATTATTTAAGCTTGCAGGTTTACCCAAGGATGAAGTCAAGAAGAAAGTCTTCCCTTTATCTTTGAAGGGAAAGCCGTTAACATGGTATATGCTATGTGATGATATTGGAGCTTGGAATTACAACCGATTGAAATTGGAATTTCATCAGAAGTTTTATCTTATGCATCTGGTTGATCATGATATATATATAATTTTTGGCCTCGTGAAGGAGAAAGTATCGCTCAAGCTTGGTGGAGGCTTATGTCAATGTTATATTCATGCCCCAATCATGAGCTCTCAAGAGAAATTATTATTCATATTTTTTATGCTCTACTTTCTCGTAATGATCAATCCATGCTCGATACTTCTTGTAATGGTTCTTTTATGAAGAACACTATTGAATTCAAACAGGATTTATTGGAAAGAATTAAACGCAACTCTGAAGATTGGGAGCTCAATGAAGGTAAGGAGTTAGGTATAAACCTTAAGTTTGATCGTGTTAAATCTTTTATGGATACCGATGCTTTTCGTGAATTTAGCACTAAATATGGACTTGACTCTGAGATAGTAGCTTCTTTTTGTGAATCATTTGCTACTCATGTCGATCTCCCTAAGGAGAAGTGGTTTAAATATCATCCTCCCATTGAAGTAAAAGTGGTAGAACCTATTAAAGCTGAAGAAGAAACTATTACTTATAATGTTGATCCGGTTATTCCTATTGCTTACATTGAGAAACCACCTTTTCCTGTTCAAATAAAAGAACATGCTAAAGCTTCAGCTGTAGTTCGTAAGAGTTATACTAGAACACCCACACCCCCTGAACAAATTAGAGTTGAACCTAGTATTGCTATGGTTAAAGATCTCTACATCGATAATGTTGATGGGCATGTTATTTATTTTTGTGATGAAGCTGCTAGAATTGCTAAACCGGATGATAAAGATAAACATAGACCTATTATTGGCATGCCTATTGTCTCTATTAAGATAGGAGATCACTTTTATCATGGCTTATGTCATTTGGGTACTTGTGTGAATGCAATTCCCTTTAATTTATACCAAGAAATTATGAATGATATTGCATCGGCTGAAATAGAAGAAATTGATGTTATTATTAAGCTTGCTAATAGAGACACTATTTCACCAATTGGGATTGTTAGAGATGTTGAAGTCTTGTGTGGGAAAATAAAATACACTACCGATTTTCTAGGTCTTGGTTCCCCACAAGATGATTTTGCCCCATTATATTTGGTAGAACTTTCTTGAACACTGTTAATGCTAAAATATATTGTGAGAAAGAAACTATTAGTGTAAGTTTCGGGGATGTGTCTCATGAGTTTAATTTCTTCAAATTTCGTAGACAACCCCATGATAAAGAATTTTCTAGTAAAGATGAAATTATTGGACTTGCTTCTATTGACGTGCCTCCTTCTGATCCTCTAGAACAATATTTGCTAGACCACGAAAATGATATGTTCATGAATGAAACAAAGGAATTAGACAAGATTTTCTTTAAACAAATGCCCGTTTTCAAACACAATTTTCCTGTTGAGACTCTTCGAGATCCTCTACCACCCAAGAGTGATCCTTTGTTCGATCTTAAACAATTAACTGATACTTTGAAACATGCTTATCTCGATGAAAAGAAGATATATCTTGTTATTATTAGTGCTAACCTTTCAGAGCATGAAGAAAAGAAATTATTGAAAACTCTGAGAAAGCACTGTGTCGCTATTTGATATACTCTGGATGATTTTGAGGGCATTAGTCCCACTCTATGTCAGCACAAAATTAATATGGAACCTGATGCTAAACCAGTTGTTGCTCATCAGCGATGGTTGAACCCTAAGATGAAGGAAGTGATAAGAAATGAAATATTAAAGCTTTTGGACGCATGTATAATCTATCCTATTGCTGATAGTAGATGGGTAAGCCCTTTTCATTGTGTCCCTAAGAAGGGAGGCATTACTGTTGTTCCTAATGATTAGAATGAATTGATTCCACAAAGAATTGTTACAGGTTATAGAATGGTAAATGATTTTAGAAAATTAAATAAAGCTACTAGGAAAGATCATTATCATCTGCCATTTTATTGATCAAATGCTAGAAATACTATCTAAACATACACATTTATGCTTTCCAGATGGTTACTCTGGTTTTTCCCAATTACTTGTGTTATAAGAGGATCAAGAAAAAACTACTTTTACATGCCCTTTTGGTACTTTTGCTTATAGACATATGCCTTTTAGCTTATGCAATGCACCCGCTACTTTTCAAAGATGCATGACTGCTATATTCTATGACTTTTGTGAAAATATTGTTGAGGTTTTCATGGACGATTTCTCCATTTACGGAACTTATTTTGATGATTGCTTAAGCAACCTTGATCGAGTTTTGCAGAGATCTGAATAAACTAATCTTGTCTTGAATTAGGAGAAGTGCCAATTTATAGTTGATGAAGGTACTGTCTTGGGGCATCACATCTCCGAAAGAGGAATTGAAGTTGATAAAGCTAAAATTGAAGCTATTGAAAATATGCCATGTCCTAAAGATATCAAAGGTATAAGAGGTTTCCTTGGTCATGTTGGTTTCTATAGGAGATTTATTAAAGACTTCTCTATAATTTCAAGGCCTCTTACTAATCTCTTGCAAAAAGATGCTCCATTTGTTTTTGATGATGATTGTGTAGAAGCATTTGAAATACTTAAGAAAGCCTTAATTTCTGCACCTATTGTTCAACCACCTGATTGTAACCTACCCTTTGAAATTATGTATGATGCTTGTGATTACGCTATTCGTGCTATTCTAGGACAAAGTGTTGGCAAGAAATTAAATGTTATCCATCATGCTGGTAAAACTCTAGACAGTGCTCAAAGAAACTATGCTACTACTGAAAAAGAATTTTTAGCAGTTGTGTTTGCTTGTAATAAGTTCAGATCTTATATTGTTGATTCCAAAGTAACTGTTCACACTAATCATGTTGTTATTAAATAGCTCATGGAAAAGAAAGATGCTAAACCTAGACTTATTAGATGGGTTCTCCTGCTACAAGAATTTGATTTACATATTATTGATAGGAAGGGAGCTGAGAACCTGATACGTCTCCATTGTATCTACAATTTTTGATTGCTCCATGCTACTTTATCAACTGTTTTGGACTATACTGGGCTTTATTTTCCACTTTTATATTACTTTTGGGACTAACCTATTAACGGAGGCCCAGCCCAGAATTGCTGTTTTTTTTTGCCTTTTTCAGTGTTTCAAAGAAACAGAATATCAAACGGAGTCCAAACGGAATGAAACCTTCGGAAACGTGATTTTCTCACCGAACGTGATCCAGGAGACTTGGACCCTACGCCAAGGAACCAGAGAAGCGGTCACGAGGGTGGGGGGCGCGCCCCCTGCCTCGTGGGTCCCCTGTTGCTCCACCGACGTACTCCTTCCTCCTATATATACCAACGTACCCCCAAACGGTCAGAACAGGAGCCAAAAACCTAATTCCACCACCGCAACTTCCTGTATCCACGAGATACCATCTTGGGGCCTATTCCGGAGCTCTGCCGGAGGGGGCATCCACCACGGAGGGCTTCTACATCAACACCATAGCCTCTTCGATGAAGTGTGAGTAGTTTACTTCAGACCTTCGGGTCCGTAGCTAGTAGCTAGATGGCTTCTTCTCTATTTTTGGATCTCAATACAATGTTCTCCCCCTTTCTCGTGGAGATCTATTCGATGTAATCTTCTTTTTGCGGTGTGTTTGTTGAGATCGATGAATTGTGGCTTTATGATCCAGCTTATCTATGAATAATATTTGAATCTTCTCTGAATTCTTTTATGTATGATTGAGTTATCTTTGGAAGTTTCTTCGAATTAACGTTTGGTTTGGCCAACTAGATTGGTAGTTCTTGCAATTGGAGAAGTGCATGGCTTTGGGTTCAATCTTGCGGTGTCCTTACCCAGTGACAGAAGGGGTTGCAAGGCACGTATTGTATTGTTGCCATCGAGGATAACAAGATGGGGTATTTATCATATTGCATGAATTTATTCCTCTACATCATGTCATATTGCTTAAGGCGTTACTCTATTTTTAACTTAATACTCTAGATGCATACTGGATAGCGGTCGATGAGTGGAGTAATAGTAGTAGATGTAGAATCGTTTCGATCTACTTGTCTCGGACGTGATGCCTATATACATGATCATACCTAGATATACTCATAACTATGCTCAATTCTGTCAATTGCTCAACAGTAATTTGTTCACCCACCGTAGAATAGTTATGCTCTTGAGAGAAGACACTAGTGAAACCTATGGCCCCCGGGTCTATTCTCATCATATCAATCTCCATCACTTTTCATGTTACTAAATTACCTATCTTATGTTGAGATTGCTATTGTTCATTTCCGCTTCCTTGCATATGCTAGTTTTTTCTTGCTACGATAATTTGTTTGCCTATAATATTCCTATGCATCTGAAGTATGTTAGACTTAAGTGTGTTTGTCACATGTTTTATGATGCTCTCTTTGTGCCTCAATTCTTGTCTTTCTTGTGAGCATCTTTGAATCTCAATGCCTAGCTAAAAAGGCTTTAAAGAAAAGCGCTTGTTGGGAGACAACCCAATATTTTTCCTTGCTGATTAGTAATAAATAATCCATCTAGCCTCTGTTTAGATGTGGTTTTATCTTTTAATTAGTGTTTGTGCCAAGTTAAACCTATTGGATCTTCTTGGATGATAGTTATTTGATCTTGCTATAATTTCCAGAAACTTTGCGCTTAGTTCCCGAATTGTTAAAACTCACCAGAACGTGATAAAATACTGATTCAAATTGCTGCTGATCAATAAACAAATTTTCCAGGTCGTCTAATTTTGGTAGAATGTTTTGAGTTCCAGAAGTTTGCATTAGTTACAGATTACTACAGACTGTTCTGTTTTTGACAGATTCTGTTTTGCGTGTGTTGTTTGCTTATTTTGATGAATCTATGGCTAGTAAAATAGTTTATGATCCATAGAGAAGTTGGAATACAATAGATTTAACACCAATACAAATAAAGAATGAGTTCATTACAGTACCTTAAAGTAGTCTTTTGTTTTCTTTCTCTAACGGAGCTCACGAGATTTCTATTGAGTTTTGTGTTGTGAAGTTTTCAAGTTTTGGGTGAATTCTTTTGATGGATTATGGAACAAGGAGTGGCAAGAGCCTAAGCTTGGGGATGCCCATGGCACCCCCAAGATAATCGAAGGACACCAAAAAGTCAAAGCTTGGGGATGCCCCGGAAGGCATCCCCTCTTTCGTTCACTTCCGTCGGTAATTTACTTGGAGCTATATTTTTATTCACCACATGATAAGTGTTTTGCTTGGAGCGTCTTGTATTATTTGCGTCTTTGCTTGTTAGTTTAACACAATCATCCTTGCTGTACACACCTTTTGAGAGAGCCATACATGAATTGGAATCTGATAGAATACTCTATGTGCTTCACTTATATCTTTTGAGCTTGATAGTTTTGCTCATAGTGCTTCACTTATATCTTTTGAGCGTGATAATTTTTGCTCTAGTACTTCACTTAGATATTTTAGAGCACGGTGGTGGATTTGTTTTAAAGAAACTATTGATCTCTCATGCTTCACTTAGATTATTTTGAGAGTCGTTAATAGCATGGTAATTTGCTTAATATTAATATACTTGGTATTCAAGATATGTGAAACTTTCTTTTGAGTGCGTTGAATACTAAGATAAGTTTGATGCTTGATAATTGTTTTGAGATATGGAGGTGATAATATCAAAGTCATGCTAGTTGAGCAGTTGTGAATTTGAGAAATGCTTGTGTTGAAGTTTGAAATCCCGTAGCATGCACGTATGGTTAAAGTTGTGTAACAAATTTGAAACATGAAGTGTACCTGGCTTGTGCATCCTTATGAGTGGCGGTCGGGGACGAGCGATGGTCTTTTCCTACCAATCTATCCCCCTAGGAGCATGCGTAGTACTTGATTTTGATGACTTCTAAATTTTTTCAATAAGTATATGAGTTCTTTTGACTAATGTTGAGTCCATGGATTATACGCACTTTCACCTTTCCGCCTTTGCTAGCCTCTTCGGTACCGTGCATTGCCCTTTCTCACCTTGAGAGTTGGTGCAAACTTAGCGGTGCATCCAAACCCGTGATATGATACGCTCTATCACACATAAACCTCCTTATATCTTCCTCAAAACAGCCACCATACCTACCTATTATGGCATTTCCATAGCCATTCCGAGATATATTGCCATGCAACTTTCCACCGTTCCGTTCATCATCATCATGACATAGTTTACTTTTGTCATATTGCCATTGCATGATCATGTAGTTGACATCGTATTTGTGGCAAAGCCACCATGCATTATTTTTCATACATGTCACTCTTGATTCATTGCACCATCCCAGTACACCGCCGAGGCATTCATATAGAGTCATACCTTGTTCTAGTTTCGAGTTGTAATCCTTATGTTGTAATCAATAGAAGTGTGATGATCATCATTATTAGAGCATTGCCCAAAAAAGGCCAAAAAGAAAAAAAGAAAGGCCCAAAAAAAAGAAAATAAATAAAAAGGGCAATGCTACTATCTCTTTTTCCACACTTGTGCTTCAAAGTAACACCTTGTTCTTCATGTAGTGAGTCTCATATATTGTGCTTCAAAGTAGCACCATGTTTTTCATATAGTGAGTCTCATAAGTTGTCTTTTTATACTAGTGGGAATTTTTCGTTATAGAACTTGGCTTGTATATTCCTACGATGGGCTTCCTCAAAATGCCCTAGGTCTTCATGAGCAAGCAAGTTGGATGCACACCCACTAGTTTTCTTTTGTTGAGCATTCATAGCTCTAGTGCATCCGTTGCATGGCAATCCCTATTCCTCATGTTGACATCAATTGATGGGCATCTCCATAGCCCGTTGATTATCCTCGTCAATGTGAGACTTTCTCTTTTTTTTGTCTTCTCCACACAATCCCCATCATCATATTCTTTTCCACCCATAGTGCTATATCCATGGCTCACGCTCATGTATTGCGTGAAGGTTGAAAAAGTTTGAGATTATTTAAGTATGAAACAATTGCTTGGCTTGTCATCGGGGGTATAGAAGTTGGGAACATCTTTGTGTGACGAAAATGAAACATAGCCTAACTATATGATTTTGTAGGGATGCACTTTCTTTGGCCATGTTATTTTGAGAAGACATAATTGCTTAGTTAGTATGCTTGAAGTATTATTATTTTTTATGTCAATATGAACTTTGGTCTTGAATCTTTCGGATCTGAATATTCACACCACAATTAAGAAGATTTACATTGAAATTATCCCAAAGTATCACTCCGCATCAAAAATTCTCTTTTTATCATTTACCTACTCGAGGACGAGCAGGAATTAAGCTTGGGGATGCCTGATACGTCTCCAACGTATCTATAATTTTTGATTGCTCCATGCTACTTTATCTACTGTTTTGGACTATAATGGGCTTTATTTTCCACTTTTATATTACTTTTGGGACTAACCTATTAACCAGAGGCCTAGCCCAGAATTGCTGTTTTTGCCTTTTTCTGTATTTCGAAGAAACAGAATATCAAAACGGAGTCCAAACGGAACGAAACCTTCGGAAACGTGATTTTCTCACCGAACGTGATCTAGGAGACTTGGACCCTACGCCAAGGAACCAGAGAGGCGGTCACAAGGGTGAGGGGCGCCCCCCTGCCTCATGGGCCCCCTGTTGCTCCACCGACATACTCCTTCCTCCTATATATACCTACGTACCGCCAAACGATCAGAACAAGAGCCAAAAACCTAATTCCACCGCCGCAACTTCCTGTATCCACGAGATCCCATCTTGGGGCCTGTTTCGGAGCTCCCCCGGAGGGGGCATCCACCACGGAGGGCTTCTACATCAACACCATAGCCTCTCCGATGAAGTGTGAGTAGTTTACTTCAGACCTTCGGGTCCGTAGCTAGTAGCTAGATGGCTTCTTCTCTCTTTTTGGATCTCAATACAATGTTCTCCCCCTCTCTCGTGGAGATCTATTCAATGTAATCTTCTTTTTGCGGTGTGTTTGTTGAGATCGATGAATTGTGGGTTTATGATCCAGCTTATCTATGAATAATATTTGAATCTTCTCTGAATTGTTTTATGTATGATTGAGTTATTTTTGCAAGTTTCTTAGAATTATCCGTTTGGTTTGGCCAACTAGATTGGTAGTTCTTGCAATGGGAGAAGTGCATGGCTTTGGGTTCAATCTTATGTGTCCTTACCCAAAGGATGAAGGGGTTGCAAGGCACGTATTGTATTGTTGCCATCGATGATAACAAGATGGGGTATTTATCATATTGCATGAATTTATTCCTCTACATCATGTCATCTTGCTTAAGGCGTTCTCTGCTTTTTAACTTAATACTCTAGATGCATTTGGATAGCGGTCGATGAGTGGAGTAATAGTAGTAGATGCAGGATCGTTTCGATCTACTTGTCTCGGACGTGATGCCTATATACATGATCATACCTAGATATACTCATAACGATGCTCAATTCTGTCAATTGCTCAACAGTAATTTGTTCACCCACCGTAGAATAATTATGCTCTTGAGAGAAGCCACTAGTGAAACCTATGGCCCCCGGGTCTATTCTCATCATATCAATCTCCATCACTTTTATACTTGCTTTGTTTTACTTTGCCTTTTACTTTTTACTTTGCATCTTTATACCAAAAATACCAAAAGTATTATCTCTATCAGATCTCACTCTCGTAAGTGACCGTGAAGGGATTGACAACCCCTAATCGCGTTGGTTGCGAGTAGCTATCGATTTGTGCAGGTACGAGGGACTTGTGCGTGGCCTCCTACTGGACTGATACCTTGGTTCTCAAGAACTGAGGGAAATACTTACGCTACTGTGCTGCATCATCCTCTCCTCTTCGGGGAAAACCAACGCAAGCTCAAGAGAACCCCGTAGCAGACAACTTGTCTAGGTTAGAAAATATGCTTGATGACCCACTACCTATTGATGATAGCTTTCCTGATGAACAATTAGCTGTTGTAAATACTTCTCATAGCACTCCATGGTATGTAGACTATGCTAATTATATTGTTGCTAAATTTATACCACCTAGTTTTACATACCAACAAAATAAAAAAGTTCTTCTATGATTTAAGATATTACCTTTGGGATGACCCACACCTTTATAAAGAAGGAGTAGATGGTGTTATTAGACGTTGTGTACCTGAGCATGAACATGAACAAATCCTATGCAAGTTTCACTCTGAGGCCTACGGAGGACACCAAGCTAGAGATAGAACTGCACACAAGGTATTACAATTTGGTTTTTATTGGCCTACATTTTTCAAAGACGCTCGTAAGTTTGTCTTATCTTGTGATGAATGTCAAAGAATTGGTAAAATTATTAGACGACAGGAAATGCCTATGAATTATTCACTTGTTATTGAACCATTTGATGTTTGGGGACTTGATTATATGGGACATTTTCCTTCCTCCAATGGGTATACACATATTTTGGTTGCTGTTGATTACATTACTAAGTGGGTAGAAGTTATTCCAACTAGTAGTGTTGATCATAACACCTCCATTAAAGTGCTTAAAGAGGTTATTTTTCCAAGGTTCGGAGTCCCTAGATATTTAATGACTGATGGTGGTTCACACTTTATTCATCGTGTTTTCCGTAAATTGCTTGCTAAGTATGATGTTAACCATAGAATTGCATCTCCTTATCATCCGCAGTCTAGTGGACAAGTAGAATTAAGTAATAGAGAAATAAAATTGATCTTGCAAAAGACTGTTAATAGATCCAGGAAGAATTGGTCTAAGAAACTTGATGATGCACCTTGGACTTATAGAACTTCTTATAAAAGTCCTATGGGTATGTCTCCCTATAAAATGGTTTATGGAAAATCAGGCCACTTACCTCTCGAACTTGAGCATAAGGCTTATCGAGCAATTAAAGAGCTCAACTATGATTTCAAACTTGCCGATGAGAAGAGGCTATTTAACATTAGCTCACTTGATGAATGGAGAACCCAAGCCTATGAAAATGCCCAATTATTTAAAGAAATAGTTGAAAGATGGCATGACATAAGGATACAAAAGCGTGAATTTAATGTAGATGACCATATCTTGCTATACAACTCTCATTTAAGATCTTTTTGCAGGTAAACTTCTATCTAAATGGGAAGGTCCTTACATTATCGAGGAAGTTTATCGTTCCGGTGCCATCAAGATCAACAATGCCGTGGGTACCAACTCGAAGGTGGTAAATGGGCAAAGAATCAAACATTATATCTTCGGTACTCACATAAATGTTGAAACAAATATTATTAATACCATAACACTAGAGGAGTACATAAGGGAAAATTTCCAGAAAGCTCTAGAGCCCTGAAAAAGCAATAGGTATGTGATAGGGTAAGTAAACCGACTTCAAAATTTCTCCAATGGCAATTTTACTCCATTTTGGAATATTTAAAAAATTAGAAAATAAGTAGTCCGAATAGCACACGAGGAGGCGACAAGCCGTGGGGGCGCGCCTGTGACGCCCCGAGACCAACGCTCCAGAAGTTTTCCATGTTCTTCGTTGCCGTCGTGTGTTTTATTTTGTTGTTGTTGCTTTTGTCATGGCATCATACGCATTGCATCTGCATGTTTTCTTAAAACTTGCATCCGTTCTTAGTTCCCGCTTCTCCCCATTGCCTTCGTTGTCCCTTTCAAGACCAATCATTCTTTTGTTGCTCGACCGTTTGACCCTCTTTGCACAATACTCAAACCCCTCGCGCGCGTCCGAAAGCTATCCCGAACCCAACCCGGCTTGTCGTTACCGTTGGATTTGGATCATCCCCAAGCATCCCTAAAATATCTTCCGTTCTTTAATCGGACTCCCTAGCCTATTTATTCTCGACCGTCTGATTTAATCGGAGGGTCCTAATCTAGTCCACCCACTTACAAAAATCAGATCATACCCTAACCCTAGCCTTGTCCCATCCATCCATCCCATCCGCCGGCCAATCCCCACCGAATTCCATCGATCCATCCATCCAACCGCATCTCCGAGCGCCACCTCCTCGGTCCCCTTGTCTGCAAGCCACACGCAGCCATCCAGCCAGCACCCTCGTCTCCGAGCGCGCCTCCATGCCGGAGCAGCACCTCTCACGTGCCCCCTGGCTCCTGCCTCCTCCCTTGCCGAGGACAGCCACCGCCGGAGCTCCACCCCGCCGGTCCTCCTCTGCCTCCTTGCTTCACCTCCTTTCTCTCTCTCCCCCCTGACCTCTCTTCCTCTCTTGGAACAGCAGCCGCAGGAGCTCCGCCGTGGCCATGGAGCCCCAAGTCCCGTCGCCCTCTGCTTCGTTGCCACCACAGGACCTCCCCGGCCCTCCTTCTCCTGCCTTGGCCCAAACCTCGCCGCTGGTGACCTCGTTCCTCTCCCTTCCCCGTTTTCTTTCAATTCCCCTCGTTCCTCTCCCTCACCCCGCAGCCATGGTGCTTCGCAGGTCCCATCCATGGCCGCCCGATGGAGTTCAGCGCCGCCAACCGCAAGACCCGGCTGCCTCATCTCCGTCTGCGACCGGATCCGCCGTCCTCCCCGGATCCGCGCCGCCTGCAGCCCGCGCCAAGACGCCGCCACTGCTCTGCTTCCTGACGAGCAGAGGACGAGGCGCCCGCTCGCCCGCACCTCGCGTTGACCCCTTCATCAACTTCGGTCTCCCCTTTGCTCGTTGACCGCGGCCCAGCTCCCACCTCCACCTAGCTGGGCCTTAGCCCAGGGTGAGCAACACCCGCCTGTAACATCCCAAATTTCCTATTTGGAATGTTTTACAATTATAGCTAAGCATCCTATGCATCCTGTTTGAATTTGAATGTCATTTGAAGTTTCAGAGAATTTTGAGTTTTGAATTTGAATTTCAAACTTTGGCATGTGGGAATCATTTCAAAAACTAAGCCTGATAAATACTTGATCAAAAGTATGAGAGGAGCAAACATGACACTCCAAAAATATCAGAGGAAACAATGCCAAAAGATTTGGATTCAAATCTGAATTTTATTTGAATTTGGAAAAAATGGATTTTTATAAAGTTTGGATTTTGTCTTTGGAAAAATGTTCAAATGAAAGGGAATATTCCCCTGATCATTTTGGTATATATATACCCTATATAAAATATTTATAGATATTGTTTTATTTCTGTTTTTGTTTTATTTAAAAATAATAATAAAATTTTAAAAAGAAAAACCCCCCGGGGCGCCAGCCAAGCCACCCCAGTGCCCAGCCAACAAGACCCTCCCCCCTGGCCCGGCCAGTGCCGGCCCACTGGCCAGCCAGCCGACCGAGCCGGCCCAGCTCAACTCACCCCTCGCCCGCTCGCCCGATTCCCCTAGGCCTCGGCCACCCGCTCGCCTCGCCTCTCTCTCTCTCTCTCTGACCCGTGGGCCCCGCCCCATCTTCTTCCCCCCTCGCCCACGCAACGCAGCTCGCCGGAGATCGCCGGATCCCGAAGGATCCGGGATCCCCGATCGCCCCCGATCGACCCCCGAAGACGCCCGAGGCCCTGGCTATAAAAGCCGAGCCCCTCCGCACCCCATTCCCCCTAGCCTCGCCGGAGCCCCTCTCCCTCTCTCTCCCGAAGCACGCCGGAGCCCGAAGCTCGCTCCGCCGCCAAAGTCGCCGCCGTCGACACCCTACCCCTCCCCGACCACCCCCGACCCCACCGAACCACTCCCCGACCTCCCCCGCACCCGCACGGCGACTCCCCGGACCTCCCCGACGCTCGAAGCCCCCGACGCACTCTCGCCGCCGCCGCCGCCGTCGCCGGACTCCGGTACGTCGTCGGGATCACCCTCCCCCGTCCGATCTCAAACGTGTGGCTAGGATTAGAACCCCCGAAGGGGTATGATTTTATTAAAAGAACCGGCTGGCTCGTCCGGTTTATTGGTTAGGGTTTTAGTCAATTAGCCGGCCCGTTTTTAGTTTTAACCCGAGGCCCGTTTAGACTAAGTTACGCGCAGGGCACAGTATAGGCCCATTAGGCCTTTTTCTTTTATTTTGATTTTCTGTTTTAACAGAATAGTTTCTGTTTTCAAAAATTCATATCTTTTATTCTGTTTAATATTTTTGAGTGATTCTTTTTTTGTTGGATTGCAAATTTTATGTAGTTTCTGTAGAATATATATTTAGCTATGTTAAAATTAATTTAAAATTGCTTTATTTTAGTTTTAGCCAGAATAGTAAATCTGCTATAACTTGAGTTAGAAAAATTATTTTTGCATGATTCTTTTTGTCCCAACTTTAATTTGTCATTTCCAAACCCTAGAAATTAACTTGGGTATTTTAGGATTAATAAATAATTAGTTTTAAGCAGAATCCTATTAATCCTAATTAATTAGCTAGATGCTGTTTTCCTAATATTTTAATTAGTAAATGAATCTATTTTTAACTTGTGATTAGTTATTCTAGGTTAGTTTCTGTCACTCCATTAGATGAACTTTTATTTATAATTAATAAAAGTTTTAATTTATTTTCTTAATAGAAATTGGATTAGGCCTAAAATGAGTTTTATAATAGCTTTTAATTAATTCTTTTTGCTCCTAGTTGCTTAGTGAAACCTTTTCTGTTAAGTTAACTTAAAACCATGATTAGGTTATATTAAGGAATTTTTGTTATATAAAAACTATTTTAGCTATTGTTTGGAGTAGGAAAAACTTTGAATTGGTTTTTCTTTAAGTTTTCCTTTTGGATTTGATTTTGATTGTTTTGTTGTGTTATGTTACTTTTGTTATGTTGTGTGATCCTATTGCTTGGTGCTTATTGTGTTATTGTTTGTCTCGGTAGAGTTTCGAGTCTAAGCTTGCTACTCGACTCTTTAGCTTACGAGGATCATCAGCAAGGCAAGTTTTGATCATGTTATTTCTATACCTATGTTTTTGTGCATTAGTAGTTGTCACCACCCCACCATGCATGCAGTAGTGAAATCTGAAGTCATTAAACTTGAGTAGTATCATGTGGTAGGATGAACCAATCCCTTGTTACCATGACCCCGGACGTAGTAGTTATTTTGCTATGCTCAGAGACGGATTTGGGATGAGTGAAATTCATAAGCAAGATGTGAGAGTCAATGATGATGACAACCCCATGAACTACAATGATCAAGATGGACTTGGAAAATCACTCTTGGGTGGAGGGCGGTTGACGGGCACCTGGAGCACCCAGTGGTGGCGGGATGCATGGAGAAGCGCCATGACATCTGCGGAAAGCTTCACCCAGCCACAAAGAGAAGGATGGATGCCCCATGACCAGAAGCTTACATGCAGCCGCAAGCCATTATGGGCTCTGGCTGGGTTGACCCTAGTAGTGACGCTGGCTGGACGGTACTACGAGAAGTAGACGAACGGTAGGATTGGATGGGTACCGGCAGTAGCCATCCGAACTCTTTGGAAGACCCTGTTTCATTCGTCCCGTCTTCAAACACCATGAAGTGCGAAGACTTTAAAGGAGGGAATGATTCTTGCGGGGAAAGTGCGCAACCCTCTGCAGAGTTAAAGATCTAATCGATTAGCCGTGTCCCCGGTTACGGACATTTGAGCCTCTGGAACTTGGAAGTATTCGGATATCTCAACACTAAAACTAATGAATTAATTTGAGGGTTTTTTATGACTTAATAATTGGGAACGAGATATTGGTTGGCGGAACCATCTCAATAACTACCAACAATTGTAGTAATTTGCAAGCAAGTCCACTGTAGTAGGGTAAAATCTGCTTTTCGCAAAATGATGAAACTTAGAGCTCCACAACCAAAATGCATATAGAGTTAGTAACTTTATTATTGTTATTCTTCATGACTTGCCAGCTTATTCCAAAAGCTGACCTACGTGGCTGCAACGTATTATGTTGCAGAGATATATTCCGATCAGGAGTGAGGCTACGCTCCGCGCTTGGCGATTGCCCTTTGGAGTCGGATGGACTCGCTTATCTTCGACGCTTCCGCAGCATTAGTAGTTTATTTCTCATGAGTTGGCCTTGAGCCGAATTTATTCCCTTGTAATAAAGACTCTATATGAGAATCGTTTAATGATATTCAGGTGTGATTGAACTTTGATTACTTTATCGATGTACTGTGAGTACCAGCATGATCTTGGGATGGTATGCATACGTAGATTTGACCGATTTTGGGTCAGGTCGCTACAGAGATGGTATCAGAGCACACGCTGACCGTAGGATCGTAACCCCTAGGATCGGAAAGCCATAAGCAGAGACCATTTACTTTGAATCCTTTTCATTCCATAATTCTCCCCTGTTCAATTCTGACTCTTCTCCCATTTGCAACATTCTAGATGGCCGTCGAGTTCACCCCAGTTTTGCTACCGGAGTTCTGCCAGCCCGATGAGACGATGCCCTTCGGAAGAAAGCTGGTCCAGATGGTGAAGCAGCTGAAGATCGCTCTACCCTCGATCACCGGGAAACCCACTAATGCACTTCCGACGGACACCCGCTACAGGATTGAGGTGCATATCCCAGGGAGAACCTTTGGAGGACACACGGAGCCTATCAACTTTGAGTTCACCGAGTTCAACTGGATCATCGGAAGGGACGTGGCGATCTATCGAGCACTTGGACATCTCCGAGAGGAGTACAGGGCCGAGCTCGATCACTCAGACCTCGCCATGGTTTCTCGCAGGGCAAGGAATGGAGATATCATCCGTACCATTGAGGACGATTCCACTCTCTCATACATCCAGGACTTGGAGTGTCTTCTCAGGAAACGGGAGATTCAGACTCGC
The DNA here is from genome assembly GCA_021605205.1 of Aegilops longissima. Lineage (NCBI taxonomy): Eukaryota > Viridiplantae > Streptophyta > Magnoliopsida > Poales > Poaceae > Aegilops > Aegilops longissima. The sequence goes on from CM038677.1 coordinate 327,667,562, forward strand.
CGTAACTCGAAGACACACGGAAGCTTTGTTCCATGAATCGAACTGGAGGAGAAGGCACGCAGACTTCCTTGGCCATGAGGAAGAAATCACGGACTTCATGGAGATAGTCGACGATCTGAAGATGAAGCTTGCCGCGATAGAGGAAAAGATGGACTTGGGAGAGGACCTTTACCCGAGTGGAGATGAAGCACCCCTCGTGAGCAATGATCAAGATTTCGAAGGGAGTACCACCGAAGGGAACCCCAAGAGGAGGCGCCACTGATGAAGACTTTTTAGTCGACCACCATGTTATCTTTTACTTTTTCGTCGATCAGTTAGGCCGATGTTTCCCCTTCGATTAGTCATGAGCTTTTGTAATCGAATTTGAACCATGTTTGAATGGAATGAATAAATGATTGGTGTGTTATGATTGTGCATTCATATGGGTAGTGTATTTCTCATAGACCATTGTTCTATTCTAATTTTCTCATCCCCTCCAAAACACCAGATGCCTCCGAGGCGTGACACTGGTTTCCCGCCGGAGCTCACCCAGCTGCTCCAGCAGCAGAATGCACTGATGCAGCTCCTTATTCAGAATCAGAACAACACCGCCAACAATCCACCGCCACCGCCACCACCCACTGTGGACAACTTGACTCGATTTCTGAGGTTGAATCCGCCAGTGTTCTCTAGTAGCACTGAGCCAATTGTGGCTGATGATTGGCTCCGCAAAGTCGGAAGAGAGCTAGTCACCGTTGGATGCACTGATGCTGAGAAGGTGCGCTTTGCCGCGCATCAACTGGATGGACCTGCAGCTTCTTGGTGGGAGAATTACACCGCCACTTTTCCCATTGGTGCCATCACTTGGGACCAATTCCAGCAGGCCTTCCGCACCGCTCATGTCTCAGCTGGAGCCATGAGTCTGAAGAAGCGTGAGTTCCGCAACTTGCGCCAGGGGAACCGTACTGTGGCACAGTACGTGGATGAATTCAGCAAGCTCGCTCGCTATGCCCCCGATGATGTGGCCACCGATGCCGCCAAGGCGGAGAAGTTCCTTGAGGGACTCAATGATGAACTGAGCATGCAGCTTATTGTGGCTACCTTCAACAACTACCGGAGCTGGTAGACAAGGCCACCATTCTTGAAGGCAAGCAGCAGCAGATAGAAAGCGCAAGCGGAAGTACAGCCAGGGAAGCACAACTCGGGAGCTCAGCGAAGCCCGCTATGCACCATACTCGGGAGGGCACACCCATCATAACCATGGAGGCCATAACCATGGAGGAAATGGGAACAACCGCAGCCAGGACAACGAGTCAGGCCATGGCAATGGCAATGGAAATGGTAATGGCAATCAGCACCGTTCTGCCCGGCTCGAAGGATCTGAGCCACATCACCGCTTCAAGTGCCGGAAGGCGGGCACTATGCCACCGACTGCCGGAGGCCAAGCAGAGGAATGGAAATGGCAATGGAGGCTCAGCGAAGAAGCCAAATCCGTTCCCTCGTGCTCGGGTGAACCACATCGACGTGGAGGACGTCTATGATCAGCCGGAACATCGTGGTTGGTAAGTTTTATTGAATTCACGTTCAGTTTTGGTTCTCTTTGATTCGGTGCAACGATTCATTCATATCAAGGGTAGTTGTGGAAAAGTACGGTTACGCACTAGAACCCTTAGAAGCCCCCTTGGCGTCGGGTTCGCAGGAGGAGAAATGATGGCGGTGTAGGCTGTCCTGCAACCCTCAACATTGGGAACCACAAATTTCCGTGGACCTCATAGTGTTGGAAACCCAGACCTTGGATGTAATCCTAGGCATGGATTGGTTGTCAAAGTTTGAAGGAACATTGACTGTGTTCCAGAAGTCTATTCGCTCACCACCCGGAGCGTAAGAGGATCAAGTATGTAGCCAGCACAGCCGGATGAAGAATCAGTGCATTCCCTCACGGAGTTGTTCAGAGGAAGTGCCAGAGTGCAAGACTTTCCGATGTGTTCCGGAGGAATTACCAGAATGCCACCGGACAGGGACATTGAATTTCTGATTGAGCTATTGCCCGGCACAGCCCCAATATCCAAGAGACCTTATCGGATGCCACCGAATGAGTTGAAAGAGATCAAGGATCAAATTAATGAGTTATTGGAGAAAGGATATATTCGTCCAAGCTCATCACCATGGGGAGCCCCAGTTCTATTGGTAGAGAAGAAGGATGGAAGCTTGAGGATGGTTGTGGATTATCGTGCATTGAACGAAGTAACCATCAAGAACAAGTACCCCCTGCCGATGATCAATGACTTGTTTGATCAGCTTGTTGGAGCCAAGGTATTCTCTAAGATCGATCTTCGATCAGGGTATCATCAGTTGAAGATTCGTGAAAAGGATATACCCAAAACAGCATTCACTACCAGGTATGGTTTATATGAGTACACCGTCATGTCATTTGGATTGACTAATGCTCCTGCATACTTCATGAATTTGATGAACAAGGTGTTCATGGAATATCTGGACAAGTTTGTCGTGGTGTTCATCGATGATATATTGATATTCTCCAAGAGCGAGGAAGAGCATAAGGAACATTTGCGTCTAGTTCTGGAGAAACTTCGAGAACATCAGTTGTATGCCAAGTTCAGCAAATGTGAATTTTGGCTGAAGGAAGTTGGATTCCTCGGACATGTTATTTCAGGAAAAGGAATAGCAGTTGATCCCGCCAAGGTTGAATCAGTCACCGATTGGCAGTCACCCACCTCAGTCAAGGAGATCCGTAGTTTTCTCGGACTCGCAGGATATTATCGGAGGTTTATAGAGAACTTATCGAAGATTGCCAAGCCCATGACTGAGCTGTTGAAGAAGGAAGCCAAGTATGTTTGGACCGAGGAATGTGAAGCCAGTTTCAGGAATTGAAGAAACGGTTGGTCACCGCCCGATGTTGATTTTGCGGACATACACAAGGAATACCAGGTTTATTGTGACGCTTCTCGTCAAGGACTCGGAGGAGTATTGATGCAGGAAGGTAAGGTTGTAGCTTATGCCTCTGACAGCTACGGCCTCATGAGATGAATTATGCCACGCATGATTTGGAGTTAGCGGTGTAGTGCATGCACTCAAGACTGGAGACATTTCCTCATCGGAAATCGTTGTGATGTCTACACAGATCACAAGAGTTTGAAGTATATCTTCACGCAGAAGGAATTAAACCTCGAGCAGAGGAGATGGCTAGAGTTGATAAAGGACTACGACATGAGATTGCATTACCACCCGGTAAAGCTAATGTTGTAGCAGATGCTTTGAGCCGTAAGAGTTATGTGAATACCCTTACAGCAGGAGGATTACCCCAGGAGTTAGTCGATGACCTCAGAGATCTCCGACTGGAGATAGTTCCGAAAGGATTTGTTGCAACTCTGGAAGTTCAGTCCACCTTGACCGGAAGGATTCATGAAGCCCATAAGTCGGACAAGGAAATTGATGAGATTAAGCAAAATATGGATGAAGGAAAAGCTAAAGGATTCCGTAAGGATGAACACGGAACTATATGGTTTGAGGATCGTATTTATGTGCCCAATGATCCCGAGCTCAGAAGCTAATTCTTCAGAGGCTCATGATTCACCGTACTCGATTCATCCGGCAACACCAAGATGTACCGGATTTGAAGCAAAGTTTCGGTGGACAGGTATGAAGAAGGACATTGCGAGTACGTAGCGATATCGATGTTTGCCAACGTAAAGGCAGAACATCGAAGCCAGCAGGTTACTTCAACCTTTGCCGATTCCCGATTGGAAATGGGAGAAACTTGGTATGGATTTCATCACAGGATTACCCAGACCCGCTCAGGTTATGATTCTATCTGGGTAGTGGTTGATCGTTTGACTAAGGTAGCTCACTTCATTCCGTGAAGACTACCTATACCAGTGCCAAGTTGGCCAAGATATACATGACCAGGATCGTATGTCCGCATGGAGTTCCGAGGAAAATCGTGTCGATAGAGGAACGTAGTTTACCTCAAAGTTTTGGAAGCAGTTGCATGAAACTTTGGGTACGAGGCTGGAATTCAAGATCTGACTTTTCATCCATGAGCATGATGGATGACCGAGAGAGTCAATCAGATTCGGAAGACATGTTGAGAGCTTGTGTGCTAGACTATGGGTCTAGCTGGGATGATAATTTGCCATACGTAGAGTTCTCATACAACAACAGTTATCAATCCGGTTTGAAGATGGCCCTTCAAGCTCTATACGGAAGGAGGTGCGAACACCATTCTTTGTGGGATAGTGTTGGAGATCGATCACTTTTCGGTTCCGATCTTATCAAGGATTCCAAGAGAAAGTCAAGCTGATTCGAGACAGGCTCAAGATAGCACAATCATGATGGAAGAGTTATGCCGACAAGAAGCGCAAGGAAGTGACTTACGAAGTGGGAGACCGAGCATACTTCGTGTGTCTCACTTCGTGGAATCAAGAGGTTTGGAGTCAAGGAAAGTTAGCACCCGATTCATTGGCCCTACAAAATCCTCGAACGTCGTGGAGAAGTTGCATACAAGTTGGAATTGCGGAAGGATTGTCCGGAGTTCATGATGTCTTTCACGTTTCCCGGTGAAGAAGTGCCATGCCGACATGGTCGATGTTCCGTTGAGAGACACGGTGCCCCTAGAGGCCATACACTTGCGGTGATCTGACTTACAAGGAGAAACCCGTCCAATTCTCGAGACTGCAAGCGAGTCACCCGCAGCAAGGTCATCAAATTTTGCAAGGTCTTTGTGGAGTCACCACACCGAGGAAGAAGCCACAGGAACGCCAAGAAGATCTTCTTGAGACCATCCGCACCTATTTGCTAGCCAACCCGAATCTCGAGGGCGAGATTCATCTTAAGGTGGTAGGTTAAGTAACATCCCAAATTTCCTATTTGGAATGTTTTACAATTATAGCTAAGCATCCTATGCATCCTGTTTGAATTTGAATGTCATTTGAAGTTTCAGAGAATTTTGAGTTTTGAATTTGAATTTCAAACTTTGGCATGTGGGAATCATTTCAAAAACTAAGCCTGATAAATACTTGATCAAAAGTATGAGAGGAGCAAACATGACACTCCAAAATATCGAGGAAACAATGCCAAAAGATTTGGATTCAAATCTGAATTTTATTTGAATTTGGAAAAAATGGATTTTTATAAAGTTTGGATTTTGCCTTTGGAAAAATGTTCAAATGAAAGGGAATATTCCCCTGATCATTTTGGTATATATATACCCTATATAAAATATTTATAGATATTGTTTTATTTCTGTTTTTGTTTTATTTAAAAAATAATAAAATTTTAAAAGAAAAACCCCAGGCGCCCACCAAAGCCACCCCAGGCCCAGCCAGCGCCGCACCCCTCCCCGCCTGGCCCAGCCAGCGCCGGCCCACCTGGCCAGGCCAGCCGACCGAGCCGGCCCAGCTCAACTCACCCCTCGCCCGCTCGCCCGATTCCCCTAGGCCTCGGCCACCCGCTCGCCTCGCCTCTCCCCATCTTCTTCCCGTGGGCCCGTGGGCCCCGCCCCATCTTCTTCCCCCCTCGCCCACATAACGCAGCTCGCGGAGATCGCGGATCCGAAGGATCCGGATCCCGATCGCCCGATCGACCTCAAGACGCCCGAGGCCCCGGCTATAAAGCCGAGCCCTCCGCACCCCATTCCCCCTAGCCTCGCCGGAGCCCCTCTCCCTCTCTCTCCTGAGGCACGCCGGAGCCCGAAGCTCGCTCCGCCGCCAAAGTCGCCGCCGTCGACACCCTACCCCTCCCCGACCACCCCCGACCCCACCGAACCACTCCCGACCTCCCCGCACCAAGACGGCGACTCCCGGACCTCCCGACGCTCGAAGCCCCGACGACTCTTCGCCGCCGCCGCCGTCGCCGGACTCGATGCGTCGTCGGGATCACCTCCCCGTCCGATCTCAAGCGTGTGGCTAGGATTAGAACCCCCGAAGGGGTATGATTTTATTAAAAGAACCGGCCGGCTCGTCCGGTTTATTAGTTAGGGTTTTAGTCAATTAGCCGGCCCGTTTTTAGTTTTAACCCGAGGCCCTTTTAGACTAAGTTACGCGCAGGGCACAGTATAGGCCCATTAGGCCTTTTTCTTTTATTTTGATTTTCTGTTTTAACAGAATAGTTTCTGTTTTCAAAAATTCATATCTTTTATTCTGTTTAATATTTTTGAGTGATTCTTTTTTTGTTGGATTGCAAATTTTATGTAGTTTCTGTAGAATATATATTTAGCTATGTTAAAATTAATTTAAAATTGCTTTATTTTAGTTTTAGCCAGAATAGTAAATCTGCTATAACTTGAGTTAGAAAAATTATTTTTGCATGATTCTTTTGTCCCAACTTTATTTTGTCATTGCCAAACCCTAGAAATTAACTTGGGTATTTTAGGATTAATAAATAATTAGTTTTAAGCAGAATCCTATTAATCCTAATTAATTAGCTAGATGTTGTTTTCCTAATATTTTAATTAGTAAATGAATTTATTTTAACTTGTGATTAGTTATTCTAGGTTAGTTTCTGTCACTCCATTAGATGAACTTTTATTTATAATTAATAAAAGTTTTAATTTATTTTCTTAATAGAAATTGGATTAGGCCTAAAATGAGTTTTATAATAGCTTTTTAATTAATTCTTTTTGCTCCTAGTTGCTTAGTGAAACCTTTTCTGTTAAATTAACTTAAAACCATGATTAGGTTATATTAAGGAATTTTTGTTATATAAAAACTATTTTAGCTATTGTTTGGAGTAGGAAAAACTTTGAATTGGTTTTTCTTTAAGTTTTCCTTTTGGATTTGGTTTTGATTGTTTTGTTGTGTTATGTTACTTTTGTTATGTTGTGTGATCCTATTGCTTGGTGCTTATTGTGTTATTGTTTGTCTCGGTAGAGTTTCCGGAGTGCGAAGCTTGCTACTACGACTCTTTAGCTTACGAGGATCATCAGCAAGGCAAGTTTTGATCATGTTATTTCTATACCTATGTTTTTGTGCATTAGTAGTTGTCACCACCCCACCATGCATGCAGTAGTGAAATCTGGAAATCATTAAACTTGAGTAGTATCATGTGGTAGGATGAACCAATCCCCTTGTTACCATGACCCCGGGACGTAGTAGTTATTTTGCTATGCTCGTAGACGGGATTTGGGATGAGTGAAATTCATAAGAAAGATGTGAGAGTCAATGATGATGACAACCCCATGAACTACAATGATCAAGATGGACTTCGGAAAATCACTACTGGGTGGAGGACGGTTGACGGGCACCTGGAGCACCCAGTGGTGGCGGGATGCATGGAGAAGCGCCAAGACATCTGCGGAAAGCTTCACCCAGCCACAAAGAGAAGGATGGATGCCCCATGACCGGAAGCTTACTGTGCAGCCGCAAGCCATTATGGGCTCTGGCTGGGTTGACCCTAGTAGTGACGCTGGTGGGACGGTACTACGAGAAGTAGACGAACCGTAGGATTGGATGGGTACGGCAGTAGCGTAAGAACTCTTTGGAAGACCCTGTTTCATTCGTCCGTCTTCAAACACCATGAAGTGCGAAGACTTTAAAGGAGGAATGATTCTTGCGGGAAAGTCGCAACCCTCTGCAGAGTTAAAGATCTAATCGATTAGCCGTGTCCCGATTCACGGACATTTGAGCCTCTGGAACTTGGAAGTATTCGGATATCTCAACACTAAAACTAATGAATTAATTTGAGGGTTTTTATGACTTAATAATTGGGAAGCGAGATATTGGTTGGCGGAACCATCTCAATAACTACCAACAATTGTAGTAATTTGCAAGCAAGTCCTTTGTAGTAGGGTAAAATTTGCTTTTCGCAAAATGATGAAACTTAGAGCTCCACACCAAAAATGCATATAGAGTTAGTAACTTTATTATTGTTATTCTTCATGACTTGCCACTTATTTCAAAAGCTGACCTACATGGCTGCAACGTATTGTGTTGCGAGATATATTCGATCGGGAGTGAGGCTACGCTCGCGCTTGGCGATTGCCCTTTGAGTCGGATGGACTCGCTTATCTTCGACGCTTCGCAGCATTAGTAGTTTATTTCTCATGAGTTGGCCTTGAGCCGAATTTATTCCCTTGTAATAAAGACTCTATATGAGAATCGTTTAATGATATTCAGGTGTGATTGAACTTTGTTTACTTTATCGATGTACTGTGAGTACCAGCATGATCTTGGGATGGTACAGACACAGAGATTTGACCGATTTTGGGTCAGGTCGCTACACCGCCCCTCTCCTGTGCATGTTGGGCCAGCTAGTTCGGCCTGAGTCACGTTTTTTCCCGCAGAACGTTTTTGCTAATCAACCAGTGCACTGCATTTTTTATAGAAAGGACCTTGGTTTAAAATTGCTAATAAGTAAATTTTCATGCATCCAAACAGAACATGTTCTATATGTAAAATGTGTAGAATTTCATCTAATTTCGTAATATGCAACTTTCATCCATGTTAGAAATGTTTAACTTGCTGTTTGCATTAATTTGCTCAAATGCCATGCTAAAATGATTTATTTAATAACTAAATAACCGCAGCTCCGAATTAAATAAAATTTACATGTAAATGGGGTAGAAAAATGCATAGAATAACTTGGTGCACTTTATTTTGATGTTTAACAACTTCAAAATATGAATTGGGGCAGAACAGTACCAAATTCGAAATATACACATGAGGATTTTCTGAAATAGTTGTTTGTTATTTCCGGCCTCATTTAATTTGCCTAAATAGTTAGTTTACTTATGCTTCACCTCTTGCCATGTTTAACAACATTTAACATGCCTAAATAGTTAGTTTACTTATGCTTCACCTCTTGCCATGTTTAACAACATTTAATATTGTTGAGTAGATTAAATGGGAGAGAACTAAATAATTGTTGTGGTATTTTGTCAATATGCAATTCGTTGCATATTGAGCTCAACTTAATTTGTAGTGTTGTTTGTTGCATTTTGCCATGCCATGCATCATTAAATCGGACATGCATCATACTTGATTGTGCATTATGCCATGTTTATGTGATGGTTATTTACCATGATGTTTGGTTCTTTCCGGTTGTGTTTCTCCTTGATAGTTCCGGTTACGTTTCGGTTGTGAGGATTCGTTCAACTACGTTGGTTCGTCTACTTCATGGATTCGATCTTCTTCCTATCAGGATTTCAGGCAAGATGATCATTACCCCCGATATCACTTCTATCTTTGCTTGCTAGTTGATTGTTCTATCGCTATGTCTTGCTACCTACCACTTGTTTATCAGGCCTCCCATATTTCCATGTCAAGCCTCTAACCCTTCTTCCTAGCAAACCGTTGTTTGGCTATGTTACCACTTTTGCTCAGCCCCTCTTATAACGTTGTTAATTGCAGGTGATGTTGACGATTGCTCCATGTTGGAACATGATTATGTTGGGATATCACAATATCTCTTATTTAATTAATGCATCTATATACTTGGTAAAGGGTGGAAGGCTTGGCCTTATGCCTGGTGTTTTGTTTCACTCTTGTCGCCATAGTGTCCGTCATACCGGTGTTATGTTCCTTTATTTTGTGTTCCTTACGTGGTTAGGGTTATGGGACCCCCTTGACAGTTCGCTTTGAATAAAACTCCTCTAGCAAGGCCCAACATTAGTTTTCCATTTGCCTACCACATATTTCTTTTCCCTTGGGAGCTGCAGCCCCGAGGGTCATCTCTATTTTAACCCCCCCGGGCCAGTGCTCCTCTGAGTGTTTGTCCAAACTAGAGCATCATGCGGGGCCGCCCCTTGGCAACTTGGGGTATCTGGTATATATATGTACGCTTCGCTCATCCGGTGTACCCTGAGAATGAGACCGCACACCTCCTATCAGGCTAGGTCGTGCATCGGGAGGTTTTGCTAGACTTGTTTTACCATTGCTGAAATGTCTTGTAACCGGGATTCCGAGTATGACCAGGTTGTTCCGAGTGAAGGAATATCCTTCGTTGATCGTGAGAGCTTGTGATGGGCTAAGTTGGACACCCCTGCAGGTGTTCGCACACGAACACGTCACCGTGTACCTCCGACGCCGAGGGTGATGCACCGCAGCTCACGTCGAAGGAGACCCGTCCGGAAGCGCGGTAAGCAAGCAATCCGCCGGGCGCTTTTGAGCACCCGAAACCCCACGCGCCCGGGAGGGACCCCGTCTGGACGCGCGGCGGCTATGGGCTGCCCTAGGTCGGTTCGCCCGCCCCTAGAGCCTCGAGGATTGCTGCCCTTCAACACGAAGAACGAACGTAGAACGAGAGAGAAACAACAAGGGAGGGATGTAAAACTAGGGTAAAAAGTAGATGGGTTTTGCGATTGTGTGTTGTTCAATCGGCCGTCACCCCCAACATATATAAGAGGCGGCTGGACTTCCCGTACAAGAAAAGGATTCATCTAGGCTTTCCTTACAAGAAAATTGCATCAATTCACGTCCAAAACCCTAGTCAAATTCGGACTGGTTTTATCCGAACTTTCCAAAACTATTCGGTTTAAACTGGCTGCACTTTGCGGGTCCTTTTTGTGGTGGTAAGCAACCTCGGATGGAAACGAGCCCAAAAGCAATCTTGACTGCTTCGACGAGACGAACAACTTTCATGTTGAACGTTTTTTGATCAGAGGCCATCTTGAGGGGGTTTTAGGCTGTTTTCCGAAGTCTACGGCAGAAAAATCCAAAACCCGGACAAACAACCCCGGAGTGTCCGGCCGTCCTCGGAGAAATCGAAAACCCGGATGATCATTCCCGGAGTGTCTGGCCATCCTGATGCAGCTGCGCATTTTCGGCTCTAAATTTTGCATACGAACTTCGATTTAGACGTTTCTTATATCAAAATCGATTGCCTCGACGAGACGAAGACAATCCGTGTAGGAACTTTTCTCATATGATGCCATCTTGGGGGCGTAATCAGCCGAATAGTATTTTGAATACAAAATCTGAATACTCAAAACACAACTTCGGCCTTAAAGATGAGATCGGATGGCTACGGCCCAAATATCAAAGTTTCTCCTTTTGACGATACGGAACTTTATCATTTTGAGCACTTCTCCATTTGAGGCCTTCTCAATTATGATTTTGACCATGCCAAAATCTGGTGTCAACAGCAGGGTATAAACTTCTGAGAGCCGTGACCGCGGTTATGTGGCAAATGGAAATTTGTTAATATCCGGTTGTAGAGAACTTGACACCTGACTTAATTAAAATGAATCAACCGCGTGTGTAGCCGTGATGGTCTCTTTTTGGCGGAGTCCGAGAAGTGAACACGGTTTGGGTTATGTATGAACGTAAGTAGTTTTAGGATCACTTCTTGATCACTTCTAGCTTCACGACCGTTGCGTAGTTTCTCATTTTACTCCTGTACTCGTATGTTAGCCACCATATTTGCTTAGAGCTTGCTACAACTCCACCTCCTACCCATAAACTTAAATAGTCTTGATCTCGCAGGTTTTGAGATTGCTGTGTCCTCGTGACTCACAGATACTACCAAAACAGTTGCAGGTGCCGATGATACTAGTGTAGGTGATGCTACCGAACTCGACGAGGACCTTGGCCGTTACTATGTTTCGTTTCCGGATGATCATTAGTGGTGCCCAGTTGGGACGATCGGGATTTAGCATTTGGGTTTATCTTCTTATATTTGGATTTGTCCGTAGTCGGACTATTAATGTACTCTGAATGATGTATGAATTAATTGATCATTGTGTGAAGTGGCGATTTTAAGCCAACTCTATTTATCTCTTTCTTGCTCATTACATGGGATTGTGTGAAGATGACCCTTCTTACGGCAACACCACAATGCGGTTATGCCTTTAAGTCGTGCCTCGACACGTGGGAGATATAGCCGCATTGTGGGCGTTACAAGTTGGTAATCAGAGCCATCCATGACTTAGGAGCCCCTGCTTGATCGAATCGCTAACGTCGTCGTTGAGTCTAGAACAAAATGTTTTGAGTCTTAGGATTATATATATATCGGAGAGTAGGATTCTTTTACTCCTCAGTCCCTTCGTCGCTCTGGTTAGGCCTCCAGACGTAGATGTTTTGACTTTCATCTCCTCAAATTTTACGAATTTTTTTTAGGATCATGCGGGTATCTTGGGATCGTTCCGATATTCTTCTGACAAGAACATTGTTCTTGGTGCCTCCTGACATTTAGGGGTTGTGGGAGTGTCGCAGGGAGTTGAGCTCCGAGGTATTGTCGTCACAATTTTATCGTTGCAGTTCTGGAATACTATTACGTCTCCAACATATCTATAATTTTTGATTGTTCCATGCTATTATATTATCTGTTTTGGATGTTTAATGGGCTTTAATATGCTCTTTTATATTATTTTTGGGACTAACCTATTTACCGGAGGCCCAGCGCCAGTTGCTGTTTTTTTGCCTATTTCAGTGTTTCGCAGAAAAGGAATATCAAACGGAATCCAAACGGAATGAAACATTCGCGAGGATCTTTCTTGGAACAAACGCAATCTAGGAGACCTGGAGTGGAAGTCAGAGACGCAATGAGGCGGCCACGAGGCAGGAGGGCGCGCCCAGGTGGGTTAGGCGCGCACCCACCCTCGTGGGCCCCTCGTAGCTGCACCGACCTACTTCTTTCGCCTATATACACTCTTATGCCCTGAAAACATCCAGGGGAGCCACAAAACCACTTTTCCACTGCCGCAACCTTTTGTACCCATGAGATCCCATCTTTGGGCCTTTTTCGGTGACCTGCCGGAGGGGAATTCGATCACGGAGGGCTTCTACATCAACACCATAGCCTCTTCGATGATATGTGAGTAATTTACCACAGACCTTCGGGTCCATAATTATTAGCTAGATGGCTTATTCTCTCTCTTTGGTTCTCAATACAAAGTTCTCCTCGATGTTCTTGGAGATCTATTCAATGTAATACTTTTTGCGGTGTGTTTGCCGAGATCCGATGAATTGTGGGTTTATGATCAAGATTATCTATGAACAATATTTGATTCTTCTTTGAATTCTTATATGCATGATTTGATATTTTTGCAAGTCTCTTCGAATTATCGGTTTAGTTTGGCCTATTAGATTGATCTTTCTTGCAATGGGAGAAGTGCTTAGCTTTGGGTTCAATCTTGTGATGTCCTTTCCCAGTAACAACAGGGGCAGCAAGGCATGCATTGTATTATTGCCATCGAGGATAAAAAATGGGGTTTATATCATATTGCTTGAGTTTATCCCTCTACATCATGTCATCTTGCTTAATGCATTACTTTGTTCTTATGAACTTAATACTCTAGATACAAGTTGGATAGTGTTTGATGTGTGGAGTAATAATAGTAGATGCAGAATCATTTCGGTCTACTTGACACAGACGTGATGCCTATGTTCATGATCATGCCTAGATATTCTCATAACTATGCTCAATTCTATCAATTGCTCGGCAGTAATTTGTTCACCCACCGTAATATATGCTACCATGAGAGAAGCCACTAGTGAAACCTATGGCCCCCGACTCTACTTTACATCATATTAGTTTCCGATCTATAATTCTAGTTTACTATCTATTTTGCAATCTTTATTTTTCAATCTATACAACAAAAATACCAAAAATATTTATCTTATTATATTTATCAGATCTCACTTTTGCAAGTGGCCGTGATTGGATTGATTGCAAGGTTCTTGATTGTTTGTGCAGGTATTAGGCGATTTGCGTGTAGTCTCCTACTGGATTGATACCTTGGTTCTCAAAAACTGAGGGAAATACTTACGCTACTTTGCTGCATCACCCTTTCCTCTTCAAGGGAAAACCAACGCATGCTCAAGAGGTAGCAAGAAGGATTTTTGGCGCTGTTGCCGGGGAGGTTTACGCCAAGTCAAGTCAAGATTTGATCTCCCGTCAACTTGCCGATTTCTGGCACCGTTGCCGGGGAGATCTACGCTCAAGTCAAGACATACCAAGTACCCATCACAAATTCTTCTCCCTCGCATTACATTATTTTCCATTTGTCTCTCGTTTTCCTCTCCCCCACTTCACCCTTGCCGTTTTATTCGCCCTTTTTCGTCCGCCTCTTTTTGCTTGCTTCCTGTGTGTCCGTGTGTTAGATTGTTTGTTTCGCTGTCATGGCCAGTCCTTCTATCATTGTTAGCACTCCCGATAATGAAGTTCTTAATTTTAAACAAAGGGGGGGGGGGGGGGGAATCTAAAATATGATTGGTATAGAATTTGCAATGCTCAGAATAGATCTACTAGGAAGCAATATACTTCCGTTCTTCTTCACAATTTTTATGTAGGCTTCACTCCTTGAAACAGATATATTCTTGATACTATTACCGGAGGGAATTTCTTGGGTAGCCATACTTTTGATTCTTAAAATGCTATGATAGATTTGTTTGGCCCACCACCTCTTTTGGTTAATGGAACTATTTTAACTTTGGAACATGTGATGCAAAGGCTTGAAATTATTGAAAATAAAGTTGCCACTGTAGAGTTGATTGAGAATTTGGATAAAAAGATCCACAACCAAATTACCCAATATGGATCTAAGGTATGATTTACTCTGAATTTTTTTAGAGAAAAAAACCCATAGTTAATGAAAAGATAGATCCAGATTCCACTAGAATTGATAAAATTAACAATATTGTTACCAACTTAGGGTCTGCCTTTTCTGCCGTGAGAAACACTTCAAATCCTCCTCCTACCAAAGTTGCCAAGTTTATGTATGTTCCTAAAAATAAGGGTGAATCTTCTAGTAAGGAGAATGAAGATCTCAAATCAATAAGTGTTCACCCAAACTTTTTCGCTATCATTGAGGAACCTTTTGCTACAAATGAATTTCTTGATTTCTTGCCTAGGAGTTTGATCATCAATAAAAAGAAAGAAACTCCTAAGGGTTATAAGTGTTCAATTGTAGAATTCCATACCAAAGATAGCAATACCTAGATCTATTCTTGTTTTTATGCCTAGCTAGGGGCGTTAAACGATAGCGCTTGTTGGGAGGCAACCCAATTTTATTTTTGTTCCTTGATTTTTGTTACTGTTTCGTAATAAATAATTCATCTAGCCTCTGTTTAGATGTGTTTTTATGTTTTAATTATTGTTTGGGCCAAGTAGAACCTTTGGTAAGACTTGGTTGAAGTCTTTGCGATCTTGCTGTAAAAAACAGAAACTTTAGCGCTCATGAGATTAGCTGCCGTTTTTTACTCCAGAGTTCTTTTAGGTTGATTCTTTTTGAATATGATTAATAGATAAATTCCTCACGTCCACCAATTTATTTCAGAATTTTTGGAGTTACAGAAGAATACGTTTGATACAGATTACTACAGACTGTTCTGTTTTTGACAGATTCTGTTTTTCGTGTGTCGTTTGCTTATTTTGATGGATCTATGGCTAGTATCGGGGGGTATGAACCATAGAGAAGTTGGAATAAAGTATGTTTAACACCAATATAAATAAAGAATGAGTTCATTACAGTACCTTAAGGTGGTGGTTTGTTTTCTTACACTAACGGAGCTCATGAGATTTTCTGTTTAAGTTTTGTGTTGTGAAGTTTTCAAGTTTTTTGGGTAAAGATTTGATGGATTTTGGAATAAGGAGTGCCAAGACCCTAAGCTTGGGGATGCCCACGGCACCCCAAGGTAAAATTCAAGGACAAGTAAAATCCTAAGCTTGGGGATGCCTCGGAAGGCATCCCCTCTTTTGTCTTCGTTTATCGGTAACTTTACTTGAGGCTATATTTTTATTCACCACATGATATGTGTTTTGCTTGGAGCGTCTTGTATGATTTGAGTATTTGATTTTTAGTTTACCACAATCACCCTTGCTGTACAAACCTGTTGGAGAGACACACATGAATCGGAATTTATTAGAATACTCTATGTGCTTCACTTATATCTTTTGAGCTAGATAATTTTGCTCTAATGCTTCACTTATATCTTTTTAGAGCACGGTGGTGGTTATATTTTATAGAAATTATTGATCTCTCATGCTTCACTTATATTATTTTGAGAGTCTTTTAGAACAGCATGGTAATTTGCTTTTGCTATAAAATTAGTCCTAATATGATGAGCATCCAAGATGGGTATAATAAAAACTATTATATAAAGTGCATTGAATACTATGAGAAGTTTGATTCCTTATGATTGTTTTGAGATATGAAGATGGTGATATTAGAGTCATGCTAGTTGAGTAGTTGTGAATTTGAGAGATACTTGTGTTAAAGTTTGTGATTGTCGTAGCATGCACGTATGGTGAACCGTTATGTGATGAAGTCGGAGCATGATTTATTTATTGATTGTCTTCCTTATGAGTGATGGTCGAGCACGAGCGATGGTCTTTTCCTACCAATCTATCCCCCTATGAGCATGCACATAGTACTTTGTTTTGATAACTAATAGATTTTTGCAATAAGTATGTGATTTCTTTATGACTAATGTTGAGTCCATGGATTATACACACTCTCACCCTTCCACCATTGCTAGAGTCTCTAATACCGCGCACCTTTCGCCGGTATCATACACCCACCATATACCTTCCTCAAAACAGCCACCATACCTACCTATTATGGTATTTCCATATTCAGTCCGAGATATATTGCCATGCAACTTTCCACCGTTCCGTTTATTATGACACGCTCCATCATTGTCATATTGCTTTGCATGATCATGTAATTGACATTGTATTTGTGGAAAGGCCACCATTCATCATTCATACATGTCACTCTTGATTCATTGCACACTTGTGCTTCAAGGTAGAACCGTGATCCTCATGATAGAGAGTCTCCTATGTTGTCACTTTCATATACTAGTGGGAATTTTTCATTATAGAATTTGGCTTGTATATTCCAATGATGGGCTTCCTCAAAATGCCCTAGGTCTTCGTGAGCAAGCGAGTTGGATGCACACCCACTTAGTTTCTTTTGCTGAGCTTTCATACACTTATAGCTCTAGTGCATCCGTTGCATGGCAATCCCTACCCACTCACATTGATATCGATTGATGGGCATGTCGGGGGAAACGACACCTACGAGATCACGAGGAATCCCTTTTACTATGGTTGGCGGGCGTGGGGCTGTGGAAAGAGCGGGATTGAGAGATCAACGCGGGGGGATTATCTAGGTTCGGGCCGCAAGTGATGCGTAATACCCTACTCCTGCTGGTTTCTATTTAACTGGTGTTCTTGGACTAGCTACAAGGCGTGTGGGGTCCAAAAAGTCTGAATCCTCTCCCAGTACGCCGCGGACCTCCTTTTATAGACAAAGGGGCTGCCACAGTGGCACACAGGAGGTGGAAAGCTATACAGGGGTAGAGTCTATCCTCTGGCACCGTAGGACAAACACATTTAATGCGCTGCCGATGTGCCCTTCTTGCTTTATCGGGGACGGCAAGGAAGCTCGTCCCAGCTGTCACCGCCTCGCCTGGCTTCGACGCGCGTCTGAACTGATGAGGCGGGTAGTGCCATGCTGGCTGGCTGGCTACTGAGTTGGTGCGGTGGCAGAGCCTTCATGAAGATCTGCATGCCACCACGCAGGTGTTTGCTGAGTTGGCCTAGAGGCCGCACGTTGCCATGCAGGTGCTCGCCTAGTTGGTGGGCTGGCAGCTGCATGGGAACGGCGACGGAGTCTTGGCAGATGTGGGCCTGGCTGCAGCCCCGCGGATGTCTTCGGCAAGAGTCTTGTCGGGGCCCCGGCAAGGGTCTTGCTGGGGCATCGTGGTCGTCCTCGGCAAGGGGCTTGCCGGGGATCTCGTGAGTATCCTTGGCAAGGATCTTGCCGAGGATCTTCGTCTTCTGGTTATTCATCTAGTCTTGTATGCTTCTGGTCTTCACAAAGATCTGCATGCCACCATGGAGGCGCCTCCCGAGCCTTGGTTCCAATGTGGTTTGAGGGTGTTGGAACTCTCAGGCTCAAGGGTGGCAGCCCTGCTGGCGTTGGGCAAGTTGCCCCGGCAAGGCTCTTGCCGGGGCTGTGGAGGCCGCCTCAGCAAGGACCTTACCGGGGGAGTCCACCTCGCCCTTCTGCTCTTTGTGTTTCCGGCTTGGCGTTGGTCTAGTCGTCTTGTGCCTTTGCTTCCTCTGCCCCGCCAAGCGTGGCCAGGGGCGTGGGGCTGCGACTGCCCGTGCACAAGTAAAGGGGTACAAAAAGGGGCCGCTACTTTTGTACACCGACAGGAGCCCCCGGGCCTGGGCCACATATAAGCGCGGGGCGTTATTGGGCTAGGCCCAGAACGGTGTGCGGGCGTGCGTGCGGCGGAGTTTTTACCATAGTAACTCACTCGCTCGTTGCGCTTCCCCACGACTCATGCTGAATGCGCGACGTGGGGATCATGCGTGACGTGGGGTGGTTGCTGCCCTCATGTGTTACATCGTAGTAAATGGTAAAGAGGCGGCCCGCGCCTTCCCCATAAAAAAGGAAAAACCGCAGGCGCTCTGCTCATTTACCCTCTGCGCCTCTTCCAATCTTGGAACCGCCGTTCCTCTCTTCTTTCTCAGGCGAAAGATTTAAAATTCTTGCCTCTGCTTGCTGCCACCGCCCCCATTGCTCTTGATCATTCGCCCCCTTCCAGCTTCCATGGTGCCCAAAACCAGCAGGGGCAAGGGAGCGGCCAAGGATGCCGGGGAGAAGGAGGCGCCGGAGAGCGAGTCGGCGGTGCGGCGGACGCAGCTCGCCTACTTCCCGTCGACGGTCGATGCGGTCCACCTCAAGAACCTCTTCTTGCCCCTATGGGGGTGGAAGACGACGGGGCACCCTGCCACGCGCATCGTCCCTGCCGATTTTGCCAAGGACGACCCAAATAGGTACCCCTTCTTTGTCGATTTCTTCTCTTGTGGGCTCTGCCCCCCTTTCTCTGACTTCTTCAACGACGTCATGCACACCTACGGCTTCCATCTTTTGGATCTCACACCGAATGCCATGGCGTGCCTGGCTCTCTTTGCCCACCTCTGCGAGGGCTTTGCCGGGGTGCTCCCCAGCACGGCGCTCTTCCGCCACTACTTCTACCCTCGCATCCAAACAGGGGGCGCCATCTCTGGGAGCATCGCCTGGATCCCGAGGACCCAGGAGAAAGGCACATACGCGGAGGGTGCCAAGAAGGAGAGGTGGGAGGAGTGGCGGGGCTGGTGGTGCTGGATCGAGGAGAAGGACCCGCCGGGATTCTGCCGGGTCCGTCAGAGCCCGCCGACCCGCCGTCAGGACTGGAGCGACCTTGATGTCAACGACAAGAAGCTCTCAATCGCCACCACCAGGATTCATCGCCTCACAATGGCTGGGCGTACCCTCGAGATGGTTGCGGCGGACTTCATCCGTCGCCGAATCGCCTCGCTACACAACAAGGGGAGGCCGGCCTGGGACTTCAGGAATGCGACAGACTTCATGAGGCTCCGCCCTGGCCTGAAGCATAACTTCACGGTGATGGGGCATGCCCATTTCTGTCAAAGGCTCTTCCAGCTCAACGTGGACAACGACGATAGGGCGGAGAGGAGCGGCAAGGCCACGAAGGCCGGCAAGGCTGTCAAGGGGCCTCTGTTTGGGTTTCCAGCGGGAGTGGTCCCGCTGAGCAACAACTCTCGCCAGTCTGCCATCATCGCCATGATGCCGGACTTCAACGTGCACGGCTTGACCCGTTCCGGGCCGAGCCGCCAGCAGAGAAGGTGGAGGAGTTCTTTGACACTTTGTCGGAGGCTTACGTCCGCGACAAGCCGCTGCTCATCCAGGACACCACCCAGGCAGAGCTGGACTACATCGCCGCCAGGGCGGTGGAGGCGGCGCTTACCAGGGAGGCCGGCAGCGCTGGCGGCGTGGAGGACGAGTCCTACACGGCCGCGGAGGAGAGGGAGCTCGCCTAGTGGGCAGAGTCTACCGGGGAGGCTAGCGGCGCCAACGCCGAGGCCCGCCTTGTTGAAGATGCGGGCGAGGAGTCGTCCGAAGAGGAGGTCGAGGTGAACGACCCCCCCGGTCGCGGGGAGGCAGCGCGTCCTGAGGCGGGCCAGCTTTGGTGAGCCGGTCCAGCCTGGCAGGATCACGCAGCGGCAGCCGCCCCAGGAGCAGCTCGTGCGCGAGACGAGGGCGATGAAGGCCGCAGCAGCGACGAAGGCGGCGAAGGCCGCGGTGGCAAAGAGGAAGGCGATTGCTTCCTCCTCATCCAAGCGGTACCGTACCCCATCTCCTTCCCCTTCGGGCAGCACCTTGGGGGCCGAGTTTGACCTCGGATCTTTTAGCCCGGCGAGGAAGAGGAAGCTGGTGGAGGAGGAGGTGGAGGAAGAGTAAGCATTTCGCCCCCCCCCCCCCACATCATCTCCTGATGTCACTCCATTGTTATCCTTCTTTAATTTGGTGTTATCTTCACAGGGACGTGGAGACTCTGGCCCAGAGGGTGGCAAAGAGGGCCAAGGCCCCGACGGGCGACAAGCCCCCGACGGGTACTTCGCATACACCGTTGCTGGTGGATAGCAGCCCGGACAGCAGCCCCCGGCGTAGCCCCCGGTTCAGTCCCCAGCATAAGCTCATCACTTACTCCTCCATTGATGAACTTTGGGGTGTGAATCTTTGACGCTGATCTTGCCGGGTTTGCAGGAGAAGAATGGCAGCAGGAAGAGCCGTCGAGGGCCACCCCCAACACGCTGCCCCTCTCGACCATGCCGCCCCGAGGGTCTCCCCGGCAAGGGCATCCACCACTGAGCCCACGCATATGGAAGAGGAGGAGGCGAACTTGGGTGCCGGGGGTTCTGCCCCGGAAACGAATGCTGGCGGGGAGGGTGCCACTTCTTCCCAGCCCGGTGTGGGTGAGTGATTTGCTTTCTGTTCCTGGTATTTCTTCTTCTTTTTAAACCTTGACCTTGGCTCTGCCTCATTCCCCTTCATGGTATCCAGACCCTTCCTCGGCATACCGGGGGGACATCGACACCGTCATCAAGGAGGTCACCAAGGATGCCGAGGCCGAGACTGAAAAGATCACCGCCGAGGAGGTCGCCAAGGCTGCCGCTGAAGAGGCATCCAAGGGGCTTGCCGGGGAGGCCGACAAGGCCGCTGCCGAGGAGGCCGGCACGGGGCCTGCAAGGGAGGGGGTGGTTGACGACCAACCTTCCTCCTCCGCTGCCTATGGCTCGGGCAAGTACCTGAAGGTGAGCGACGACCTGTTCGTCCACCTCCCAGGGACGGCGAGCACCAGGGCGCATACCGAGGAGGAGGTGTTCGATGACGAGGTGCTCACCGCCGCCGGGCTTGAGGTTGTTGACGAACCGAGCGCCAGTGGCAGCGGTTCCCAGGAGGAGGAGCTCCTTCGGGCCATGAGCGCCAACTTCCAGAAGCTCCAGGCGCATCGCCGTGCCCGCCTGGACAAGGCTAAGTCCAGGATGGCGGCGGTGGACAAGGCAGAGGTGGATCTCATGGGGGTGCGTCGCCAAGACGCAGGCCTGGTTCCGCCAGGCCCACGAGGATTTGAAGGTTGCCCAGGATCTGCTAGCTGAGCGCAAACATGAGCTTATCCTGTAGCAGGCCGATGTCGAGAAAGCCCAGGAGGCGGCGAAGGAAGAGGCCGCCAAGGACGAGGCCGCTCGGCACCAGCTCCAGGCCGAGCTGAACTCCCAGGAGGAGGACCTTGCCGCTCGTGAGGAGGCACTCGCTGCCACCCTCCACGGCAAGGATGAGGAGGTCAAGAAGCTTGCCGTGCAGCGGACCCAGGAGCTGGAGCAGAGGCACAAGGAGGCACTCAATGCTCAGGCCTAGGCCAGCAAGGTGAAGGAGCTGGAGGTGGAGCGGGATGGGCTGAAGGAACAGGTCCTGGAGCTGGCGAAGGAGAAGGACATGCTCAACGGTGCTTTGGTGGAGGCACAGGCTGCAGTCCTCGGCAAGGCCAACGACTCCATCAAAGACCTGAAGCTGAAGCTGGAGTGTCTTGAGGGGACGCTTTCAGAGGTCAGGCCCGGGAAGAGACCCTGACCAAGGACCCGGGAAGAGGCAGCTGCGGAGGAATGACGTCGCCGAACACAAGGAGTACACGGAGGGCATAAACCGTTGGGTCGGCTACCTCGCCGATGTCGCCGGCAGGACCACCACGAAGCTAGCTGCCATGGGGATGCCAAATGTGAGGTACGCCCCGGAGCCGAACGTGAGTCCCAACACCAAACTGACCCTGTTCTTCGAGGGCGTTCTTGGAGCCCTGGAGCAGCTCTGCTCCAACCGGGCAACTTATCCGGCCAACGAGTCCCGGAGGCTCTGCCGGGGTGCCCTTACCAAGGTGCTCACCAAGGTGGCGTTGTGGAACCCCACCATCAACTTTGCCAACGCGTTGGAGAGCTTGCCGGAGGAGGCGGACCTCACGATGCTCGGGGAGCGTATCAAGCCCATCATTGACTGCGTCGATGGAGTTGAGAGGGTGGAGGGCCAGCGCCGGGACTAGGCACCCCATTTCTCGTCGCCGCTGGGAGTTCAAGTCCAAGACAATTTTATCTTAAGTTAGAACCGCATCGATTATTTGATGTAATATAACTCTGCAGTACTTCAATATCAGGCATCCTGTCTTCCTGTTAGATCTTTCTTTGTATGTTTGCACCCTACGCTTGCTGAGATAAGGCTGCCGGCGCGTAAATGAGGGAAATATGCCCTAGAGGCAATAATAAAGTTATTATTTATTTCCTCATATCATGATAAATGTTTATTATTCATGCTAGAATTGTATTAATCGAAAACATGATACATGTGTGAATACATAGACAAACATATAGTCACTAGTATGCCTCTACTTGACTAGCTCATTAATCAAAGATGGTTATGTTTCCTAACCATAAACATGTGTTGTTATTTGATTAATGGGATCACATCATTAGGAGAATGATGTGATTGACATGACCCATTCCGTTAGCCTAGCACTTGATCGTTTAGTATATTGCTATTACTTTCTTCATGACTTATACATGTTCCTGTAACTATGAGATTATGCAACTCCCGTTTACCGGACGAACACTTTGGGTGCTACCAAACGTCACAACATAACTGGGTGATTATAAAGGAGTACTACATGTGTCTCCAAAGGTACATGTTGGGTTGGCGTATTTCGAGATTAGGTTTTGTCACTCCGATTGTCGGAGAGGTATCTCTAGGCCCTCTCGGTAATGCACATCATTATAAGCCTTGCAAGCAATGTAGATAATGAGTTAGTTACGGAATGATGCATTACGTAACGAGTAAAGAGACTTGCCAGTAACGAGATTGAACTAGGTATTGGATACCGACGATCAAATCTCGGGCAAGTAACATACCGATGACAAAGGGAACAACGTATGTTGTTATGCGATTTGACCGATAAAGATCTTCGTAGAATATGTAGGAGTCAATATGAGCATCAAGGTTCCGCTATTGGTTATTGACCAAGAATAGTTCTAGGTCATGTCTACATAGTTCTCGAACCCGTAGGGTCCGCACGCTTAAGGTTTCGATGACAGTTATATTATGAGTTTATGAGTTTTGATGTACCGAAAGAGTTCGGAGTCCCGGATGAGATCGGGGACATGACGAGGAGTCTCGAAATGGTCGAGACGTAAAGATCGATATATTGGACGACTATATTCGGACTTCGGAAAGGTTCCGAGCGATTCGGGTATTTTTCGGAGTACCAGAGAGTTACGGGAATTCGCCGGGGAGTATATGGGCCTTATTGGGCCATACGGGAATAGAGGAGAAAGGCCGAAAAGAAGGAGGCGCGCAGCCCCTCTGGTCCGAATTGGACAAGGGTGCGCCCCTTTTCCTTCCTCCTCTCCCCTCTTTCCCCTTCTCCTACTCCAACAAGGAAGGAGGAGTCCTACTTCGGTGGGAGTAGGACTCCCTTGGCGCGCCTCCTCCTAGGCCGCCGCCCTCCCCTTGCTCCTTTATATACGGGGCAGGGGGCACCCCATGACACACAAGTTGATCTTCGTGATCGTTCCTTAGCCGTGTGGGGTGCCCCTCCACCATATTCCACCTCGGTCATATCGTCGCGGAGTTTAGGCGAAGCCTCGCGCCGTAGAGCATCATCATCGTCACCACACCGTCGTCTCGTGGAACTCATCCCCGACACTTTGCTGGATCGAGTCCGGGATCGTCATCAAGCTGAACGTGTGCTGAACTCGGAGGTGCCGTACGTTCGGTACTTGGATCGGTCGGATCGTGAAGACGTACGACTACATCAACCACGTTGTCATAACGCTTCCGCTTACGGTCTACGAGGGTACGTGGACAATACTCTCCCCTCTCGTTGCTATGCCATCACCATGATCTTGCGTGTACGTAGGAATTTTTTTGAAATTACTACGTTCCCCAACAGTGGCATCCGAGCCAGGTTTTACGCTTTGATGTTATATGCACGAGTAGAACACAAGTGAGTTGTGGGCGATACAAGTCATACTGCTTACCAGCATGTCATACTTTGGTTCGGCGGTATTGTGAGATGAAGCGGCCCGGACCGACATTACGCCAGACGCTTACGCGAGACTGGTTTCACCGCTGCGAGCACTCGTTGCTTAAAGGTGACCTGGCGGGTGTCTGTCTCTCTCACTTTAGTTGAACCGAGTGTGACTACGCCGGTCCTTGCGAAGGTTAAAACAACACCAACTTGACAAACTATCGCTGTGGTTTTGATGCGAGGTAAGAACGGTTCTTGCTCAGCCCGTAGCAGCCACGTAAAACTTGCAACAACAAAGAAGAGGACGTCTAACTTGTTTTTGCAGGGCATGTTGTGATGTGATATGGTCAAGACGTGATGCTATATTTTATTGTATGAGATGATCATGTTTTGTAACCGAGTTATCGGCAACTGGCAGGAGCCATATGGTTGTCGCTTTATTGTATGAAATGCAAACGCCATGTAATTGCTTTACTTTATCACTAAGCGGTAGCGATAGTCGTAGAAGCAATAGTTGGCGAGACGATAACGATGCTATGATGGAGATCAAGGTGTCGCGCCGGTGACGATGGTGATCACGAAGGTGCTTCGGGGATGGAGATCACAAGCACAAGATGATGATGGCCATATCATATCACTTATATTGATTGCATGTGATGTTTATCTTTATGCATCTTATCTTGCTTTGATTGACGGTAGCATTATAAGATGATCTCTCACTAAATATCAGGAAGTGTTCTCCCGAGTATGCACCGTTGCGAAAGTTCTTCGTCTTTGAGACACCACGTGATGATCGGGTGTGATAGGCTCTACGTTCAAATACAACGGGTGCAAAACAGTTGCACACGCGGAATACTCAGGTCAAACTTGACGAGCCTAGCATATACAGATATGGCCTCGGAACACGGAGATCGAAAGGTCGAACGTGAATCATATAGTAGATATGATCAACATAGTGATGTTCACCATTGAAACTACTCCATCTCACGTGATGATCGGACATGGTTTAGTTGATTTGGATCACGTAATCACTTAGATGACTAGAGATGTCTATCTAAGTGGGAGTTCTTAAGTAATATGATTAATTGAACTTTAATTTATCATGAACTTAGTCCTGGTAGTATTTTGCAAATTATGTTGTAGATCAATAAGCTCGCGTTGTTGCTTCCCTATGTTTTTATATGTGTTCCTAGAGAAAATTGTATTGAAAAATGTTAGTAGCAATGATGCGGATTGGATCCGTGATATGAGGTTTATCCTCATTGCTGCCTGTAAGAATTATGTCCTTAATGCACCGCTAGGTGACAGAACTATTGCAGGAGCAAATGCAGACGTTATGAACGTTTGGCTAGCTCAATATGATGACTACTTGATAGTTTAGTGCACCATACTTAACGGCTTAGAATCGGGACTTCAAAGACGTTTTGAACGTCATGGACCATATGAGATGTTCCAGGAGTTGAAGTTAATATTTCAAGCAAATACCCGAGTTGAGAGATATGAAGTCTCCAACAAGTTCTATAGCTAAAAGATGGAGGAGAATCGCTCAACTAGTGAGCATGTGCTCAGATTGTCTGGGTACTTTAATCGCTTGAATCAAGTGGGAGTTAATCTTCCGAGATAAGATAGTGATTGACAGAATTCTCTAGTCACCATCACTAAGTTACTAGAACTTCGTGAGGAACTATAGTATGCAAGGGATGACGAAAACGATTCCCGAGCTCTTCGTGATGTTGAAATCGACGAAGGTAGAAATCAAGAAAGAGCATCAAGTGTTGATGATTGACAAGACCACTAGTTTCAAGAGAAGGGCAAAGGAAAGAAAGGGAACTTCAAGTAAAAAGACAAGTAAGTTGTCACTCCTGCGAAGAAGCCCAAAGCTGGACCAAAGCCTGAAACCGAGTGCTTACATTGCAAAGGAAATGGTCCTTTGAAGCGGAAATGCCCTGAATATTTGGTGGATAAGAAGGATGGCAAAGTGAACAAGGGTATATTTGATATACAGGTTATTGATGTGTGCCTTACTAGTGTTTATAGTAGCCCCGAGTATTTGATACTTGTTAGGTTGCTAAGATTAGTAACTCAAACAGGAGTTACAGAATAAACAGAGACTAGTTGAAGGGGAAGTGACGATGAGTGTTGGAAATAGTTCCAAGATTGATATGATCATCATCGCACACTCCCTATACTTTCGGGATTAGTGTTAAACCTAAATACATGTTATTTGGCGTTTGTGTTGAGCATGAATATGATTTGATCATGTTTATTGA
Source organism: Aegilops longissima (assembly GCA_021605205.1). Taxonomy (NCBI): domain Eukaryota; kingdom Viridiplantae; phylum Streptophyta; class Magnoliopsida; order Poales; family Poaceae; genus Aegilops; species Aegilops longissima. The sequence continues at coordinate 327,694,134 of CM038677.1, forward strand.
AATTCGGTTATTCATTTAAAGTCAGAGAATAATTGTTGTTCTGTTTAAATGAATAAAACCTTCAAATGGTCATACACCCAATGAAAATAGTTTGTTGGATCTCGATCGTAGTGATACACATATTCATAGTATTGATGCCAAAAGATGCAAAGTTAATAATGATAGTGCAACTAATTTGTGGCACTGCCGTTTAGGTCATATTGGTGTAAAGCGCATGAAGAAACTCCATACTGATGGGCTTTTGGAATCACTTGATTATGAATCACTTGGTACTTGCGAACCGTGCCTTATGGGCAAGATGACTAAAATGCCGTTCTTCGGAACAATGGAACAAGCTACTGACTTACTGGAAATAATACATACTGATGTATGCGATCCAATGAGTGTTGATGCTCGTGGCAAGTATCGTTATTTTCTGACCTTCACAAGATGATTTGAGCAGATATGGGTATATCTACTTGATGAAACATAAGTCTGAAATAATTGAAAGGTTCAAAGAATTTCAGAGTGAAGTGGAAAAATCATCGTAACAAGAAAATAAAGTTTCTGCGATCTGATCACGGAGACGAATATTTGAGTTATGAGTTTGGTCTTCAATTAAAACAATGTGGAATAGTTTCACAGCTCACGCCACCTGGAACACCACAACGTTATGGTGTGTCCGAACGTCGTAACCGCACTTTATTGGATATAGTGCGATCTATGATGTCTCTTATTGATTTACCATTATCGTTTTGGGGTTATGCATTAGAGACAGCTTCATTCACGTTAAAAGGGCACCATCTAAATCCGTTGAGACGACACTATATGAACTGTGGTTTAGCAAGAAACCCAAGTTGTCGTTTCTTAAAGTTTGGGGCTACGATGCTTATGTGAAAAAGTTTCATCCTGATAAGCTCTAACCCAAATCGGAGAAGTGCGTCTTCATAGAATACCCAAAGGTAACTATTGGGTACACCTTCTATCATAGATCCGAAGGCAAGTTATTCGTTGCTAAGATGGAACCTTTCTAGAGAAGAAGTTTCTCTCGAAAGAAGTGAGTGGGAGGAAAGTAGAACTTGATGAGGTAAGTGTACCTTCTCCCTTATTGGAAAGTAGTTCATCACAGAAATCAGTTCCGGTGATTCCTACACCAATTAGTGAGGAAGTTAATGATGATGATCATGAAACTTCAGATCAAGTTGCTACCAAACCTCGTAGGTCTTCGAGTAAGATCCGCACTGAGTGGTACGGTAATCATGTTCGGAAGTCATGTTAATAGACCATGATGAACCTACGAACTATGAGGAAGCGATGATGAGCCCAGATTCGTGAAATGGCTTGAGGCCATGAAATCTGAGATAGGATCCATGTATGAGAACAAAGTATGGACTTTGATTGACTTGCTCGATGATCAGCAAGCCATGTTAAATAAATGGATCTTCAAGAGGAAGACGGACACGATAGTAGTGTTACTATCTACAAAGCTCGACTTGTCACAAAAGGTTTTCGACAAGTTCAAGGTGTTGACTACAATGAGATTTTCTCAATCAGTAGCGATGCTTAAGTCTGTCCGAATCATGTTAGCAATTGCTACATTTTATGAAATCTGGCAAATGGATGTCAAAACTACATTCTTTCATGGATTTATTAAAGAAGAGTTGTATATGATGCAACGAGAAGGTTTTGTCAATCCTAAAGGAGCTAACAAAATGTGCAAGCTCCAATGATCCATCTATGAACTGGTGCAAGCATCTCGAGTTGGAATATATGCTTGATGATTTGATCAAAGCATATGGTTTTATCTGACTTTTGGAGAAGCCTGTATTTACAAGAAAGTGAGTGGGAGCACTACAACATTTCGATAAGTATATGTGAATGACATATTGTTGATCGGAAATAATGTAGAATTATTCGCAAAGCATAAAGGAGTATTTGAAAGGAGTTTTTCAAAGAAGGACCTCGGTGAAGCTGCTTACATATTGAGCATCAAGATCTATAGAGATAGATCAAGACGCTTGATAAGTTTTTCAATAAGTACATACCTTGTCAAGATTTTGAAGTAGTTCAAAATGGAGCAGTCAAAGAAAAGTTCTTGCTCGTGTTGCAAGCGTGTGAAATTGAGTAAGACTCAAATCCCGACCACGGCAGAAAATAGAAAAGAGAATGAAAGTCATTCCCTATGCCTCATCATAGGTTCTATAAAGTATGCTATGCTATGTACCGGACCTATTGTATACCTTGCTCTGAATTTGGCAAGGAGTACAATAGTGATCTAGGAGTAGATCATGGACATTGGTCAAGAACATCCTTAGTGAGGACTAAGGAAATATTTCTCGATTATGGAGGTGATAAAAGAGCCCGTCGTAAAGAGTTACATCGATGCAAGCTTTTTACACTGATCCAGATGACTCTAAGTCTCAATCTGGATTCATATTGAAAGTGGGAGCAATTAGCTAGAGTAGCTCCGTGTAGAGCATTGTAGACATAGAATATTTGCAAAATACATACGGCTCGAATGTGATGACCCGTTGACTAAACTTCTCTCACGAGCAAAACATGATCATACCTTAGTACTCTTTCGGTGTTAATCACATAGCGATGTGAACTAGATTATTGACTCTAGTAAACCCTTTGGTTGTTGGTCACATGACGATGTGAACTATGGGTGTTAATCACATACAGATGTGAATATTAGTGTTGAATCACATGATGATGTGAACTAGATTATTGACTCTAGTGCAAGTGGGAGACTGAAGGAAATATGCCCTAGAGGCAATAATAAAGTTATTATTTATTTCCTCATATCATGATAAATGTTTATTATTCATGCTAGAATTGTATTAATCGAAAACATGATACATGTGTGAATACATAGACAAACATATAGTCACTAGTATGCCTCTACTTGACTAGCTCATTAATCAAAGATGGTTATGTTTCCTAACCATAGACATGTGTTGTTATTTGATTAATGGGATCACATCATTAGGAGAATGATGTGATTGACATGACCCATTCCGTTAGCCTAGCACTTGATCGTTTAGTATATTGCTATTACTTTCTTCATGACTTATACATGTTCCTGTAACTATGAGATTATGCAACTCCGTTTACGGAGGAACACTTTGGTGCTACCAAACGTCACAACGTAATCGGGTGATTATAAAGGAGTACTACAGGTGTCTCCAAAGGTACATGTTGGGTTGGCGTATTTGAGATTAGGTTTTGTCACTCCGATTGTCGGAGAGGTATCTCTGGCCCTCTCGGTAATGCACATCACTATAAGCCTTGCAAGAAATGTAGCTAATGAGTTAGTTACGGAATGATGCATTACGTAACGAGTAAAGAGACTTGCGAGAACGAGATTGAACTAGGTATTGGATACCGACGATCAAATCTCGGGCAAGTAACATACCGATGACAAAGGAACAACGTATGTTGTTATGCGGTTTGACCGATAAAGATCTTCGTAGAATATGTAGGAGCCAATATGAGCATCCAGGTTCCGCTATTGGTTATTGACCGAGAATAGTTCTAGGTCATGTCTACATAGTTCTCGAACCCGTAGGGTCCGCACGCTTAAGGTTTCGGCGGTTATATTATGAGTTTATGAGTTTTGATGTACCGAAGAGTTGAGTCCCGGATGAGACGGGGACATGACGAGGAGTCTCGAAATGGTCGAGACGTAAAGATCGATATATTGGACGACTATATTCGGACTTCGGAAAGGTTCCGAGTGATTCGGGTATTTTTCGGAGTACCGGAGAGTTACGGGAATTCGCCGGGGAGTATATGGGCCTTATTGGGCCATACGGGAATAGAGGAGAAAGGCCGAAAAGAAGGAGGCGCGCAGCCCCCCTCTGGTCCGAATTGGACAAGGGGTGCGGCCCCCTTTTCCTTCCTCCTCTCCCCCTCTTTCCCCTTTCTCCTACTCCAACAAGGAAGGAGGGAGTCCTACTTCCGGTGGGAGTAGGACTCCCCTTGGCGCGCCTCCTCCTAGGCCGGCCGCCCCTCCCCCTTGCTCCTTTATATACGGGGGCAGGGGGGCACCCCATGACACACAAGTTGATCTTCGTGATCGTTCCTTAGCCGTGTGCGGTGCCCCCCTCCACCATATTCCACCTCGGTCATATCGTCGCGGAGTTTAGGCGAAGCCCTGCGCCGGTAGAGCATCATCATCGTCACCACACCGTCGTCTTGTGGAACTCATCTCCGACACTTTGCTGGATCGGAGTCCGGGATCGTCATCGAGCTGAACGTGTGCTGAACTCGGAGGTGCCGTCGTTCGGTACTTGGATCGGTCGGATCGTGAAGGCGCACGACTACATCAACCACGTTGTCATAACGCTTCGCTTACGGTCTCACGAGGGTGCGTGGACAATACTCTCCCCTCTCGTTGCTATGCCATCACCATGATCTTGCGTGTACGTAGGAATTTTTTTGAAATTACTACGTTCCCCAACAGTAACCCATGTCGTGGTGCTTTGAGGACGGATCCTTAGCACCCTGCCGGAAGGGCGCTTGCTGCCAGGCAAGCCACCTTGCCGCTGCCAGCGCGGTCGCTTGAATTGTCGAGCGGACTCAAAACAGGACAAGAGCGCTGCTGGTAGCAGGTAGGCCACCTTGCCATTCTCAGCGTGGCCGCATGAACTGTCGAGCGGACTCGAGACAGAGACAAGGGCGTTGCCAATAGCGGAAGGGTCCCAGTGCGTGCAGGTTTCCCATACAAGGAAAGAGATCTTTCAAGGGAGACAGACTTATATAAATGAAATTAGCCAAAATTTTGCGTGACTTATCTTTTCAGGGCCACGCGGATGGCTGTCGAAGCTGCAGACGCACCAGAGGGCGGCTGATCAACGTGTCCTCTCCCTTTGAGCCATCCCCATGAAAGAGTCGACGCGTCGGCTTCAAAACCAGATTTCCCCGGCTTGCGCCCCCTACATGGCGCACCAAAGATGTCGGGGGAAACGACACCTACGGGATCACGAGGAATCCCTTTTACTACGGTTGGCGGGCGCGGGGCTATGGAAAGAGCGGGATTGAGAGATCAACGCGGGGGGATTATCCAGGTTCGGGATGCAAGTGATGCGTAATACCCTACTCCTGTTGGTTTATGTTTATCTAGTGTTCTTGGACTAGATACAAGGCGTGCAGGGTCCAAAAAGTCTGAATCCTCTCCCAATACACCGCGGGCCTCCTTTTATAGACAAAGGGGCTGCCACAGTGGCACATAGGAGGTGGAAAGCTATACAGGGGTCGAGTCTATCCTCTGGCACCGTAGGACAAACACATTTAATGTGCTGCTGACGTGCCCTTCTTGCTTTATTGGGGACGGCAAGGAAGCTCGTCCCAGCTATCGCCGCCTCGCCTGGCTTCGACGCGCGTCCAAACTGATGAGGCAGGTAGTGCCGGCTGGCTGGCTGGCTGCTGAGTTGGTGTGGTGGCAGAGCCTTCACGAAGATCTGCATGCCACCACGCAGGTGCTTGCTGAGTTGGCCTAGAGGCCGCACGTCGCCACGCAGGTGCTCGCCTAGTTAGTGGGCTGGCAGCTGCATGGGAACGGCGGCGGAGTCTTGGCAGATGTGGGCCTGGCTGCGGCCCCATGGATGTCTTCGGCAAGAGTCTTGCCGGGGCCTCGGCAAGGGTCTTGCCATGGTATCGTGGTCGTCCCCGGCAAGGGGCTTGCCGGGGGTCTCACGGGAATCCTTGGCAATGATCTTGCCGAGGATCTTCGTCTTCTGGTTATTCATCTAGTCTTGTATACTTCTGGTCTTCACAAAGATTTGCATTCCACCATGGAGGCGCCTCCCGAGCCTTGGTTCCAATGTGGTTTGAGGGTGTCGGAACTCTCAGGCTCAAGGGTGGCAGCCCTGCTGGCGTTGGGCAAGTTGCCCCGGCAAGGCTCTTGCCGGGGCTGTGGAGGCCACCCCGGCAAGGACCTTGCCGGGGGAGTCCACCTCACCCTTCTGCTCTTTGTGTTTCCGGCTTGGTGTTTGTCTAGTCGTCTTATGCCTTTGCTTCCACTGCCCCGCCAAGCGTGGCCAGGGGCGTGGGGCTGCGACTGCCCGTACACAAGTAAAGGGGTACAAAAAGGGGCCCCTACTTTTGTACACCGACAGGGCATCTCCATAGCCCGTTGATACGCCTAGTTGATGTGAGACTATCTTCTCCTTTTTGTCTTCTCCACAACCACCATTCTATTCCACCTGTAGTGCTATGTCCATGGCTCACGCTCATGTATTGCGTGAAAGTTGAAAAGGTTTGAGAACACCAAAGTATGAAAAAATTGCTTAGCCTGTCATCAGGGTTGTGCATGATTTAAATATTTTGTGTGATGAAGATAGAGCATAGCCATACAATATGATTTTGTAGGGATAACTTTCTTTGGCCATGTTATTTTGAGAAGACATGATTGCTTTATTAGTATGCTTGAAGTATTATTATTTTTATGTCAATATTAAACTTCTGTCTTGAATCTTTAGGATCTAAACATTCATGCCACAATAAAGAAAATTACATTGAAAATTATGTTAGGTAGCATTCCACATCAGAAATTCTGTTTTTTATCATTTACCTACTCAAGGACGAGCAGGAATTAAGCTTGGCGATGCTGATACATCTCCAATGTATCTAAATTTTTTGATTGTTCCATGCTATTATATTATCTGTTTTGGATTTTTATTGGGCTTTAATATGCTCTTTTATATTATTTTTGGGACTAACCTATTAACCGGAGGCCCAATGCCAGTTGCTATTTTTTTGCCTTTTTCAGTGTTTCGCAGAAAAGGAATATCAAACGGAATCCAAACAGAACGAAACCTTCGTGAGGATCTTTCTTGGATCAAACGCAATCCAGGAGACTTGGAGTGGAAGTCAGAGATGCAACAAGGCGGCCACGAGGCAGGAGGGCATGCCCAGGGGTGGTAGGTGCGCCCCACCCTCGTGGGCCTCTCATAGCTCCACCAACCTACTTCGTTCGCCTATATATACTCTTATACCCCGAAAGCATCCAGGGGAGCCACGAAACCACTTTTCCACCGCCGCAACCTTCTGTACCCACGAAAGCATCCGGAGGGGGATTCGATCATGGATGGCTTCTACATCAACATCATACCCTCTCCGATGATGTGTGAGTAGTTTACCACAGACCTGTGGGTCCATAGCTATTAGCTAGATGGCTTCTTCTCTCTCTTTGGTTCTCAATACAAAGTTCTCCTCGATGTTCTTGGAGATGTATTCGATGTAATACTTTCTGCGGTGTGTTTGCCGAGATCCGATGAATTGTGGGTTTATGATAAAGATTATCTATGAACAATATTTGATTCTTCTCTGAATTCTTATATGCATGATTTGATATCTTTGCAAGTCTCCTCGAATTATCGGTTTAGTTTGGCCTACTAGATTGATCTTTCTTGCAATGGGAGAAGTGCTTAGCTTTGGGTTCAATATTACGGTGTCCTTTCCAAGTGACAGCAGGGGCAGCAAGGCACATATTGTATTGTTGCCATTGAGGATAAAAAGATGGGGTTTATATCATATTGCTTGAGTTTATCCCTCTACATCATGTCATCTTGCTTAATGCGTTACTCTGTTCTTATGAACTTAATACTCTAGATGCATGCTGGATAGCGGTCGATGTGTGGAGTAATAGTAGTAGATGCAGAATCGTTTCGGTCTACTTGACACGGACGTGATGCCTATGTTCATGATCATGCCTAGATATGCTCATAACTATGCGCTTTTCTATCAATTGCTCGGCAGTAACTTGTTCACCCACCATAATATATGCTATCATGAGAGAAGCCACTAGTGAAACCTATGGCCCCCGGGTCTACTTTACATCATATAAGTTTCCGATCTATAATTCTAGTTTACTATCTATTTTGCAATCTTTACTTTTCAATCTATACAACAAAAATATGAAAAATATTTATCTTATTATCTTTATCATATCTCACTTTTGCAAGTGGCCGTGAAGGGATTGACAACACCTTTATCGCGTTGGTTGCAAGGTTCTTGATTGTTTGTGCAGGTATTAGGCGATTTGCGTGTAGTCTCCTACTGGATTAATACCTTGGTCCTCAAAAACTGAGGGAAAGACTTACGCTACTTTGCTGCATCACCCTTTCCTCTTCAAGGGAAAACCAACGCATGCAGAAGAGGTAGAAAATACCTGAGTTCACCGACATCGAAAATCTCTTTTATGCAGTTAGCGGTGAGATAACCTCGATGCCACCTAGTACTGGGGCAGGAGTTCAGGAGTATTCCCATAGCTTGTATAACGGATGCTTTTTGAGTACACGATTTCCGGAGTTTTCTTGGTTATGTGTTGACAGATGGATAAAACTGGATGTAGGGATTGTTAGTTTGGGTGAGATATTATGCTTCCCCTGTATCCCCAACACCAGATTGCATAACCAGAAAGTTTCGGGAGTTTATAGATGGGAATTCAAGTAGCTCCTAGAATATCTTTCTGACAAATGCATGATATGGGATTGGGTTAATCTCTATCATATGTATTTGTTCCGGCTTATTCTGCAAGCCAAATCCTTTGTTTTGTTTTGAGTTGTGGTATTCGAGTTGCTTCAATGTCAAGTGTTGATTCCATACCTATCCTAAGCGGTGTCCTCATATTTCTTTGGGAGTGCTAATCCTTTTTCGATCATCGAGATGGTCATGCCAATTCTTTTCAAATCGACGTGCTTCTCTTCAAGTGGATCCGATCATTTTCAACATCCGGAAGATAAATTCTTAGTTTTCTCAACGGTGTTTGCTTCATCCATCCCAAGTTGCCTTTGTTTTCCCGCCCTCCCACCCTTTTTCTTCAAGGACTCGGATTTCTTAATCAAATATCCTTTTATTGATGGGAAGTCCCTCCATTCTTTTCCATCAATGTTCTTATCCGATGATTCTCAGGAAGATACTAACAGAGCCTAAAGTTTATTATTCTTCGCTCTTATTTCTTCTCCGATGGATTCAATTCAATCTTCGTTGATCATATCATTTTCCTCGTTTCAAATGTTTTCCCATGCCGGTGCACCTCTTAATTGCTCACCTCTCTCTATTCATATCCGAAGTGCCGAAGATATCTCAGAAGATTTGTGTCCCCATTATCTATCCGTTCAAGCTATTTCGAGGTTGTTATCTCATTCAAGCCATTTAATTCAACCGGCGCAACCTCTCTTTTAAATTGTTCAACGGTGTTTATTTTGAGTGGGCCCTAACCCATAGGTCTTTTTCCAGGATCTTACCTGACTCTTCTAATTTTCTCGGAGCTATTCCCAAATTCTTTTCGAAGTTTGACGTAAGAATGAATTTCATCAGTCAAATGTCTTTCTCCAAGGACTTTCAAATTCTTTCATCGTTGATTCAACCTTTCTATTCTTAATTCCGGAGTGCCCCAACAATTCATGGTGGTGTTTCCCGTCATCATTCTCGGATTTCAAGACCGAAGAAGAGTTTCTCTTGAATCTTGGTCCATTCTCTTGAAGATTCATGGTTCTAACTTGATGCCATCCTCTCATAATTATTTTCGATTGCGAGAATTCTTTTCACCCATCCAGAGCAATTCAGGAGTCTTTTTAGGTTGATTCTCTGGAGCCCATCATCTCAGAATTATTCATTCCAGCTTTTAGCCCTCGTTCTCCAAATCTTACCGGTGCATCATTCAGGTATCCTCTAGTCAACTCTTGATCTATTCGTCCTCATGTATCTAGATTCTCTCAAATATCTTCGTTCTTTTTTCTAAAAAGTTTACGCTATATCTCTCTTAATCCTTTCTACGAGAATAAGTAGTATGCCAAATCCGTTGCTTGTCATCAATTTATATTGGTGAGGGATACACATAACATAATTCTTGTTTTATGTCATCCAAGTGATTAATTCCTTCTCCCGGAGTTCGTAATGGTATCAATTTCTCAGTTCTAACTTGTTCATCTCTTCTTTCCGGAGTTTGTTCATCATGTCATTTTTCTCGGTTCGAGATGCTTCATCTTTTCTTTTCCGGAGTTCCAAGTTTTCCGCATTATCTCGTCGCGAAGCTCCATCTAAATCATCACAAGGCTTCACCTTGTGTTTCAACTTCTCTTTCTTTTTATCATCCTTTTATTACCGGAGTTCTTCATGGAGGTTCTACATGGTGGTTCGTTAAGGATTCCTTTCATTCTTCAATTGTTCTTCAAGATTTCTGTTGAAGTTAAGATCCGCCAAGCTATACTCTAAAATAAACATGGTGCTCAACACATGTTTTGTTTTGAGGAGTTCAAGCATTCTTCATCTTCCATCCGAGGTGCAGTTCTTTCTATCTCATCTTTTGAGGTGGTGTTATGTCATTCTTGAAAATTTCCGTTCGTGTTTCATGATTCACAACTTTTCAGGAACGAGATATTTTAAAACCATCATTTTTTCTCTTCGTTCATGAGATCTTTTCAACCCAACAATTTCTTTGTTGGAGTTATCTTGGTATAGATTTCACCTAAAGCCTTCAATTGGGAATGTTGCTATTTGTGGTGCTTATCAATGATCCAAGCTTTCTCCATATACTTCTCCGTGAAAGAGGCTTTTCATCTTGTCGTTGATCTAATCCGACCAATTGTTTTCGTTAGTGGCAGAATTTCACCTCAAGTTTTGAGATGTTTTCCATAAGCCCACGAGGATCATATCCTTTTGTATTGATATTCCAACAACTCCGCTCAATCCTTCTTTTAAGGATGCTCTCTCAAATTGATTCGAGGTAGAGCATGTTGTTTTGTTCTCCGTTCTTTTCATTCCATTCTTCCATTTCTAATGGAGGCATTGTGATGTTGCTCTCTTCGACCCATCATCTCATTTTGTAAATATCATGTTCTTTTCCTTGCTTATCCGTTTAGCAGGAGTGTTGTGTCCTCTGCTCAAGTTCTTTTCATCTTATCAAGTCTTGTATCTCTTTTCAGCCGGAGTGCTATTAGAATTTGTTCTTCCTTGTTCCTTGGTTATCTCGTTTTAACCAGAGTGGTTCCATTTTCTTCGTGTCCATTGTACTCATCATTCATAGCTTTGCAACCTCCAAGGTTCATATGGTGTTCCTTGTTTATATTGTCTATCGTGGTGCTCTCAATTGTGTTCAACTCCGTTGTGTTCTTTCTTTCAACTTTTCAACCTCTCAGGGTTCATGGTTTCACTCGTTTGTCAAAGAAGTAATGTTGTTTTACCTCTTTCTCTTCCGCTTCTCTCTGGTGGCATCCTTAGATCTCGGGACGAGATCTCTTGTAAGTGGAGGAGAGTTGTGACACCCCGAGACCGACGCTCCAGAAGTCTTCCATGTTCTTCTTTGCCGTCGTTTGTTTTATTTTGTTGTTGTTGCTTTCGTCATGGCATCATACACATTGCATCTGCATGTTTTCTTAAAACTTGCATCCGTTCTTAGTTCGCACTTCTCCCCGTTGCCTTCGTTGTCCCTTTCGAGACCAACCATTCTTTTGTTGCCCGACCGTTTGACCCTCTTTGCACTAAGACACCGCCACTTCTCTGCTTCCTGACGAGCAGAGGACAAGGCGCCCGCTCGCCCGCGCCTCCCGTTGACCGCTTCGTCAACTTCGGCCTCCGCTTTGCCGTTGACCGCGGCCCAGCTCCCACCTCCACCGAGCTGGGCCTTGGCCCAGGGTGAGCCGCACCCGCCCCTCTCTTGTGCATGTTGGGCCAGCCAGATTCGGCCCAAGTCACGTTTTTTCCCACAGAACGTTTTTGCTAATTAACCAGTGCACTGCATTTTTTACATAAAGGCCCTTGGTTTAAAATTGCTAATAAGTAAATTTTCATGCATCCAAACAGAACATGTTCTATATGTAAAATGTGTATAATTTCATCTAGTTTCATAATATGCAACTTTCATCCATGTTAAAAATGTTTAACTTGTTGTTTGCATTAATTTGCTCAAACGCCATGCTAAAACGATTTATTTAATAACTAAATAATTGTAGCTACGAATTAATTAAACTATATATGTAAATGGGGTATAAAAATACATAGAATAACTTGATGCACTTTATTTTGATGTTTAACAACTTTAAAATATGAATTAGGGCAGAACAGTACCACATTCAAAATATGCACATGAGGATTTTCCGGAATTGTTGTTTCTTATATCTGGCCTCATTTAACTTGCCTAAATAGTTAGTTTACTTATGCTTCACCTCTTGCCATGTTTAACAACATTTAATATTGTTGAGTAGATTAAACGGGAGAGAACTAAATAAATGTTGTGGTGTTTCGTCAATATGCAACTCGTTGCATATTGAGCTTCGCTTAATTTGTAGTGTTGTTTGTTGCACTTTGCCATGCCATGCATCATTAAACCGGACATGCATCATACTTGATTGTGCATTATTCCATGTTTATGTGATGGTTGTTTACCATGATGTTTGCATCTTTCTGGTTGCGCTTCTTCTTGATAGTTCCGGTTACGTTGCGGTTGTGAGGATTCGTTCGACTACGTTGGTTCGTCCACTTCATGGATTCGATCTTCTTCCTAGCGGGATTTCAGGCAAGATGATCATTACCCCCAATATCACTTCTATCTTTGCTTGCTAGTTGATCGTTCTATCGCTATGTCATGCTACCTACCACTTGTTTATCAAGCCTCCCATATTGCCATGTCAAGCCTCTAACCCTCCTTCCTAGCAAACCGTTGTTTGGCTATGTTACCACTTTTGCTGAGCCCCTCTTATAGCGTTGTTAGTTGCAGGTGAAGTTGACGATTGCTCCATGTTGGAACATGATTATGTTGGGATATCACAATATCTCTTATTTAATTAATGCATCTACATTCTTGGTAAAGGGTGGAAGGCTCGGCCTTATCACTACTAGGGAAAACCTTATACACAGAACTTTAGCAGCAACGCTTGTTAAAAAGCGGCGCTATTGCTAAATAGCAGTAGCGCGTGTAGGATAAACGTGCTGCAGACACAAACGTAGTAGTAGCGCGTCTACTTTTAAAAGCGCTACTACTAAAATTCTCACTACTAAGCCGATAGGCTACATATAGTAGTAACGGTCTTCTAGAAAGAGCGCTACCGCTAAGTTTATTTTAGCAGCGCGTTTACTGTGAAACGCGCTATTGTTAATGAAAAGAAAACTAAAGGAAAAATAAATAGAAAAGTAAATGAAAATGAAAGAAATAAAAAAAGGAGAAAGGAAAAAAAATAAAATGTAAAGAAAAATAAATGAAAAAGGGCAAAAAGGAGAAAGGAATAGAAGTAGTGTCTCTTTATCAGAGGCGCTATAGATAACTTAGCAGTAGCGCTTGTTTAGACCCCCGCTATAGAAAGAGAAAAGGAAATAAGAAAATAAAAGGAAAATACATAGCTATAGAAGTAGCACGTTTACTGAAAAGCGCTATAGCTAACTTAGCTATAGCGCTTTTACAGAAACACGCTACCAGAGTTTGACTTAACCCAAAAGCGGTTCCCCCCGGCCACCACTTCTCCCCCAAATCTCTCGCCCCACTTCGCCGCCGTCTCCCCAATTCGCTGTCGCCCTACTTCGCCGCCGTCTCCTGCCGACGTCAACGCCCTCGGAGCCACCAGATCCGCGCGCCGTCGCCGCCACCGAAGCCGCGCGGCCTCATCAACGCCGCCGGAGCCGCCCTCGGCGCCAGCGCAGCCACCCTCGATGCCCTGCCTCCCTCGCCGTCACCGGAGACGCCCCTGCCTCCCTCGCCACCACCGGAGCCATCCTCTGTAAGCCCCCACCCCCCCCCCTCTCTCTCATGCATAGCACAAACATTGGACAGAGGACTAGCTAGCTAGGTTAACTAGTTTAATTAGGTTAATTATCCAGGTTAGTGCAAAAATTTAGTTAGGGCTTTGACAGAGAACTAGTTAGGTTAACTAGTTTAATTAGGTTAATTATCTAGGTTAGTGCAAAAATTTAGTTAGGGCTTTGACAGAGAAGTAGCTAGGTTAACTACTTTAATTAGGTTAATTATCTAGGTAAACTAGGTTAACTAGCTAGGTTAACTAACTAGATTAAATAGCTAGGTTAATTAGGTTCGTTAGGTTAACAAGCTAGGTTTGCTAGGTTAGAGGAAAAATTTATGTTAGAGCATTACGTGAGAAGGGTTAGAGAAATGGAGTTCCTTTGCAATTTAATTGGGTTCTGTCCTAGGCAGAGAAGCGTTAGAGAAAATAATGTGTGTGTGTGAGAGAGAGAAAGAGAGAGAGAGAGAGGAATAGCTAGAACAGAATTTGGGTTCTGTCCTAAGCAGAGAAGTGTTTAGTGAGGTCATTTTGCAAAGGTTTTTGATGTTTGAAAAGACCACTATTTTTCTAGGAAAATAATTTAGGCAAGTTTTATTTTAAAGATGACCCTTCCTAGAATTTTATTGTTGATTCTATCTTTTCATTGAAGTGGTCATGTTATATCTTTTCATTGAAGTGTGGTTCGATTGTGCCCATGTGGCCTTTTGTTGTTTCCAGGGAATGAAGCGCGGGTGGCCTATGTTTTGCCGGAATGTTGATTCATTTCCGTTCCGGCAAATTTCAGGTGCTCGATTTGTCCACTTTTTAGCAAAGGTTATGCCAAAAAATTTCATGAATTTCGGCATGACTTATGCTACAAACTAGGACATATCGAGTGCCCGCGATTTGCCGCACCGGGAAGGAGTCAACGTCCCTGCAAAGCATAGGCCTTTTTTATGTCATTATTAATTTTATTAGGTCTAGAATTAATTGACTAGATTTAATCGTAGGAAACATGGCTAGCAACGATGAAGGACAGGGTTCTGGTGATTGCGACAACGTCTACCTGGCGGCGGCGAAGAATTTTGAGGAAGCCGACGATCAAGAGTTGATGTTGCTGGGTCCACCTGTCACATCGGAGATTGAGACCGACATCGAGACCGGCGCTGAGACTGAGACCGGCATCAAGACCGGCGCTCAGACTGAGACTGGTGTCGAGACTAGCGGAGCCGGTATAGAACCGAAAGCAAAGAGGCAACGGCTTCCTAACAAGCTCGGGACTACTAGACTGATGGTCAGGGAGGTGGACGACGGCAATTTTCAGCCAAACGCTCCCGAGGAAGCGCGCGCGTGCTACGGCAATCAAATAGGCTGCATCATATGGACAACCGCCACCATCAGCGATGAGAAACTATAGAAGATAGATAATATGAGACCCTCCCTCCTAAAGAAGCTGCACCAGATATTCTTGTTCCCGGGCCGGAATGAAAAGGATTATAAAGATCCAGATAAGGACCCGACAATGAAGAAGATAAACAAACATGCCATGACCAAGTTTAGTGACGTGTTGGCCGCCTGGAAATCAAGGGTGAAATATCGGATCGTCAACAAAAAGGAACCCTACTCCGAGATTGTAAAGGATAATCCGACAATCACGACAGAGTATTTTGAAATATTCAAGGCGGCTTGCGAGGCCAAAGCTGCCAAAAAAAGTCGAAGTACATGAAGGGGCTTCAATAGAGGAACATTGGGTGCCACCACCTCAGAAGCCGTGGTTACGGCGGGTAGAGGTCCACATGGGCCAAGGAGGACGCGGAAGCCGTGAGTCTGGGCATCCCAGACCCCTCGGCGAAGTTCACTGTCCCGCAGGAGGGTGACGTCCTCAGGGCTCGGCACCGTTGGGACCCAGTGAAGAAGATTTTCGAGACGAACGCGGTCACGACGGAGTTCATGAGACTGCTGGTAATTTTAGTTTCTGATCAATTCGACTGCACGTTAGTAATATTTGTAAAAGATCCTTGTGCCTTTTGCAGAGAGAGCAGCACAGGATTACGGCCGAAAGCGACTCGCCGTCTGAGGCGTTGGCGAGGCCCAAGTGGGACACTCCATTCAACCGGGCGTTGAACATATTGAAACAACTCCCGGTGGAGACTCGACCGTCTATGGACGCGTGCACGGTGTCGGAGACGGCGCCATGTGGAATAAGTACTATCGTGAGACCATGGAGGAGAGAAAGGAAAGACAGAGTTTAATTAAAGAAAGCAACGACAAGAAGGTTGAGATTGCGGCTGAGAAGAAATCATCTAAGACAGTCGCAACAGCGGTAGCTGCCACAAAACAGGTGCTTGTAGATATGTCTACTTCCTTGGTTCCGGCCGTTTTCAATTGGAGTAGGCAAAATCCAGAAAAAAATGCAGCGGACTTTCCCCTTGATGACTTCTTGGGGAGCAGCTCGACTAGCGTTGCACCAGCAGCTGCAGCTGCACCTGCTCCTGCACCTGCTCCCGCACCGGCTCCCGCACCTGCTTCGGCACCGGCTCCGGCACCGGACGTGCTCGGCGGTGCTTCATCTTTGGCTGAGCTCGACGCCCTCACGATACCTGTCACATCGGCCCCCATCAATAAATGTATAATCTCACGTTTTCGTTGCCTTTCAGATGTCTCACGTCGCCGACTTTTCTTTGCAGGCCGAAGAAACCCCGTGCACCATATTGCACACCATCAGCGACCAGAAGGTGGACGTGGGGAAGGCGACGATAATGGAGCCAAAGGAACCATTGTTCCACAGCCGGACAATCCCCCCGGACGTCTTCAAGGTTTCCGTGCCCAGTGTCAAATCGGGCCACGAGAATTTGCCTCCTCTGGTACTAGTGGGGGATGAAGACGAGACCCCGCGGCGGCTTGGTGATTGTTGCAATGGGTGGGTCCTGTTGTGGCCAAAGAGTCTACTTCTTCTGGAGGCGGCTGGGAGCACACCCACGAGCACGCAGTTAGGTATGAACATCAACACCTCACCTACCCAATTAGCGTCGGCTGTCATGCTGGGTGATAGCGGAAGGGGTGAGGAAAAGGCTCCATTAGTCGCTGGTGACGTCGCCATAGATGAGGATGAGGATGACGATGACACTCAACAGTATGTCAATACTGGCGCCTACTTAGGGTTTGAGCGTCATGAGTCAGTGCCTGAATTGCCGTCTTCGGAGGCTGAACGTAATATGGTCGACCTTTCGGTAGTAAAGAACTCTAGGAAGAGACCGAGGAAAGGCAAAAAAGCTACTTCTATGATCCAGGCGCCTCAGCAGCCTCGGGTTCAAGACCGTATAGATATCCCCGGTGCGGAAAAATGGCATATCCCCGGTCAACCAATCCTACCTGAAGCAGCGCTAGGGGGCAGACTCGGTGATCTAAGGAGACTTCATGACGATGTGCTACAGATAGAGAAAGTCCTCATCGCCTCGAAAGATCCAAGTTACCCACTGTACGTGGTTAACGTTCCGCGGCAGTTGTCGTACGTCGACACATTCCCCGCGGAGAAATTCTTCCTTCAATACGATTACATATTCGACATGTTTCACGTGAAGAAGCTGGATTTTATGTTTGTCCGCCTTTATGCCTTGCACATGAACTACATCATCGGGGTTGAGCAGATACCTCATATCTGTGTTGCTGACCCGTACTTCATGCACGAGGGCTTCTTGGGAGTCTGCGCAAAGCACCGTGAATACGCGAGGGAATACATCATCAATTTCATGCTCGCCAATAAGGACAAGGAGGCAATTCTCGTGCCTTATCATCCCTGTAAGTCATCCGCGCGGATATCCTTCCTTCGATTTCAATCATTCATTTGCACGGTGGAGGCTAATTAATTTGAGGTGTACTTATTTTGCGCAGCGGAGGGCACGCCGTCCTCATCATCCTCTACCCCCAATACTCCCACGCTCTTTACTTGGACTCGTCGAAGAACACTAACAAAAAGGATTACACACAAATCAAGGATGTTCTTGACAGTGCTATGTTTTACTACGACGCACAGGGTGGAGACGTCAAGGACAAGAAGAGAAGGGACGGCAGGCCCGCCTTTGGCCATAAGACCGACTTCTGCTGCATCCAGCAACCGAGTGATTCTCTTAATGATGGATTCTGTGTCCTACACCACATGCTGGAGTACAGACGGGATCACCAGAACCTTCGCGTGTCACCTACATCCGACGATGCCCATATTCTGCAATGGGCAGAGAACGTAGGAGATACCAAGGATCATCGACTTCGAGCTGAGTTCTATCACATCCAGCGTGAACTTGCCCAAATCATCATGAAGGAGGTCGTCGGAAAAATAGGGATGCTCTATGAAGAAGGACAAATGTCGCGGGAAGACGTCCGAACACGGGTAGCCGCTCAGCGTCTCGACCTGAAGCCTTTCACTAGGCTCGGGGACTATCTCCCTGACTTGAATGGATGGCATGACATGTTGGAGTGATTGTCGATATATGACAATGTGTCCGTTTAGTCCATACTTTCTGTCTGACGAAACTCTGAGTTATGCATGATGAAACTTTATTTGTGATGTAATTGAACCATCCTCCTTGACTAGCGACGATCACTCTAGTTAGGGCATTTTGGGTACGATCATCTTTGTTATTTATGCTTATGATATGTTGCTTCTATATTTGCCAAGTCTATCTCTTTCTATTGCTCAACTATATATGTTGCATATCATCAACTCATGTGACGATGCAGGTGCATAGATCATCGATGGCGAAGAAGTGCTATGCCAGGAGTATATACCGACAGTGGCGGAGTGTCGAGCCAGTGTACAGGTTTCCGGTTTCCGAGCGACATGCAGTAGTTAGTTTAGGTTCATGCTAATGCGAGAGAGGGATACGAACTCATGTACTGCATAGTTCCGCTCTCACTCAAACTAATAGCTCTTCTCGCGTATATCATTGTTTAGATGGATGACGATGTAGTTGCAAGTAATCGAGACTTGTATCGCTATTTTCGAGATGATGACGAGAGACCACTTTGTGTTGGATGATGATTATGATGATGACATGATTTGATGAGACTATTTTTATGTATATGCTATGATTACATTTTTATGTGTATGATATGCTAAAGATTATCGTATAAAGCCTATTCAAATACAAAACAAATATGCAGAAAAAAACAGAAACTAATAAAACTAGTAGTATCAAGGGGAACAAAGTTAGCAGTAGCGCTGCCTTACCAGTAGCACTTCCTGCTAAAAAGCACTGCAGATATTAGCAGCAGCGCTCTACACTAAAGCGTGTTACTGCTAGCCATATATTGTAGTAGCGTGGGACGACAGGCGCTACTGCTACATGTTAGCTGTAGCGCCTTATCAGTAGCACGTCGTCCCGCGCTACTGATAGGCAAAATACCCGCGCTACTGCTAGGGTTTTTCCTAGTAGTGTATGCCTGGTGTTTTTTTTTCATTCTTGCCGCCCTAGTTTCTGTCATATCGGTGTTATGTTCCTTGATTTTGTGTTCCTTACGCGGTTGGGGTTATGGGACCCCCTTGACAGTTCGCTTTGAATGAAACTCCTCTAGCAAGGCCCAACATTAGTTTTCCATTTGCCTACCACCTATTTCTTTTCCCTTGGGAGCTGCATCCCCGAGGGTCATCTTTATTTTAACCTCCCCGGGCCATTGCTCTGTCACGTCCAAGATGCGACCCTATCCTAAAGGAACTCGATGTCCCCACCAAGGATAGAAGCGCATCTTGAAGACGCTTTTGCAAGGTGGATATCATTACATCAACATTACATAATACATAGGGATACATACATAAGGCACGAATGCCACAAGAATACATCATCATCATACAAGATCAACATCTGACTACGGATGAAACATAAACAGAAACTCAAACAACATCCACCCTGCTATCCCAGGCTGCCGACCTGGAACCTATCCCCTGATCGACGAGGAAGAAGAAGAACTCCAAAACAAGCAAACATCGCTCTCGCGTCATGATCATCGCACAACCTGCACCTGCAACTGTTGGTGTAGTAATCTGTGAGCCACGAGGACAGCAATCCCATTACCATGGGTATCAAGACTAGCAAAGCTTAAAGGGAAAGGAAGGGGTAAAGTGGTGAGGTTGCAGCAGCGACTAAGCATATATGGTGGCTAACATACGCAAAAGAGAGCGAGAAGAGAAACAAATGAACGATCGTCAACTAGTAATGATCAAGAAGTGATCCTGAACTCCTACTTACGTCAGACATAACCCAGAAACCGTGTTCTCCTCTCGATCAACCCCGAAAAGAGACACTCACGGTTACGCACACGGTTGGTGTATTTTAGAAGAGTTTGCTTCAAGTTTACTACAACGGATATTAACAAATTCCCATCGCCACATAACCATGGGCACGGCTCTCGAAAGTTTATACCTGCGGGGTGTCCCAACAGCCCATGATAAGCTCTCGCGATCAACGAAGGATATTCCTTCTCCCGGAAGACCGATCAGTCTCGGAATCCCAGCTACAAGACATTTCGACAGTAATAAAACAAGACCAGCAAGACCTCCGGCGTGCGACACCACGATAGTAGCAGCGTATCTCGTCTCGAGCCACGACCGGATGAGCAGTCCGTACAACTAAAACCAGGCCTCGAGTTTCCCGAGGAGGCGCAAAGAGCTCTAGTTGGGACCAACACTTAGACAAGCATTGGCCGGGTGGGGGGGGCTAAAATAAAGATGACCCTTGGGTTAATTACTCCCAAAGGAAAAGTAGGTGGTGGTGAGGCAAATGGTAAAACCAATGTTGGGCCTTCTTTGGAGGAGTCTTATTCAAAGCGAACTGTCAAGGGGTCCCATAAATCACCCAACCGCGTTAGGGACGCAAAATCCGGGAACATAACACCGATATAGCGGAAACTAGGGCGGCAAGAGTGGAACAAAACACCAGGCATAAGGCCGAGCCTTCCACCCTTTACCAAGTATATAGATGCATTAATAATATAAGAGATATTGTGATATCCCAACAAAATCCTGTCCACCATGGAGCAATCTTCATCTTCACCTGCAACTAGCAACGCTATAAGAGGGGCTGAGCAAAGCGGTAACATAGCCAAACAACGGTTTGCTAGGAATGGTGTCAAAGGTTAGAGGTTCATGGCAATTTGGGAGGCTTGAAGAGCAAATGATAGGTAGCGCAGCAAAGCTATAGAACGAAGCAACTAGCATAGCAATGATAGTAATGAGATCCAAGGTGACGGTCATCTAACCTGAAATCCCGCAAGGAAGAAGAATGAGTCCATAAAGAAGATGAAGCCACGAAGTCGAACCAAGCGTAGACGAACGATTCCTCACGATCATAGCGTAAGCAGGAACTATCGAGAAGAAGCACACAACATAGTAAACACACCACACATAGACAAGACATGATGCACAACAAGCATGATGCATGACGAGGCTACATGAAGCAACTCATGGCAAGAGATGATGCATACAAGAGCAACACATCAAAGCAAGTTTAAATGAGGCCAGAAACAACATATAACAATTCCGGTAAGTCCTCATATGCAAATTTCGAAATTGGTCCAGATCTGAATAAACCTTATGCTCAAGTTGTTAAACAGCAAGTTAAAATGCACCAAGATGATCTACACGAAATTCTAATCAAGTTACATATAAAGTTCATTAGATTCGGAGCTACGACCTAGAAGATATGAGCAAAACAAGATAAGCATGGCATTGATGCAAAATGCATACAAACATCAAGCAACACCTCAAAACAAGGATGCAACATGATAATATGAAACTACATGCAGTTCTAAGCAAGTTTCATATAGAGCACACTCAAAACGGAGCAACGGTGCAACACATACACCCTATACAAGTTATGACAACAATCTGTCCAAAACAGCAACTAGGCATATTGCAAGCATCAAAACAACATGCTACAGCACCAAAACATGAAAACAAGAGGCATGGACATGATGTACAGGTATAGCATTAAAAACATGAACACTGAGCTATCTCCAAAAATCACTAGAACATGCTCAAAAGGACATGGCAAGATTGCAAATAATAACAGTTTCAGACTTATCAGGAAATAACATCAGGTGGCAATGTTTAGAGCTATCAAACAACATGTTACAGGAAATTATAATAGCAAAACAAGACATGGCATGATTCTACTCAAAGAATAGATCAAAAGTCCCTTACTGACCATGAGCCAAAAAGGACCAGAAGATATGATGGCACCCATGTAAACATGGCAAGTTATATGACAGATTCGTACATGGCAGGAACAACAAGTAAGCATGTTGGTGAGCTTGAACCACTCACCACAGAGCAATAAATGGCATGAAAAGGCAACCAATAGTAAGAAGACATGTTTATGAAGCTAAGCATGGCAAGAGAAAGTTCATAGAGTGCATGGATCACTAACAACAATCATGGCAACTTTGAACTTAATGTTAACAAGCTGACAGCAACATTATTTAGCAGTTTTGAGGGCAAGATAACAACATGATACAGCAGGCTATAAATGCAACCAGGGGCATAGATGGATAGAGCATGATATGTAGAACAAAACATCCTTAGCGAACATCTCCAGATTATGCATAGAATGACTTGTAGCAGCAGGTTAACATAGCATCATGATATAGTAGATTCAGACATGCAAAACAGCAACAGCAAGTACCCTACTTAACAAGCTTGATGCACTCACTACAGGAATCAAAAAAATACATGGATAGCACCCCTGTAAAGATGACATGACATAGATCAAAACTCATGTAGGGCTCATGTTCATAAGATGCACACATAAGATGCAACAAAAATGACAAATCATCAAGTTATAATAGTTTCAGCAGATTAACATCATATAGCACTCTTGCAACGAAGATTCAGGCATAAAGATGAGCTCAAATGAAAATGACGCAATGGAATGAAATGAACTACTCGTCGAGGCGAACAATTTGACATATTACACGCATAAAATGGAGCTACGGATGCAGAGATACGACATGTCGAACATGGCATGAAAATTACACAGATCTGGGACTTAGACGAAATATCACCTCCGGGAAAAGTCAACCCGGGACGGAGGCGTTCCGGGACGGAGGGATCCGGGATGGGGACGGCGCGTTTGGTTCGAGGGAGTGGTGGATCTCGTCCACTCCCTCAGATCCGGCCGGAGCTCCGGCGAGGTGAACTCGGCGGCTGCACGGGCGAGGAGGAGGCTGGAGGGAGGCCGTGATCATTGGAGGAGGCGCGCCGGCGTGGTGCGAGGGCGGTTGGCGGCTGGGCGGCGCGGGAGAAGTGGGTCGCCGGAGGCGTGAGTCGCCGGCGAGGCGAGGAGGAACTCCGCGGCGGTGGCTCTGACGAAGAGAGAGAGAGAAAACACGTGAGGAGAGAGAGAGAGAGAAGGAAGGACAGGCGGCGCTGGGCTCACTGGTGGCGCCGCCGGCAGAGACGGCAGCGTCGGCAGTGGTGTGATGCGGATGGCGGCGGCGGCGAGGCGGGGTCCTTGGCCGCAGATGGCGGGTGGCGGCGCAGACGAGCCGGGCGGCGACGGATCTGAGCCCGCGGCCCCGGATGGGCTCCATGGTGTGTGAAAGTGGTGCAGGCGCCACGTGGCGACCTCCGGTTAGCTCTTGGGCTGGCGGACATGTCCGGCGGCGGGGAAGAAACGTCCGGCGGAGGAGGAAGAGGCTAGGTTTGGACCCGAATTTGAAGGGAAGGTCTATATATAGGTAGAGGGAGCTAGGAGAGTCCAAATGAGGTGCGGTTTTCGCCCACACGATCGTGATCGAACGACCGAGAGCATGGAGGGGAGTTTGCTGGGTTTTGGGCCACTACGAAAGGGGTGTTGGGCTGCCAAGAGAAGGGGCTTTTACGGTTACCCGGTTAACCGTTGGAGTATCAAACGACCTCCAAATGGCACGAAACTTGACAGGCGGTCTACCGGTGGTATACCAAGGCCGCTTGAAAAACCTCGGACCATTTCAAGAAAGTTTAACACCCACACACAACGAGAGACAAAAGGGGGACGCCGGGGAACATAGGAGTGCCGGATTGCAAGACGGACAACGGGGAAAATGCTCGGATGCATGAGACGAACACGTATGCAAATGCGATGCACATGACGACATGATATGAAATGCAGATGATGACATGGCAAAGTGCAACACGCAAGCAAATGACATGGCAATGACGGAGAATAACTGGATGACACCTGGCGCATCGAATCCGGGGCGTTACATGCTCCTCTGAGTGTTGGTCCAAACTAGAGCACCGTGCGGGGCCGCCCCTTGGCAACTTGGGGTATCTGGTATATACCTGTACGCTTTGCTCATCCGGTGTACCCTGAGAACAAGACTGTGCACCTCCTATCAGGATAGGTTGGTGCATCAGGAGGTCTTGCTGGACTTGTTTTAGCATTGCCGAAATGTCTTGTAACCGGGATTCCGAGTCTGATCGGGTAGTTCCACGAGAAGGAATATCCTTCGTTGATCGTGAGAGCTTGTGATGGGTTAAGTTGGGACACCCCTGCATGGTATAAACTTTTGAGAGCCATACCCGCGGTTATGTGGCAGATGGGAATTTGTTAATATCCGGTTGTAGAGAAGTTGACACCTGACTTAATTAAAATGAATGAACCACATGTGTAGCCGTGCTGGTATCTTTTCGGCGGATTCCGGGAAGTGAACACAGTTTGGCTTATGTATGAACGTTGTCAGGACCCCGATCCTAAGTAACACCGATCTAGCATGTAACACATCATATCACTTTGCGGCCTCATACACGGTATTCTCGCGGGTGCCACCTTACCTGGCCCAGGAACGTTTGCGCCTTTTGGCTCACGTATATGATAGTGTCGCTAGCATCCATATGAGAAAGAACCCGGGCCAACATGACTAGTCATGAATCCAAAGTGTCACTAACTTACAGGGACATGCATACATGACCCAGCAACGAACGTGTCAGTCATCAATGTATGAACCAAAGTCGTAGCAAGCTACAAGGACTTAAAGGAACAACGCGTGACATTTCCCGAAGGAACGAAGCGAGAGCGAAGAAGGACACATGCCGGCCAGCCTAAGTGTTCCGGAGCAGTAGCAAGCTACCATGGCTCAGTGGAAGCACTAGGAGACATTTCCCGGTAAGAGAGGCTACAATGCCCTACCCCGCTGGGCACGCCTGCCTGGCTTGTGGCCACCTCATGTGTCCTTCGGACTCTGTTTTCTTGCAGTATACTTCTTTTGGTCGACAAAAATTCATCATATAATCTCCCGAGGGTTTTGACCACCGTACCAGGGCAAAATCCTCTGTTCTTGTTTCACGCTGTTTTCCGCAGAGTTTTCAAGGCCAGGCATCATGTCTTCTTCCTCCTCCGACAATGTGGAAGATGATGCTTGGTTGATGAAGATGGAACTCAGGAGGGAGGATACCGATGAAGTGACGATGGAGGATGATGAGGGAGATTCGCTTGAGGTTCACCCTCCGGCCCTAGAGAGGGGCACTCTGGCCGGTATCTCCACTATTCTGAATCCCCCTCAAGCAATAGGGACTACAAGCAACCATGAAGACCAAGAGATCAGAGAAGGGATCCCCCCTAGGAGGCCCTTACACAAGTTACATCGGAACAACTTTCATAATTTGGTTCATAACAATGGAGTGGAGAAAACCCCTCGTACACATATACCCTCTAATTGGGATATATCCCGTCCAAGTGAAAGTAATGCAGGGAAAGGTTCTTGGTGGCCTAAAAATAAGAATCTTTTAGTGGAAATTCAGAAGAATGCAAACATGCTCCAACGTGTATTCCATGAATTGCAGGCCTTAAAGTATGCCTTAATGAAGCTGACAGATACATCATCAACCCATCATCACCACCTCCGAAGAAGGTAAATTGAGTACATGAGTGTGGGCACTCCCCTTGGCTTGTGCCAAGCTTGGGGGAGGCGAGCCGCCGCACCCAAACGCCCCCCCCCCCTCGCCGTGGATCTCGTCGCCGGCGCCCCCGGTGACCAAATGGTCACGGGGCCGAGCCCGTGGTGCTCCGCGCCACGCGCAAGCCCCCCCCGGCCCCCGTAGCGTGCTCCCGTCGAAGACCGAACCCTACGCCGCCTCCGCCGCTCGCCGGCGCTGCCGTTCGGCCGATTCGGCCGTGGCCTTACCACCAATGGACGCCGTCCTCCCGCTCTCGAACGCACCTTGGCGCCTTTTTTGCCACGGAAGGCGAGACCGGCGAGCTCCGGCGCCCCCTCCGCCGCGGACGCCCACCGGAGCCAACTCCGGTACCCCAGCCGACGTGGCCGATCCGGGACCACGCTGGGCCCTTGTTGAGTGGGCAGGGGCCCCCGCCGCCTGTTGACTCGGTCATTTGGGTGACCAGCACCCCGCCATTGACATCTTGGCCCCACCCCGGGGCGTTTTAAAATAAAAGAAAAAGGAAAATGAAATTTAAATAAATATAAATAAAAATGAATAAAACTAATTAATTAATTAATTAATTAATTAATTAATTAAGTAAATAATTAATCTAATTAATCCTGATTAATTAACCTAATGACTAATTAACCTAATTAACTACTATTAATTAAACTAAGCTAGGTTAATTAGTTAACAGAGTATGACGAACGGGACCCACATGTCAGGGTTGACCTAGTCAACCCTTTTGACTGCTGACGTCAGCATGACGTCATGCTGACGTCATAAATACATTTTTTTGAATTAATTAATTAATTAATTAAATTCCAGAAATTAATAAAATCTTTAAAAAAATCATATCTTTTAATCCGTAACTCGGATTAAAATATTTTCAACATGAAAGTTGCTCGAGCAGCGTGGCGAATCCGGATCGCAGATCCGTTCGTCGCCACACCCCCCTAACCTATCGAACCTGCAACTTTCCCTCCGGCTCCTCGCGAAAACTTCGAAACACCGGAATACTTTCCGGATGTTTCCTATAACCGATACCACCTCTTACCACGTTAGAACACGTCTAGCATCGCACGGGCATGTCATGCATCGATATGCATCTGTTTACTTGGTATTCATTGTTTCTTCCCCACTTCTCTCGGTAGACTACGAGACCGTACGCTGCTGCTGCCAGTTCGACTACGGTGTTGGCGACCCTCTCACTTGCGAGCAACCAGGCAAGCCCCCCTTGATCACGAGATATCGCCTACTCTTCTCTATCTTTGCTTGCATTAGAGTAGTGTAGCATGTTACTACTCAGATACTCCTATCTTTTTGCATAGCCTGTCCTTGTTATACATTGTTACCTTACCGTAATCCTATATGCTTAGTATAGGATGCTAGTACTTTCATCTGTGGCCCTACATTCTTGTCCGTCTGCGTGCTATACTATCGGGCCGTGATCACTCGGGAGTTGATCACGGGTATATACTATATCTTATACATGATACATGTGGAGACTAAAGTCGGGTGGTGATGGAGCACCCATGAGTGGATCTTGTGGCGGAGGCGGCAGGCAGGTTGAGACCGCCCGGGAGAGAGGTGGGCCTGGCCTGATCGGCGTTCGCGGATACCTAACACGCTTAACGAGGTCTTGGTATTTGATCTGAGTTGGCTACGAGCTTATATGCACTAACCATCTACGGGGAGTAGTTATGGGTATCCGGCGTCGTGGTATCACCAAACACTTGAGACGTCGGCGATGGGCGGAGCGGCGCCGGATTGGATGGAGCGCTTTCTTTGGGCTAGGTGCGCTTCCGGCAGCGTCACAAGCGTGCAGGTGTGCTTTCGAGGCGATGGGCCCTGACCCTGCGGCAGCTTAGGTTTAGACCGGCGTGTTGGCCTCTCTGTTGTGCCTAGGTGGGGCTGCGGCGTGTTGATCTTCAGCGGCGGGCATGACCGAGGAAAGTGTGTCGGCCAAATGGGATCAAGCGTCTTTGGGTAAGATGGTGCACCCTGCGGTGAGTTAATCTATTGAATAGCCGTGATCTTGATAACAGGATGACTTGAGTTGTACCTTGAGCTTATGACAACTAGAACCGGATACTTGATAAAACACACCCTTCCAAGTGCGGATACAATCGGTGGTCGCTCTCTCGGGGATATGAGGAGGGATCGCGGGTAGGATATTGCTATGTGATGTTACTTGGAGGACTTGGATCGTCCTCTTCTACATTTGCAAGGCGGTGACGAGCGTAGTCTTGATAAGACTAGCTATCCCCTCTTATTACGGCATTCTGCGATTCAGTCCACGATATGGCCCTTCTGAGATATATCCATGCATATGTAGTATAGATCCTTGCTTGCAGTACTTTGGATGAGTACTCACGGTTGCATTGTTTCCCCTTTTCCCCTATCTCTACTCGATTGCTGCAACAGACGATGGAGCCAGGGGCAGACGCCACCGCCTATGGCGACTACTACTGCGAGGTGCCTACTACTACGTGCAGCCGGCGGCGGCGACCGGGGAGTAGCTAGGAGGATCGAGGCAGGAGGCCTGCTCCTCTTTCGATCTGTATCCTAGTTTGTGCTAGCCTTCTTAAGGCAAGCTTGTTTAACTTATGTCTGTACTCAGATATTGTTGCTTCCGCTGACTCGTCTATGATCGAGCACTTGTATTCGAGCCCTTGAGGCCCCTGGCTTGTATTATGATGCTTGTATGACTTATTTTTATTTGTAGAGTTGTGTTGTGATATCATCCCGTGAGTCCCTGATCTTGATCGTACACATTTGCGTGCATGATTAGTGTACGATTGAATCGGGGGCGTCACAGGGAGGTGCCCCGGTATCGTATCACCATCACATCTTTACCTTTATCATTTTTCTTGGTTCGATCCTTTTGGTTATATCTTGGTTTAGTAGAATAAAGTTTTTAGTATGATTTAGTCTTTGAGTTTTACTTTGTGATCTATCTATATAATCGAGTCCGTGAGTTATATAATAAAGAGTAGTTTTGAGTTGAGGGCTTCGCTTTCTTGCTATGATCTTGAGAAAAGAAAGGAATAAAAGAAATAAAAATATTATATAATAACCTTATGGAGAGGGATGACTTCACATATAAGGAGTATGATGAATAAAATTTGTTGAGAGTTGACAAACATAGTAATGGTCATTGTTGCAATTAGTAGGAAGTAATGAAGAAAGAGAGGTCTCACATATAAATATACTATCTTGGACATCCTCAGTGATTGTGAGCACTCTTTAAAAATATTATATGCTAATAAGTTGATGTTGGACAAGGAAGACATCATAATGGGTTATGTTTTCTTATATCCGAATAGAAGTTATATTGTCATGGATCCTCCAACATCTTGAGTTTGCTTCTCATCCTATGCCAGCCAAATCTTCTGCACCAAGTAGAGATACTACTTGTGCATCCAATATACCTTAACCCAGTTTTGGCATGAGAGTCCACTATACCTACCTATGGATTGAGTAAGATCCTTCAAGTAAGTTGTCATCGGTGCAAGCAATAAAAATTTCTCTGGAAAATATGTATGATCTTTTAGTGTGAGGAAAATAAGCTTTATAGGAACTTTTGATATGGAAGAAATAAAAGCGACGACTGCATAATAAAGTTCTTTATCACAAGAAGCAATTTAAAATTGTGTTCTTTCGCATTAAAATTTTGTGCATCCAACCATAAAAGCGCATGACAACCTGTGCTTCCCTCAACGGAGGGCCTATCTTTTACTTTTACCTTCTACCTTCATACAAGAGTCATGGTGATCTTCACCTTTCCTTTTTACACTTTTTCTTTTTGGCAAGCACTATGTGTTGGGGAAAGATCCAGACATATATATCCACGCGGATGTAGGTTATCATAAAGTATTACTGTTAACATTACCCTTGAGGTAAAAGGTTGGGAGGCGAAACTATAAGCTCCTATCTTTCTCTATGTCCGACTGGGACTTTGATCTCATAAGTATCGCGTGAGTGTTAGCGATTATGAAAGACTAAAAGATGGTTGAGTATGTGGGCTTGCTATAAAAAGCTCTTACATTGACTCTTTCCGATATTATGATATTTGCAATTGCTTCAATGACTGAGATCAAAGTTTGTTAGTTTTCAATAGAGTTTTTGCTTCGTACTTTACCATGTGAATAAATTGTCACTTTAGCATAAGAAACTATATGAAAATATATGTTGTTGTTCTAAAAGATGATAATGATGCCCTCATGTCAGTATTTTATTTTATCGACACCTCTATCTATAAAAATGTGGACATGATTATCGATTTCGGCTTTCGCTTGAGGACAAGCGAAGTCTAAGCTTGGAGGAGTTGATACGTCCATTTTGCATCATGCTTTTATGTTGATATTTATTGCATTATGGGCTACTATTACACATTATGGTACAATAATTATGCATTTCTCTCTTATTTTACAAGATTTGCATGAAGAGGGAGAATGCTGGCAGCTAGAATTCTGGATTGGAAAGGAGCAAATATGAGAGACCTATTCTGCACAACTCCAAAAGTCCTGAAATTTAACGAAGAATTATTTTGGAATATATAAAAATTATTGGGCGAAGAAACTACCAGAGGGGACCCATGAGGTGGCCAGAAGCCTGGGAGCCCGCCCTACCCCCTTAGACATGCCCCTAGGACTTGTGGGCCCGCTGGCAGGTCTCTGGTGCTCATCTTCTGCTATATGGAGTCTTTTGACCTAAAAAAAATCAGAAGAGAGCTTTCAGGACGAAGCGCCACCGTCTCGAGGCGGAAGCTGGGCACAAGCAATCTAGGGCACTGGCGGAGCTGTTCTGCCGGGGAAACTTCCCTCTCGGAGGGGGAAATCGAACCCATCGTCATCACCAATGATCATCTCATCGAGAGGGGGTCAATCTCCATCAACATCTTCACCAGCACCATCTCCACTCCAACCCTAGTTCATCTCTTGTATTCAATCTTTGTCTCAAAACCTCATATTGGTACCTATGGGTTGCTAGTAGTGTTGATTACTCCTTGTAGTTGATGCTAGTTGGTTTATTTGGTGGAAGATTATATGTTCAGATCCTTAATGATATTCAATACTCCTCTGATCTTGAACATGAGATGCTTTATGAGTAGTTACGTTTGTTCCTGAGGACGTGGGAGAAGTCTTGTTATAAGTAATCATGTGAATTTGGTATTCGTTCGATATTTTGATGAGATGTATATATGTTGTCTTTCCTCTAGTGGTGTTATGTGAACGTCGACTACATGACACTTCACCATGATTTGGGCCTAGGGGAAGGGATTGGTAAGTAATAAGTAGATGATGGGTTGCTAGAGTGACGGAAGCTTAAACCCTAGTTTATGTGTTACTTCGTAAGGGGCTGATTTGGATCCACATGTTACATGCTATGGTTAGATTTATCTTAATTTTTCTTTAATAGTTGCGGATGCTTGCGAGAGGGGTTAATCATAAGTGGGAGGCTTGTGCAAGTAAGGACATCACCCAAGCACCGGTCCACCCACATATCAAATTATCAAAGTAAGGAACGCGAATCATATGAGCATGGTGAAAACTAACTTGACAATAATTCCCATGTGTCCTCGGGAGTGCCTTGCTTTATATAAGAGTTTGTCTAGGCTTATCCTATGTTACAAAAAGATTGGGCCACCTTACTACATCTTTGTTACACTTGTTATTTGTTACCCATTACGAATTATCTTATCACAAAACTATCTGTTACCGATATATTCAGTGCTTGTAGAAAATACCTTGTTGAAAACCGCTTGTCATTTCCTTCTGCTCCTCGTTGGGTTCGACACTCTTACTTATTGAAAGGACTATGATAGATCCCCAATACTTGTGGGTCATTAGTCAATCATGTCGTTCAAACTAGTGGAGTGATGATGCAACACACTAGAGGAAATCATGGCAATCATGTCATGCGAGCAAATAGTAGGCATAGGCAATGCACATGACATATCACAAGCACGAACACAAAGCAAGATCATAGTATCATCATAGGAATGGGTCTTAAATGGAACATAGCAATAACAAGTGATATCTCCACCAAGCTTGCAAATACACGTACAAGTACTAGAATCATGAATCATGTGAAATGCAAAGCATGGGTCACCAAAGCATGTCATCCAAATGGAAATGACATATCATGCAAAGTGAACATGGCAAGATGGTCATAAAATATGTAATGGACAATAACCCATAGCCAAGTGAGGGCCATGTAGAAGAAATGCGTGAAGTCATGGCACAACGGAAATGGTGTGAAAACCAATCCATGGGATCCCAAATCATCATTGCTCTCTAGAGCTTGTTTCGTTAACTCATGGGATTGCGAGGTTGATGAGGAAGCGTGTGTACCTACACAAAAGAGACACGAACAAAAGAAAGTGTGTGCATGGTAAATGTACACATTATCCATAATGATGTGTATGTGCACGTGTTAGTTAGCACAAGATAAGCAATGCTCAAAGAAATTTGAAGCATGGCATATGAACATGTCATCCATCAAGAAAGAATAGTTGTTATGTATGACACGATGGGGATGCAAATTGAGCATACAAATATATGGCACGCCAATATCATGTTCATTAATGGGGAGCATATTGTGCAGAGAATTATTGGGATCATGCAATGGATGGGATGGATCAAAATCCCCTAACATGTATGAGGAAACTATGGGGGTCTCCTCATGAGCAATATTGGAAACATCATATGGAGAAAATGGAAAACATCCCAAACAATGCATATTTGAAGCTAGGTGGGCACGGCATGGAATATGAGATAAATTATGCAAAGGGAGCATATCAATATCATCACAAGAAAAACAAATGCCAATAACCATGGGCTTGTCATATATGCCATAAGTGCAAATTGGGTTTATTTTAATGGCATATGAATAGTCACTACGATGACATTGCAAATATGACATATGGTTGATCTCATGCATAGCATATGACAAGTCAAGCGGATTGTCAAACATGATGTGACTGAGAGAATTATCATGAGAAATCCTATGCAACATGGCATCACAACTAATAGACTCCACATGTTAATCATCAAACTCATCGTAAATGGGTAAATCATCGCATGGGAAAGTCGAACTAGCATGAAGCATGGCAATAGGTGGATTAACATCATGCAAGCAATCAATTTCAAGATAGTCCACTAGTGGGACAAGAGCATCACCTTCACCTATGTTACCTTTCTCATTCCACTCAAGTTGTGTAGGCGAGGTGGTAAAGAGTAAGTCATGCTCATCATCTTCATCTTGATGGAACCATGTGGGGGCTGCATAATATTCCTCCATGACCATCATTTTGTCCAATGGAAGGACGAAGTCATCGAGGATCGGCGCGTCATCATATATGGGACCTAGCACCAAATGAGAAGACATAATAGAGGTCGAGGTTAACTCGTGAGAGTTTGAAGTGTCCTCACATGACCTATCAACTATCACACTCTCTCTATGGTGGCTCACTGTCGTGGTTCTAAGTCTGACAGTAGAATGGGGGGTAGGTATGGAGAGGCAAGATCCTAGCTATGGAGTAGTTGTATACGCAAGAGATTTACGAGTTCAGGCCCTTCTCGGAGGAAGTAACAGCCTACGTCTCGGAGCCCTGAGGCGGTCGACTGGATTATCTGCGTATATGTGTGTGAGTGCGAACCCTTCTACCTGTGGAGGGGGTGGCTTATATAGAGTGCGCGGGACCCCAGCCAGCCCACGTAGCGAGAGGGTTTAAGGTGCGTTAAGGCTAGGCGTTCTTGTAGCGCCCTACATAAAGTGTCATTAAGGTCATAAAGGCTATTTAACTACAGACCGTTTGGACACGAGTGGCTCTTGGACTCTTGGTGGTCGAGTGGGTCTTCATAGTCGAGTGTCTTTGAATCAGTCGAGTGGTAGTCCACCAAGTCGACTGGAAGGCTGCTTCTCTTGTGAGTGTCCTTGTGGAGGGTACCTTTGGGCAGGTCTATGACCCTACCCCAGGTACATGACTTCATCATTAGCCCCCGAATGGATCGAGGTTTGAGTGAGGAAGGAGTTGATAATCTTTCCGACCTGTTCTTCGTGTTGTGAGTCGTCTTACTCGGATCAACGACCTTTTGGTGATGGCATCAACCTTTCTTTCGATCGCCTTGATCCATTCTTCACGTTTGTCGAGTGAACTTTGTGAACTGAAGGTTTCGGCGGCGGATCTGAAGAAATCTGTTATCGGACGAGTCGCTCTGCAGTTAGCGGATTTCACGGGATCCGAATTTTGGGAAGCGCGCGAAGCGGAGAAAACCGCGGCACTCGGATGGGATAAGACGATGATGCCTCGATCTTCGCACCGCCTTTTTCGCCACGTATCGCGTCTTGGCGCTTTATTGAGGATCGTGACAGGATTGCACTGGCCTACCGGTCAGCCACTCGGGCGACCCCATATAAGGCGTTGGACGGGCATTTTGAGCGATCGCCCTCAGATTTCCCTCTCCCGCCTCCGAAACTTTCTCGCCACGCTCTTCGTCCGCCCAGCAGTTCAGCTCCGTTCCTTTTCGTCGGCGACCATGGAAGGACAAGACCGCCGCCCTCGAGCGGGTGAAGAGGCGGCGCGAAGGCCAAGGAGAGCGCCCGGTCGGCGGATCCTCTTCAGCGGTCCAAGTTGCTGCAGGCTGGGTCAAGGGGCTGGATCGGTCGACCATCACCGAAAAAGACCTCACCGATCGGCCAATGAAGGACTGATCCCCACGGGTCGGCGAGGCTTAAGACGCGGAGTGGCAACCGCAGAGAAGAGATTGAGTCGTCCTCTTGGCCACCACGTAGATAGGGGTTTTCTTTGCCGCCAAATCCTTTTTTCGGGGGTTTGAACTTCTTTGGGCGCAACTCCACCATTTCACCCGAACTCCATTGTGTATCTGGCTGCTTTCGTTTCGCTCTGCGAGAATTTCCTGGGTTGTCGACCGCATTGGGGTCTTTTCAAGCATATATTCACCTGTCGCTCTCAGACGGTGAAGAAAACGAGCCCGAATGATGAAAAGACCCAAGTAATCCAAATGTGTGGGGGACTCGGAGTCGGATGAGGGGAAGAGCGCTTTTCAGCTATGACTCTCCTCGACTCGGTTAGAGGGTGGCGGTCGACCTGGTTTTACTGCCAAGACCAGCCCGGCCTTGAGGCGATCATTGGGCTCCCTCCTTTCTCCATGGTCGAGTGAACAAGCCGTCTTCCCTGAAGGTGTTGCTAGAGGAAAAGGCCCAAGTGAAGCTTACGAAGGGCGTGTAGTCCAGCTTATTCGTGAAGGGGTGACGGCATGGATCTCTGGAGGTTTTTCTCCGGCGGCGTATCCAGCCACTCCAATACCGAGGTCATCCGATGTGGATGTACTCCGTGCGGATGATACCACTCGGGTCCATCCGGAGGAGGTTGGCGACGCCATCTTTGGAGAAGTGGATGACTGCCATCACGGAAATAAAGACAACCCTCGCGGAGCTAGGAGGATTTCACCACTCGACCAGAGTTACCAACCAGACAAGGTATCATTATTTATCTTCGACTGTGATTCTGCTCATTCATTCTGTTTTGATGTCAATTCCGTCGACTGACTGTCACCTTGTTTTGTTGTCTTCCAGGTCACCACCGAGATGTACTCGATGCCCAACGGGGCACAGGAAGCAGCCGAAGAAGAAGAAGGAAGTGGAGGTGAGAGTCCGGAGGAATGAGAGTCCAACGGCGAAGAGGGTGAGGAGGATGACGACTCTGATGATGAGGAGGAGGAGGAAGAAGAGGAGGAAGACGTCGACCCTCCTCGCTCGGAAGGAAGGTCAAGTCGGCCTTGCGACCCGATGGCGGGCGCGGAAAAGCTGTTGTGCCCACCGGTCGGTCGACAAGCGACCTAGGACAACTTCTCCAGCGCCCGGTGAGAAGCCGCGAAGCAACCTCGGCGGCGTCGTCAAAGCCGGCGAAGGCCCTGCCTAAGATGCGAATGGTCATCCCCACCATCTCCGGGTAACCAATGAACCTTGCATTTCCTTTTCAACATGAGTGAATTTTTAGTCGACTCGACGGTGATCAGCCGACTAATGAAATCTGCGGCGCCGCTACCTCGAGACTTCCGCCAAACACGATGACCAGGAAATGGAGGATCGGCCACTTCAATCTTAGTAAGATCTACGAGATTTCACTTTTAACCGACGAGCTTTTTAGTCGATTGGGCTTCAATGTTTATTCTGGACCTCTCTTGCAGTTCCGCCTCAAGTCATTGATCTTCGATGATGACCAGGAAGCGCCATTGAGGAAGAGGAGGAACAAGAAAGTGCTACTGGCTGGCAAGGCTGCTCAAGTGCGGCGACTCTGAGGCGTTGATTTCGAGGAGGCAATCCCTCGGACTTCTGTATCTTTGCTGTACCAGCGGCGAGTGCTCGACCCCGCCGTCATTGTTGATCCACCGTCTCTCTTTGCCACACCACGTCCGGAAGACCAAGTAAGTGCTGCTAAGGAGGCCATCCATGAGCGAGGGATCATGATGGAGCAGGTGAAAGCGGCGAGAGGCAAGTCGGTGACCTATGGCCTTGATTCAGCTCTCGAGCAATGTCCAAGTAAGTCGATCGTCGCTTGCTTTGTTAGGATATACTATCTGAAACTGCTTTCTTACGGAGATTTCCATATCTGTACACCCTTTGGGTGTGTGTGTCGTTGAACTTTTGTGGGGCACGCTGAGTGCACCCACCAGGTGTAATCCCGAGACCATGGTCATTGCGTGCGGTCTGCTATGGTCTTTATGCTGTGATCTTCTTCACTCGACTTGGGCGGACCAAGTTGAATGGGCTGTAAAACGGTGGGGGCACGCTAAGTGCACCCAGGTGTAGTCCCGAGACTATGGTCATTGCGTGCGATTGACTATAGTCTAAAGAACTATTTTTTTACTGCGGTGACGGCGACGACTAACCATGTTTTTAGAATCATAGCCTTTTTGCCTCCTTTGGTCGACTGATCGAACCAAATTGGTAAACCAGTGGGGGCATGCTGAGTGCACCCGCTGGGTGTAGTCCCCGAGACTACTGTCGAATGTTTTATTCGACCATAGTCTTAGAAATGCTACTATTTTTCTTTAGTCACTCGGAAGTGATATGTTTTGATGTCTTTTGTTGGTTGACTCTTAGTAGAAATCTTGCGAGCTTGTGGCTCGCTTCTGCTGAGATTAGAGAAAAGCAGATTCAGCTCAACCTCGATTTGAAGCTTGCTCGGGAGAACTTCACGAAGGCAGGGATGAAGCAAAAGGTATGGCTGGTGAGAATTTTTGGCGTCTGCTTGTGTTTTCTTCTCATTCTCAACTCTGTTCTCATTGTTGCTTTGAGATAAGCTGGAAGAAACTTTGAAGAAGAAGGACCTTGACCTTGTAGAGCCTGAAGGCGGCTTTGGAGAAAACAAAGCTATTTGAAGAGAAGCTTGCCTCGGTCGACAAACTTGAAGATGAAAATGCCAAGCTGAAAGCCTCTCTTGACGACTAACAAGGAAGTCGGTCATTGAAGAGCGACAAGAATATTCTGTCGACAAGGTTGGCCAGCTGGCGGGTAAGCGAAATGACCTGGAGGTTTATCTTGGAGGGCTCGCCAAGAAGCTGTTTCTCATGCTTGAAGGTAATTCTCTTTTATCCAACTGTTTTGCTCTTACCGGCTCATCATACGATCTTTGTTTTGAATCTGAGTTGTGTTTTCAGAATTCTGCCAAAACTTTGAAGAGGAAACTAGCCGAGTGGAAACCAGTTTGGACCCCATCAACTCTCTGTGAAGGATGAAGCTGCTATGAATGTGCTCCATTTGAGTCCCGTGTTGCTAAGCGCGATGGATTATCTTGCTTTTGAAAGTTGCGGTGTCGCGGATAGACTCGACTCTTTGGCGAAGCAGACTCTCGAATGATCTTGAATCTTTGATAACTTCGATTGAATGAGATTCCAAGTCGAGTGCAAGAATGGAAGAAGTAAATGCGCTGGGTGTGGTGCTGATGTTGCTTTATCTCGGTTCGTGTCCACTGCAAAGAAGCGCAAGAGGACAAGCTGGTGTCTCTCAAGGTTGCCAATACCAGGAAGCACGACTTCAGATCTTTCATGGAGACTTTCATCGCTGCTGCTACCCGTATCGCCGACGGGATCGACCTCGACCAATTTGTTGCACCTTCCAGTCCTCCGCCGGAGGAGTAAAAAACTTCTAAGTCCCACTTTAAATTTGCCTCGGAATGCCGAGTGGTTTACATAATCGATAAACTTTAATGGGCTTAACACTGAGCACCTTTGGATCCGTGGGACATTTATCGAACTTGATTTTTCCTTTAACATGCTTTGTTTGCCTTTGAGAGAACTTTATTCCTCATTGGAAGATATTCCGTTGAAATTCGATCGACTTGTGCTTCATCTATCCTGCGGTAGAGATGGAACCTGATCGCGCCCGACCTTATCGTCCTTACGGTTGGGATGAACCACACGTTGTACTGTGGCGAAGATTGAAGGAGGATGTAGCGATCGACCTGCACCTCGTCGTCCTTGCGGTTAGGATGGACCACCGTTGTACTTGTGGCGAAGCTCGAAGGAGGAGGTAGCGATCGACCTGCACCTCGTCGTCCTTGCGGATTGGGATGAATTCCTTACTTAGGCGAGCACTGGGCTGCAGCTAAGCCCCCGAGTGGGAGGTTTGCTCTCCACTCGGTAGGATTTTTATTACTTAGGCGAACACTAGGTTGCAGCTAAGCCTCCGAGTGGGAGGTTTGCTCTCTACTCGGCAGGATTTCTATTACTTAGGCGAGCACTGGGCTGCAGCTAAGCCCACGAGTGAGAGGTTTGCTCTCCACTCGGTAGGATTTCTATTACTTAGGCGAGCACTGGGCTGCAGCTAAGCCTCCGAGTGAGAGGTTTGCTCTCCACTCGGTAGGATTTCTATTACTTAGGCGAGCACTGGGCTGCAGCTAAGCCTCCGAGTGAGAGGTTTGCTCTCCACTCGGTAGGATTTCTATTACTTAGGCGAGCACTGGGCCGCAGCTAAGCCTCCGGGTGAGAGGTTTGCTCTTCACTCGGTAGGATTTCTATTACTTTGGATGCTCGAGCCGAATCTTTGGGCTGTTATAAGCCCCCGAGCGGGAGGCTGGCTCACCACTCGGCAGGGTTTGAATACTTAGGCGAGTACTTGGACTGCAGCTAAGCCTCCGAGTGGGAGGCTGGCTCGCCACTCGGTAGGATTTTGGATACTTAGGCGAGTACTTGGACTGCAGCTAGGCCTCCGAGTGGGAGGCTGGCTCGCCACTCGGTGGGATTTTGGATACTTAGGCGAGTACTTGGACTGCAGCTAAGCCTCCGAGTGGGAGGCTGGCTCGCCACTCGGTGGGATTTTGGATACTTAGGTGAGTACTTGGACTGCAGCTAAGCCTCCGAGTGGGAGGCTGGCTCGCCACTCGGTAGGATTTTGGATACTTAGGCGAGTACTTGGACTGCAGCTAAGCCTCCGAGTGGGAGGCTGGCTCGCCACTTGGTAGGATTTTGAATACTTAGGCGAAGCGGATCCGCAGCTAAGCCCCCGAGTGAGAGACTGGCTCGCACTTGGAAAGGATTTTTTTTTTACAAACTTAGGCGAATTGGATTCGCAGCTAAGCCACCCACTGGGGGAAATTCCAACAAAAAGCAATATCAATCACTGGGAAAATTATAACATTCTTGTCTTAGATAAACAAACTACAAAAGTACTTTTATTACATCTCAACCGAATTTGTTTTAAGTGTAAAAGGGGCGGAGCAGCTCCACGTTCCAAGCTCGAGGCTCGTCGATCTGGCGATCAACGTTGTAGAGATGATATGCTCCGTTGTTGAGGACTCTTGTGACGATGAAGGACCTTCCCAAGTGGGAGCAAGCTTGTGTGGTTCTGTTGATCCACTCGGAGGACCAAATCTCCCTCTTGGAAGGCTCGACTCTTCACATTTCGGCATGGAATCGGCGCAAGTCTTTGCGATAGATAGTCGGCGGATCAAGGCCATCTCTCTTTCCTCTTCCAAGAGGTCGACGGCATCTTGTCGAGCTTGTTCCGCTTCCTCTTGAGTATAGCTCGACTCGGGCGCATTGTGAAACAGGTCACTCGGCGAGAACGCTTCAGCTCCATAAACCGGGAAGAATGGAGTTCTCCCATCGACCGATTAGGAGTGGTCCTCAATCCCGAGAACTGATGGAAGTTCGTCGACCCAAGCTCTGCTGCGTGTTTGAGATCACGCATCAGCCGAGGTTTCAGCCCTTTGAGAATGAGGCCGTTTACGTTCGCTTGTCCATTCGGCGAGGATGAGCCTTTGAAGCATAGTCGACCAGCGTGCCTTGAGAGGCGCGAAGGATTTGAACTTGTCATTATCGAAGTTAGACCCATTGTCAGTGATGATGCTATGGGGAACTCCATATCTGAATATCAACTCTCTGATGAAGCTGATAGGAGTGCATGCATCGAGGTTCTTGATGGGCTTGGCTTCGATCCACTTAGTGAACTTGTCATTGCTACTAGCAAATGAGTGAAGCCGCTTCGCCGGTCCTCAACGGTCCAATCATGTCCAATCCCCAAACAGCGAAGGGCCAAGCAGTGGAATGGTCTTCAAGGCTGAGGCTGGCTTGTGCGACATGTTGGAATAGAACCGACATCCTTCACAATTGTCGACTATTTCTTTTGCCATTTCATTTGCTTTCGGCCGGTAAAATCCCGCTCGGTATGCTTTAGCCACAATGGTCGAGAGGGGCGCGTGATATGGCCACAGGTCCCAGTGGATATCCTCAAGAATTATCGACCTTCTTACGGCGTGATACACTTCGGCCGACTCGATCACGCTTTCTCGTACAATTGTCCTTTGATTACTATAAAGGTCTTGGATCGACAGACGATCTGTCGAGCCTCTTCTTCGTTCTCGGGAGCTCTTTCCTAAGGATATATGCGATGTCGGCCTGTCGATCGGGAGTGATGACCACAACGTCCATAATTAGGTCGACCACGGTGGGACCTCAACGGTCGGATCATTGGCACTTTTTGCTACGGGGCTTCTTCGTGAAAGGATCCTCCTGCGATGGAACATGAATGTGTTCTAAAATACATCCTTTGGAATGGCTTCCCTCTTGGACCCTATCTTCGCCAAATCATCCAGCTTGATTTTTGATTGGGGTATATGATGGAGCTCTAACCCCCCGATCTTCTTCTCCAGCTTTCTCACTGCATTGCAATAACCTGTCATAGCTGGGCTTCTGACATCCCACTCCTTCATCACTTGATTAACAACCAGATCTGAGTCGCCATAAACCATAAGGCGACGGACACCGAGTGAAATGGCCATGCGCAACCCATACAGGAGTGCTTCATATTCTGCTTCGTTGTTGGAAGAATCAAAGTGAATCTGGAGAACATACTTGAGCCTATCTCCTCGGGGGGAAACCAATACAACTCCTGCACCAGAACTGTTCAACATCTTGGAACCATCGTAGAACATAGTCCAGTGTTTCGAGTGAACTTGAGTCAGAAGCTGCTGTTCAATCCACTCGGCGAGGAAATCTGCTATTGCTTGGGACTTGATGGCTTTCTTTGCCTCGAATTTGATATCAAGGGAAGGAGTTCAATCGCCCATTTGCCACTCGACCGATTGCATCTCTGTTATGAAGAATTTTCGACAAAGGCGTCGGCGGCAGTAATGGAATGATCGGAGAAATAATGAGCAACCTTCTTCGTGGTCATATAGATCCCATAAACAAGCTTCGATAATGAGGATATCTTTGCTTTGACGGGTCGATACTTGAGAAAGATAATAAACTGGGTGTTGAACTTTGAAAGCTTTTCCTTCTTCTTCCTTTCGACCGTAAATGCAGTCTTGGCGACTTGTCCGATGGCTGCAATGTAAAGCAGCAAAGGCTCCTTGCTGATTGGAGCAGCAAGCACCGGCTGGGTGGAAGCGAGCTTTGAGCTCTGCGAGCGCTGCATCGACTTCTAGAGTCCACTCGAACTTGTCGACTTCTTCATCGATCGGTAAAGAGGCAATGCCTTTTCACCGGCGAGAGATGAATCGACTTAAAGCGCCAAGCATCCGATAAGTTTCGGACGCCGTGCACACGCATTGAGCGCTTCATTAGAGTATGGTGCCAACCTTTTTCTGGGTTAGCATCGATTCCTCGCTCGGAAGCGAAAACCGAGTAACTTTCCACCGGGAACTCCAAATGTACACTTTGATGGATTAAGCGATATCATACCTCCACGAGATTGGCAAATGTTTCAGCAAGGTCAGTCAACAGGTCGGAACCCTTTCGTGACTTGACCACTATATCATCCATGTATGCTTCCACATTCCGACTGATTTGAGTGAGCAAACACTTCTGAATCATCCTCATGAATGTGGCTCCGGCATTCTTAAGACCGAATGGCATGGTGACATAACAGAAGCACCCGAACAGAGTGATGAGCGCTGTTTTAATCTCACCGGGTCCATCTGAGCGGATCTGATGGTACCGGAATAGGCGTCTAAGAAAGACAACCTCTCGCATCCCCGGTTGAGTCGACTATTTGGTCGATCGAGGAAGAGGAAATGATCTTTCGGGCAGGCCCGATTGATATGCTTGAAATCGATGCACATGCATAGCGACTTGTCCTTCTTGGGGACCATGACAGCGTTGGCGAGCCACTCGGAGTAGTAGATCTCTCGGATGAACTCTGCTGCTAAGAGTCGAGCCACCTCCTCGCCAATGGCCTTTTTCTCCTGGACGGCGGACCTCCGAAGATACTCTTTAACTGGTTTGAATTTTGGGTCTACTCGTAGGCGATGCTCAGCCAGCCCCACAGGAACACCGGCATGTCGTGAGCTTCCATCTAAAGATGTCCCAGTTCTCACGGAGGAAGCTGGATGGCGCTTCTTCCTATTTTGAGTCAGTGTTGTTGAGATGTTGGTTGGAGCAGCGTTGGGATCAGTCGGGTGAATGTGAACCTCTTTCGTCTCGCCAGTCGACTAGAATGCTGACTCCGTAGCGGGCTTCTTAGCTCGCAACTAATCACTCGGATCTGCAGTTTTCTGATATTCTTGTAGCTCTACCACTGCTAACTGAGCATCGGCGATCTTAGAGCCTTCTGGAAGCACTCTTACGCCTTCTTCCGATTGCCGTGGCGGTGATCACGCCCTTGGGACCAGCATCTTCAGTTTAAGATACCGTAACATGGTCGGGCCATGAAGCGTGCATAAGCTGGTCTCCCAGAATAGCGTGATAAGCGCTCTGGAAATCCACGACCTCAAAGGTCAACTTTTCTTTCCGGAAATGCTTTGAATCACCAAAAACTACATCAAGAGCAATTTGGCCGAGTGACTCAGCCTTCTTTCCAGGAATGACTCCGTGGAAGCTCATATTCTTGGCTTGCGAGTCGGACATCGGAATGCCCATCCCTTTCAGCGTCTCGCGTATAATATATTCAAACCACTACCACCATCCATCGGGACTTTGGTCGATCAGTGCCTTCGACAAGCTGGGTGGATCCACCAATGCTTGCCTCCCGGGGTGGCAATGTCGTCGGGTGATCGGTGAGTCGAATGTGATGGCGATGCAGGACCATTCAGATAATTGGGAGTCACCGGAGCAACCAAGTTTACTTCGATTGATAACCTTCAATCGACTTTTGCTTTCGGCGTCGGCAAAAATCATCAGGTTGGAATTGACTGGGGATATCCACCATCAACATCATCTTTATCCTCAACTTTATGCATCTCCTTATCCTTATCCTTGAGTTGTTTCCCTTGGGCTGCTGAATCAAAAGCCGACAACTGTCGAGTGGTATGTTTCGGTAAATGAGTTTACCCTCTTCATCTTTCTTTGTATGAATATGACATGGTAAATCCAACACATCGTTCCCATCCTGGTCTTTCACCTTCTTAGGGTTCCAAGGACCCTTGGATTTCCCTTGAACTTTCTGGGTTCCTTTGCCAAGGCCTCTCCAGGAGCCGCTGGCTCGACTTTTTAACCGCTTTCATTGGAATTTCCTCCTTGGCCTCATTGGCGGCAGATTTATATTACCACTCGAAGTCGATCCTCTTCTTCACCATTTGCATATTTGGTGGCAATCTCCATCATCCGGCTCGGGGTCATATCTCGGTTCGACCAAATTCCAAACTCAATTCTCTGTTCTTGACACCTTCCTTGAAAGCCTGAGACTGCCTCGTGATCATATCGTTCTCCTTGTGTGGTGCAAAGTGATCCACCTCTGGATATAATCCCTCAAGGTTTCACTCGACTTTTGCATACAGCGCAACTCTGTCAAACCTGCTGGTGGTTTGCAAGTTCCTTCAAATGTCACGACAAACACTCGGGCAAGATCTTCCCAAGTGTAAATCTGCTTTGGTGCTAAGCTGATTCAACCGCATACAGCTGAACCTTCCAACATAAGAGGTAAATGCTTCATGGCTACCTCATCATTGCCACCGCCGATCTGAACCGCCACTCGGTAATCTTCAAGCCGGTGTCGGGCTTGGATTCTCCGGTGAACTTGCGACTCGATCGCCAACCTGAAATTGGGGGAATCACTGCAGCCACGATGGCTCTGCTTTGAAACACTCTGGTCCCGAGACATGGACTCTACTCTTTGGAAGGAACATCTCTACCATGGCCGTCTCGGTGAGCTTTGTTCCTGTCGACCAAACCTTGAACGATAATAGATCTCGCGTCAAAGCCTGGCTCCCTGGGGTCGACTGGAACTCTTCGTCCAGCACTATTTTGGCGTCTGTCATCCTGCTGCCGAGGAGCGTATGATACACCCCTTGGGGGAGGAGTGGGTACTCGACGTCGATCATTGCGATCGAATCGGTGCTCATACTGCTCGTGGCCCTTGTATTGATAAATCACGGCCCCCACGTTCCTCACGCCTCGGGGCGATCTTGGACTATGGGCGGCTGGAATGAATTAGCGGCGACGGATCGGTTGTGAACCTGTTCCATGTTGAGGACACAACTGAGTTTTGATCTCCTGCCGCCGGAGCAAATCCTGATTTGCTGCAAACCTCTACTGCCTCCATTAGGAAGGCTGAATTGAT
The DNA here is from genome assembly GCA_021605205.1 of Aegilops longissima. NCBI lineage: Eukaryota > Viridiplantae > Streptophyta > Magnoliopsida > Poales > Poaceae > Aegilops > Aegilops longissima. Next base: position 327,738,774 of record CM038677.1, read on the forward strand.
TCGCTATCTGGTGGCGGCTGCTAAATTTGAAGCGGAGTTCGATATACAGGGTTGGTGGTTGAAAAAGTGGCGTCATGGATTCTGGAATCCTCGGTCGCGTCGCTCGTCCAATACTCGTTGAAGATTCTCGGTCGAGTGCGCTCAGCGAGGTTATTGGCGTGCATCCTCAAAGCGCGAGCCTCGGGGTTTCTCCAACGATAGGAGTGTGAAGCGCATCCATGTTCCAGCGATGAAGTTCTTCCCTCGGAGGCGAAGTGAGGGGCTCGGGCAGAGTACTCTTCATGGGCTTGCGGCCGGATCGCCTCCACCGCCACCTTCGTCGGTCTGGCGAATCCGGGGACTGCGTGGTCCATCGACCATCGGAACCTCTGCCTCGGGTCACTTTGCTATTGCATTGGACCACAGTCTCTATGGAGCCGGTCGGCAGGTCGAACAGGCCGTAGAGAGATTCGTCGGGCTCGATTGCGTGACTTGGGGATGGCCGGTGGCGGGCCACCGCATGCCTCACCACCGCTGAAGCCTCGACCGACCCGAGCAGCTTGCCGGTGGGAGGCGGGAGTGAAGATGGCGCGAGTCGACCCATCTTGGGTCGGCGGTTGCCGCAGGAGGACGCCCAGCGGACACATGCGCCGAAAATCGTCGCCCACGGATGGGGGAGGCGTCCACGTCAGTGGAGCCTCCTGAAGCCAAGCGGAGTCGTCGGCGTGAGCGTGGCGCACCGAGGCGGATCTCGTGGCCGTCGACCGAACTCCACTGAAACCATGATCTGGGAGATCGAGAGAACCTTCTCCAACGCCCGGCTAGAACACCTTACGGTGGCGCCAAGCTGTCGTGGTTCTAAGTCGGCGATAGAATGGGGGTAGGTATGGAGAGGCAAGATCCTAGCTATGGAGTAGTTGTATCGCAAGAGATTCTGAGTTCAGGCCCTTCTCGGAGGAAGTAACAGCCCTCGTCTCGGAGCCACGAGGCGGTCATTGGATTATCTGCGTATGTGTTCTGGGTGCGAACCCTTCTACTGTGGAGGGTGGCTTATATAGAGTCGCGGGGACCCAGCCAGCCCACGTGCGAGAGGGTTTAAAAGTGCGTTAAGGCTAGGCGTTCTTGGTAACGCCCTACATAAAGTGTCATTAAGGTCATAAAGGCTATTTAACTACAGACCGTTTGGACACCGAGTGGCTCTTGGACTCTTGGTGGTCAAGTGGGTCTTCATAGTCGAGTGTCTTTGAATCTGTCGAGTGGTAGTCCACCAAGTCGACTGGAAGGCTGCTTCTCTTGTGAGTGTCCGTGTGGAGGGTACCTTTGGGCAGGTCTATGACCCTACCCCAGGTACATGACTTCATCACTCACTCCTTCCCTCAAAGTAGGTGCACTCAAAGTCACATATGGTGGAGTCACTCATCTCACTCAAGTGGCGGGGGTTGTGGATCTCCCCACATAGGAATTGGGGCAACTCATCAGATGTGGGGCTAGTGGTGAACTCTCTCTCAATATGGTGGTGCAAGTCACTCAAATCATCATCATACGTAGTCGTGGTCGAGGTGAAATGCTCAACCATCTCGTCACCGTCGCCGTGGATGAAGGCCGAAGATGGCACATCATCACTCTCGCCTCCTAAGATGGAAGCATCATCCTTGCTCGTCACCATGTCGCTCGCCTCCAAAGCATGTTCCTTGAGAGGCTCCATAGTCGTAGTCGTCGCTGCGCCATCTTAAAAAAGAGCCGTGGTAGAGTCAGCATCATCAATACCACAAAGACGGATGGCAGTGAAGTCAAACTTGGGAGCGTCAGCTTGGACCTCGTCGGTGTTGGACATCTTGGTGTTACTATCCTCATGGTCGTTGTTGTGGAGCTTGGTCATCGCGAAGTGTGCTTGGGGTGGAGAAGCGGTGGCCTTCATATGTTTATGTTGCGCCTTGAGAGCACCAATGTAGAGGTCGTCGAGGGACTTGTAGTTCTTGTGGAAGATAGTCTTGGAGATGTCGTTGTGCAACCCCATCATGAAGTGGAACTTCATCCAAATGGGGTCATCCATGCCAGCTCATCGCAAGGCTTTCTTCATCTCCTTGAAGTACTTTTTGAGGTACGTGGATCCTTGTATGGTGTTCTCCAATTGGCGTTTGTCGGATTTTGGGTTCCGGCAGACCCTCTAGGTTCGAACACTGGAGTGTGCGCGGAGATCTCACCCTCTACCTACCTGCACCTCGCCACCTCGCTAGGATCTAAGCTATGAAAGGAATAACACAAGAGAGACATGGTTTATACTGGTTCGGGCCACCATTGTGGTGTAACACCCTACTCCAGTGTGTGGTGTGGTGGATTGCCTCTTGGGCTGATGATGAACAATACAAGGAAGAACAACCTCGCGAGGGTCTGTTCTCGGCTGGTGCGATGAACTGCTAGGGGGAGTTCAGTCGCTCTCTCTCTGCTGATTTAGGATGCTGGATCCTCTCCCCTACCTTGTGGGTGGCTAGTCCTATTTATAGGCAAAGGCCCTGGGCCTCTTCCCAAATATTGAGCGGGAAGGGCACCAACAATTAGCCATTTGAAGGGGAACATCTAATACACTTATCTGACTAAAGTTAGTCCTCGCTTTGTCAAAGGCTCTGGTGGTGGCCTTGGCTTGGGCTCCACGATGACTTCCTTCCTGCCATTCACGACGGTCTTGGTCTTGTTGCACGAAGCGGATGCCTTTGCTTGATGCTCTTGCCTGCGTTTGCCCCTTTGCACCAAAGAGGAAAGGAGGACACACGCTGGCTAAGCGCCCCTTGGCGCCCTTGGTAAATCACGGCTTACATCATGGGCACCTCGTGAGGTACCCGCCTTGATCTCTCCGCCTCCTCGTGAGCCGGCTGACGAGGCGCGCTGAGAAGCTTCTGTCGTCCGCCCGCAATCTCAGCCCCTCGCGAGTCTTGAGCTTGTCCGATGAAGATGGGCCGTCTTTGGGCCACCCCTTGAGCCACGCCGCAGGCCGCAGGCAGGCAAGTCTAGGTACCCCCATTCCCAGAACGCCGATAGTAGCCCCCGGGCCCAAGGCGCGCCTGGACATGGCTGAGCAGAGAAGCGATGGGGCAAGTGCGAGGCGCCGCGGGCCCTAACAGCCTGGCAGTTGATTGGACGTGGGCGGCCCTGCTTCCCCACGACGCTTGGCAACTGCATGAATTGACAAGTCCCTGCATGTAAAGTGGGTCATGATTACCTGTGATCATGGAAGTCGGCGGTTGGCCTTCCCCGGCTATAAGTACGGAATGGCGCGTGCCCTTCCAGTCCATCTCTTCTTGCTTCTCCTCCTTCTCCGTCCTTGCTCCACCTTGCCGCAATGGCTCCGATCCGCCGGTTCTCCGTGGAAGAGAAGGGAAAGGCTCCCCGAGAGGGTCCCGACCGCTTCCGCTGAAAAGCAGCTAGCCCTATCTTTGTCGAGATGAGGCGCCCGGCGAGGAGGTGTCGAGGCCTTAGTGCGGCGGCGCCGCCCGAGTTCTCGCTGCCCTTATCGCCCACCTTGAGGTCCTGCAGGAGTTGATGCCGAGCGCCATGGACGACGCCGCCGTCGGCGTCGGTGGGTCACGGCGGTGCGCGTTGTCCCTCTTGGAGTCCATGCCGAGGGCTCCTCCTGAGAGTTTGTGCTCCACGCTGCCATGCCTCCTCAGTCTTGGATCTGCCTTCCTCCCTCCTTCGCCTTCGTGATGCCGCAGGGGGGATACTTGGAGCTCTGGTTGCAGCACGCCGGCTGCAGCACCCTCGCGACCGAAGCGGAGGTCGCGGTCGTTGCTCCGGGCAAGGTCTTCGTGACTCGAGGCTGGGGCGAGATCGCCCGAGTCTGCAGGATGAGGGGCGCCCTCGCGATCCACCTGGAGTATGACGGCGCTTCCATGATGCTCTTCAAGGTCTTCGACGTGGACGGACGCCGGCTGGAGTGCTGCCCTGAGAGAGGTGGCCGGGGCCCTGCCGCGGCAAGGACCAGGCTCGCCGATCGCTCCCTCGGCAGCTCCTCAGGCGGCGGAGGCGTCGGAGGATCCAGCGACTCCGCCGAGCTCTTCGCGACTCCGGAGACGAGCGACGACAGCTACGAGCCCCCGAGCCTGCGCCGCTCTCGGAGCAGGACGGGCTCGTCAGGCCGCCGCCGTCTCTGATCTGGATGAGGTTGGCGCCGGTGCTTGACGGCCCACTGTTGATGGTGGCATCTCGCGGAGGCACGTGTAGTTAGCGTTCTTTAGGATCTGTTCCCTCTGTTCCCTGCGAGGAATCAAAAAGCGCGCCCCGTGGGGGCTTGTAAGGTGCATGTGGTTCTGTTTGTTAATATAGTCCTTGCCATGAAGTAGTGCGAGGTGCTCATTCCGTCTCAGCTTAGTTCTTCCTTTCGAACCTCGCGAGGGCTTGGTGCTCTGCACCGACAGGTCCCGGTCCCAAGGCAGGCTTCAGCCGTCGCTGGTATGCCAGGTCACGATGCCGTGGTCAAGGCCAGGAGGTGAGCGGCCCGGGGTCCAGTAAGAGCCCCTGAGTCGCGATGCTCAGGAGGTCCCCTTTAGCGCTCAAGCAGCCATCGTTCGGTGAGAAAGGAGCGCGACGTTGCTAACACAGGATTGCATTGGGTGCGTGGACGGTGCTGCGATAGCTAGTGTTTCCTGAGGATGACTTATCTCGAGAGTCAGGAACCGCTTCCTGGTGCGACGCTAGGTCTGTGCATCAGCAGGCGAGGGGTTGCCTGGCGAGGTCCCCGCGTGCCTCTTCCCTCTCGCCTTTGCTCCCCTTTCTGCTCTACATCCTTGGGCCCCGGCCCTCGAGCGGGTCTCAGCCGTCGCTGGTATGCCAGGTCGCGATGCCGTGGACAAGGCCAGAGGGTGAGGGCTGGAGAGCCAGTAGGAGCCCATGAGTCACGATGCTCAGGTACCCCCCCCTTTAACGTGCAAGCGGGTCGCGAGGGCAAGAGTGAAGAAGACGCGCGAGGGCCTCGCCTGGCGCTGCGCCTTGAAGGGATCCTGCAGGCTCACCACAAAAATAACAAGAATCCGCTATGACAAGCGATGGTCAGCCGTTGGTTGCTTTGGAGAGGTGACGAGGCACTGAAGGCCTGACGAGGTGGAGCTGTGCGGGGCTGCCGCGGCCAGAGCTCGGCCATTCAGGTTTATCGGCGTTGCAGGGACGGACCCATGCGCAAGAGTCATGCCGTTGGGGAGCAGCTCCATCAGTTGGTGTTAGTTGAGCAGGCAACTAGGTCAAGCACGTTAATCACGAAGAAGCAAGTTCATTTAGATAGATGCAGGGAAGGCAGGCGTCGCTGGGTCTGGCCCGAGCGACCTGGGGATGATGCAGCTCGAGGGGCGCCTCCGATAAGGTAAGCTAGGAACATGAAGTAAAAGGGATACATGCCACAGGGACGGACCCACGCGGCCTGGGAATGATGCAGCCCTAGGGGGCGCTCCCAGCTGGAAATGAAACTTGAAGGATGTCACGTGATAACGTTGAGCACGAAGGGATGTTGAAGTAGCGGACGACGTGGGCTGCGGAAGCCGATCTTCACGAGCCCCCAGGCCCAGGAGCCTCGGGAGGCTCCGGAGGCGCTGGTGGCTCCTCGTGGACAATCTCCATCTCCGCCAGAACTGCGGAACGCTTGGCCTCTTGAGCCTCCAGAATGCTCCCCATGAGGCGCTGGTACGTGGCGGCCGCGTTCGGCACGCCGTGGGGCATGCGTACATAGCTGTGGGATGGGCCTTCGCAGCGCCCCATGCGTGAGGGCCAGAAGCGCTCCTGAGAGGCGGCTCGGTTGAGCCCTGGGATGTCGGTGCAGACGCGCACCCACCATCCTCGCCTGGATGGGGAGCTGCGGCGGGTAAGCGGCGGCTGCCACTCATGACTCTTGACTCCTGCAGCTCCTGCGTGATCTGGCTGACGAACTCCTGAGGGTTTGGCCCTCCTTGCCTCGCTCCTTCCTGAGGGAAACATGCTTTGAAACACGCCTCCAAGTGGTGCCCAAGCGCCTCCCTCGTGACCTTAGCAAGGTCGGTGGCCCTCCAGGAGAGAGCCCCCGAGCCTTGCTTGAGGAGGGCACCGGGCGCGCCTTCCTATGCGACAGAAGGAGGTGCCCCCAGAGCAGGCGCGGACCCTGAGGGGCCTGCCTCCTGAGGGGTCGGGCCTAGCGATGTCTTCTTCTTCTTGAGAGCGGTCTCGGGGAGCCTTGCGCTCCTGCGATCTGGGTCTTCAAGTGATGTGGCTTGAAAGGCTCGCTCCAGGGAGCACACTGCGTCTCTCTCTTCACAAGGCACCGTGATGACTCCGCCGCTTCCTGGCATCTTGAGGACGTTGTAGCCGTGATGAGTGATGGCCATGAACTTGGCCAGAGCTGGGTACCCGAGGATGGCGTTGTATGGCAGGCGAATGTGGGCGACATCGAAGTCGATGAGCTCGGTGCTGTAGTTGTCGCGCGCCCCGATGGTGACAGGGAGGCGGACCTGCCCAATCGGAACCGTGGAGCCATCGGCGACTCCAGAGAAAGGCTTGGTTGGCTGAAGCTGACTGTAAGGCACTTGGAGATTGTTGAATGTCTCTACGGACAGGACATTGAGCCCTGCTCCGCCGTCGATGAGGGTCCTGGTGACTTGCACGTTGCTAATGATTGGGGAACAAAGCATCGGGAGGACTCCGTCCGTGGCCGCACACTTGAGCTGATCCGCTGAGCTGAACGTGATGGCGCACGCTGACCACCTGAGAGGGCGCGTGGCTTCGAGCTTGGGGAGGACTGCTTTCACTTCGCGGCCGAACTGCTTGAAGATGCGTTGAGAGGCTCGGGCTTGAGCTCCGCCCAGGATGCAAGCGATTGCGCGCGGCTCCTGGAAGCCCCCAACCCCCTCCAGTCTCCCTCGCGAGGCTGATCCTGCCAACGATCCTCGCGAGGTCGGTCGCGCCACCCTTGGTGAGGGCCACGGCCTTCCCAACATCCCGCGTTCCTTCCTCATCCTCGGTCGTAGCCTTGATCATTGCGGTCGGGGTGTCGTCCGATCCTCCCTTCTCGCACGGCTCGGAGCTCTTGACATTCGTTGGTGTTGTGGGTGTGGAGGTCGTGGTACACACAGTACCGGCTGCCCTTGGAAGACTCAGCTGATCTACGCCTTGCTTGGTTTCAGTTCGCATGAGCACGCCAGCCCCTTGCGCTTCACGCCTTGGCCTTGGATTTCTTCTCTTCGGGTCTCGCGTTGGTAGCTCGAGGAGGAAAGGCGCCTTCCTCAGCCTGGCGCACTTGGTCGCCAAGTTGAACAGCTCCAAGGAAGTGCACAGATCTTCATGCATCGCCAGCTCCTCCTTCATCTTGACGTCACACACACCGTCGGAGAAGGCTGAGATGATGGCCTCCTCGGTCACCTTGGGAATCTTGAGGCGTGCGTTGTTGAAGCGCTGGATGTACTTCTGCAGGGTCTCCCCTGGCTGCTGCTTGATGCGGCGCATGTCGCCACGGCAGAGGCGGTCACGAGTAACTTGGAAGTTGGCGATGAAGCGGGTGCGCATCTCGTCCCAGGAGGAGATCGTGCCAGGAGCCAGGTTCAGGAGCCAGGTGCGGGCTCCGTCCTTGAGTGCCATGGGAAACCAGTTTGCCATGACCTTCTCATCCCCGTTGGCGGCCTCGATGCCCAGCTCGTAGAGCTGGAGGAACTCCGCAGGGTCGGCCGTGCCGTCGTAGCGAGGAGGCAGGTCTGGCTTGAACTTGCCGGGCCACGCGATGCTGCGCAGCTCGGTGGTGAAGGCGCGGCAGCCTGCTGTGGCCACGAGAGGCCTTTGGTGACGAAGAGCCTGATCTTGCGGGTCCCCATGTGCTGCAGCTGGGAGCAGCGCGGGGTCTTAGCATGCTGGAGCAGGAGCGTGGTCGTGGAGAGCCGGAGAAGGGAGCACTCGGGAAGCTTGTTGGGGGCGAGGGACCTCTTGGCAGCTCTGCTCTTGCTGCACTGGCGCCGGACGGAGTGGGTTCGCCAGGCCACGCGCCGGGCGCAGGGCGCCTTCTTGAGGGGAGGCGGCCGAGGCGCCTCGAGTTTCATCGCCAGCGCAGGCGGGCGCTGTGCAGCGAGAAGGACGCGCTGGGAGCCTCTGCGACGCACGGACGAGCTCGTTTGCCGCTGATGAGCGCGCAAGACGAAGAACCAGCTGGGCAGTGAAGGAGTAGTAGCAGCGGCCGTCTCGCCTCACGGACGGATGTTGGGATGATGCTTGCTGCTCGTTCCCCGCCGGGCCGGTGGCGGCGTTGACGGCAGGCGATGGGGAACGGCGGGGGCGGCCGCCGACGGGGGCAGTCTGGGCGACGCGGGAAGCGAGAGCGGCTCGGTGCTCGGCACGGGCCCGACGAGCGTCTTACATGGATGCGATGGTCGGCGAAGAACATGGCGGCGGAAGACGAATTCCGGCGCACCCCTACCTGGCGCGCCAAATGTCGGATTTCGGGTTCCGCAGACCTCTAGGTTCGAACTTTGGGGTGCGCGGAGATCTCACCCTCTACCTACTCGCACCTCGCCGCCTCGCTAGGATCTAAGCTATGAAAGGAACAACACAAGAGACACATGGTTTATCTTGGTTGGGCCACCATTGTGGTGTAACACCCTACCCAAAGTGTGTGGTGTGGTGGATTGCCTCTTGGGCTGATGATGAACAATACAAGGAAGAACAGCCTCATGAGGGTCTTTTCTCGGTTGGTGCGATGAACTGCTAGGGGAGTTCGATCGCTCTCTCTCTCGCTGATTCAGGATCTTGGATCCTCTCCCTACCTTGTGGGTGGCTAGTCCTATTTATAGGCAAAGGCCCCGGCCTCTTCCCAAATATTGAGCGGGAAGGGCGCCAACAATTGGCCATTTTGAAGGGGAACATCTAGTACACTTATCCTGACTAAAGTTGGTCCTCGCCTGTCAAAGGTTATGGTGGTGACGCCGGCTTGGGCTCCACGATGACTTCCTTCATGCCGTTGCGACGGTCTTGGTCTTGTTGCACCGAAATGGATGCCTTTGCTTGATGCTCTTGCCTGCGCTTGCCCCCTTTGCACCAAAGAGGAAAGGAGGACACTGCGCGGGCTGGCGCCCGCCTGGCGCCTGCCTGGCGCCCTTGGTCGTCACGACTTACATTATGGGCACTTCGTGAGGTAACCCGCCTTGATCTCTCCGCCTCCTCGCGAGCCAGCCTGACGAGGCCGCGCCTGAGGAAGCTTCCTGTCGTCCTCCCTGCGAGGCTTGGCCCCTCGCCAGGGTCTTGAGCTTGTGCTGATGAAGATGGGCCATCTTTGGGCCACCCTTGAGCCACGCCGCAGCCGCAGGCAGAGCAAGTCAGGTACCCCTGCCCCTAGCGCCGACAACGTTAAAGATGTTCCGTGTAGGTGGAAGGCACAAACTCTCGCCGCATAGCTTTCTTCATCTTAGTCTAACTCATGTCGAAGGTCTTCGAAGGTCTGTGAAGCCACTATGTCGATGCGTAGTCATGGAAGTTACTTGTGGCACACTTCACTCGGTCTTCAGAAGGTATTTTATGTAGTCTTCCATCTTGCGCTCCCACTCAAGATACTCCTCAGGGTCGTGAGTCCCATAGAAAGGAAGCTCATGGTGGTTGTCGAGGTTGTAGTAGCTCGTGGAAGTCGTGGAATTGAGCTTGCGGAGCTTCTCTTGAGGGGCTTGTGGGCTGCCACATGTCCAAAGGCAAAGATGCCTTGAAGTCGCTTCGCAAAGATGCCAATATAGATGGTGAAGTCGTAGAGCGGTTGTTGGTGTTGAGCTCTTGACCTTCGCATTTGTGTCAGTGGTGGTGTCGATGCCGATGTGACCTTGCCGCAGATGGTAGCTCAGAAGCATGTGCACTTGAGCGTCTTCTAGAAGATGATGAATATCTCTTTTAGGACTTGATGAGGGCCTTGATCTCCTCCATTTGAGCATCCATCTTGGCGTCTGAGTTGTTTTTCATGGCATCTAACTCGTTGTTGTTGTTGTAGACCAAAGGAGTTGTGCTTTGCCTATCCATCACAAGAATCGAGTAGAGGTGAGTAGGAAATGAGATAAACAATACCAAGCTACCTTTTCCCAAAGTTGACGATGTGTCCCATTTCACTCAATGTGAAATGAAAGAATAGTGGAATTGGTACTGGACTTGCTCACTCACACCTACAAAGTAAAGCTTATCGAGTGGCTTGGTTAGGACAAGTGGCACAAAATTTGATGCAATTGTTAGTAAGAGTCAATAATGTTGAAAGACATTCAGAAATTCATAGGTGAAACAAGTAGACCAATAGCAATGAATGGCACATGGAAACACACACACAGATAGATAAATGGGGTCGTGCAACCAAGGAATGAGCACAAAATGTGGAATCCATGGAAAATGCTCTTGTTGCACAAATCTAGAGATACGCTAGCACAATTGCTCTATAGGCGGATATGACACTTGTGCACAACCTGTAAGGGACAAAAATGTAACGAATTCTATCGCAAGTATGCGATGTATATATGATTCCCGGTGTTTCTCACACGATGATCCAAGATGATCAATGTTGGCAATTTGATATGCAATGTGGTATGATGCTATGGCTATTGCTTACAAGCTCTTTGTTTTTCTCTTTGCTTAGAAGCTTATTCTCTCTTTTTTTGATATGGCCACTATGCAAAATACACAAAACAAGATAGCAATTGTGTATATGCGGGAACAATCTTGTGACACAAGAGATGATATGATGATACCAAGATGATATGGTATGTATGAAATGGAAGGTGCGGATCACTAATGTGCACAAGTAACATTGCTGGCAATACTCAAGGGCTAGTATCGATAGGAAAGTGATGCAAAAATGGGCTAGGGGTTAACAATTCAATGGCAATAATGAAAGTACAATGATGAGATACCACGATACCAAGATGATATAGAGGTTACTATTCTTGCTTACGGTTAGGGTGTCAAAATGGTGAAGGTGGTCGATGTCGATTCCTTAACGAAGTTGAGCGGCGGTGTTGTCGAATTCGAACTGTTCCTAGTTAGCCGAAACACCCTAGGAAATGGAAAAACCGCAAAATCAAAATCTCCAAAGGCAAATGTCAAATGGTGGTAGCAGAATGCGGTGGTGGTTTTGAAGTTGGCAACACGGAAGTTGTGGTGGTGGTTGATGAAGAAGCAACCGTCCCTAAGTAGCCGAAACAACTTAGGAGACTCAAATCACAACTCAAGCAACCGCAAATGGAATGGGGAACTTAGGTTGCCGAAAGTGATGGTGGTAATGCATATGATGTGGTGAAGGCCCTAGGCAAAGATGCCAAAGTTCCAAAACTTTGATTGAGTCAAATTATGATGGAAGTATTTTTATGGGATGGGGATGTCAATAGCTTCAAAATGAGCTAAAGAACGTCGAAAACGGACTCCGGATGAATTAGTTATGACCAAAAAAAAAATATTCCCGTGTCAGTTTCAAGGTTACCCGGCATCTGGGAGGAGGTCCAGCTGATCCGGGCTATGGCTGGATGATCCGAGAGTACTTCCGGATGATCTGGGTTCGTCAACTCTGGTTCTGTTTTTCGAGCACGTTGGTTGTCTGAACGTCCTGGAGAGGGTCCAGCTGATCCGGGAGATGTCTGGGTGATCCGGGAGCATGTCCAGATTATCAGGGCAGGTCAAACTGCTCGGGATTACCTTTCGGGGACACAATTTTTTGGGCGGAACTGGATGATTTCAGGGGAAAAATTGAGGAGATTTCGAGGATGGAAAGTGGGGAATCTTGTGGGGAAGCTAGATCCACTCGAAACACAATGAATCCATGGACCAAAATCAACAAAACATCATCAAACCAACAAATCACAGAAAAATTTGGGGCTCTTTTTGGTGGGGATTTTCGAATTTAGGACGAAATCGAGCAAAATAAGGCTAGAAAATGGTGGGGGAGACTCTAAATTCGTGATCAACGTGGCTCATGATACCAAGATGATGTAGGGTGGAACCTTAGGGGCCGATCTTTCACGATTTGGAGGGGATCCTGCGAAGAACACGAGGGGAAACACGAGGGAAATCACGAGAGGAACACTCATTAACAAGTCCAATCACACACCCACTATACAATCAAACACACAAGATCCACAAAGGTACATGAACAACAAAGAGAAAGATACAAGGTAGAGTTCATCCTAAATCCCAAAGGAGATGGGGTCTTGAATCCACTGGGGATCTTCTCACATGGAGGTCTTGATCTCCATGGGAGTGGTCTCTCTCTCTCTCTATCTCTCTCAAGAGGAGGAGGAGGTAGGAGCAAAGCTCACATAAAAATGAGCTGTCATATTTGCTATCCCTAAAAATGAGGAGGGGAGGTCTATTTATAGTCTAAGCCACGAAGGGGTAAGTGAGGGGCGAAATGGTTACATGGGCCTTGGCCCAAAACATGCACGCAGGCAAAGGCCCGATGTTACGGATGGGGGTCTAGATGATCTGGGCATCATTCGGATGATCCGGGTCATCGTCCGGATGATCTGGCTTCGTGGAGAGCCTCCTATACGCTTCGGTTGTCATTGCTAGGTATTTATCCGGATGATCGAGTTGAGCCTGGATGATCCGAACGCAGGTCCGGACGTCTGGCCTAACTACAGCAGACGCTCTGTCTTGTTCTCCTTTCTTCCGTCTTCTGTTCCATGCTTCCCTCATGGATGGTGTATTCATACACATGTGCTCGCACCCTTGTTGATGGTGTAGCTCCAGTAATACCTATGCATGCACACGAGAGGAGTGTCAAGTAGTATACCATCCTCAAAGGGGTCAAGTGAACACGTGTAACGGAGATGATTCACCTTTGCGTATGTGAAGTAGATGTCACACGTGTCACTTGCCAAACGGACTCTTGACATGGTGTTGTGCGTAGGATGCTCCGCATCAGTTCTTCAACATTTCCTTATAACAACTGCCTTCGAGCGAAAATAATAATTTCATGATACAATTGATGTTTAGAAAGGGCTTCGCTTTTAATCTCATGCCCCAAATTACAAGTCTGAAGTATTTATTCGGTGTCTTGGACGTTGTGTTATATGAATCAACTTTGAACCTAGATTTCGGTCAATAATTGGGTTGCCCGGCTCCTGTGCTTACCTCTTACGTTTCCATTCTATTCGGCTAAGAGTGTAAAGGGAGAACCGTTGTGATAGTGTCACCAACTCGCATGGTAGGGCACCTCAGTGGAGAAAGCCGAAAAATGACTGTCTTGGTAAGTGTAAACTAGTCTGCCATCCGATGACAACGTCAAGCTATTTATCGTTAGAGATAACAAGTGTTAAACAAAGGGATATTTGTAGCATCAGCCGGAGTGGTCAGTGGCCCAAACCCGGGCTACATAGACAACCACTTCGAATACAGGGGTCTCGTCATCAACCATCACAGTCAAGCTCATACGACTAACTGAAAGTTATAAAACTGCAATAGTCTGCACAAAGGGGCTGAAGCCAACGACTGGTCACTTTCATTTTAGCATGGTCACACAGGAGTCAAAACATAAAAGCATAAAACCACACATCAGAATATAAAGCCTCATTCATTAAAAGCAAAAGGTAGTTTTTTACATTCCGCCACACTTCGGCATTCCGAATTACTACCTGTCTTGAGGACACTCGACCTCGGTAATCCGAGCTCCTTGCATCACCCCGGCACGATGTTGCCCCATGGTTCGGTTCTTCCCTTCGGGGGCCCCACAGCCACATCCGCCACCTCCACATGTGAATAGTGCGTCTTTACGCGGGCATAGCTCCGCTGGGCCCCCTCCAGGCACACAGACCGCTTCCAGCGTGCCCCTTGGAGGACGACATCCCGCTGCCGGGCCGTTGCCGGGCAAGGAACCCGAAGAGGCTGGTCGTAGCGCCTCTGTGGGCCAAAGATTGAAGTGGAGGTATTGGAGCACTGGCTTCACCATGTGGAGGAGCTCCATCAGTTGCTTCATTTGATGTTCAGTAACTCTGGATGGGGGTCACTTGTAATTGCTGGCAGAATACTCTCTGCATAGCATGGCCCTCCCACGCGCCGAAGTAGATACTGGCATCCGCCATGTTTGTCGGGAGATCCGCGAAGGCCTCTGCGGATCACCTCATCTGGGTGAGCTCGACGAACCCTTTGCCACCGAAGACAAATTAAAGTAAAAAAGGCATACTAGCAGTGATCTGCCTCACTTGCTGGAGCACCTCACGGTCGGCCCGGGTATAGGTCTGGACTTGAGCGTGCGCCAGGCGCAAATTCTTGAGCTCCTCAACTGCTGCATTCTCCTTGCCTTAAAGGGCATCGAGCTCCTGGTACACACCCATAGTGGCCTCCTCCACCTACAGGACCCGCGCTTGGTCCTTGCCTCTCTCCACCTTCTCAGCGGCCAACTCCTTCTTGGCCTCGGTAACCGCAGTTTTGTACCGCTTGGCCTCCTGCTGAGCTTTCTCCAGCTCGGCCTTGAGCGCCTCAAGTTCTATTGTAGCATCTGTCACGAAAAACAGCTCAGCGTCAGCATTAAACATTTTTAAGCATATTTTCGAAGTCAATTTGATGACCTCGCAAACTCTGAAGTTTATCTTGACACAGCTCGAGCTACTTCTGTAATAGATCGAGGTCCTCCTCGGACATGTCGTGCATCCGGTTCATCTCCACTCTCTCGAGCCGAGGTCGATACCTGCAACTTGTACGCAACACCTCAGTCCCACCTTTCACATTCAATCCCCTTGTGTCGGTGCACTAGGAATTGGGTCCCTAGTACTCCTGACTTGTGCACGGACAGTTGCAGCATTCCCGACAGGGTGTCTTGGAGAGCATTAAGAAGACCAAGCACTAGGACAAGCAAAAAATACCTCAGCGGAAGTAGCCAACTCCGGACAAGCCAGCAAGTCAAGCCCCGACAACTCCCCCTCAGGCGTAGTCTTCCCGCCAACACTAGCGCTCCGCCTCTTTCATCAGCTGGTCGCTAGATCAATGAGGTGTTGAGCCCGCAGGTGCTTAGGTGGACGCAACCTGTGCATGTGAACTTGCTGAGGGTGTAAAACACCTTTTTTGACACCTATCCAGATGGCATGTCATGCTAATAGGAGGTAAATGGCTAAGCGGCGCGGTAGCCTTGTCGAGCTTCAACCTCCACTTGACACCTGGCAGCGCATTTAATGTGTTTGTCCTAACTGCCAGAGTTACGTATCATAGTTCTACATCAGTCTAATCACCCATGTAGTGACCTTTTTGCCACTGTGGTAACCCCTGGAACTATAAGAGGAGGGCCAGAGCAAAATTAGAAGGCGTTCGAATCTTAGCACGCCTCGCGCATAGGCATTCGTGCAACTGCTCTCTTCCCGCCTATTGCCGGGGAAGAGCACTCCGTTTACTTGTGCTCAACACCATCAATACACCCAAAGTCAAGAGTAGGGCTTTACGCCTCCGGGCGGCCTGAACCTAGGTAAAATCGTGAACTCATTGTGTTCGCTCGCTGTGTTGATCATCACCCCTTGCTGAACCAGCAAAGGGGTTGCACTGCCCCATAGATCACAGGCTCAACACCGACATCTTTGGCGCTTGGTAGGGGGTCTAATTGGTGTATATCAAAGCAGTGAGAAGCGCATTTGTCAGGGGTGTCATGCGACATATGCCAAAGGATGGCATATCATGGTGGGGGAGAGTAAGACATTGCCGGTGCCTGGAAATGGGAGAAGGCATAGACATGTACGCCAACGCGTCTCACCCCGGTTCGGGGCTCTCCTAGGAGATAACACCCCTAGTCCTGCTCTGCGGGGTCTCCGCATGATCACTATCTCAACAATGGTGGCTACAAGCTTGGTCCTTGAGCTGTTTCTCTAGAGGAGGAAGAAGAACAAGGCTAGCCCTAGCTTCACTCTCTCTATGTGTGTGTGGTCTCTAAGAGGTCGAACCCTTTGCATGGGTGCCCTGGGGTGTTCATATAGGCCTACCCCCCAGGTGTACAATGGTAATCTGGCCGGGTGTAGGACCCGGCTGTCAGTGTCTATGGTCGCCAGCTTCTCCGCCGGCAGCTGGGGCCCGCCGCCTGGTGGGTCCAGCCGGCTGTCTCGTACTTCACCGATAGGCCGTGCCCGCCGCTTGCGGGTCCTGTGGCTGCTAAGTACTGTGGCCGTGCCACTTATGATGCATGCTTTGTCGGGGAGAGCATCGCTACAGTGTCGCCGCTTGGTGGGCATTCACTGTAGCCACTCCTCGTCTCTTCTGATTAATGGCGCACGGACTTCGAGGGAGGGGAGGGCCGCCTGGTGGGGAGTCGGCCTCCCCCGTGCCGACTGGTCAGGAGTCGGTCTCTCACAGATAGGTAGGGCCCGCCGCCTGCGGGCCGCACCGACAGTCCGTAGTGGGAGCATGGCCTCCTTTGCCATGGGTGATGTCATGGGCTGCGTGGCAACAGTGCCGCGCCGGGCAAGGGATGTCCGCCCAGTATGCTGCACTATGGCCACGCTCTGCCCTGGATTCAGGGGTGGCAGGCTGCACTGTAGCCACGCCCCATCTTGTCTTTATAATGTGGTGCAAACTTCAAGGGAGCAGAGGGGGGCCGCCCGCTAGGAGTCGGCCCACCACATGGCTGTCTTCTGGGAACTGCCGCCCTCTAGAAGCCGGCCGCTTGGACCAGCCGGCCCTGAGAAGGCGGCTCTTCGTCTTCGAGGCTTGAGGGGCACAGCCGGCCCTGATGTCTTGAATCGCCATGGGGAGCAGATGAGGCTACCCGTGGTCATTTATTCTAACAGTAATCCCCGAAGCTGGTGGGCTACCGCGGCTGAAGAGGCAAGGAGCTTTAGCAGGTTCCTACTCCGAGTGGTCTGACGATGTTGCTTCATCCGTCTTCTGAAGCGCCGACTGGTAGGAGTCGGCCGCGACCAGGCGGGCCACCTAGTGATTTCAAAACATCGTGGCGGGAGCCAGGTGGCGCACCAGCAAGGCGCCAGGCTCGCCGCCCACTGCCTGCGCACCACGCGGCGCCATCCAGCCGGGCTGGCTTGCCAGCCCATGCATGCGGCAGGACATCGCCGCAGGTTGGGCCCCGCCACTACTGGGCCTCGGTACACGCGCGGATCATGTGCGGCCGAGGCGAACAGTTGGGATTCAGTGGCGCAGTAACTACACATCGTTACTGCACGGTTAATGCGGGGTCGTGGGGTCGTGGGCGCAGTTAATCCCACGACTCCCCACATTCTGACCCCCTCGTCTCCGCCGCCCTGGGCTATAAGTAGGGGGAGGAGGGGCGGTAGACGCACACGCACCCTCCTCTCCCTTTTCCTTCCTTCTTCTCCTTATCTCTGCTGTCGCACTCCCGCCTCTCGCCGAAGTGCTGCCGCAGTCCATCATCACCGAGCACGTCTTCCTCGTAGTGTCACTGCTCCGCCGCAAGCTCGTGTGCTCGTCGCTGCGCTGCGCCACCGTCGGGCCCAAGCTTCCATGGCGCGTGAATGAGCCGGCGCCTGGGACAGCTCCAACGTCCACGAGGATCACCTCACTTTTCTCCGCCGGATGCGGTGGCTGCCCGGCGAGAACTACGTACGGGTACGTCCTCCGCCCGAAACAGAGATCTTGCCGGTGCCGGAGGACGGCGGACGCGTCATCTTCCCGTCGCATTTCCTTCGCGGCTTTGGCCTGCCAGCAAGCGGCTTCTTCCGCTCCTTTCTTTAGTTCTATGGGCTCCAGCCGCAACCCCTTATACCGAACACGGTGGTGCTGCTGTCCGCCTTCGTCATGCTCTGCGAGGGTTACCTCGGCATTCTCCCCACCCTCGAGCTTTGGGGGGAGTTCTTCTACACCAAGCTCGACACCACTGTCAAGAAGGAGGCGGCTCAGTTCGGAGCCTTCATCACGGTGGGGTGTCCGAGCGCCGGGAACTGCTTCCCGACCATAACTTGTCACAGTCGGTCAAGCTGTGGCAAAAATCTTACTTCTACGTCAAGAACGTCCAACCAACCTTCGACTTCGTCAACGTGCCGGCTTACACAGCCGGCCCGCCAGCTGAGCCCCGCACCAACTGGACTTTCAAGCCGAGGACGCCGACGGCCGCCTCGACTGGCGCCATCACCTGGCTCAAGGTGATGACGGAGTCGGAGGGCCTCAAGGCCTCGGACCTGCTGACCGCCTTTGTGGTGCGCCGAGTGCTCCCTCTTCAGGGACGGACTCACATGATCAGCCGGATGAGCGGGCATCGAGACCCGTGCCGGATGTGCACCAAGGAGATGCCGGGCACGGAGGTGGCCCGACTAGTGAACTACATCTCGAACTGCAAGCTTTCGGAGGGGGAGTGGCAGTTCGGCAAGCGACCATACTCCCGCTCAGACCCGCCGCCCGCGGTGAGTCCTTAACTCTTTTTTATCTATACTTGCCGAGTTCTGCTTTTGCCACCTGATCAGTTGGCAACAATGCAGATCCTCACACCCAGCCGGCAGCCAACGCCTTGGAGCAAGGTCAGGAGTACCTGCCGGACCGGTCGGTGAGCGACGCGGACGACCCCTACTTGGGGGCGGCCGCCATGGAGGAGGATGACGCCACAGGTGGTGGTGGCGGAGGAGGCGGCTCCGGAGGATGCGGTGTCGAGGACTGGCCGGACCACGACAAGGAGGAGGCCGAGCCGCACTGCCCGCCCGGTGCCGACATGATGGTTGCGGGCTCCTCAGCTGCGCCGATTGCACCAGGCGGCACGCGGAAGCGCCGAGCCGGCCCACCGCAGTTCGGCAGCTGGCCAAAGATTCCCAGGAACACGGCCGCTGCGACCAGGCGGCAGGAAGCCACTGCGAAGGTGGCCCAGTTCCAGAGGGCCCCGAAGCAGCCGCCGACGGTGTCTGTGTATGTTTTTGTTTTATCTTGTTTTTTTCCTTTGCCTTTCTTGCAAGTTTTTTCCTGAGTTTCCTCTTATCTTGGTCAAATAGGGCCCCGCTCTATCTTGAGCGGTCTTCCTCTGCCTCCGTGATCGGGGCGGTGGAGGGGTCCACCAACACCCGCCGCGTGGACCCATGCGCCAAGCTCTAGGCGGCGACGGAGCGGAACGCGCAGGAGGCGCGCGAGGAGCGGGAGGAGGCGGAGCGGCAGATGGTCGAGGAAGCCAAGGTGGCGTAGGAGGAGGCGAATGCCGCGGCCAAGGCCCATGCCGATGCCGCGGCTAAGGTCTAAGCGGACGCCACGACCAAGGCGCAAGCGGAGGAGGTCACACGCGGCCGGACTCCGCAACTCGGTACCCCTCTGCGCTCCGTGCCGCCCGTGCCCGAGATCCTGGCGTGTCAGGACCCCGATTCCAAGTCACATCGATCTAGCCGGTAACACCTCATATCACTTTGCGGCCTCACGCACGGTATTCCCACGGGTGTCGCCTTACCAGGGCCCGGGACCGTTTGCGTCTTTTGGCTCACTTATATGATAGTGTCGCTAGCATCCATATGACAGAGAACCCGGGCCGACATGGCTAGTCGTGAACCCAAAGCGGCACTAACCCATGGGGACAGGCATACATGAATCACATCGAGCATGTCGGTCATCAACGTATGAATTGGGCTGTAGCACTGGCTAACAGACTCCGTATTCCGGCTGTAGCAGAGCAAGGCAGGACTCGAATATCACCGCGTGACATTTCCTCGAAGGACGGACATAGGAAGTGAAACACATGCCGCCGATCAAGTGTCCAAGCAGTAGTGCTGGGCTAGCAGGACTCGTGAACCGGGCTGTAGCGGACTACTATCGCCGGAAGCACGAGACTACATTTCCCCATATGAGAGGCTGCCAAGGATAAACAACTAGTTTGTCGGATCCCACACATACCAAGCATTTCAAACATACACACAATATGCTCAATATGTGTAAATACAACATGGCATCACAACATAACTCTACGACTCAAATATTTATTCATTAGGCTCCGAGGAGCGAGATATTACAAACATGGGTCTCATGACCCAACACTCATAGCATACAAGTCAAAGCACAAGCGGAAGCTCAACATGTCTGAGTACAGACATCTACAAATGAAAAGAGGCTGAGAAGCCTGACTATCTACCAGATCCTGCCGAGGGCACAAGATCGTAGCTGAGGTAACAAGCTAAACGTCGAAGTCCAAGCGGAACTACTAGCGAGACCGACGCGTCTCTCGCAAAACATAAAATAAGCAAGCGTGAGTACAAATGTACTCAGCAAGACTTACATCGAACTAACTACATATGCATCATTATCAACAAAGGGGTGGTGGAGTTTGACCGCAGCAAGCCAGCTTTGACTCGGTGGCTATCCTGAACTACGATCGCAAGTAACTCTTTTGGGTGGCGCACATGAGTCCACATATTCACCATATCAATACACCACTATGGATCCGATCCCGTCTCCCTCACGGAACGCCATCCATAGCACTCACGCTTATCTTGCACATTTTAGAGTATCCACTTTCACTTGTCTATGAACTGTTATAGGCAACCCGAAGTCCTTTTCATGGACACGGCTATTGAATAGATCATATTAACCTGCAGGGTGTACTTCTTCACACACGCTCACCACTTACCGCGTTTACGACATGTACTCGGCAACCTTCAAGCGGAAGCCCAACGTGGGTGTCGGCCACAGCCTACCTAAACACTCAAGTCCCTAGTCCAGGTTTATCGCCTATTCAGGTTCCATCCGCTAGGAGTCCGGCTGAGGTTTCCCATACGGCCCCGAACGATGTGTGCAGGGTTGCCGAGATACCAAACGGGCATTCGGTACACCGGGCCATGGTGTATCTACCGCATCATAGCCCACCCCTAGGGTCAGCGCTACGCACGGCCTACAACACATATCCTACAAACACCGTAAACTAGTTGCAACTCCCGGACAGAGAACAAGGGTGGTTAAGAAGCCGAGAGGGTCCATTGGTTTGGGCCCAATGCGTGGTAGTAACTGTTTCATGGATCACAAACACGTAACTCAGTTCTCGAGGACGGCTGCAATGAGACAACCCACCATGTACTCCTACATGGCCCCTCACCGCTACCTTTACCAAATCGTGTTCACACACTTAGCTCACACACAGTGAGGACATGTTCACACACCATTCCAATTCATTCCCGATGAATTAGACCTGACTCAACTCTAAGCAGAGCAGGCATGACAAACAAGCATGAATGAGTAGGCACAACAGGCTCAAACAACTCCTACTCATGCTAGTGGGTTTCATCTAATTCTTGTGGAATGACAGGTCATGCAGAGGATAAAGGGGTTCAGCTACCGCAACAAGTAACACATGAGTCGTTGTTGTCCTAATGCAGTAAAATAGAGCAGGAGCGAGAGAGTGGGATTATATCGGAATGAAGAAGGGGGTTTTGCTTGCCTGGCACTTCTGAAGATAATATAGTTCTTCATCGGTGTCATCGAACAATCGTCGGAACATCGTCTACTGAGAGGGGACAAACACCGGCAACTGAGAAAGAACACAATCAATGCAATGCACATTCACATGAATGACATGTCATGTTAAGGTACGGAATTCACCTAATGCAATATCTAGCCAAGTTAATTGAAGTGGAACTCAAACAAGATTAAACTCCATCTCCAAATGCTAGTTCATAAATTACCCTAATCATGATTCATCCTATTCAGTGAGGTTAACTTGTTCAATCATGCATGGAAGTGCCATAAACAGATTCTTCATATTTTTCTGATCATTTTTCATATATAACTTATCTCATTTGGAGTTACGGTTGAATTTCTATGAATTTTAGAAGTTTAGATCATTTTCTGGAATTTCCTGAATATTTAGAAAATAAACTAAATTCCGTAAAAGGAATATTGCGTCAAGATTAGGTCATACCGACCTCAAAGAGGTCAACAGCGGGTCAGGTCAAACCCGACATGTGGGGTCCACACGTCGCTGACACAGATCGTTCGGTGGATGACAGTGGGTTTAGTCAACCGCCACGCCACCGGGTCAACACCGACGTGTGGGGTCGGTCAACGGTGACGTGGCAAGGTCAAGCTAATGGGTGAGGTCCATCCGTTAAATCAATACTAAGTATTTTGTTAGCCGGCTAATTAGGATGTGGGGCCCTTCTGTAAGTGGGTCATGTGGTTAATTAGCAGGTGATTAGCTGCTAATGACACGCCACATCATCATCACAGGATCTATACCGGTGATGACCAAACCGACGGCGAGAGCTCGCCGGACTCGCGTTAGGGGCAGCGGCTGAGTGCGCTGAGGGAACCAAGAGGGAGCCCTCGCTCACCCGCATCTAGGGGCGCAGCGGAAGGAGCCCGGCGCGGTAATCTAATGGCGGCGGCGCGTGCGCGGGCGGCCGGAGCTTCGGAGGTGCTTTGAGACGGCGCCACGGGCACAGTAGGACAGGTGAGGGGGTGCGTTCGGCTCCTGGGGGCTTGCTGAGCACGAGGGTGGGCTCGGACGCAAGCGGAGGCGGCTAGAACGGCGACGACGACATGCGCGGCGGAGCCGAGCTCTCGGCCATGGCGGAATCGGTGTTATAGGACGCGCTGGAGGAAGGGAATAGGGGGGGGATTGGAGAGGAGCTCACAGCGGACTCGCAGAGAAACCCAGCGTGCTTGGGGAAGCGACGGAGACGGCGAATCGGACGGCAGCATCCGGCGGCCATGGACGGGGAAGAAAGGTCGCGGCGTCGTCCTCGGGTCGTCCGGCCTTGCGTTGGTTGGCAGAGAGGTTCTTGGGGTTGGGGCGGAGCACGGGGGCATGGGAACGGTGCAAGGGTACGGCGGTGGGCGCAGCGGCAGTGAGCGGCGGCGACGGCCTCCGCTCGGTGGAAAGGCGAGAGGGGAGCAGAGGAGGGATGGGGTCCAGGGGGAGAGAGGAGAGGTGCGGGGGGGGGGGAGGCGTGGCACCTCGGGTGCCTCCAACAAGCAGCAGGTAAGCAGGAGGTGGCGGGTTTCTCGGGCGCCACGCCTCGCCTCGCCATCTTGGCAGAGGAAGACGACGAGCGGCGAGGGGGTTTGCGGTGGTGGGCTGGGCCAGAACGGAAGCTGGGCCGGCTCTGCTGCAGGTGAGCGCCAAGTAAGAAGGCCCAGGTGGGTTTCTCTCTCTCTCTCTGTTATTTCTATTTAATTCTGTTTTCTATTTTCTGTAGTTTGTTTTGATTTAGTTTTAGACACTAAATCATTTTTATTGCTTCTGATAATTATGGTAGGGACTAGTTGGATTATTCCAAAGCCCTTCATCAAAGATCAGAATTATTGGACATATATTAATTAATTAACAAATATATATCCAATGCAAATATTTATTTATTTAATTCAAAGGCCCAAAATAATTAACTCTGAGATACCAAAAATATTGTTTTGAGTTTTACCTCTTTGCAATATTTTCAGAGACTAAGAGGAACATTTTCTTGGACTTGTTTGAGAAGATTTTAATGTTGATCATTTTTAGATGGTTGCTGAGGCTTTGAAAATTCCTCAATTCAAATACAATATGAGTTAATTTAAAAATCCAGAGTGGCCTAAAAATAAGTGCATTATTTTTGGCAGAGGTTTTCACCTTCATCAAAAATAATGAATTTTTCTAAAGGGAATTCTGGGTTCATTGAGAATATTTTTATTTTGATCCTAAATGCATTTCATTTAGTGCTAGGGTTTGTCATCCCCATTCCAAATTTCATGAAAATTAAACATGATGCATGGATGCAATGCCACTAGTTACAAGCAAGCTCTAGGGCTGTGACAACTCACCCCCACTAAACAAGAATCTCGTCCCGAGATTCAAGACGTGAGGTAAGAAGACAGAGGGGACACAAGCTAGCACAAACTTCACAATCCAGATGTCCTTCTCGAGGATGTTGATTCAATGCATCATCTTGATCTCGACGTCTTGCTTTGAGAACTTCATCCAACACGACGACGACAGAAAGAAACTCCACATGAATTGATCTCCTCGAAGGCCAAGCACTCAGAATGAACTCATGGAGTGAGATGTTGGAACATATCGAGTTGAGGCACAAAACACATCGAGAGGGATGGAAGAACAAACAACGAGGTTTGGTTAGTGGGCAACAATTCCACGCTTAGGGAGATGATGGATGGTGTCAAGGTGGCGAGGAAATAATTGCCATGATTCAATAGCGGGGCACCTCAGGGGAGGTGATGCGAGGAACTATTCCTTAAGTGGCAAAAGAATTACTTTTGATTCAGAGATCATTGAAACTCTTCATACCAGCCTAAGGCAATTCACAACGATCGCTTATGGAGTGCAAAGGAATGGTACACCGGACTAGAATGGATGATGTGGACTACCTTGTTGAAGACAACGCAATGGATGATTTTTTCTTATCACCGGAGGGGGAGGGGACCCATGGTAGGACCACTTTGAAGATGATCTTGGACAACAATTGCTGAGAAGGGCAATCCAAGGGAGATTGGCACAATGGGATGCAAGCTGGGAACAAAATGCAAATGCTGGGAATGTTCCAACCATCATATCTGCCTGAGATTCAGATCTGGTTGGTGTCAGGATATTCCAGACCCATCCAGTCTAGAGAGAAAAATGAAGTTTGCAACAAAAATCAACGAGATGGCATTGCGAGATTCTCGGGAGATGAACTACGATAGCAAGCTCCAAAACATGAGCTGGTTCTGCTACATACATGTGAGCATGTTGTCCCAGACAAGCATGACCACGTAGTAGTCTTATAATACAACACTACCGAGTTCAGGTGGGGCACCATCAACAAGGATATCAAAGTCGTGTGCATGAACTAGTATTCGCACCTCAACTCCTTTTCCTTGAACAAATCAATCAGTGGCTTGGTGTGCTAGGAATTGCATATGGAATGAAGATGATCAGTCTATCAAACCACAGAATACTTCGCACATGCATGACTGACTTGGAATGATTCCAAAGGAAACAAAACAAACCTTTCTCAAATTCATGGCGGCAACTTACACCTAAAGCACATGAATTCTAGGAAGTCACTTTTTCCATCCAGGCATAAGCTTCATGAACGGAACACGAAGACATTGCTTATAAAGTTTCCAACACTAGGTTGATGTTCATCATGAATTATGGGGGAGACAAGATGCTGCCGATGGGCTCAACATCAACTCATCGGAATTTCCATATCACTGGACTTCCACCATCATGTGAACACGGTGATAGCATTGGTCAGACCAAAAGATATAATGGTGTATGCCCGAGGGATCAACCACGAGTAAGACAACATTATGAACATCGTTGGTACTGATTTGATTTGACGATAGCCCACACTCAAATCAAAGGATTGACAACGGCAATAGATCCAACAACTGATCACGAGGACCAATCAATGGAGCTATCATCTTTCTTCAACACACACACACACGCACAGAAGATATCCCTTAGAGATGAACTAAGTTAAGCAAAGCTTTATCTTCCAACTCTCCAAGTTGTTGTCCAGCTTAACCAACTAGCTCAGGGATACCCAACATAAATTCCTGGAGAAAGGGTGGTTCACAAGAAACCAACTTGATCCCGAGCTCAACATAACAGCCAGGAAACAACCCGGTAACACTTCCAAGAAGATATCTGGAAAGTCACGAACCACCGGTATGTTACTAAGCTCGAGAACGATCTTGCTTTTGCGGGCAAGACGATATGATCAAATGAGTGAGGACTTGACAAGATCCTAACTCATCAATCGAAGTGTGCACCAGAAATAAGGACTAGGTAGCACGATCAATCTTAGGATGATGATTTAATAACCAACACGCTAAGAATGAGGATATTGCCCATTAACTACCGAGCAACTCGATTTCACACATCACAATTCACTTGTCGGCATTCCGGTTACAACAACTCGGGACCGAGGAATGAACAATGATGGCGAGAAGTATCACTGCGTCAAGAATTCATAAAAGAAGGTGCAATTCTCAAGTTCCTGACATAAAGTGGGTAATACTCCAAGGTAGAACAGAACAAAGCTGAATTGGCATTTTGATCTGCGGGATACAACTAATTTGACCCAATCCTAGAAATGGATGAGGTACTGGAGTTTGTTTCTCCTAGTCATTCCAAAATAGAATGGCTTGACGGACCACAAGGATAAAAGGCATTGATGACGAATGCACGACTACTCCTGACTATCAATTGATAGACGAAGGTCGGAATACAACTGAAGAGGGACAACTCAAAGGAACATATAATTTTCTGAGTTGTGGATGCATAGATTAGTATGTCGAGCAAAGCTCAACATTTCTTCCGGATAACCCATGCGGAAAGGGTAGAACTGGCAGATTCACAATTATGAATGAAGAACTCTTCAAGAGTACTCTGATTGCGATCTTTAGGCTCAAGAGGAACTTCTGCCATAAACAGCTCATGGTACTTGGAAGGAGGTAATACCACGAACCTCGAGGACTATCGCAAAGGTTACTAATATCCTAAAGGAACTAGCAAATACTAACAACATGAGGTAGGGTGAATCTCGGGTTCAGAAACCAGGAGGAGAATTCCTACTAACTAATAACATCACGGGATGCTTTCAAGAATAATGGCCAGAATCATCACACTGGGGATACAAAAGCATGGCTAAATTGCTAGGTGACTTCCTAAACACCTAGGGTCATAATAATAGCTCCAACATCTACGCCGAGGCAACAAAGTACCTCAACTTACCGATTAGTGTGCTTATTCTGGACCATAAAGGACATTGGGAATGGAAAGAAAGGATTTGCAAATGCATCGACTATTTAGAGACCAGGATGACTTCGGACAACATAACGGCTGTAAATGCTCAAAATGATTTGAGACATCCTGCAAAAATGGTGGCATAACCACTCAACATCACAATATCAAGGTTCCGAGATCAACAGTTATCATACGAAATAGTAGGAACTGAACGGGGCTTAAACCCAACAATCTTAAAGGTCTATGGATTAGTAACACGTCATCCTCGATAGATAGATGAGAAGCCTAGTTCTTAAACCCCGAGAAGAGAAGAGGTTGACTCTGCATCGAGAAGGCCATGAGGTATAAGGAGTAAAAGAGCCTTACGTTCCCTTCCACAATCAATTCCCTTATATAACTAAAGCATTTCTAGACACAACTTCGACCAGTTTGGCTTGGTAATCCTACAGGCAGTCAGGCTCTGATACCAACTCTGTTAGGACCCCGATTCCAAGTCACATCGATCTAGCCGGTAACACCTCATATCACTTTGCGGCCTCACGCACGGTATTCCCACGGGTGTGTAACATCCCAAATTTTCAATTTGGAATGTTATACATTAGGTCATCATGCATATCATATTTTCTCACATTTTTCCGGTCCTAGAAAATTTCACGCAACTCAAGGACCCTCGGAGAGAGTTGGAAGTTTCATTATTTTCATATTTGGGATTTCTCAAATTTTGAAAATAGGATCATTTGTATTTATTTAAATTATCTTCATAAAGTTTTTCCTATAAAAATATTTTGAGAGGGAATAATATGACTTTCCCAACATTTAGGAAAAATGAAGATATTGTAAATAAATCAAAATTTGGTTTTGGAAGATTTATTTTGCTTAGGCAAAATGAGCATTTTAAAAAATTTATGCATGTTTGCTGCTTTTAAAGTTCATTTTGTTCGACTCATTTTAGGAGTCGGGAAAATTTGTTTTATTTAAATCGGAGTTCATTTGGTATTTTTTTTAATTCGCTTGGTTTAAATTTTAATTTAAAAAACGCGCCCCGGGCCGAGGCCCAGCCCTGCCCAGCCCCGCCTGGCCCTGCCTCCGCCTCCTCCTCTCTCTCTCATGTCAGTCTCCGCCACAAGACGACGCCCGCCGCCCGGAGTCCGGCTCCCTCGCCCCCCTTGCCCTCCCAAGGCAGCACACCCCTCTTAAACACGCCGCCCCCCCCTCTCTCTCACCCCGAGCCGCCGCCGCCTCCCCAAGCCGAGCCTTGCCGCCCCGCCGACGTCGCCTCTCGCCCCCTCCCGAACCCCGCGGACCCGCCGCCCGGAGCTCGCCACTGACTCGCCGCGAGAGACCACTGAGGTAGCCGCCGCCGCCCGCCGATCCGGTTTCTCGAAAAACCCGATCCGGTTTTTTTAGATATTCGGTTTTTTTCAAAACCCTAGATGGTTTTATGTTTTTTTTCGGTTTTCTTATTTAACGAACGCTCACCGAACCGTCGCTTCAATGAACGTGTTCGTTGAATTAGTTCTGATAACTAACGTCCGCTATTTAATCCGTTCGTCGTTTTCTTTTAATCGGATTTAATCCGTTATTTTTCGATTCGATTTCAGATCCGATTTTCAAATCTGTTTTATTTCTCGCCGCTTATCGGAATCGGGTGATTCAAGCGCTGGAGTTTCAGAACGAAACCGCCGTTCCGACTAACCTACTTTCACAGAGTTTTGCTACTGTGAAATTTTGACCTAGTTTCAGATTGCTAACCCGAGTCGTTCTCTCGAAGTTTCGACTTTCGATGCTTTATTTGACTCGATTCTTTTGCAACCAGGGTTCTTAAGTTGAACTCTCCGTTAGATCTTTTATTCGAGATTTCCCGTGCATTAGATGAGTACTTATTGTACGCTTGTTGTTTGTCTGCGTTAGATCACCCGAGTGCGCCGCTTGTTACTTCAATCTCTAGGTCTCATGGATCATCGCAAGGCAAGTAACACTTTGATCATACCTTTTCCTACTACCCAGTTTTATTGCATTAGATCAAACCCTCAAACACTTGCATGTTTAGGATCAAATTAAATTGTGGGTTTGGGAAGTAGATTGAGGTAGTACCTATTACCTGTTTTACTTATGAAACCTTGGGAGTTACTTCTACATTTGCTTATTATGCCATGCTATGCTAGTAGACGTGGATTGGGTGAGTGAATATCCATGACAGATGTGAGATTGTTAATTAATGGTTTATCTAAGGTGGCAACCTAAACACACATCTGGGTGGATTGAGGCACCTGGTTTCCATCAGACTTGCTCAGATTTCTTGGACCGCCACCTGTGCTCTAAGGGATCATAAGATTATTCAAACTGAAACTTCCGTGTGCAGCCACAAGCCAATTATGGGCTCTGGCGTAGTTGACTAAGTCGTGTGAACTCTTACGGGTAGGCTAGTTGATGTAGGGGATGTAGGTTGGTACGGTCTACCCACATGTAAGGTGCTAGCGCTTCGAAAGACTATGTCTCGGCCATCCGCTTCTCAAACACCATGTAGTGCGAGAACCAAGCGGAGGCGATCGAGTCTTGTGGGGAAAAGTGCATAAACCTCTGCAGAGTGTATAAACTAATCATGATTAGCCGTGTCCCCGGTTATGGATGTTTTGAGTATCCGGTAATTGAATATCATGTGAATCTCAACATGTTACTTCTAAATAAAAGTTATTGGGTTTTGATGAGTACTTTTAATTGGGATTGAGAATGCTGTCAACCATTCTCAATGTTTAACAACCACCATGATAGTTAAATAAAATTTATTCCTTTGTTGTAGGGAAAAATCAGCTTTATGCAATGTAACAGAGAGCCTTACCACCAGCCATATATGCATGTAGTGTAGGCTTATTCATTCATTGCTCTTATGTGTTACATTGCCAAGATATTCCATGTGTGAATTTTTGGCTGCAACTTTCACGCTATGCACTTTTCGCATTTATTTAGTAAGGTGTTAGGTCGTGGTTCTATACTCGATGATGCCGTTGGAGTTGATGGACTCGCTTATCTTCCAAGCCTTCATTGTTATTATTAGATGGCCTTAAGCCATATTATTGTAATAAGTTCCTTGTGGACAACGATGTAATAAGTGTGTGATTGCTACTCGCAATAAATCCTTCAAGCACTGTGGTGTCAAGATTATCGATCCAGGATGACACCGAGCACGAGATCGGATCCATTCGGTCTGGTCGCCAGAGAATGGTATCGAGCACACGCTGATATGAGGACACGACCACTAAGTTAAAGCCATAGATCACTACTCTCTTCCCATTTTCTAACTCCTCATCTTTTCTACTCTTTAGGATGACGGACGCGAAGATCAAGTACACCCAACCGGATGAAGACACACCTTTTGGATTTCACTTGAAGGAAGTTACTAAGCACTGAACATTGGACTACCAAGCTTCACCGGACTTTCAACGCCACTCGCTCAAGAGGAGCGCTGGAAGATTCACACTCACGCTCCAGAAGGACATTCGCCCCAATCACCAAGCCTATAGATAGTGTTTTCAATGCACCAACTTGAGTGCGGGAAAGAGCATGGCAGCTCACATTACCATGGGACGATTGGAGAAGTTTATCAAGAAGACCTCAAGGATACCATCTACCAGATTTGCGGACGCCGAGATGACAACTGGGACGTCGTCGGCACCAAGAAGGATAGGTCCATTGCAGCTTTCATCCAGAATTAAATCAGCACATTCGACGCCAGAGAACCAAATGTGCAATGACATGTTGGAGTTGCGAAGACAAAGGAAGGATCATCGAACCGAAGAAGAACTAAAGACTACACAAGGACTACATGGACGAGATCGTAGCTCGCAAGACACAATAACGATCTTAAGTACGAGATCAAGAACTCAAGAAGAAGTTGGCGCCAGAATAAAGACCAGTATGTCGAATACCCAAGCGACTACATTAACATCGACGACACCGATTCGGATCCAAGTGAACCCGACTTTGAAGACGGTGGGCAGACATCATGGAGTCTTCCACCGGTTCAAATTAGTAGAAGTCCCCACATACTAGTAGTATTTCCTCCATGTAAACATTATAGTACACGACTTTTGCGATAGTTAGATCGCTGTAAGCCCTTGTTTGATTGAATGAAGTGATTTTGTGTGTTTTTGCTCATGTGCATTTGGGTAGTGATTCCTTAGACCTCATTCTATTCTACATTTTCTTCTTTTCTAAACCCATCGATGCCTCCAGACGCGACCCGGATTCGCTTTTTCCGCCAGAGATCACCCAATTGATCCAGAAGAGAATACCCGATTCAAACATTGGTGCGTAACTGTGGCAACAACAACAACAACCCACCGCCACCACCACCACTGCGGATCATCGACTCGCTTCCTTAGACTAAACCGCCGGTGTATTCTAGTAGCACCGAGCCGATTGTAGCAGATGACTGGCTCGCAAGATAGGAAGGAGCTGACCACCGCAGGATGCACAGATGGTGAAAGAGTGAAGTTTGCAGCACATTAGCTTGAAGGACCCGCAGCAAAGATGGTGGGAGAATTTCACAGCCACTTATCCGTGAGACACCGCCACATGGGACCAGGCCAGCAAGTTTTCCAGACCTTGCCCATGTTTCAGCAGGAGCCATGGCCATGAAGAAGCGTGAGTTTCGCAACTTACGCCAAGGAGGAAGGATCACACAAGATCGTGGATGATTTTAGCAAATTAGCACGTTATGCCCTGGATGACGCTACTCATGATGCAGCTAAACAGAGAAGTTTCTAGAAGGACTGAATGATGAGTTCAGATGCCGTTGATGGTGGCAAGTTTCAACAACTACCAGGAGCTAGTAGACCGAGCCTCATGATTGAAGGAAGCAACAAAGAATTGAGAACTGCAAGCGGAAGTATGGACAGGGGAAGTATAACTCGAGCCCAGCAGAAGCCTCGTTATACCCCTAAATCAGGAATTCAGTTTCAAAGATACCCATGGAGGAGGTAATTCACATAACCATAATGGCACCAAGAATGGGAACGGGAATGGAGGAAGCAATGGACAGAATCGCACCAACCCGTCAACACCATCCAAGGTAGACTGAGTCACATTACTTGCTTTAAGTGCCGCAAGACTGGGCACTATGCAAATGTCGCCCGAAGGCCGAACGGAAATGGCAATGGAAGCTCGAAAGAAGCCAAACCCTTTCAACAGGGGATGTGAACCACATTGATGTGGAGGAGGTTGAAGATCAGCCCGATGCAAGAATCGGTAAGTTTTGGTTAAGTCATTTATCGCAGTTGTTCTTTTCGATCTTGGTGCATCGCATTCATACATATCAAGGGATTTGTGGATAAGTACAAATTACCGACCCAAGCCCTTAGGTCACCCATGCTAGTAACCTCACCCGAGGCGAGAATACGTGGCTAGTAAATGGTGTGATCGACCGCCACTAAGGATTGGACACTATGTTTTCCCTCAAACCTAATAGTTCGGAATCCCAAGGATTGGATGTGATATTAGGAATGGATTGGTTATCAAAGTATGGAGGAAACATAGACTGTACCACAAGGTCAATTTTGCTCACCACACCGAAGGAAGGAAGAGTTGTTTCGTATGCTTCACGACAACTTAAGCCTCATGAGTTGAATTATGCCACTCATGATTTGGAGTTAGCAACCGCCAGCATGCCTTGAAGACGTGGAGACATTTTCTCATTGGAAATCATTGTGAAGTATATACGGATCACAAGAGTTTGAAGTACATCTTCACACGTAAGTAATTGAATCTCGGATAAAGGAGATGGTTAGAGCTAATCAAGGATTATGATATGAGATTGCATTATCACCCGGAAAGGCTAATGTCAGAAAGGCAGGCGCATTGAGCCGTAAGAGCCACGCCAATGCCCTAATGATGGGAGGAATACCCAATGAGTTAGCCGAGGACCTTCGAGAACTATGTTTGGAAATAGTTCCGAGAGGCTATGTAGCAGCATTGAGATTCAATGACAATCGATGGACAAAATCGAGAAGCCCAAAAGGCAGATAAGGAAGTTGCCTCTATAAAGGAGAAAATGAGCAAAGGAAAAGCTAAAGGATTTCGTGAGGATGAGCACGATACCCTATGGTTTGAAGACCGTGTTTATGTGCCCAATGACCCAGAGATCAGGAAGTTGATTTTACAAGAAGCTCATGATTCACCCTATTCGATTCACCCAGAAATACCAAGATGTATTTGGATTTGAAGAATATTTTTGGTGGACCAGAATGAAGAAGGATATTGCGGAGTATGTAGCAGTTTATGACGTATGTCGAAAGTAAAGGCAGAGCATCAGAAGCCAGCAGGATTGTTACAACCGCTGCCGATACCGAATGGAAGTGGGATAAACTAGGCATGGATTTCATCACAGGTTTGCCAAAGACTCGCTCGGGATATGACTCGATTTGGGTCATAGTCGACCGTTTGACCAAGGTAGCTCATTTCATTCCATCAAGACTACCTATAGCAGTGCTAAGTTGGCAAAGATATACATGACCAGAATTGTGTGTTTACACGGAGTTCGAGGAGCATCGATCGGATAGAGGAACCCAGTTTACCTCGAAATTTTGGAACCGGTTGCACGAAACATTGGGAACCAGACTAGAATTGATACAGCTTTCCACCCACAGACCGATGGACAGACCGAGAGAGTCAATCAGATTTTGGAGGACATCTTCGAGAGCTTGTGCACTAGATTATGGATCTAGCTGGGATGATAATTTGCCGTATGCAGAATTTTCCTACAATAACAGTTACCAAACCAGCTTAAAGATGGCACCTTTCGAGGCTCAGATGGAAGAAGGTGCAGGACACCGTTGTCATGGGACTAAACCGAGATCGCCGATTGTTTGGACCAGATTTGATTAAGGAGTCCGAACAGAAAGTTAAGTTAATTCGAGATGTGCTCAAGGTAGCCCAGTCCGCATGTAAGAGCTATGCCGATTCAAAGCGCAGCGATTGAGTATGAAGTTGGAGACAGAGTATATCTTAGAGTATCACCGCTTCGAGGAGTTAAGCGCTTTGGAGTGAAAGGAAAGTTAGCACCCGCTTCGCTGGACCATATAAGATTTTGCAACGCATGGGAGAAGTTGCGATAAGTTGGAATTACCGTAAGGACTGTCAGAGTTCATGATGTATTCCATGTTTCTCGATTGAAGAAATGTCACCCGAGATAGCAGAGGTACCGTTAAGAGATACGGTAGACACCGAAGCAATTCAGTTGAAGGATGACTTGACATATGAGGAAAAACCGTTAAGATTCTCGATTATGCCAGCAGAGTTACCCGCAGCAAGGTTATCAAGTTTTGCAAAGTTCAAATTGGAGCCACCACACCGAGGATGAAGCCACCGGGAAAGAGAGGAAGTTTTGCTTAAGGACCACCTCACCTATTTTCTAGTTAACCCGAATCTCGAGGGCTAGATTCATCTTAAGGGTAGGTTTGTAACATCCCAAATTTTCAATTTGGAATGTTATACATTAGGTCATCATGCATATCATATTTTCTCACATTTTTCCGATCCTAGAAAATTTCACGCAACTCAAGGACCCTGAGAGAGTTGGAAGTTTCATTATTTTCATATTTGGGATTTCTCAAATTTTGAAAATAGGATCATTTGATTTATTTAAATTATCTTCATAAAGTTTTTCCTATAAAAATATTTTGAGAGGGAATAATATGACTTTCCCAACATTTAGGAAAATGAAGATATTGTAAATAAATCAAAATTTGGTTTTGGAAGATTTATTTTGCTTAGGCAAAATGAGCATTTTAAAAAATTTATGCATGTTTGCCGCTTTTAAAGTTCATTTTGTTCGACTCATTTTTAGGAGTCGGGAAAATTTGTTTTATTTAAATCGGAGTTCATTTGGTATTTTTTAATTCGTTTGGTTTAAATTTTAATTTAAAAAAGCTTCCGGCCGAGGCCCACTGCCCAACCGCCTGCCCAGCGCCCGCCGCCTCCCTCCTCTCCTCACCTGGTCTCCGCCGCCAAGACGACGCCCGCCGCCCGGAGTCCGGCTCCCCTCGCCCCCTTGCCCCCTCCCAAGGCAGCACCCCCTCTTAAACACGCCGCCTCTCTCTCACCCCCCGAGCTGCCGCCTCCCAAGCCGAGCCTTGCCGCCGCCACACGCCGCCTCGCCGCCTCCCGAACCCCGCGGACCCCGCCGCCGAGCCCTCACGGACTCGCCCGGGCGAGACCACCGGAGGTAGCTGCCGCCCGCCCGCCGATCCGGTTTTCTCAGAAAAACCCGATCCGGTTTTTTTTAGATATTCGGTTTTTTTTTCAAAACCCTAGATGGTTTTTATGTTTTTTTTTCGGTTTTATTATTTAACGAACGTTCACCGAACCGTCCGTTTCAATGAACGTGTACGTTGAATTAGTTCTGTTAACGAACGTCCGTTATTTAATCCGTTCGTCGTTTTCTTTTAATTGGATTTAATCCGTTATTTTTCTGATTCGATTTCAGATCCGATTTTCAAATCTGTTTTATTTCTCGCTCGTTTATCGGAATCAGGTGATTCAAGCGCCTGGAGTTTCGTAACGAAACCGCCGTTCCGACTAACCTACTTTCACAGAGTTTTGCTACTGTGAAATTTTGACCTAGTTTCAGATTGCTAACCCGAGTCGTTCTCTCTCGAGTTTCGACTTTCGATGCTTTATTTGACTCAATTCTTTTTGCAACCAGGGTTCTTAAGTTGAACTCTCTGGTTAGATCTTTTATTCGAGATTTCACCGTGCATTAGATGAGTACTTATTGTATGCTTGTTGTTTGTCTGCGTTAGATCACCCGGAGTGCGCCGCTTGTTACTTCGAATCTCTAGGTCTCGCGGATCATCAGCAAGGCAAGTAACACTTTGATCATACCTTTTCCTACTACCCAGTTTTATTGCATTAGATCAAACCCTCAAACACTTGCATGTTTAGGATCAAATTAAATTGTGGGTTTGGGAAGTAGATTGAGGTAGTACCTATTACTGCTTTTACTTATGAAACCTTGGGAGTTACTTCTATGCTTATTATGCCATGCTATGCTAGTAGACGTGGATTGGGTGAGTGAATATCCATGATGATGTGAGATTGTTAATTAATGGTTTATCTAAGGTGGCAACCTAAACACACATCTGGGTGGATTGAGGCACCTGGTTTCCATCAGACTTGCTCAGATTTCTTCGGACCGCCACCTGTGCTCTAAGGGATCATAAGATTATTCAAACTGGAAACTTCCGTGTGCAGCCACAAGCCAATTATGGGCTCTGGCGTAGTTGACTAAGTCGTCACGTAACTCTTACGGGTAGGCTAGTTGATGTAGGGGATGTAGGTTGGTACGGTCTAACCACATGTAAGGTGCTAGCGCTTCGAAAGACTATGTCTCGGCCATCCGCTTCTCAAACACCATGTAAACGAGAACCAAGCGGAGGCGATCGAGTCTTGTGGGGAAAAGTCGCAAACCTCTGCAGAGTGTATAAACTAATCATGATTAGCCGTGTCCCCGATTATGGACGTTTTGAGTATCCGTAATTGAATATCATGTGAATCTCAACATGTTACTTCTAAATAAAAGTTATTGGGTTTTGATGAGTACTTTTAATTGGGATTGAGAATCTGTCAACCATTCTCAATGTTTAACAACCACCATGATAGTTAAATAAAATTTATTCCTTTGTTGTAGGGAAAAATCAGCTTTATGCAATGTAAATCAGAGAGCCTTACCACCAGCCATATATGCATGTAGTGTAGGCTTATTCATTCATTGCTCTTATGTGTTACATTGCCAAGATATTCCATGTGTGACCTGTTTTTGGATGCAACTTTCACGTTGCAGACTTTTCGAACGACAGTAAGGTGTTAGGTCGTGGTTCTATACTCGTGATGCCGTTGGAGTTGATGGACTCGCTTATCTTCCAAGCCTTCCGCTGTTATTATTAGATGGCCTTAAGCCATATTATTGTAATAAGTTCCTTGTGGACAACGATGTAATAAGTGTGTGATTGCTACTCGCAATAAATCCTTCAAGTCTTGTGTGGTGTCAGACATCGATCCAGGATGACATCGAGCACGTAGATCGATCCATTCGGTCTGGTCGCCTGTGGTGTCGCCTTACCATGGCCGGGACCGCTTATGCCTTTTGGCTCACGATATGATAGTGTCGCTAGCATCCATATGACAGAGAACCCGGGCCGACATGGCTAGTCGTGAACCCAAAGAGGCACTAACCCATGGGGACAGCATACATGAATCACATCGAGCATGTCGGTCATCAACGATGAATTCGGGCTGTAGCATCGGGCTAACAGGACTCCGTATTCTCGGGCTGTAGCAGGCTAGGCAGGACTCGAATATCACCGCGTGACATTTCCAAGGGACAGACATAGGAACGAAGTGAAACACATGCCGCCAGATCAAGTGTCCAAGCAGAGTCTTTGGGCTAGCAGGACTCCGTGAACCGGGCAGAAGCGGACTACTATCGCTAGAAGCACGAGACTACATTTCCCCATATGAGAGGCTGCCAAGGATAAACAACTAGTTTGTCGGATCCCACACATACCAAGCATTTCAAACATACACACAATATGCTCAATATGTGTAAATACAACATGGCAACACAACATAACTCTACGACTCAAATATTTATTCATTAGGCCCGAGGAGCTAGATATTACAAACATGGGTCTCATGACCCAACACTCGAGCATACAAGTCAAAGCACAAGCGAAGCTCAACATGTCGAGTACGACATCTACAAATGAAAAGAGGTGAGAAGCGACTATCTACTGAGATCCGCCGAGGGCACAAGATCGTAGCTGAGGTAACAAGCTAAACGTCAAGTCCAAGCGGAACTACTAGCGAGACCGACGCTCCATGCAAAACATAAAATAAGCAAACGTGAGTACAAATGTACTCAGCAAGACTTACATCGAACTAACTACATATGCATCATTATCAACAAAGGGGTGGTGGAGTTTGATCGCAGCAAGCCAGCTTTGACTCGGTGGCTATCCTGAACTACATCGCAAGTAACTCTTTTGGGGCGGGCACACGCAGTCCACATATTCACCATATCAATACACCACTATGGATCCTATCCCGCCTCTCACGGAACGCCATCCATAGCACTCACGCTTATCTTGCGCATTTTAGAGTATCCACTTTCACTTGTCTATGAACTGTTATAGGCAACCGAAGTCCTTTTCATGACACGGCTATTCAATAGATCATATTAACCCTGCAGGGGTGTACTTCTTCACACACGCTCTCACCACTTACCACCGTTTACACGACATGTACTCGGCAACCTTCAAGCGGAAGCCCAACGTGGGTGTCGGCCACAGCCTACCTAAACACTCAAGTCCCTAGTCCAGGTTTATCGCCTATTCAGGTTCCATCCGCAGGGAGTCCGGCCGAGGTTTCCCATACGGCCCCGAACGATGTGTGCAGGGTTCCCGAGATACCAAACGGGCATTCGGTACACCGGGCCATGGTGTATCTACCACATCATAGCCCACCCCTAGGGTCAGCGCTACGCACGGCCTCCAACACATATCCTACAAACACCAGAAACTAGTTGCAACTCCTGGACAGAGAACAAGGGTGGTTAAGAAGCCGAGAGGGTCCATTGGTTTCGGGCACAATGCGTGGTAGTAACTGTTTCATGGATCACAAACACAGAACTCAGTTCCTGAGGACGGCTGCAATGAGACAACCCACCATGTACTCCTACATGGCCCCTCACCGCTACCTTTACCAAATCGTGTTCACACACTTAGCTCACACACAGTAGGACATGTTCACACACCATTCCAATTCATTCCCGATGAATTATACCTGACTCAACTCTAAGCAGTAGCAGGCATGACAAACAAGCATGAATGAGTAGGCACAACAGGGCTCAAACAACTCCTACTCATGCTAGTGGGTTTCATCTAATTACTGTGGAATGACAGGTCATGCAGAGGATAAAGGGGTTCAGCTACCGCAACAAGTAACACATGAGTCGTTGTTGTCCTAATGCAGTAAAATAGAGCAGGAGCGAGAGAGTGGGATTATATCGAATGAACAAGGGGTTTTGCTTGCCCGGCACTTCAAGATAATATAGTTCTTCATCGGTGTCATCGAACAATCGTCTAACATCGCTCACCGAGAGGGACAAACACCGGCAACTGAGAAAGAACACAATCAATGCAATGCACATTCACATGAATGACATGTCATGTTAAGGTACTGAATTCACCTAATGCAATATCTAGCCAAGTTAATTGAAGTGGAACTCAAACAAGATTAAACTCCATCTCCAAATGCTAGTTCATAAATTACCCTAATCATGATTCATCCTATTCAGTGAGGTTAACTTGTTCAATCATGCATGGAAGTGCCATAAACAGATTCTTCATATTTTTCTGATCATTTTCATATATAACTTATCTCATTTGGAGTTACTGTTGAATTTCTATGAATTTTAGAAGTTTAGATCATTTTTCGAATTTCCTGAATATTTAGAAAATAAACTAAATTCCGAAAAGGAATATTGCGTCAAGATTAGGTCATGCTGACCTCAAAGAGGTCAACAGCGGTCTAGGTCAAACCCGACGTGTGGGATCCACACGCCGCTGACACGAACTTCGTTCGGTGGATGACAGTGGGTTTAGTCAATCGCCACGTCACCGGTCAACACTGACGTGTGGGGTCGGTCAACGGGTGACGTGGCAAGGTCAAGCTAATGGGTGGGGTCCATCCTGTTAAATCAATACTAAGTATTTTGTTAGCCGGCTAATTAGGATGTGGGGCCCTTCTTTAAGTGGGTCATGTGGTTAATTAGAAGGTGATTAACTGCTAATGACACGCCACATCATCATCACCAGATCTACGCCGGCGATGACCAAACCGACGGCGAGAGCTCGCCGGACTCGCGTTAGGGGCAGCGGCTGAGTGCGCTGAGGGCACCAAGAGGGAGCCCTCGCTCGCCCGCATCTAGGGGTGCAAGCGGAAGGAGCCCCGGCGCGTAATCAAGGGCGGCGGCGAAGCAGCGGGCGGCGGCCGGAGCTGAGGAGGTGCTTTGAGACGGCGCCACGGGCAGAGAGAGGTGAGGGGTGCGTTCAGCCTCGGGGCTTGCTGAGCACGGGGGTGGGCTCGGACGCAAGCGGAGGCGGCTAGAACGGCGACGACGACATGCGCGGCGGAGCCGAGCTCTCGGCCATGGCGGAATCGGTGTTAGAGGACGCACTGGCGGAAGGGGACATGGGGGATTGGAGAGGAGCTCACAGCGGACTCGCAGAGAAACCCAGCGTGCTCGGGGAAGCGGCGGAGACGGCGAATCGGACGGCAGCAACCGGCGGTCATGGACGGGGAAGAAAGGTCGCGGCGTCGTCCTCGGGTCGTCCGGCCTTGCGTTGGTTGGCGGAGAGGTTCTTGGGGTTGGGGCGAGCACGGGGCACGGAACGGTGCAAGGGTACGGCGGTGGGCGCGCGGCAAGGAGCGGCGGGCGACGGCCTCCGCTCGTGGTGGCGCGAGAGGGGAGCAGAGGAGGGATGGGGTCCAGGGGAGAGAGAGAGAGGTGCGGGGGGCGAGGGGAGGCGTGGCACCTCGGGTGCCTCCAGTGGCAGCAGGTAAGCAGGAGGTGGCCGGGCTCTCGGGGCGCGCCACGCCCGCCCGCCATCGGCCGAGGAAGACGACGAGCGCGAGGGGTTTGGGGTGGTGGGCTGGGCCAAAACGGAAGCTGGGCCGGCTCTGCTGCAGGTGAGCGCCAAGTAAGAAGGCCCATGTGGGTTTCTCTCTCTCTCTCTGTTATTTCTATTTAATTCTGTTTTCTATTTTTCAGAGTTTGTTTTGATTTAGTTTTAGACACTAAATCATTTTTATTGCTTCTGATAATTATGGTAGGGACTAGTTGGATTATTCCAAAGCCCTTCATCAAAGATCAGAATTATTGGACATATATTAATTAATTAACAAATATATATCCAATGCAAATAGTTATTTATTTAATTCAAAGGCCCAAAATAATTAACTCTGAGATACCAAAAATATTGTTTTGAGTTTTACCTCTTTGCAATATTTTCAGAGACTAAGAGGAACATTTTCTTGGACTTCTTTGAGAAGATTTTAATGTTGATCATTTTTAGAAGGTTGCCGAGGCTTTGAAAATTCCTCAATTCAAATACAATATGAGTTAATTTAAAAATCCAGATTGGCCTAAAAATAAGTGCATTATTTTTGGCAGAGGTTTTCACCTTCATAAAAAATAATGAATTTTTCTAAAGGGCATTCTGGGTTCATTGAGAATATTTTTATTTTGATCCTAAATGCATTTCATTTAGTGCTAGGGTTTGTCATCCCCATTCCAAATTTCATGAAAATTAAACATGATGCATGGATGCAATGCCACTAGTTACAAGCAAGCTCTAGGGCTGTGACATGGCGCCACTGGAGGAGCCGACAACGACAAACCGGTCATGGAGAGGGGAGGGGAAACGTCATCATCCCGGGGGCGGAGGTGCTCCAGCAAGTGCCGACTGCCAATGCGCAGAGCAGCCGGTCTGAAGTGCCACCGGCGCCACCAGCTGGCAATGAGTTGGTGGTGGGCTCGACTGCGGTGGTCCGCACCCCGGGGCGCCGTCGTTCGGAAAAGGCGGCGTCAGCGCCAAGGAAGCTGGACTTCGGGGCCACAAGCTCTTCGGCCCCTGGCGCCTAAGCCAGCAGCGCCGCCCCACCAGAGTGGACTCCAGGGGCAGGACGAGCGTGCTGAATCGGGCCGCGAATGACATCCAGGCCCATCTTCATGCCCAAGGCGCCGCCCTCCAGCAATACACTAAGGAGTTCTTGGCGATGCGTACAACCATCCAGGTATGTCTCTTGATTTCTTATTTTTGATTCTTGCAATCTTCTTGAAATCTTCCGTGGGGGCACACCAGCGCACCCACTGGGTGTAGCCCCCGAGTTCTGGGCCGGCTGCTGTGCAGGCGGCTCGGAACTTAAAGGTAAGTTCAGAGTGCTAACCTTTTCTTTTTTCTTCTGTTGTCTTTGTTGCAGGACTACCACAACATTCGCGCGGCCGCCTTCAACTCCCATGCCCGAGATCTGGCCAAGCGGACTGCTGACTTGGCCGATAGCTGGAGTAAGCATTCCGTCCTTATTCTCATGGGGGCGTGCCAGCGCACCCACGGGGTGTAGCCCCTGAGATTCGGGTCGACTGCTGAGCAGTCGGGCTGGATCTTCCAGCAACTACTTTTTTCTTGTGTTGATTTGCTGACTGTCTTTTCTTTCTTGTCTTCCGCAGGAGCCAACGCCGACCTGCAGCAGCACCTGGGTGAAGCCCAAACCGCACTGCGCGCCAAGGAGGAGGAGTGCAACAAGGCAACGCAGGAGCGTGAGCTCCTGGTCAAGGAGTTGGCAGACCAGGCGGACTAGCACAAGGCGGAGCTGAAGAAGCTCAAGGAGGCAGAAGACACCCTCACGGCCGAATTCGAGACTAAGCGCTCGAACTGGGCCGAGAGGGAGGCGATCATCACCGCTGTCTACAGCGAGATTGAGGACATGATCGACGGTAGACTTCTTTTCCTTTGGACTAGCCGCCGACTGCCTCAAGAGTCGGCTTCCGACTTCTGATCTTTGTTCTTCTTTGTGCAGACTTCTTTCCTGGGCACGCCGTCGTTGCCAGCCGGGCCATCGAGGCTGGCCGCATCGAGCGCAGGAGCGAAGGAGTGGTGATCCCACCATCCGCGCCCCAAAACATGAACAAGCAACTTCGCCGTCAGTAGCGCTACCAGAGCGGCTCATCAGATGCTCCGCCGCCGGGCCAAGGCCGGGTCCCAGCAGATTTCTGCCCTCTGGCCAGACGTCCAGGCTCCATGCACCCCAGTCGGACCACTGACTGGTTAGAGGTGGCAATCGGCCGCCTCGAGGCTTGGAAAGGCTCCTCCGCCCGAGCAGGCGCCCGGAGAGCCTTGGAATTCGTCAAGGCATGGTATCCTGGGCTGGACCTAGCCAGTTGGCCACCTTCCAGCTGGAGGGTCGCGAAGAGGTGGCGGCCGTGGGGCCTGCGCCCACCCAACGCACTATGGTGATTGCTGAGTATACTGATACCGGTGTCTTCCTCCCTGAGTTGGACGAAGAGGGTGCCGAGGCGCCGCTGAACTGGTTCGGGATGAACCCGAACACCGACAAGGACTCGGTGGAGGAAATCTCCTCCAGCGACGAAGGTGAGGACAAGGATGGTGAAGAGGACGTGCCGGAAGATGGAGTGGAGGCCAGCCTCAGCTGGACCGTGCCTCGAGCAATGAGCCGCGTGCGAGCGTGCCGACTGCTGCCGAAGGCGACCAAGCCGAGACTCGCCAGCCAAACACTCCACCAGCCAGCGCCGCCGACTCCACCAACCTTCCGGACCCATCTGCTGCTCCTCTGGCCTAGTCGGCCAGTTTTAACTTTTCCTGCTTTTGTAGTTGCTCGAACAAACTTGTTAAATTTGCACAGTTCCACTCGCTGGGGGTGTATAAAACTCTGTTGAATGTTGGCCGAGGGCCTTTTGCTATGTAAATTAATTTCGTCGATTTCTAACTTGCCTTGCTTTCTGTTCTTTTGGCTTTTTCCTTTGCCACCTTC
Source organism: Aegilops longissima (assembly GCA_021605205.1). Lineage (NCBI taxonomy): Eukaryota > Viridiplantae > Streptophyta > Magnoliopsida > Poales > Poaceae > Aegilops > Aegilops longissima. The sequence continues at coordinate 327,781,939 of CM038677.1, forward strand.
CATTGGTTGCTGCCTTGCTAGCTAGACAGCCGCTCTGCGGTCTGTGGCCGGGTTAAATACTTGGCCACTTTTGGGAAGGCAAGTACTTTGGCCGTTTTTAGAACGTAGTAAGTTGAGTAAGAAGCCGGCCGGCCTGCTGCTGAGCAGCCGGTCGGTGAGGCGAGGAGCCGGCTTGGGCTATCTGAGTGCTTTAGTCCTTAGCCATTTTCCATGTGAGCATCCTTTCCTGCCTTTAACTCTTGCCAGCCGTACAGTCACTCTGTGAGCTGCGACTTATAGCAAGAGAGGGCTTAGATGCCGGCACATTACTTGTCCGACTGCAGGTAGCACCGACATATTACAAGATGGCAAGCCCCCGGGCTGACTGGTCAAACCCGGTGCCAGGCAGAAGAATAGAATAACACATTCATAGGCATAGAACTTATCATATAGATAAAAAGGTTCTCCCCCGAGTGCTCCTCGAGGGACCCAATGTCTTAGTGCTTAATACAAAAGGTAGCGTGGTACATACTACATCAACTGTAAAATCTTCGGAGGAGGTTTGCATTCCATGGATGCTCCGATTCCTTGCCCGAGTCGTCTCTCTTGCGTGCTCTGGGCTTCTGTGCATCGATGAGGTAGTAAGGCTCATTGCCCAAAGCTTTGCTGATGACGAAGGGGCCTTCCCAAGGAGCCGAGAGCTTGTGCTGGCCGGCTGTTCGCTGGATCAGCCGGAGCACAAGGTCTCCTTCTTGGAAGGATCTTGACTTGACCTTCCGAGTGTGGTAGCGGCGCAAGCTTTGCTGGTAGATGGCGGACCGGCTGAGTGCCAACAGCCAGCCCTCTTCCAGCAGATCGACACCGTCTTTTCGTGCTTCCTTTGCCTCCGCCTCCGTGTACATGGTGATGCAAGGTGAGTCAAACTCAATGTCAGTTGGGATGACGGCCTCGGCACCGTACACGAGAAAGAATGGAATGAAGCCGGTTGACATGTTCGGAGTGGTGCGGAGGCTCCAGAGGACGGCCGGTAGCTCATCGATCCAGCAGCCGGCGGACCGCTCCAGTGGCTCGACCAGTCGGGGCTTTATGCCGGAGAGGATGAGGCCGTTTGCTCGCTCGACTTGGCCGTTTGACTGCGGATGGGCAACAGACGCTAGGTCCAGTCGGATGCCCTGCGTCACGCAAAAACGGGTGAAGGCTCCTTTGGCAAAGTTTGTGACATTATCGGTGATGATGCTGTGTGGTACACCATATCGGACGGTGCTATCTGTGAAAAAGGTCACAGCAGTCAGACTGTTCAGTTTCTTGATTGGCTTTGCTTCAATCCACTTTGTAAATTTGTCCACGGCGACAAGCAGATGGGTCATGCCACTGCGTGCTATCTTGAATGGTCCCACCATGTCCATCCCCCACACGGCAAAGGGCCAAGTGAGGGGGTGGTCTTGAGTGCGGAAGCCGACATATGTTGTTTGGAGCTGAATTTCTGGCACCCCTTGCAATGCTTGACCAGATCCTTGCCTTCGCCCAAAGCAGTCGGCCAGAAGAAACCATGGCGGAAGGCTTTGGCGACAAGGGATCTGGAGGCCGCGTCGTGGCCGCACTCGCCTTGGTGGATATATTTGAGGATTGCTTGGCCCTTCTCTGGTTCTACGCAGCGCTGGAAGACCCCAGTCACGCTGCGTCTGACAGGCTCTCTGTTTACTATCATGTAAGCTCCTACTCGGTGCTGCACTTGCTAGGCTAAGATCTCATCAGCCGGTAGCTCTCTGTTCACCAGGAAGTTGAGGATGGGCTGTGCCTAGGATGGTGCTTGAACTTCATCTACTGTCATCACGGCCACTTGTACTACGGCTGGGTTGGGAGGCGGTGGGTTGGAGTTTGTTGCCGCTTGCTGCATCGTTGGAGTCCTCGGGCCGACTGCTGCAGCCCCCGGGCCAGGTTGTGAAGTCCCTGGGCCAGGTGCGACTGCTGCAGTCCGTGAGCCGCTTGGTGAAGTCCCCGGGCCGGCTGCTGCAGCCCCCGGGCCGGGTGCGACTGCTGTAGTCCCCGTGCCGAAGTCCCCGGGCCGGCTGCTGCAGCCCCCAAGTCGGCTCCGACTGCTTCGGGAGCAGCCGGCACGAAGATGGACTCAGACTCTGGAGAAGGCTTGATTGACGGCTTGCGGAGGCACTGAAGGGAGACGCCGGCTGGTATAGCTTGACAGGTGGAGCCGATCCGTACCAGAGCGTCAGCTGGCTCGTTTTCATTCCGTTGCACGTGAAAGAACTCACACCCTTCAAAATATCCGCTGAGTTGCTGAATGAGGAAATGGTAACTCGCCATGTTTGCATCCTTGGCATCCTAGTCACCAGACGACTGTTGGACCACCAAGTCGGAGTCGCCATAGCACAGGATCCGGTGGATGCCGATCTCTTTGGCCAGCCGGAGGCCGTGTACTAGCGCCTCATACTCGTCCACGTTGTTGGAGGCGGCAAAATGGATTTGCAACGTGTATCTGAGCTTGTCGCCTTTGAGAGAGGTGAGGAAAACTCTGGCTCCCAAGCCGGTGCGCATCTTTGAGCCATCAAAGTGCTTCTGCCAATGAGTGGAGTCCGGAGCTGGCGGCAGGTACTGGGTCTCGGCCCAGTCAGCGAGGAAGTCGGCCATTGCTTGGGAATTGATGGTTGTGCGTGGCTGGTAGAATATGGTGTAGGGGGCCAACTTGATGGCCCAGTTGGCCACCCGGCCAGATGCCTCTCTGTTTCCTATGATCTCAGCAAGCGGGGCAGTGCAGACAATCGCGATCGGGTGCTCTTGAAAGTATGGCTTCAGCTTCTTGGCGGCAAAATGCACACCGTAGCATATCTTTAGGTAGTGAGGGTAGTTCTGCTTTGAGGTTGACAGCACCTCGCTCAAATAGTACACAGGCTTCTGGACCGGCTGTGCTCTGCCGTCTTCTAGGCGCTCTACTACCATGACGGTGCTGACCACCCAGCTGGTGGCGACGATGTAGAGGTACATGGGCTCTTTAGCAGTCGGAGCCGCCAGGACAGGCGGCGTGGTCAACACCTTCTTCTACTGGAGAAAGGCCTCGTCTACCTTGTCGTTCCACTCGAGATGAGTGGTTTTCTTCATGAGCTGGTACAGGGGAAGAGCCTTCTCGCCCAGCCGATTGATGAAACAGCTAATGGATGCCAAATGGCCGGTTAATTTCTAGACATCTCTCAGTCGGGTGGGTCTCTCCATCCTCTCGATGGCCTTGATCTTCACAGGGTTGCACTCAATGCCGCGTTCTGAGACCAGGAAGCCAAGGAGCTGGCTGGCTGGTAGTCCAAAAACACACTTCTCTGGGTTGAGCTTGATTTGAAACCGGCGCAAATTATCAAAAGTTTCCTTGAGAACTTCCAAAAGGGTACCGTACTTCTCCATCTTCACCACAATATCGTCTACATAGATGTGGGCATTTCTGTCGAGTTGCTTGTGGAGGCACTTTTGCATGCAATGCTAAAACGTGGCACCGACATTTCTCAAGCCGAATGTCATGGTCAGGTAGCAGAAGGCTCATAATGGTGTGATGAAGGTGGTCTTCAGGCGGTCTGCAGGGTTCAACTTGATCTGGTGGTAACCTGAGTAGGCATTCAAGAAACACAACAACTCGCATCCGGTTGTGGAGTCTATCACTTGGTCAATCCGAGGCAACGCAAACGGATCCTTGGGGCAGGCTTTGTTGAGGCTGGTGTAATCAATGCACATGCGCCACTTTTTGTTCTTCTTTAGTACAATGATTGGGTTTGCAAGCCACTCTGGAAAAAACACTTCCATAATGAAGCCGGCTGCAAGGAGCCGGGCTATCTCTTCACCAACAATTCTTCTCTTCTCTTCTGACAGTCGGCGGAGGGGTTGTTTGACTAGTTTTGCATCTTCTCTGACATGTAGCTTGTGCTCGGTGAAATCCGTCGGAACACTCGGCATGTCTTTGGGAGACCATGCGAAGATGTCCCGATTCTTACGGAGGAAATCGACGAACTCGCTTTCCTATTTGCTATCGAGCTTGGTACCTACGATAGCATACCTCTCAGAGTGCTCAGGGTCCAAGGGGATCTTCTTTGTTTCTTTGGCCGGCTAGAAGGAGCCCTTGGTCTCTGACTCTTTGGATTCTGGTGACAGGTCCGGCTGCTTGCTTGCCATGGCCACCAACCGGTCCAAGAGCTTCTTATCAGTGGCAATCACAAGGGACTCGGCCAGCCGGCTGCAGCATTGGCGGCCGATTTCTCATAGTCTCTATTTATTGTGATAATGCCCTTGGTTCCTGGCATCTTCATCTTGAGGTAGGCATAATGAGGCACCACCATGAACTTGGCTAGAGTGGGCCAGCCTAGTAGCACATGGTAAGGACTCTGTAGGTCAACCACCTCAAACCAAATGGCTTCACGGCGGAAATGATCCTTGTCTCCGAAGAGGATGTCTATCTTGATCTTGCCAATTGGTCAGTAGGAAAGGCCGGGCACAATGCCATGAAAGACCGTCCGACTGGGCTGGAGTTGCTTCTGCTTGATGCACAACTTCTCCATGGTATCGCGGTAAAAGATGTTGATGTTGCTACCGCCATCTATCAGAATTCGGGAGAAGCGACCAGCTTGCCTCTCCGTTGCAAGGGTGGCATCCAACACCAAGGCATAGGAACCCGGAGAAGGAATCACTTGCGGGTAGTCTACATGGCTCCAGCTGATAGGCTTATCAGACCAATGCATGAACTCTGGGGCCGTTGAGGCAACGACGTTCACTTTGCGGTGCTGCTGACATCGGCTGTGTCTGTCGTTGGCCACACTGGTGAAGACGACATAAGCACCATGCTCTTCAGGGAAGCCATCTTGGATCGCGTCGACTGCTGGGCAGGCCGCCGGCTACTGGGGAGGCGGAGCCGACGGGCCAGCAGGCGGAGGAGGCAATCCTTCTCCCTTGGCAATGCGGACGAGCCAGTGGCATTTCCGGGTTGTATGGTTGGACGGCTTCGCGCCATTGTGGAACTTGAAGAGAGCATCGAGGGTCTGCTCAAAGGAGAAAGCAGGCAACCAAGCTGGCTTGCCGACCTTCTGACGCTTGGGCTAGGTTATCCTTCAGGCTGCTGGTCTTCAACTGTTGCCACATGCCGGCTGGTGGAAGCCGGCTGAGTGGCCTTGCGCTTGTTGTCGTTCGGCTGTTGGCGCCAACTGTTATCTCTAGCCGGTGTTCGAAGAGCCGGAGGGAGCACCTTCCCAGAAGCGTCCACTCGGAGCTCCGACTTCATGGTGGAGTCGGCTGTGGCGTATTAGTCTGCTATGATCAGCAGCTCCTCGATGGTGGTCGGCTCGTCGCAGAGGAGTCGGTGCTTGAGTAAGGTGCCTTCTCGGCACCCGGCGGTGAAGTACTTGATCGCTTGGACCTCATGCACCCCTTCGCAGGAGTTGTGCAGTTCAACCCACCACGTCAAGTTGTCGCGGGTGGACTCATCCGGGCCTTGAACACATAGCAAGAGCTGGCGGGGCTTGGGTGGCCGCTTGTAGGTGCTCGTGAAGTTGCGAATGAACACTTCGGTGAAATCTACCCAGCTGTTGACGCTGTAGGGCTTCAGGCTGTTCATCCATGTCCGGGCCGTGCCCTGGAGCATGAGTGGAACGTACTTCACGACAACGCGCTTGTTGCCGTTTGCTATGTTGACGACCGTGGAGTAGTCACCAAGCCAATCTTCCGGCTTCACGGAGCCGTTGTACTTGGGCGTGTCTCGTGGGAGCGAGAACCCTTTGGGGAAGGGCTTGTCGCGAACGCGGGGGCCGAAACAAGGTGGGCCCATCGCGTCTACTTCTTCTCACGCCAGGGATCGAGCGAGGTGGTCGATCCGGTGGCGGGCATCATTCTCTCCGACTCCTTCTCGGCGGCCAAGCCAGTTGCCGAGAGTCAGGTGCTCAACAGGCGTCGGGGAGGCGCACCTCTCCCTGCAAGGAGGAGGAGGAGGCGGATAGTCGGCTCTCGGTCTCGTCTATCGTGACGCCGCCTATCGGCGTCCGGGAGGTCGCGCCTTGCTCTCGGCGAGCGGGCGGGTTCTCAATGTTGGAAATATGCCCTAGAGGCAATAATAAATTAGTTATTATTATATTTCCTTGTTCATGATAATCGTTTATTATTCATGCTATAATTGTATTGACCGGAAACAGCAATACATGTGTGGATACATAGACAACACCATGTCCCTAGTAAGCCTCTAGTTGACTAGCTCGTTGATCAATAGATGGTTACGGTTTCCTGACCATGGACATTGGATGTCATTGATAACGGATCACATCATTAGGAGAATGATGTGATGGACAAGACCCAATCCTAAGCCTAGCACAAAGATCGTAGTTCAGATGCTAAAGCTTTTCTAATGTCAAGTATCTTTCCTTAGACCATGAGATTGTGCAACTCCGGATACCGTAGGAATGCTTTGGTGTACCAAACGTCACAACGAATCGGGTGGCTATAAAGGTGCATTACAGGTATCTCCGAAGTGTCTCTGGGTTGGCACGAATGAAGATCTGGATTTGTCACCCGTAAATGGAGAGGTATCTCTGGCCCACTCGGTAGGACATCATCATATGTGCACAATGTGACCAAGGGGTTGATCACGGATGATGTGTTACGGAACGAGTAAAGAGACTTGCCGGTAACGAGATTGAACAAGGTATCGGTATACCGACGATCGAATCTCGGCAAGTACAATACCGCTAGACAAAGGGAATTGTATACGGGATCGATTGAGTCCTTGACATCGTGGTTCATCCGATGAGATCATCGTGGAACATGTGGGAGCCAACATGGGTATCCAGATCCCGCTGTTGGTTATTGACCGGAGAACGTCTCGGTCATGTCTGCATGTCTCCCGAACCCGTAGGGTCTACACACTTAAGGTTCGGTGACGCTAGGGTTATATAGGAAGCTTGTATGTGGTTACCGAATGTTGTTCGGAGTCCCGGATGAGATCCCGGACGTCACGAGGAGTTCCGGAATGGTCCGGAGGTAAAGATTTATATATGGGAAGTCCTGTTTTGGTCACCGGAAAAGTTTCGGGCGATTTCGGTAATGTACCGGGACCACCGGGAGGGTCCCGGGGGTCCACCAAGTGGGGCCACCAACCCCGGAGGCTTGCTTGGGCCAAGTGTGGTGAGGGACCAGCCCCTAAGTGGGCTGGTGCGCCTCCCACAAAGGCCCAAGGGGCAGCTAAGAGAAAAAAAGGGGAGAAGGGGAAACCCTAGGCTTAGATGGGCCCTAAGGCCCACCCTAGGGGGCGCCTCCCTCTCTCCCCTCTTGGCCGCCCCTTGTTTCCCATCTAGGGCTGCCGCCCCTAGGGTGGGAACCCCAGAGGGGCGCACCTCCTCCCTCTCCCTATATAAATAGAGGCCTGGGCTGCCCATAACACATGAGAACTTCTCTCTCTGGCGCAGCCTGCATCTCTTCTTCCTCCTCTCCCTTGGTGCTTGGCGAAGCCTCGCGGGATTGCCACGCCTCCATCACCACCATGCCGTTGTGCTGCTGCTGGATGGAGTCTTCTCAACCTCTCCTCTCTCCTTGCTGGATCAAGGCGGAGACGCCACCGGCTGTACGGTGTTGAACGCGGAGGTGCCGTCTGCTCGCACTTGATCATCGGTGATCTGAATCACGACGAGCACGACTCCTTCAACCCCGTTCTCATGAACGCTCCGCTTAACGATCTACAAGGGTATGTAGATGCACTCTCCTTCCTCGCTGCTAGTTTCTCCATAGATAGATCTTGGTGACACGAGGAAAATTTTGAATTTATGCTACGCTCCCCAACAAAGGGCATCGAGCTAGGTCTATTATGTAGATTCTTTGCACGAGTAGAACACAAAGTAGTTGTGGGCGTTGATGATGTTCAATATGCTTACCGCTACTAGTCCAATCTTGTTTCGACGGTATTGTGGGATGAAGCGCCGGACCGACCTTACACGCATTTCCACGTGAGATGTGTTCCACTGATCGACATGCACTTGGTGCATAAGGTGGCTAGCGGTGCCGCCTCCCACTTTAGTCGGAACGGATTCGGATGAAAAGGGTCCTTATGAAGGGTAAATAGAAATTGGCATATCACGCTGTGGTTTTATGAGGTAAGAAACGTTTGCTAGAAACCCATAGCAGCCACAGAAACATGCAAACAACAATTAGAGGACGCCTAACTTGTTTTTGCAGGTATGCTATGTGATGTGATATGGCCAAGAAGAATGTGATGAATTATATGTGATGTATGAGATTGATCATGTTCTTGTAATAGGATTCACGACTTGCATGTCGATGATTATGACAACCGCAGGAGCCATAGGAGTTGTCTTTATTTATTGTATGACCTGCGTGTCATTAAACAACGCCATGTAATTACTTTACTTTATTGCTAACCGTAGCCATAGTAGTAGAAGTAATAGTTGGCGAGACAACTTCATGAAGACACGATGATGGAGATCATGATGATGGAGATCATGGTGTCATGCCGTGACGATGATGATCATGGAGCCCCAAGATGGAGATCAAAGGAGCAAAATGATATTGGCCATATCATGTCACTATATAATTGCATGTGATGTTTATGCATCTTGTTTACTTAGAACGACGGTAGTAAATAAGATGATCCTTACACAAATTTCAAGAAGTGTTCTCCCTAATCGTGCACCGCTGCTACAGTTCGTCGCTTCTAAGCACCACGTGTTGATCGGGTGTGATGGATTCTTACGCTCACATACAACGGTGTAAGAAAGATTTACACACGCAATACACTTAGGGTTAACTTGACGAGCCTAGCATGTAAAGACATGGCCTCGAACACGGAGACCGAAGGTCGAGCATGAGTCGATAGTAGATACGATCAACATGAAGATGTTCACCGATGATGACTAGTCCGTCTCACGTGTTGATCGGACACGACCTAGTTGATTCGGATCATGTAATCACTTAGATGACCAGAGGGATGTCTATCTCGAGTGGGAGTTCATAAGATGAACTTAATTATCCTGAACATAGTCAAAAGACCTTTTGCAAATTATGTCGTAAGCTCGCGCTTTAGTTCCATTATTTAGATATGTTCCTAGAGAAAATATAGTTGAAAGTTGAAAGTAGCGATTATGCGGACAGAGAAAGCTTATGTCCTTAATGCACCGCCAGTGTGCTGAACCCCAAACGCCGCTTGTGGATGTTATAACATCGGACATACACGCTTTTGATAACTACGTGATAGTTCGCTTAAACGGTTTAGAGTTGAGGCACCAAAGACGCTTTCAAACGTCATGAACATATAAGATGTTTCGAGGGCTGAAATTGGGATTTCAGGCTCGTGCCCACGTCAAGAGGTATGAGACCTCCGACGATTTTCTTAGCCTGCAAACTAAGAGAGAAAAGCTCAATCGTTGAGTTTATGCTCAGATTGTCTGAGTGCAATGATCACTTGAATCGAGTGGGAGTTAATCTTCCTGATGAGATAGTGATATTTCTCCAAAGTCATTGCCACCAAGCTGCTAGAGCTTCGTGATGAACTATAACATATCAGGGATAGATATGATGATCCTTGAGGTATTCGCATTGTTTGACATCGCGAAAGTAGAAATCAAGAAGGAGCATCAATTGTTGATGGTTGGTGAAACCACTAGTTTCAAGAAGGGCAAGGGCAATAAGGGATACTTCACGAAATGGCAAATCAGCTGCTGCTCCAGTGAAGAAACCCGAGGTTGAACCCAAACCCGAGACTAAGTCTTTCTCAGATAAGGGGAACAGCCACTGGAGCAGAATTACCCTAGATACTTGGTAGATAAGAAGGCAGGCAAGGTCGATAGAAGTATATTTGATATACATTATGTTAATGTGTACTTTATCGGTACTCCTAGTAGCACCAGGGTATTAGATACCGTTCGGTTGCTAAATGTTAGTAACTCAAATAAAAGCTACGGAATAAAAGGAGACTAGCTAAAGGTGAGTGACGATATGTGTTGGAATTGTTTCCAAGGTTGATATGATCAAACATCGCACTCCCTCTACCATCAAGATTAGTATTAAACCAGAAAATTATCATTTGGTGTTTATGCTGAGCATAGACATGATTGGATTATGTCTATCGCAATACGCTTATGCATTTAAGGAGAATAATGGTTACTCTATTTATTTGAATAATACCTTCGATGGTCTTGCACCTAAAAATTGGTTTATTGAATCTCGATCGTAGTGATACACATTTTCATGCCAAATGTATAAGATAGTAATGATAGTACCACTTACTTGTGGCAATCGCCATGTAAGTCATATTGGTGTAAACGCATGAAGAAGCTCCATGTTGATGGATCTTTGACTCACTCGCTTTTGAAAAGTTTGAGACATGCAAACCATGTCTATTGGTGCATACGCATGAAGAAACTCCATACAGATGGATCGCTTAGACTCACTAGATTTTGAATCACTTGAGATATGCAAATCATACCACATGGACAAGATGACCTAAAAGCCTCGGTTTCAAAGAAGATGGAACAAGATAGCAACTTGTTGGAAGTAACACATTTTGATGTGTGCAGTCCAATGAGTGCCGAGGCATGCAAAGGAATATCGTTATGTTCTTACTTCACGATGATTCGAGTAGATGTTGAGTATATTTACTTGATGAAACACAAGTCTGAATTATTGAATGGTTCAAGTAATTTCAGAGTGAAGTTTAAGATCTTCGTGACAAGAGGATAGAATATCTATGATATGATCATAGAGATGAATATCTGAGTTACGAGTTTTGGCACACAATTAAGACATTGTGCAAATTGTTTCACAATTAATACCGCCGAACACCATAGTGTGATAGTGTGTCCGAACATCATAGTTGCACCCTATTAGATATGATGCGCACTATGATGTCTCTTATCGAATTACCACTATCGCTCATGGGTTAGGCATTAGAGACAACCGCACTCACTTTAATAGGGCACCACGTAATTCCGCTGAGACGACCCTGTTTGAGCTATGGTTTGGAGAAACCTAAGTTGTCGCTTTCTTAAAAGTTTGGCGCTATGACGCTTATGTGAAAAAGTTTCAGTTGATAAGCTCGACCCAAAGCGGATAAAATGCATCTTCATAGGACACCCAAAACAGTTGGGTATACCTCCTAATTCAGATCCAAGGCAATAGGGATTGTTTCTTGAATCGGGTCCTTTCTCGAGGAAAAGTTCGTCTCAAAAGTTGAGTGGGAGGATGGTGGAGACTTGATGAGGTTATTGAACCATCACTTCAACTAGTGTGTAGCAGGGCACAGGAAGTTGTTCCGTGGCACCTACACCAATTGAAGTAGAAGCTATGATAGTGATCATGAAGTTTCGGATCAAGTCACTACCATACTGTGGGATGACAAGGATGCGATTACTCGAGTGGTACAGCAATCCTGTCTTGAAGGTCATGTTGCTAGACAACAATGAACCCACGAGCTATGGAGAAGCGATGGTGGGCCCAAATTCACAAATGGTTAGAAGCCATGAAACCGAGATAGGATCCATGTATCGCATCAAAGCATGGACTTTGGTGGACTTGCTCGATGAGCGGCAAGCCATTGAGATGAATGGATCTTTAAGAAGAAGACGGACGTGGACGGTAATGTCACCATCTATGAAGCTCGACTTGTGGCGTAAGAGTTTTCACAAGTTCAAGGAGTTGACTACGATGAGATTTTCTCATCCGTAGCGATGCTTAAGTCCGTCGGAATCATGTTAGCATAAGCTGCATTTATGAAATCGCGATGGATGTCAAAACGAGTTTCCTTACCGGTTTTTGAAGGAAAGGTTGTATGTGATACAATCGAAAGTTTTGTCGATCCTAAGGATGCTAAAGGTATACTGGCTCCAGCGATCCTTCTAAGGACTGGGGTAAGCATCTCGGAGTTGGAATGTGCGCTTTGATGAGATGATCAAAGATTTTGGGTTTATACAAAGTTTATGAGAAACTTGTATTTCCAAAGAAGTGAGTGGGAGCACTATAGAATTTCGATGAGTATATGTTGTTGAAATATTGATGATCGAAATAATGTAGAATTTCTCAGAAGCATATAGGGTTAAAGTGTTTTCAAGTGAAAACCTGATTAAGTTACTTGAACATTGAGCATCAAGATCTACGAGGATAGATCAAAAACGCCAATAGTACTTTCAAATGAGCACATACCTTGACATAATCTTGAAAGTGTTCAAGATGGATCACCAAAGAAGGAGTTCTTGCCTGAGTTGTAAGGTATGAAGTTAAGAGTTAAAAGCTCACCACGGCAGAAGAGAGAGAAAGGACGAAGGTCGCCCCTATGCTTCAGACGTAGGCTCTATAGTATGCTATGTTGTGTACCGCATCGAAGTATGCCTTGCCATGAGTCACTATAGGGTACAAGAATGATCCAGAATGGATCATTGGACAGCGGTCAAAATTGTCCTTTGAGTAAATAAGGACATGTTTCTCGATTATGGAGGTAATAAAGAGTTCGGCGAAAGGTTACGCCGATGCAAGCTTTAACACCTATCCGAGTGACTCGAGTAGCAAACCGGATAATGATAGTGGAGCAACCATTTGGAATAGCTTCAAGTGGAGCAACATTTACAATATGACATAGAGAATTATGAAGTACATACGGATCTGAATGTTACGCACCCGCTGACTAAAACTCTCTCACAAGCAAAACATGATCAAACCTCGTAACTCATTGAGACTTAATCACATGGTGATGTGAACTAGTTTAAGACACTAGTAAACTCTTTGGATGTTGGTCACATGGCGATGTGACCTATCGTGTTAATCACATGGCGATGTGAACTAGATTATTGACTCTAGTGCAAGTGGGAGACTGTTGGAAATATGCCCTAGAGGCAATAATAAATTAGTTATTATTATATTTCCTTGTTCATGATAATCGCTTATTATTCATGCTATAATTGTATTGACCGGAAACAACAATACATGTGTGGATACATAGACAACACCATGTCCCTAGTAAGCCTCTAGTTGACTAGCTCGTTGATCAATAGATGGTTACGGTTTCCACCATGGACATTGGATGTCATTGATAACGGATCACATCATTAGGAGAATGATGTGATGGACAAGACCCAATCCTAAGCCTAGCACAAAGATCGTAGTTCAGTATGCTAAAGCTTTTCTAATGTCAAGTATCTTTTCCTTAAACCATGAGATTGTGCAACTCCGGATACCGAGGAATGCTTTGGTGTACCAAACGTCACAACGAATCGGGTGGCTATAAAGGTGCATTACAGGTATCTCCGAAAGTGTCTGGGTTGGTACTAATCAAGACTGGATTTGTCACTCCGTAAACGGAGAGGTATCTGGGCCCACTCGGTAGGACATCATCATATGTGCACAATGTGACCAAGGGGTTGATCACGGATGATGTGTTACGGAACGAGTAAAGAGACTTGCCGGTAACGAGATTGAACAAGGTATCGATACCGACGATCGAATCTTGGGCAAGTACAATACCGCTAGACAAAGGGAATTGTATACGGATCGATTGAGTCCTTGACATCGTGGTTCATCCGATGAGATCATCGTGGAACATGTGGGAGCCAACATGGGTATCCAGATCCCGCTGTTGGTTATTGACCGAGAACGCCTCGGTCATGTTCGCTTGTCTCCGAACCCGTAGGGTTTACACACTTAAGGTTCGGTGACGCTTAGGGTTATATAGGAAGCTTGTATGTGGTTACCGAATGTTGTTCGAGTCCCGGATGAGATCCCGGACGTCACGATGAGTTCCGGAATGGTCCGGAGGTAAAGATTTATATATGGGAAGTCCTGTTTTGGTCACCGAAAAGTTTCGCGATTTTCAGAATGTATGGGACCACCGGAGGGTCCTGGGTCCACCAAGTGGGGCCACCAACCCCGAGGCTTGCTTGGGCTAAGTGTGGTGAGGGACCAGCCCCAAGTGGGCTGGTGCACTCCCACAAAGGCCCAAGGGGCAGCTAAGAGAAAAAGGGAGAAGGGAAACCCTAGGCTTAGATGGGCCCTAAGGCCCACCCTAGGGGGCGCCCTCTCTCCCCTCTTGGCCGCCTTGTTTCCCATCTAGGGCTGCCGCCCCTAGGGGTGGGAACCCCAGAGGGGCGCACCTCCTCCCTCTCCCTATATAAATAGAGGCCTGGGCTGCCCATAACACATGAGAACTTCTCCTCTCGCTGGCGCAGCCTCGATCTCTTCTTCCTCCTCTCCCTTGGTGCTTGGGCGGCCTCGCTGGGATTGCCACGCCTCCATCACCACCATGCCGCTGTGCTGCTGCTGGATGGAGTCTTCTCAACCTCTCCTCTCTCCTTGCTGGATCAAGGCGGGAGACGCCACCGGCTGTACGGTGTTGAACGCGGAGGTGCCGTCTGCTCGCACTTGATCATCGGTGATCTGAATCACGACGAGTACGACTCCTTCAACCCCGTTCTCATGAACGCTTCCGCTTAACGATCTACAAGGGTATGTAGATGCACTCTCCTTCCCTCGTTGCTAGTTTCTCCATAGATAGATCTTGGTGACACGTAGGAAAATTTTGAATTTATGCTACCTTCCCCAACACTCAACCCGCTGGCCGGGTTCTTCTATGCGGCAGCCGGCTTCCTTCTACGCGGCAGCCGCATCAATGAGCTGCTGAACGCGCTCCATCATGCAACATCGCTCGTCACCCACTAGGTGGTCTAGGTCGTCTGCTGCCGCCTGGGAAGCTCCTATGTTCTCCATGGGCATGGCATAGACAGGGCGGTCAACCACGAACATGCTGGCAATGGCAGCACCGCGCTGTCGGACCATGCCTATGCGGCTGGGCCCGCCAGCAGCCGACGTGCCGCCAACAGCACGGTCGATCTCGCGCTGGTAAGCCTCGCAGTGGCGTCTCATGGTGGCCAACTTCTTGGCGCTTTCGACGAGCGAGACGCGGCAGGCTTCTAGCGTCTCGGCGTTGGTGTCTTCTGCGATGGGCCCAGACAGGTCCCGCAATGCCGCCTGTGGCGGGTCTTGGGCAGCCCCCCAGAGGCTCTGTCATGGCTGATGACGAGCACTTCCGTGATGGTGCTTCTACCGCTGTCGGCGCGAGGGAGAGGGTCATCGATGACCACCACGTTGGTGGGGAAGGCGTCAAGGGCGTGTCGTAGTCGACAAGTATCGGGTCGGTGGAGCCGATCGACTCCAGGTTGGAGGCCGGCTCGTTGGAGGCAGCTCTCGGAGCGGGCTGCTCCCACGTCAGGCGCGGGCTCGTCGGAGAGGCGGATCTCGCCAATGAGGTCAGCGAGGCAGCTCGCCGCACACGCGACCTCCGTGCCATGTAGCGCGTCGGCGCAAACACCATCGGGCGTGCCGGGCTGGATGCGCTTGTCGGTTCAATATCCGGCGTATCTCATAGTAGGGGTCCTAAGCTAGGCGTCTTGGAGCGATGGTAACATGGACACGGGATTTTACCCAGGTTCGGGCCCTCTTGATGAAGGTAAAACCCTACACCCTGCTTTTGATTGTATTCATATGGGGTGTAATACAGAGTACATGTATCTACCACGAGATTGTAGTAATGAATATGAGATTGTCTATTGACTAGCCTTGCCTCGGTTTATATATGCACCATAGGCCTAGGGTTTAGAGGAGTCCTTGTCTTGCGCGCCAAGTCTTGTGGAATTCTCCTTGTATGCGTCATGGGCTGTCCGAACTGGCCCAATAGTGAACCGCCATGGGGGTCCTTGGCCCGATCCAGCTGATCGGGAGATGACGTGGTGAGTACCCCCTAGTCCAGGACACCGTCAGTAGCCCCCTGAACTGGTCTTCAAGTTGGGGACGCTCCTTGATTCTTCCGAACTGTTCTTCATCTTCAGTCATCAGTCTTGAAAACTGGTTCAACAAATCTTCTCATCTTCAATCTTGAGGATCGCCGAAGTGCATCCGAAGAGTTTACACATCGGGTATCTGAGGAGCCCCTTTAAGTTTCTGGCCCTTATCAATGCCTTGTTATTTTTATGCCACACCTCGGGTTTGAAGTTGTTCCCGGGTGGCAGTGTCCTCTTGCGTCCGAGCTCCAACGCCGGACTGCATTCGAGGTATCTCTTGCAGCCGAGCACCAACGCCAGGCCGCTTCTGAGCTGCAACGCCGGAATGTATCCAAGCTCCAACATCGGAATGTATCCGAAGAGTATTGTTACAACCGAGCTCCAACGCCGAACTGCATCTGAGCTCCAGCGTTGGACTGTATCCAAGCTCCAACACCGGACTATGTCCAAGCTCCAACGTCGGACTGTATCCGAGCTCCAACGCTGGACTATGCCCAAGCTCCAACGCCGGACAGTATCCGAGCTCGAATATTAGACTGTATCCGAGCTCCAACGTCACACTGTATCCGAGCTCCAACGTCGGAAATGCCCTCTATAGAGCTAGCCACTTGCATCCGAGCTTTATGTCGGACTGCTTCCGAGGCGATGCACCACCTTGGGCTTGGGCTGATTGTTTACGGATTTTATTTCCGATGCGTGTAAATTTATTTGCTGTCAATATGTATAACTAGTAGCCCTCAAGGTGTATGTCGGTCTAAAACTGGAGATGCACCTGAAGGAAAACATGAAACCGCTGATCCCAGTAGCCCCTGAGACTCAGGTCGATGCGTGAAATCGGCCTGAGGATCAACTCCTAGCTCGGCAGCATACGTAGGAATAGAAACGCAGTGTAATATATTAGAGATAATAGTGATTGGCGAATGGGCCCTTGAGAGAGGGTATTCAGAAGTTTCTCTAATATATTAGCTTGATGCCAGATAGGTCCAGATGGTACCTGTTGTTGTCCGAAGACGCGTTTGCCTTTCGGTCAAGCTCAACGCTAAGCACTTTGAATTTTCTGCATTGAACAGGCAATGCAGTAGCCCCCGAGACACTGGTCGGGTGGCAACACTAGATCAGGGGATCAATGTGCCCCTTTAACATTTGTAAATAATAAGGCTGAAGCCCAGTAGCCCCCGAGCCTTAATGTGGGCACGGGTGGGCGAATTAAGGATTGATATCCATAGTAAAATCACAAATTATGTGTAATGACTCTATGTATCCAAGTACTTTACATCATTAATGCTCGGATCCACATTGTACAAAACTTTGTTGACTGACCATCGGCTTCAACCTCTTCGGCCAGTAGCCGAGGAGTGTTTTCCTACTTTATAAAGCCGTCATAAGGGCAAATATTTATGGAAAACAAGGCAATCCGGCCATATGGTTTTATAAACAAAGGTACACAGAGAGATATGTTATATTACATTTTAACGTTAGAAGCATCTTCCAAAGAAAATAGTCCCGCTATCGGTTCCTTTCTTTGGGCCGTCATGATCATGAAACCTCACCTCCGATCAATGTGGGAGGAAAATATTGAGGATTTAGTTTGGGGAAAGTTCCCCAACTCTATGGTATTAATGAACCAAAATTTTCACTTCCGTCGTTGTCGACCAATGTGATCCTTTAAGATTGCTAGCTTTTGGCTTCACCCAGTCTGAGGTACTTACTCGGATGACCCGGTAGTAACAATCACAGAGGTGCTCCCTTTACCACCTAGTCAAACAATCGGGAATGTAGGGATAAGCACAGGAGCCAGGTAACCCAGCTTGGCCAAAATCTTAAGTCAAATTGATACATATTTATGGCTTTATAACGATTATTGCGGAAGGCAGCACTCGTATATTAAATACAAACACCGATGATATGTTTATTTTGACTCCATTGCGACCGTTTATCAGTTGAAAGTGGCCCATTGTCGGCTTCCACCCCCTTGTAGATGCTACGCAGGGTGTTTTCGCAATAACAAAACAAACCTTAGCCGACTCTCGGTGCCTGAAGACGGTTGTGTTAGTGGAAATGAGGCAATCAGATATGCTGGCTTTATAACTTGCACTTAGTCATAGGAGCTGAAAGTTGGGAGGCCAGTTACTAGCCCTCGTTTAGTGTTCAGCTGACAGTCGAGGTCAAGCCATAAACACTTCGGCCAATCTTATGAATGGACCGTCATTTAACACGGGGTGACCTCTATCTTTCTTTATAGTTTAATACAGTCATCGGATCGCTGACTAGTTTACGCTTATTGTGACACTCAGTTTTCGGCTTTCTCCACTGAGGCGCTTAACCATGCTAGCTGGAAGCACAACCGCAGTGCTTCTCCCTTTGCGCACCTAGCCGAACAAAGCGGAACGTAGGAGGCAAGCACAGGAGCCGGGCAACCCAACTATTGACCAAAGACACAATTCGAAACCGATGCATATATAGCAATATCCGAGAATGTTTTTTTTGCCGAATCTCTAAAGGTGTCCGGTGTTGCACTACGAGACTTATGCTGAAAACACACAAATAGTTTAAAAGTACCATAGGCTTGGAAAACCAAAAACTTCAGTAAAAACTTGACGTCCGAACTAGATCAAGTGTTCGGTGCCAATCCGAAAATTGGTCTTTAGAAAAAAATTGTGGTTCTGCCATGCTTCAACATGACACATCCTATCTCAAGACTTCAAGCGGGTCAGCCTATGGCTTCAACCTCCTATCCCAAAGGCGAGGTACTTCTCGTTAGGCCAGTTTAGCAAACTATACTCTAGCGGCTTTGAGAGAGAAATTAGGCTCCTCGGCTACTGACCACACACTCGCGTCGAAAAAAGGAGCGATAGAAATAGACTTTGCAACGACTAAGAAGAAGAGCACTTATTATAAAACAGCTCACAGAAATTTAAGAGCCCCCAAGTGACTTGGGTAAAAGAATTTTATGTATAATGATTGTATGTACTGAAGTACTTATATCATATCCGTGTTAACCCGACCTTTAAACGCGTCTTAATCGACCGTCGGCTTCTCCCTTTTTGGTCAAGGGCCGAAAAGTGTTATGTACTCCACCTGTCGATAATATCGATGGTGTTTCCGATAACCAGGCAATCAGGCCATAAGGCTATAATAGACAAAGCGCGCTCAAGGAACTTATGCTATATTATTGACTAAGTGTAAGAAGCATCTTCGAAGAAAATAGTACCCCCACCGATACCTTTCTTTGGTTGCTCATTGTTACTATGAGACTTGTGCAATAGATTTTGTGTACTCATGAGTTCCGTTGTGTGCCAACCATGATTGAAAACAATAAGAGCGCTAGTGTTGGGGATATAACTATTTGTGTAAGCCGCCCGGGAGGGGCCGGGTTACGCAAAGAAGACTCATCAGAAAGAAGCCCAAGACCAAGTATGAAGATGGCGGTTCAATAAAGGGTCTAAAGCCCACGGGCGACTCAGGGCCCGTTGTAGTAAACCGCCATAACGGCATGACTTGTATCATAAGGTAGATTTAACTAGTCACCGAGCCGGACACTGTTTATGAGCCGGCCGGGACTCTGTAAGCCGCAGGGCGTCAACCCGTGTATATAAGGGGACGACTCGATGGTGGCTTAGGGCAAGAAACAACTCATCGAGAAACGGGCATAGCGTATCTCGCTCCCTGGTCATCGAAACATCAAGTAGTACCAACCCAACTAGACATAGGCCTTACCTTCACCGTAAGGGGCCGAACTAGTATAACTCTCTCGTGTACTTTGTCCCGATTAACCCCTTTAAGCTTCCTAGTTGCGATGGCTCCATGACTAAGTCCTTGCAAGAGGACATCTGTCGTGACAATTCCACAACAATTGGCGCCCACCATGGGGCCAGCGCACGGTGGATTTGAGTTCTTGAAGGGCAGGTTCGAAGGGCTCAAGGGATACGCAGTGGGCCGGATGACCAAGAGTCGTCGCGGAAAGATCTACATCGACGACGAAGGTTGGGGCCCCGACACCGACTTAATTGAGTACGTGTACCGGGTCCCCTTTGGCGGAATCCACGTTTTCATCGGCCGGATTGGTGAGACGGGCCCTGAGCCGGACTGCTGCACCGACCTCGTCGAGATGGCTCAACGTGCGAAACCCGCCCGAGCTCAACCCGCCGTGAAGCGTGCCTTCGTGGGTTGCATCCACGGAGGAGAACTTTCCGAAGGATCTGTAGACGGTGGTGAGACGGCCGTCCTCTCTAACGGTGATTCGTTTGCCGGTTCAACAGATTCGTTGTATCTGATACAGGATGGCGGGCTTAGGGGCTGTTCCGACGGCTCTAGTATTCCGGACCCCTATGAGCCGCCAAGCTGGGCAGGAGTCTTCATGGCTGGTACTCAACCCGGTCAAAACTCAACGGCTGCAGGAGCAATAACATCCGGGTCAGGAGTGGCCGGGGCAGGAGGCCCTGTGCGCCCGCCGGCTCAAGTGCTGATGGATCTCATGGATAAGCTGACGGCCCTGTTAACCACGGTCATCCCTGCGAATCAAGATGAGCATAACGCGGAGGTGGCATGGGTGCGTGAAGAGATAGCTCGGGCCAAGGAGGCCTTGGCAGCTGAGGACACCAGGTTAGCCATAGAACGGGCGGCTTTTGATGCACGGGCACAACAGCTACAGTCAGAAGCCTTCCAGCTTACTATGAGCCTGAACGCATCTAACGAGGTGATGAGGAGGAGGCATCAGAAAACCCAGTCCCGTTTACCTCCGGTTTATGATCCTCGGAATCTTTTCGCTACACCCGAGCCGCCCAAGTAACCCGCCAGATGCAAATCAGTTTATGACAGCCGAACAGGAGGACCTGCTCAGCCTCGGAGATGGCATCTTCATGGGAACATGGCACCGCCTCACATACGCATCGATACCGCCGGGTCACTTTTCCAACCCCATGGAGAACTTAATCGCAGCATCAGCATGCTTGGCGGCTCTCCTGGTGGATGGTGACGATCCAACAGCAGTAGAGACTCGAAGGATTAGAGACCTCGTCCAGACAGCCCTGGCTCAGCAGGAGACTTATTCCTACAGCCGGGACATGATTCATTCAACTCCTCCGCCTTGGTTAGCCCCGGTTCGTCCAAACCGGAGTCCGAGTTACAGCAGGCATATGGAGTTAGAAGCTTTGTCAAGCAACGCCCAGCGCCGTAATGTCACGCCCAATATGCGACCCTAACCTAAAGGAACTCGAAGGTCCCACCAAGGATAGACCCGCATATTGAAACGCTTTTGCAAGGTGGATATCATTACATCAACATTACATAATACATAGGGATACAACCAAGACATACAACGTCACATGAATACAACAATACAACATACAAGATCAACATCCGACTACGGATGAAACATAAACAGAAGCTCAAACGACATCCACCCTGCTAGCCTAGGCAGCCGACCTGGAACCTATCCCCTGATCGAAGAAGCAGAAGACGAACTCCAAAACAAGCAAACATCGCTCTCACGTCATGATCATCGCAAACCTGCACCTGCAACTGTTGTGTAGTAATCTGTGAGCCACGAGGACTCAGCAATCCCATTACCATGGGTATCAAGACTAGCAAAGCTTAATGGGAAAGGAAGAGGTAAAGTGGTGAGGCTGCAGCAGCGACTAAGCATGATATGGTGGCTAACCAACGCAAATGAGAGCGAGAAGAGAAACAAAGGAACGGTCGTCAACTAGTAATGATCAAGAAGTGATCCTGAACTCCTACTTACGTCAGGCATATCCCAGAAACCGTGTTCTCCTCTCGATCAACCCCGAAAAGAGACGCTCACGGTTACGCATACGGTTGGTGTATTTTAGAAGAGTTTACTTCAAGTTTACTACAACCGGATATTAACAAATTCCCATCTGCCACATAACCGCGGGCACGGCTCTCGAAAGTTTATACCCGCAGGATGTCCCAACTTAGCCCATGATAAGCTCTCGCGATCAACTAAGGATATTCTTCTCCCGGAAGACCCGATCAGTCTCGAATCCCGCTACAAGAAATTTCGACAGAATAAAACAAGACCAGCAAAGCCGCCCGGATGTGCCGACAAACCTGATAGGAGCTGCACATATCTCGGTCTCGTGGCACACCGGATTGTCCAAACTTCCGATAGGCGAACCCAGAGTTGCCCTCGGTACACCGGCGGTCGACGGTTTGGACCAGCACTCATGACGAGCACCGCCCGGGGTAAATAAGATGACCCTTGAGCGCGAATCCCAAGGGAAAAAGGGCTAGGTGAGGCAAATGTAAAACCAAGGTTGGGCCTTGCTGGAGGAGTCTTATTCAAAGCGAACTGTCAAGGGGGTCCCATAAATCACCCAACCGCGTTAGGGCCGCAAAATCCAGGAACATAATACCGATATGATGGAAACTAGGGCGGCAAGAGTGGAACAAAACACCAGGCATAAGGCCGAGCCTTCCACCCTTTACCAAGTATATAGATGCATTAATTAAATAAGATATATTGTGATATCCCAACATGTAAACATGTTCCAACAAGGAACACCATCTCCATGTTCCAACAAGGAACAAACTTCATCTTCACATGCAACTAACAACGCTATAAGAGGGGCTGAGCAAAGCGGTAACATAGCCAAACAACGGTTTGCTAGGAAGGGTGACAAAAGTCAGGGGTTCAAGGCAATTTGGGAGGCTTGAGCAGCAAGTGGTAGGTAAAGCAGCATAGCGATAGAACGAAGCAACTAGCATAGCAATGATAGTAATGAGATCCAGGGTAGCGGTCATCTTGCCTGAAATCCCGCAAGGAAGAAGAACGAGTCCATGAAGAAGACGAACGGGAGTAGTCGAACGAATCCTCACGATCGCAACGAAACAGGAACTAACAACAAGAAGCGCACAACAAGGTAAACACACCACACATAGACAAGACATGATGCTCAACCAAGCATGATGCATGACAAGACTACATGAAACTACTCATGGCAAGAGATGATGCAAACAAAAGCAACACATGAAAGCAAGTTTAAATGAGGCCGGGAACAACATATAACAATTCCGGTAAGTCCTCATATGCAAATTTCGAAATTGATCCAGATCTGAATAAACCTTATGTTCAAGTTGTTAAACAGCAAGTTAAAATGCACCACGATGATCTACACGAAATTCTAGTCAAGTTACATATAAAGTTCATCAAATTCGGAGCTTCGGCCTAGAAGATATGAGCAAAACAAGATAAACATGGCATTGATGCAAAATGCATACAAACATCAAGCAAACACCTCAAAACAAGGATGCAACATGATAATATGAAAGTACATGCAAAATCAAGCAAGTTTCATATAGATCACACTCGAAACGGAGCAACGGTTCAACACATACACCCTATACAAGTTATGACAACAATCTGTCCAAAACAGCAACTAGGCATATTGCAAGCACCAAAACAACATGCTACAGCATCTCAACGTGAAAAAAAAGGCATGGGCATGAAGTACAGGTAAAGCATGACAAAACATGAACACTGAGCTATCTCCAGAAATCACTACAACATGCTCAAACACACATGGCAAGATTGCAAATAATAACAGTTTCAGACTTATCAGGAAATAACATCAGGTTGCAATGTTTAGAGCTATCAAACAACATGCTACAGGAACTTATCATGGCAAACAAAGGCACGGAATGACACTACTAAATGCATAGAACAAGAGTCCTTTACTGACCATGAGCCAAAAAGGATCAGAAAATATGATGGCACCCATGTAAATATAGCAAGTTATATTATAGATTTAAACATGGCAGGAACAACAATAAGTAGGCATGTTGGTGAGCTTGAACCACTCACCACAGAGCAATACATGGCATGGCAAGGCAACTCACAGTAAGAATACATGGCATAGAAGCTATACATGGAAAGAACAACATCATAGCATACACGGATCAACTACAACAACCTTGGCAAAATTGAATAACATGTAAACAATCTGCCAGGAAACATTTTATAGCAAAAGTAGAGCTCGATTGACTCAAGCTATAGCACTCCATAATTGCAAACAAGGGCATGGATGGATAGAGAATAACCATATGTTAAAAACATCCTTACTGAAGTATCTCAAAATAAGCATGGATCTCTCAGAGCATCAAGTTCACATGGCATAAAAATATCGCAGAATCAGGGCTGAAATCAGCAACATCATGAAGCCTAGTTTGCATGCTTGTGCTAGTCACCACAGAGATCACAAAAATACATGGCATACACCCCTGTAAATATGGCATGGCATAGTACAAAACACATGTAGGACTCAAGTTCATAGGGTGCACACATCAATCATGGCAAAAATAACAAAAGTGCATGTTCTGATAAGAATCTGAAACTAACATCACATAGCCCTCTTCCAACATCATTTCGGGCATCAATATGAGCTCCAATGAACATGATTCAATGGAATGAAATGATTTACTCGTCGAGACGAACAAATTGACATATTACACGCACGAAACGGAGCTACGGATGCAGAGTTATGACACGATGAACATGGCAACATGATGACAAAAATTACAGGACTTAGCAGATTTCAGAGGGGGGGGGAAGTCAACCTCGGGCACGGACTTCGAGGCGAGGCGGCTCGCCGGAGATGGACGTGGAGGGGGGCCGGAGAGGTGACGGGGAGGTGGATCCGGACCGGATCTCGCCGAATCCGGCCGGATCTCGGCGAGGGGAGGCGGAGGAGGCGATCATGGAGCGGAGCTCGGCTGGGAGCTCTGGGCCGGATGGCCGGGCGAGGCGCTGGCGGCGCAGGGCGCCGACGGGAGGGCGACGGCGAGCGGATCGCCTCGCGGTGGCGGGTCGGGAGGCGCGGCGCCAAGGGCGGCGGCGAGGCGGCGGCGCTGGGCGGCAGAGGCGGCGATCAAGGGCGGCGGGTCCCGCGAAAGGGGGTTCGGGCGCCATGGGCGGCGGCGGCGCGGGTAGATGGGCCCGCGAGGGCCGGATCTGGCCCGGCGGGCCTCGGTGGCGCGCTGGTCGGGCGGCGGTGACGGTCGCGAGGGGAGAGGCTGAGGGAGGCGGCGGCGACGTGTCCGGGCGGCACGGACGCTGCCGGGCGGCGCGAGGAGAGCGGGGCTAGGGTTCATCTGCGAATTCATCCGCAAATTTCGGGGGAGGGGCTAGTTTTATTGGTAGAGGGAGCTAGGAGAGTCCAAATGGAGCACGGTTTTCGGCCACGCGATCATGATCGAACGACCGAGAGCATGGAGAGGAGTTTGCTGGGTTTTGGGCCACTTTGGAGGGGTGTTGGGCTGCAAAGAGAAGGGGGCTTTTGCGGTTACCCGGTTAACCGTTGGAGTATCAAACGACCTCCGAATGACACGAAACTTGACAGGTGGTCACCGTGGTATACCAAGGCCGCTTGGCAAACCTCGGTCCATTCCGAGAACATTTAACACCCGCACACGAAAAGAGGCAAAAGGGGGCGCCGGGGGACATAGGAGTGCCGGATTGCAAAACGGACAACGGGGAAAAAATGCTCGGATGCATGAGACGAATATGTATGCAAATGCGATGCACATGACGACATGATATGAAATGCAGATGATGACATGGCAAAGTGCAACACGCAAGCAAATGACATGGCAACGAGGGCGAATAACTAGAAGACACCTGGCGCATCAAATCCGGGGCGTTACAACACTCCTCCACTAACAAGAGATCTCGTCCCGAGACGGAAGGAAAAAGGGATGAGGTGAAACAAGAACTGAAAGAAGAAGCAAAGAATCGAGAGCACTCGAGAAGAAGAGAGGACCGAGGAGAATGCCGAGAATCGAAAGCTCACGGAATCAGAAAGACTATGAAACCACTCCGGTTAGAACGAGATAAGAAACGAATAAGGCTGAAAGTATTTAGGCAGCACTCCGGCTGAACAAGGAAAGAACAGAACACGAACTTCACAAGATGGAATGACACTTGACGACATAAGCAATGCAATACCTCCGGAAGAATTGGAAAAATTGAATGAAAAGTACTTAGAAGGAAAGATTGACTGGAGTTGTTGAGAAAATCAACAACGAAAGAATAAGCTTGTTGTGGACTTATGGATAACATCTCAAGATCATATGGTGATAACCGGCCACAAATGGAAATGATTGAATAGCTGAGAAGAACGAAGGAATGCAAAACTCCACTTTCCAAGAAAATGAAGAATCATTTGCTCTTCAAGACGGGAGAATAAAAGATACTGGAACTCCTCCAACAAAATCTTGATGAATTCTTGAAGAAAAGATTAAATCATGAAGAACCACCATGAAGAACTCCGGTGACAAAAGGATGATGAGATAAAATGAAGGATGAAAAGAATAAGACTAAAGCCTTGCGTTGATTTAGACGGAGGTTCCGACGAGATGGTCGAGTAAAATTGAACTCCGGAGAAGAAAAGATGAAAACACTTGGAACTAGAATTTATTCACCAAGAACAAACTCCGAAGGAAGGGATTAATCCTTAGGATGAAATAAGAATAAGATTTATTGTATGCTTATCCTTCATCAAATTAAATTGATGACCAACAATGGATTTTGCATACCACTTATTCTTCTTGAAAAGGATTGAGAAGTGACATGTCGCAAACTTGAGAAGGACTTCATGAATCACCGGTAGGTTGAAAAGAACGAAATGGATTAATATGATAAAGAAGGAAAAGAAACTGAAAGAACCACTGTAAGAATTCAAAAATGACTGATGAAAGTGTATGAATCACCGGGAAGAATTAGAAGAACCAATAAGCTAGAGGGGATTTAGATGCAAAAGAACAAAGAGATCATGAGCTGATTAAAGAACACTTGAACGAAGCACCGGGATAATTGGATAACGGTAGCTGAAATGTGAGGACAAAGAATTCTTCTGGAATGATGGCCTCCGGTGAAAATAAACATAAATCATCTCCTGAAATACTCCGGATGGTTGAGAAAAAAGAATTTCCGACAAACAAAATAATTCGAGAGGGTAACAAGAAGCTAGAACCACGAATCTTCGAGACAACGGGCAAGATTTAAGAGAAACTCTACTTCGGTCTTCAAATGATGACGAGAAACGCCACCAAAATTACTGAGGTATTCCGGGAGAATGAAAAGCGAAGAGGTTGAGCAAACAATGAAATGATTCAAAATCGATCTTGGAAAAACATCTGACTGATGAAATTCATACTTACGTCAAATTTCGAAAAGAATTTGAGAATAACTCGGGCAATTAGAAACAAGTGTAAGATCCTCGAAAAGACCGTGGGTTAGGCCCACTAAAAGAAAACACCGCTGGAAAGGGATGTTGAATAGATAGATGATGCAACCGAACAACTGAAATATTTGAATGAGGTGACAACCTCAATTAATTCAACACGCATTTAATCTCTCGAGATGTCTTCCCAACTCCGGAATGATAAACTGGCAAGAGGCGAACGAGCAAGGGGAAAACACTTTAACCAAGGAAAAGAATATGGTGAACCTGAATAACTTGAATTGAATCCGCCGAAAAAAGAAAGGGATGAAGAATGACGAACAAGACAGAATTCACCGGTTGAAATAATTGAGGGAAGACTGAAGAGGCTCCACACGAATGGAGTTGATGGTCGAAACAGACTCAAGCTCCGGGAAGAAAAAGGGTGGGATGGCGGGAAAACAAAAGCAACTTGGAAGGGGAACCGACGAGCAACTTGAAGAGGAAACACCGGTTGAGAACACAGAGGATAGAAAGCAAAGACTTCGCCCGAGTAGGATCGATACTCGATTACGGACTCCGGTTCCGAGAAGAAGAAGGGAGGGCGGGTGGGAAAAGAAACAACTGAGGATTGGGCTTGCAAAGATGAAGAGGGTCGAGTCAACTTGACGAGAGATGCACTGGGCAAAAGAGGATGGACAACTCACGAAACTAACCACGTTATCCTAAAGAAAAATTTGAATGGGAAGAGGAGTAGTTCAAAACACCTACGTCAAGATTCCTCACCAAAGCGATTTAAGGGCTGAGGAGTAAAAGAATTCCTACTCCGATATAACTAGACTTCAAAACAGTTTTTTTTCTAGACTCGACAACGGCCAAACTACACGATCAATCAAGGGGCCTTAGGGTCGGTCGAGGCTCGATACTAACTTGAACACGCTTAATATGCTAACCCTATCCTAAAGGAACTCAAGGTCCCACCAAGGATAGACCCGATATTGAAACGCTTTTGCAAGGTGGATATCATTACATCAACATTACATAATACATAGGATACAACCAAGACATACAACGTCACATGAATACAACAATACAACATATAAGATCAACATCCGACTACGGATGAAACATAAATGTAAGCTCAAACGACATCCACTCTGCTAGCCCAGCTGCCGACCGAACCTATCCCCTAATCAAGAAGCGTAAGACTAACTCCAAAACAAGCAAACATCGCCTCACGCCATGATCATCGCAAACCTGCACCTGCAACTGTTGTGTAGTAATCTGTGAGCCACGAGGACTCAGCAATCCCATTACCATGGGTATCAAGACTAGCAAAGCTTAATGGGAAAGGAAGAGGTAAAGTGGTGAGGCTGCAGCAGCGACTAAGCATGATATGGTGGCTAACCAACGCAAATGAGAGCGAGAAGAGAAACAAAGGAACGGTCGTCAACTAGTAATGATCAAGAAGTGATCCTGAACTCCTACTTACGTCAGGCATAACCCAGAAACCGTGTTCTCCTCTCGATCAACCCCGAAAAGAGACACTCACGGTTACGCACACGGTTGGTGTATATTAGAAGAGTTTACTTCAAGTTTACTACAACCGGATATTAACAAATTCCCATCTGCCACATAACCGCGGGCACGGCTCGAAAAGTTTATACCCGCAGGGTGTCCTAACTTAGCCCATGATAAGCACTCGCGATCAACGAAGGATATTCCTTCTCCCGGAAGACCCGATCAGTCTCGAATCCTGCCACAAGACATTTCGACAAAGAATAAACAAGACCAGCAAGCCGCCGGATGTGCCGACAAACCTGATAGGAGCTGCACATATCTCTCGCCTCGTGGCACACCGGATTGTCCAAACTTCCGATAGGCGAACCCAGAGTTGCCCCCTGTACACCGGCGGTCGACGGTTTGGACCAGCACTCACGACGAGCACCGCCCCGGGGTAATAAGATGACCCTTGACAGCGACTCCCAAGGGAAAAAGGGCTAGGTGAGGAAAATGTAAAACCAAGGTTGGGCCTTGCTGGAGGAGTCTTATTCAAAGCGAACTGTCAAGGGGGTCCCATAAATCACCCAACCGCGTTAGGGACGCAAAATCCGGGAACATAATACCGATATGACGGAAACTAGGGCGGCAAGAGTGGAACAAAACACCATGCATAAGGCCGAGCCTTCCACCCTTTACCAAGTATATAGATGCATTAATTAAGTAAGATATATTGTGATATCCCAACATGTAAACATGTTCGCATAAGGAACACCATCTCCATGTTCCAACAAGGAACAAACTTCATCTTCACCGCAACTAACAACGCTATAAGAGGGCTGAGCAAAGCGGTAACATAGCCAAACAACGGTTTGCTAGGAAGGGTGACAAAAGTCAGGGGTTCAAGGCAATTTGGGAGGCTTGAGCAGCAAGTGGTAGGTAAAGCAGCATAGCGATAGAACGAAGCAACTAGCATAGCAATGATAGTAATGAGATCCAGGGTAGCGGTCATCTTGCCTGAAATCCCGCAAGGAAGAAGAACGAGTCCATGAAGAAGACGAACGGGAGTAGTCGAACGAATCCTCACGATCGCAACGAAACAGGAACTAACAAGAAGAAGCGCACAACAAGGTAAACACACCACACATAGACAAGACATGGTGCTCAACCAAGCATGATGCATGACAAGACTACATGAAACTACTCATGGCAAGAGATGATGCAAACAAAAGCAACACATCAAAGCAAGTTTAAATGAGGCCGGGAAGAACATATAACAATTCCGGTAAGTCCTCATATGCAAATTTCGAAATTGGTCCAGATCTGAATAAACCTTATGTTCAAGTTGTTAAACAGCAAGTTAATATGCACCACGATGATCTACACGAAATTCTAGTCAAGTTACATATAAAGTTCATTAAATTCGGAGCTACGGCCTAGAAGATATGAGCAAAACAAGATAAACATGGCATTGATGCAAAATGCATACAAACATCAAGCAAACACCTCAAAACAAGGATGCAACATGATAATATGAAAGTACATGCAAAATCAAGCAAGTTTCATATAGAGCACACTCGAAACGGAGCAACTGTTCAACACATACACCCTATACAAGTTATGACAACAATCTGTCCAAAACAGCAACTAGGCATATTGCAAGCACCAAAACAACATGCTACAGCATCTCAACGTGAAAAAAGGCATGGGCATGAATTACAGGTAAAGCATGACAAAACATGAACACTGAGCTATCTCCAGAAATCACTAGAACATGCTCAAACACACATGGCAAGATTGCAAATAATAACAGTTTCAGGCTTATCAGGAAATAACATCAGGTTGCAATGTTTAGAGCTATCAAACACATGTAGGACTCAAGTTCATAGGGTGCACACATCAATCATGGCAAAAATAACAAAAGTGCATGTTCTGATAAGAATCTGAAACTAACATCACATAGCCCTCTTCCAACAGCATTTCGGGCATCAAGATGAGCTCCAATGTACATGATTCAATGGAATGAAATGATTTACTCGTCGAGACGAACAAGTTGACATATTACACGCACGAAACGGAGCTACGGATGCAGAGTTATGACACGATGAACATGGCAACATGATGACAAAAATTACAGGACTTAGCAGATTTCAGACGGGGGGAAAAGTCAACCTCGGGCACGGACTTCGAGGCGAGGCGGCTCGCCGGAGTTCACGCCGGAGATGGACGTGGAGGGGGGCCGGAGAGGTGACGGGGAGGTGGATCCGGACCGGATCTCGCCAGATCCGGCCGGATCCCGGCGTGGGGAGGCGGAGGAGGCGACCGGCGGAGCGGAGCTCCGGCGGGGAGCTCGGGCCGGATGGCCGGCGAGGCGCGCGGCGGTTGCCGAGGCGCGGGCGGCGCGGGGCGCCGACGGGGAGGGCGACGGCGAGCGGATCGGCTCGCGGGCGGCGGCCGGCGAGGCGCTGGCGCCATGGGCGGCGTAGGCGCGGCAGAGGCGGGCGATCATGCAGCGGGTCCGCGAAGGGGCTCGGGCGCCAGGGGCGGCGGCGGCGCTGGTAGATGGGCCCGCCGGTCTCGGCAGCTCGCGGGTCGGCGGCGGTGACGTGTCCCGAGGGGAGAGGCTGAGGGAGGCGGCGGCGGACGTGTCCTGCACGGCACGGACGCGTCCGGCGGCGCGAGGAGAGCGGGGCTACGGTTCATCTGCGAATTCATCCGCAAATTTCGGGGGAGGGGCTAGTTTTATAGGTTGAGGGAGCTAGGAGAGTCCAAATGGACCACGGCTTTCGGCCACACGAACCTGATCGAACGACCGAGAACATGGAGAGGAGTTTGCTGGGTTTTGGGCCACTTTGGAGGGGTGTTGGGCTGCAAAGAGAAGGGGCTTTATGCGGTTACCCGTTAACTGCTGAGTATCAAACGACTCCAATGACACGAACTTGACAGCGGTTCACCGTGGTATACCAAGGCCGCTATAAACCTCGTCCATTCCGAGAACATTTAACACCCGCACACGAAAAGAGGCAAAAGGGGGCACCGGGGGACATAGGAGTGCCGGATTGCAAAACGGACAACGGGGAAAATGCTCGGATGCATGAGACGAACACGTATGCAAATGCGATGCACATGACGACATGATATGAAATGCAGATGATGACATGGCAAAGTGCAACACGCAAGCAAATGACATGGCAACGAGGGCGAATAACTAGAAGACACCTGGCGCATCGAATCCGAGGCGTTACACATAACCAGCCCGACGGTTATAACCCGATGCAGGACCGAATACGTCAGGAAGACGAGCGGGCGGCTCAGCTAGCGGCTCAACAAACGGCTCATTAGGACTTTCCATATTATCCGACGACTTCTGCTGAGGCAGGAGTGGCTACCAGAACTGTGGTGTTCCTTGTTTGGTGCCAGCTCTACGTAATGTACGTTTACCCAAGGACTTCAAGGGACCTCGGAAGGTGCCGAATTACACGGCCGACTTACAGCCCGGATCGTGGATCGAAAGTTATGAGATGGCCATGGAGCTGTTGGAGGTCAGTGACGCAGTAATGGCTAAGTACTTCACCATGATGTTGGATGGAACGACCCGGTCTTGGTTAAAGGGCTTGCCACCCAATTCCATTAGTTCATGGGCAGAGCTAAAGGCCCGATTCATCCAGAACTTCAAAGACACTTGCAAGCAATCTATGTCGATCGTGGACTTGACAAATTGTAAGGTGGAGGAGGTGAATCCACCACTCATTGGGTACGCCGGTCAAGGAGATAATACATTCGTTCGATAAGATGGATGTCGGCTCGCAGTCCTCATGTTGGAGAAGAACCGCCGCTTGAGCCATCGAGACAGTAAACCGGGCGCTTTAAGCGTGATTGCAATGATATGGGTACCGATGGCAGCTTTAGTCAAATACGCCGATTCGATAGTACCAAGGATCCCGCCTCGATGAGGAAAAGACAGGAAGGGAAAGAAGAACGGCAATGGAAAGGGTCAGCAACATAACCCGATGAATCAAGGAGGCAATAAGCATAAGGCTGAGGGTAACCCGGAGTTTGTAGCCAACGCCAATGCACATGGTAACAATCAGAGGCGTAAGGGCAAACCGCCCCCTCGATCTGGCGGGTCAGGCCCATCTCTTGAGCAGCTCCTCAATGATCCTTGCCCGAGACACGACACCCGGGAATGACCCGTCACCCACTTATGGAAAGATTGCGCGATCATGAAGGCTTTTAAGAATTCCAATACGTTTAATGGCAATCACGGGTAGGGTGGTGGTTCAGGAGCCGGCGGTTTTCATGGCCCGGGCGGCGGCTCAAGTTCCGGCTTTCAGGGACATCAAGGAGGCTACAATCAACATCAGTCTGGTCAAGGAGGACAACAACATCAGCAGTCGGGTTATCAAAGCCACCCGAAGCAGCTGAATAGTGGGCAGTATCACGTGTTCACCACTAACTTGTGCAAACATGACCAGAAGGTTCATAAGAGGGCCGTGAATTCTGTTGAGCCGGCGGTTCCCCGTTATTTGAGGTGGTCAGGACAACCCATTGTATGGAGCAGGTAAGATCACCCCCTCAGGGTTGATAATCCGAGTCAGTTAGCCTTGGTGGTAGCACCTCAGGTTGGTGGATATAAATTCACTAAGGTACTCATGGACGGAGGTAGCAACATCAATATCCTCTATTATGAGACCTTTCGGTGCATGGGATTGACTGATAAGGATTTGAAGACGTCCAACACTGTTTTTCATGGAGTGGTGCCTGGTAAGTCGGCTTACCCAGTTGGCAAAATTGAACTGGAAGTGGCCTTTGGAGATGAGTATGATTCTAGAGCTGAGAAATTAACTTTGAGGTGGCCAAAATCAAGAGTCCATATCATGCTCGCTTTGGTCGGCCGGCTTATGCCAAGTTCATGGCACGACTGCTGTTATGTTTATCCGCAGCTTAAGATGCCGGGTCACAAGAGCACCATCACCGCATGGAAGTCGTAAAGGTAGCCCCGAATGTGTAGAGGGCGGCGCGGCTTATGCTGAGTCTGTTTGTGCAGCAAAGGAGCTGAAGTTTTATCAAGACAATGTTGACCCAATGGATATGACCTCTAAAGAAGCCAACCACCGAGCATGACCCGCGATGAAGTTTAAGTCGGCTGCTGAAACCAAGCTTGTTGATTTCACCAAAGCGATTCATCTATGCAGTTCAAGATCGCGCTAATTTGGATCCTAAATAGGAAAGCGCTACCATCGAAGTTCATCCTTGAGAACCGGACATCTTCGCATGGAAACCTTCTTACATGCCGGTGTACCGAGAGAACTCACTGAGCACACTCTCAATATTGATTCAAGTATAAGCCGGTCGTGCAGTTTCTTCAACGGTTCAACGAAGAGAGACGGAAAGCTATTGGAGAGGAAGTCGCCTGCCTTAGCGGCTGGGTTTATTGTTGAAGTTTTTCACCCGTAGTGAGTTATTAACCCGTGCTCGTGCTCAAGAAGAACGGCACCTGGCGGATGTGTGTGGATTGCACGGAGTTAAATAAGGCTTGTCCCGCTGATCCCTTTGCTCTCCCCCGTATTGATCAAATCATTGATGCTACGGCGGGTTGCGAGCGTTTGAGCTTTTTTGATGCTTACTCTGGTTATCATCAGATCAAAATGGCAGTTAAGGACCAGGAGAAGACGGCTTTCATCACTCCGCTTGGTGCCTTCGCTATGTATCTATGCCATTTGGGCTCAAGAGTGCTCAAAGCGATTTATCACCGATGTGTACGTAACTGTTCCACGATCAAATTGGGCGCAATGTTCATGCTTATGTGGATGACATCGTGGTGAAGTCCGAGAGAAGGAAACCTTGATATCTGATTTGAAAGAGACCTTTGATAATCTCCGGTTTATAAGATGATGCTTAACCCGCCAAATGTGTATTTGTGTACCCGCAGTAAACTTTTGGGTTTTTCGTCTCAAATGAGGCATTGAAGCTAATCCGAGTAGATCAAAGCA
Source organism: Aegilops longissima (assembly GCA_021605205.1). NCBI lineage: Eukaryota > Viridiplantae > Streptophyta > Magnoliopsida > Poales > Poaceae > Aegilops > Aegilops longissima. The sequence continues at coordinate 327,816,391 of CM038677.1, forward strand.
ATTACCTCTTTGGCTAAACCGGCGTGCATCAATGATGTTCAGCGACTGGCGGGTCGTGTTGCTTCTTTAAGCCGGTTCATAAGCCGGCTAGGTGAGAAGGCCCTACCGCTGTATCAGATGATGAAGAAAACAAACACTTTTGTGTGGAGTGATGCTGCTAATGCTGCCTTTGAAGATTTAAAGAGACAGTTGTCTGAGCCGCCGGTCCTTGTGGCTCCCATTGATAAAGAGCCGTTGCTGTTATATGTGGCTGCTAACGCACGAGCCGTCAGTGTTGCCATCGTGGTGGAGCGTAAGGAGGCTGGCAAGGAGCATCCGGTTCAACAGCCGGTTTACTACATTAGTGAGGTGCTCATTGAGTCTAAACAACGGTATCCGCATTGGCAGAAACTTGTTTATGGAGTGTTTATGGCAAGCCGGAAGCTGAAGCAGTACTTCCAAGGTCATCCTATAACTGTGGTAAGTTCTTCCCCCTTGGGAGACATCATCCAGAACAAGGAAGCCACAGGACGAGTCGCCAAGTGGGCCGTTGAGCTTGGACCTCATGGTTTGAGGTATATACCACGTACCGCTATTAAGTCTCAAGCCTTGGTGGATTTTATCAATGATTGGACAGAGTTGCAGGCACCTGAGGAGAAGCCAGATAACACATATTGGACTATTCACTTTGATGGGTCCATGCAGTTGGAAGGCTCGGGGGCTGGAGTCGTTTTAACTTCCCCCCGAGGTGACAAGTTTTGTTATGTACTCCGGCTTATGTTTCCTTGTACTAACAATGCAGCTGAGTATGAGGCCTTACTCCATGGTCTCAGGATAGCCAAAGAGATGAATTTGAGCCGGGTAAGGTGTTTGGGTGACTCAGATCTTGTGGCTCAACAGGTATCGGGCAAGTGGTACTCTAAGGATCCCTTAATGGCGGCTTACCTTCGTGAAGTTGATGCTGTGGCTGGGCACTTCAAAGGTTATCAAGTGGAGCACATTGATCGAAGGAAGAACGAGGCGACTGATGCTTTAAGCCGGCTGGGATCTCAGCGAAAGCTGGTGCCGCCTAACACCTTTCTTGATGTTTTGCATAATCCTTCTGTCAAGGTACCCACAGAGGAAGACCTAGCAAGGCTGCATCTTGAGGCACACCGGTAGCAGCTCTTCATGTTATCCCAGATTGACAAAGGCCATATTTGGCTTACATGACCTGGGAGAGTTGCTCAAGATGAGACCTTGGCGAGACAAATCATCCGCCATCCAAATCCATGACAATTGTTCATGCGAAGTTACATCATCGCAGTTGTCACCGAGCTTTCCAACGCTGTGTATCGCTCATGAGGGTCGAGATACTGTGAGATCCATGAAGGATTGTAGTCATCACGCCGCTCAAAATCCCTTGTGGCCAAGGCTTTCCGTCATGGCTTTTATTGGCTAACGGCTCATGCCGATGTGGAGGATCCTGGTCAAGAATGTGATGGATGTCGAAATTTCACGACGAGCTCATGTGCCAGCTCAAGAGTTGAGGATGATTCCAATTACTTGGCCGCTTGCGCCCGGGGCTTGACATGGTTGGACCTTTCAAGAGGTCTAAAGACAAAAAGACACACCTCCCGTGGCAGTGGATAAATTCACAAAGTGGGTTGAGGCAGAGCCGGTCAAGAAGTGTGATGCAGCCACGGAGGTTCGGGCCATGAAAAGGTGATTTTCCGCTTTGGTTTTCCACACAAAGCATTATAAATGATAATGGCACTAATCTCTCCAAAGGTGCCATGGAAGAGTTCTGTCAATGAGAACATATCCGGCCTGATGTTTCGGCTGTTGCTCATCCTCAATCCAATGGTCAAGCAGAAAGGGCTAATCAGAAGATTTTGAAGGGTATTAAACCCTGGCTCTTGGTCCCCTTACAGCGGACGCTGGGTTGTTGGGTGGAGGAGTTACCCTCTGTGCTTTGGAGTAACAATACTACGCCTAACAGATCTACGGGTTACACACCTTTCTTCATGGTGTACGGAGTGAGGCGGTCCAGCCAAGTGACATCCGCATGACTCACCTCGCTGGGCGGCTTACGCTGAGACCGATAACAAAAAGCTCGCCAGATGCACTTGATTTATTGGATGAGGAGCGAGACTTGGCAATAGCCCGCTCGGCATTTATCAAAGAAGACCTCCGCCGCTATCACACCGCCGGTTAGAAGTAGAACCTTTCAGAAGGCGACTCAGTCCTCCATTTCATCCAGATTAGTCCGATATGCACAATCTGTCCCTCCATGGGAAGGACCTTTTTGGTCAGAAGAATCTGAACAACGGGTCATACTACCTCATCGATGTTCGAGAGCACAAAGACTCACGAAGTCGGAGGAGGAGACCACCGTCGTGGAATATCGCTTCATCTTCGCCTTACTATACTTGAGCCACCGCCTCAAGATGTACATATTTTGATGATGTATATATTATATAAAGCAATAAAGCAGACCTCTGTCCTTTTCACCTCAAAGGTTTATATGTCTTCTTTAGTGTGGTGGAACAACCAACAGGAGCGGATCATATCTGAATCCGCTTTCCTTTGGTCCGCTTATGATCATATCTGAATCTAGCCATGATCACTTGGGGGTTCCTGCTCAAACATAGGTCGATTCGAACCAAAGAGAACATAGCTGTCGATACACGCTTGATCGGCATACTGCCAAACCCACTTGGGGGCTTCTTGATCATATTTGAATCATAGCTTAACTCCTTTGGGTCTGACGTGGATCGAGTTTGAATCAGCGTCATTAAACAACTCTTATGGTCACTTGGGGGCTTCCTGTTCAAACATAGGTCGTATTCGAGCCAAAGTGAACATAGCTGTCGATACCCACTTGATCGGCATCGCCAAAGCCACTGGGGACTATATGATCGTATCCGAATCTTAGCTTAACCCCTTTCGAACGGTTTCATCGATCGATTCAATCGTAAGCCTTTGAATATTGTTTATTATCTATTATACTTCATAAGCATAATTACTTGATTATCTTGAGATCTTCTTGAAAGCACTGTGAGATGGTTTTTTGTTCTTTCGGCTTAATATTGATCACCTCAAGTTGTTAAGTACCAGGAAATAGAAGATCGATGTAAGCTGGAAGGATATAGCGATGGCGGCTTAAGAAAGTATTGAGCGCCATAAACATGCGCGAAGGCATGGCAAAGTTGAGAGGTTTTTTCTACCCTTTTACATGACTCCCCGAGTCCGAATAATGAAGCATTGTTTTCACAAAGATGTAAACATATGATGCTTGGCGGTTCATTCCTTTGATTTGCTTGAAGAATCCGGGTTATCCTTTTCCGCCTCTCCGTCGGCTGCCCTGTCCTGGAAGGTGGACGATGCCCAGCCAATGCCACTCAAAGCTTCAAACTCAGCTTCGTCATCTATTAAACCGGCTGGGTCTACTTCAGGGGCAAAGGTATGCTTACGGATTGGAGGGATCAGCCGACGTCATTATAAAAGGCGCTGGGATTCTCCGATTCTCGCTGTCATAACCCAACATATATTTGGTAAGATCAGATCGCTACTAATAAGAGTAGCCATTGTATGATAACTTTGACACAAAGGTGAAATCCTGTTCATCAACACGGTCCCATCCTCTTCGCACTCGGGTATACAAGAGCGAGGTCGGCCGGTCTACTTCTCGAATCCATGCTTTAGAGCGGCTCAACGCGCTATGGCTTCGCCTTTGCGACGCCTCGCCTTTAGCTCTTCGATCCGCTGAGAATACAGCAAGCCGCTTCAGACGCCTTGCAGGAGGTGAGGAACGTCATTTGATAAAGCTACAAAGGCCAAAGCATGTTGTGACCCGGTGTAGAGCTGTTCTACCAGAGTATAAACCGCCTTCAGCTTGATCAACATATTCTACTTGAGGTTTGTGCTCCTGGGGCCCGCGTTATTAAACATAAGGTGAACCGGAGGTAATAATTGAAGTAATCATTGAAAGAAGGTTTGCAATATTTCAAGTTTGTATGAGTAACTTACCAAAGATTGCCGAGACCATTTGAGATATCCGCGCTTTAAGTCGGACAACTCAGTGTGGCTTCGCAAGCGATGCTCTCGCTGTTTCGCCCAGTCACCAAGGAAGCCTTTTCATCGTGCCAGATTTTCTTCTCCTACCAAAGTTTTTTCTTCAACTTCTCTTGTTCGAGACGCTGAATTCAAATTTGAGTTGGCCTTTTGATTTCAAGTTCTTGAGCTGCCAAAGTGCTCTTCAGTCAGCAATCTCCGACTAAATTGACTTATGGTGGCCTGCATTGATACGGGTTATAGTCAGAATCATGGTAAGACAACATTAAGTCCCAAGCACTTTGCAAGCAAAGATATTTGACACTTGGGGGCTAATGTATGCCAAAGAATTTTAATTTACAATGCCGGTTCATGGAAATTAAGTCCCAAGCACTTTGCAAGCAAAGATACTTGACACTTGGGGGCTAATGTGTATCGCAAGTTCAAGGTATCATATTACAACCGGGTTAAGTATCTTCTTTCTAAACCAGACAAAGCAGTGCTAAGACATGACCTCTCTGATGTCTTGAGTTCTGAGATTGAAGAAATGCAAAACATCGCTGAAAATTTTTGAACCGGGTGGAGCGAAGCCCCGGTTCATGTGATCAGTAAACATGATCACCTCCCCCTCCTTGGGTTGAGGCTTCTCCTCTAACGGGTTAGGAGCACGATAAGACATGACCTCTCTCTTGGGCAGATGGCCGGATTTCACAAAGTCAAATAAAATGCTTTCTGTAACAACGAACTTAACCCAGGGAGCCTTGGGTGCCATTAGGCAAATTGAAACCTATGACAAAAGGAGAAATTTCCGGTTCAATTTATAACCCGGTGAAGAACATCGTGAATTTATTCGAGACGACGGTTTAAGAAGGGGCCTAATGACATATGAGTAATTATTTAGTGGTATTTAAGCCGCTACAAGTATCAAAGGCAGTTAAATTTTCTTAAATCGCCGGAAACAAGTAAGGTTGACTATCTTAAACCGGCTATATCTACCATTATGGTTGAACAGAGTCAACAGGTGCAGTTTTTTGGCTAAGTGTGGACAAACAAGTTTCATAAGTTTCAGCTATTATTTTGGATCAATCAATTGCTCTGAAAAGAAAAATTTCTAGACCTAAAACCAGTACAGAGAAGTTCATCTACTTGAAGGAAGCCTCAGAACAAAAGAAAAGATATCTGTCTATGTTCGAGATAAACGTAAAACAGTCGACGCAGCAGTTTTATATTACTTAACGATCTGAACAGGGCATCGAAGGTGCAGAACATCAAGGGTTCATCGCGGGCGGCGATGAACACCGACCAACTCAAAGAAGCTCCAATGCGGATCTAAGAAAGGGAAAGAAGGGAACTTACGGATGTGGACGGGCTGCGGAGGTTCGATGTTGATTTTTGGTCAGATTCGGGTTGATGCAGCGGCCTGAGTCGGTGAAGACGGGGAGCTCGACGGCGGCGGCAGCAGAGCTCGGGTGGCAGAGACACATCGAGAGAAAGAGGATGACCGAAAGGGGGGGTGAATGGAAGACCTAGGTCACGCCTATTTATAAAGGAAGACCGACTGAGACGGCGCGAGAAACGAGGAGATTAAACATCATTATCCAACGGCCCCGACGCCGATTTTTGAACGGTCAAGAAAAGCAAAGATCCGCTGAAGATATAGCAGAATAAAATAAGGATTTAATTGAGATGACGCTACGACAAAGTTAACGTGGATCCGTAAGATGACGCCATGGCGTTAAACCTTTGCACGCATGTAAGACCAAGGCTTATTTCTTAAGGTATTTTAAGATTGACATGAGTCGGTTCAAATCAATCTCGCCTAATGTTGGGGATATAACTATTTGTGTAAGCCGCCCCGAGGGGCCGGGTTACGCAAAGAAGACTCATCGAAAGAAGCCCAAGACCAAGTATGAAGATGGCGTTCAATAAAGGGTCTAAAGCCCACGGGCCACTCAGGCCCGTCAGAGTAAACCGCCATAATGGCATGACTTGTATCATAAGGTAGATTTAACTAGTCACCGAGGCGGACACTGTTTATGAGTCGGCCGGGACTCTGTAAGCCGCAGGGCGTCAACCCGTGTATATAAGGGGACAACTCGACGGCGGCTTAGGGCAAGAAACAACTCATCGAGAACCGGGCATAGCGTATCTCGCTCCCTGGTCACCGAAACATGAAGCAATACCAACCCAACTAGACGTAGGCCTTACCTTCACCGTAAGGGGCCGAACTAGTATAACTCTCTCGTGTCCTTTGTCCCGATTAACCCCTTTAAGCTTCCTAGTTGCGATGGCTCCACGACTAAGTCCTTGCAAGAGGACATCTGCCGTGACAATTCCACGACAGCTAGCTTTCGGCTTCACCCAGTCTGAGGTCCGAGCTCGGATGACCCTATCGTGACATCGCAGAGGTGCTCCCTTTACTCCCTAGCCGAACAATCGGGAAACGAGGGGTAAAACACAGAGCAAGGCAACCCACCTTATGAACACTTCACCAACATGGTGCATATTGTGGTGTAATACACGAACAAGGAACGAAGCCATACAAGTATAATCATACGCAAGAGGAGAGGCTTCATAAAGGAAATCCCCAAGTAAATGGGGTATTTAAATTTGTGTGTCACACACAAAGTTTTGATAAGGAAGTTTTTCAAAAGCATCTTTTTGCCAAAAAAGTATAATGCTTGGTCGAACCGAACAAAATTTAAAACTGAAAGTTTTTGAGCATGAAAGTGACTTAGCTGGTTAATGTGTTCGGTATTGATGACGCGGTCCGAGCTTGATGCGGGACAAGGTCCCAGCCCCCAAGCCGGTCCCGAGGTGGCAGAGCAAAGAGCTCTGTATTCTGGAGTGGCGACATAGCACGGCCAATGTGGCGAGGGGAAACCCCCAGTCCGACCGAGGTGACAAAGCAGGCCGGTAGTGTGACGCTGAAGGCCCCCGGCGTGGGTTAATGAAAAGATGAAGAAGCCCCCGGTCCAGCCGAGGTGACGGGGTACGTCGGTACGCCGAGGTGAAAGTGCTGCCCAACCCAGATCATTTACATGTGCACAGAAAATAGTGCAAGCCGGAGACAATAGTAATAATATTTTTTTAAAAAAAATCGTTGCATAATTAATAATTTATGCAAAGTGAGTAATAAAAGAAATATGGCCTAAGCGTCGAGGTCGGCTCGATGGCATGACGGTGTTGCGGTGATGTCGACATAGGTCAGCCTCAGTGGCTACAAGATGCCGGCTAGACCGACGTCGTGCACCAGTGTCAACAAAATATCCCTGCAAAAAAATAATGCAGTACAAAACAACAGAAGATATTCTGTGGGCAATAATTGTAGGAGCTAACTGAATAGTTAGGAAAAATAAAACCTGTTCGCCGGGGACGACGACCTTAGCGGACCAAAGCAAACATACGAACTGATCCGTACCGAACATGCTGCGAAAATAGTCCTCACTCTACTTAGTAGTACTTTTGTTTTGTGTACTTCTCAGCAAAAGTAATGAGGAACCGACGGTCGTTTAGTTAGATATTGAATAATAGTAAGGGAAAAAACAAATCTCCCTCTGGTGTGTTGCCATCGAGCCGAGCTCTGATCGGTGCACTGCCCTGCACTGTCTCTTTGACGCGCATGATTTCGTCGGCTGGATGGTCTGCCACCGCCGCGCTGCTGCACATGCGTATGCCCGTCTAATCCCTTTGACGACACATCTCTTGGGCCAATGTGAATGGCTCCATGAGAACCTAATCAAGTGAGAGCTAGCTAGGCCACCATGTGATCACAACAATGATCAAGAAAAAGGAATGCTTAATTAGTAATCTGGACAGATTAGTATATAGCCGGACCAAAACGGTGATATTCATCCATTAGACATTGAGAAGCGTGCTAAAGTTTGTCATAATTAGGACTTTCCTTGCTAATATTCAATGGACGCTTTACTCTATAGATGGATCATCCCTGCTGAAGCATAAAAGAATCTTCGGTGATCACCAGCGGCCGCGTACGAAATATTACATAATCTTTCTCAAGCCCCATCTGCGAATAAAAATTTCCCTAGACAGCAGTATCAATTCGCAAAAAAAGAGGAAAAATATAAGTGAAATTATAGCACCTAATTCGGAGTTAGTTGAGATCCCATCGATCTGTGATTATCTGTCGACGTCCCGCAAGAGCGCCAGAAGAATGTCTCTACAAAAATAATGGAGAACAAACCAACAAAAAATATTCTGCGTGTAGAAATATCTTGTGTGATAAGAAATCCTCAAAAAGATATCACCTGGCAAATTGCTCGGTGCATGGCCATACTACCGGTATTGGAACTTGTCGGATGTGGGGTTCCGGCAAACCCTTAAGGTTTGAACACTGGGGTGTGCGCGAAGTCTTTCCCTCCTACCGATCGACGCTCAAGCTTGCTAAGATCTTATGATGAACTCGGATTTAACTCACAACACAAAAAGAGACACGGGTTTATATCGGTTCGGGCCACTGCTAGGTGTAATACCCTACCCAAAGGTGGTGGTGGTGGTGGATTGCCTCTGGGCTGATGATGAATAAGATAAGGGAAGAACAGCCTCCGAGGTTGAGGTGTTCTTGTGCGTATGAACTTGTGGTGTGAGGAGGCGATGAACTGCTCGATCCCCCCACTACTGTGGTGGCTAGTCCTATTTATACAGGCCCTGGTCCTCTTCCCAAATGTTGAGCGGGAAGGGAGCCAACAACCGCGGGGAAATTTGAAGGGGGACAGCTAGTACAAGCTATCCTCACAAAAGCGGTCTTCGCCTACGAAAAGTCCTATGATGACGCCGTCTTGGGCTCCACGATGACCTCCGCCTTTCTGTCCTCCTTGTCTTGGTCTTGTTGCACCAATATGGCAACCTTTGCCTGATGCCTTGGTACTCCTCATCTGCGCTTTCCTTCTTAGCACCAAAGAGGAAATGGGGACGCTGCACGCACTGGCGCCCGCCTGGCACCGTTCGTCATGGCTCACGTCACGAGTGCCTCATGAGGTTTGCCCTGGCTTGATATCTCCGCTCCTCATGAGCTGGCCTGGCTAGGCCACCTGCAGGAAGTCTTATGTCCGTCTGGCCATGAGGCATGGACCTCGCGAGGGTCTTGGATGCCTTGTTGATGAAGATGGGTCTGTAAGGCTCATCGCTGGCCACGCCAGTAGTCCGCAGTGCAAGTCCTGGGACCCCCATTCCTGCACGCCGACAAGTAGCCCCCGGCCCAGGCGCTGGTCTGGCTTCGGGACGGCCAAGGGTCAAGTTTGAGCGCCTGGCCCCAAAATCCTGCGGGCTCGGCCGACGCAGTGGCGTGTTGATGGGACGGGCGCCTCCGCTTCCCCACGCCTTTGAATCCGCCTGCCATGCGCCCGCTGCCACACAGCTATTCCTCCGCCTCATGCGCCTTGCTTCCCACCTCCGCTTCTCATGACTCGCTTCTTCCCCAATCCGACTCAAGGCCCGCCTGCCCATAGCCATGGCGCCTGCAAGCCGAGAAGGGAAGAGCCTTGCTCTCTTGTCGGCCGCTTCTTCAAGGCCGCATTTGTCCGTCTCGCATGCTCAACGACGAGGACATGGACAAGGTGTGCCTGATGCTTGCCTCCAGCTTCAATGTGTGGGGGGAGATGGTGGCTTGGCCCGCGTCCCACACTCGCTCGGTTCAGACGGCCACTGAGATCCCAATCTTCATCGACGCCCTCTGGGCAGGCCTGATTCCTCCCTTCTCCGCTTTTTTCAACGCCTGTGTTTGAGCACTATCGATCCACATGCTGCATCTCACCTCAGTCCGAACACTTGCCATCTTCGCCTGCAGCGGCCATGGTGGGCATTGCTCCTTCAGTGGCTCTTCCGCCACTTCTTCTCGCTAGACCGGGCCGACCTCGGCAAAGGCTCGTGGTGTGCGAAGCTTCCAGGCTGTGGCTGCTACAGCAAGTAGGGATCGATGAGCTCCTCCATCCACGAAAGTGTCTTCCGGATACGATGGGTGTTTGTTGATGCCGTGTGCTCAGTCTTCCGCCCATGTCTGGCCAGGCCCGCTGTTCAGAATCTCGGCCGGGTTGATCAGCGCTCGCGAGCCCCGGCCTCGCTCGCGTATGGCTCAGGTTGAAGTTTCTGAAGGATCACGGTGTGACTGCGCCGATGGTGGTGAAGGAATTCATCCGACGCTGGGTCGCTCTGCTTCAGCGCCATTCTCGCCCAATGTGGACCTTACTCAGCAGCCAAGACCACATGAGGTTTCAGGAGTCCGGGCTCCTCCTTGGGACGCGAGGGACGATGCTCAAGGTCCTGACGGGTGTCTCTCTGCCGGCCGAGCTGCCCGGGAATAGTTGCTTGCTGTACCGTTGCAAGAATAAGGATGAATTTGAAAAGGACATGCCTCTCTTTGATTAATGGGGGCAGCGGCCGATCGGACTGGAGGGGCCTCGCGAGAACCCTGTCGCTGTGGTTCCCTTTCTCGCTCCTGATGTTGGGCTCACCCCAAGTGACAGTGCTGGTGGGCGAGCCTGGGCAGAGACCGGCGTCTCATGTGCTGATGAGCACCCGCCGGGCGGTGATCCTGGGGCATCGTCTTCAGGAGCCTGCCACACCCCTCCCGAGGCATCGGTTGTTGAGGAGACGCTGCATGCGACTTCCGAGGCCAAGGCTCCAGGAGCCTCGAGAGACCGTGGTGAACTGGCGCCCGGCTGTGCGCCGCAACCGGGCACCTCGGAAGATATTCTCCCGAGCTCTTCTGCGCCCTGCTGCGCCCGCCGCCACGCCCAGCTTGCTCGCCTTTTGCGTGGACTTCGAGGAGCTCCGCAAGAGGAAAGGATCCCCCAGCGGCAGCAACATCTTCGGACCGCTGAGGCGGAGGAAGTACTTCTCCATTGATGTGTAAGTGTCGCACAGTAGTGGTGAGGGAGTCCCGGACTAGGGGGTGTCCGGATGGCCGGACTATCGTCACGGCCGGACTCCAAGATTATGAAGATACAAGATTGAAGACTTCGTCCCGTGTCCGGATGGGACTTTCCTTGGCGTGGAAGGCAAGCTTACGACACGGATATGTAGATCTCCTACCATTGTAACCGACTCGTAACCCTAACCTATCCGATGTCTATATAAACCGGAGGGTTTTAGTCCGTAGGACTAACAACAATCATACCATAGGCTAACTCTAGGTTTAGCCTCCTTGATCTCGTGGTAGATCTACTCTTGTACTACCCATATCATCAATATTAATCAAGCAGGAGTAGGGTATTACCCATCGAGAGGGCCCAACCTGGGTAAAACATCGTGTCCCTTGTCTCCCGTTACCATCCGCTTAGACGCACAGCCGGGACCCCTACCCGAGATCCGCCGGTTTTGCCACCGACATTGGTGCTTTCATTGAGAGTTCCTCTGTGTCATCACTGATAGGCCTGATGGCTCCTTCGATCAATAGCGACGCGTCCGTGGTGAGACGCTTTCCCTGACAGATCTTCAGATTTCGCGGTTTTGCATCATGGGCCAATTAGCTTGGCCGCCTCGAGCAGATCGAAAGCTACACCCCTGGCCATTAGGTCAGATTTGAAGTTTAAACTATACGGCCGATATCCGTGGAGACTTGATCTTCGACGGATTCGAGCCGCAGCTGCCGCACCAGACCGCTCCTCGATGGGCATGATCTAGCTCGCAGCCGAATAGTGCCCTCGAGGCCGCATCAAAGATCCGCCCGACCTTAATCCGAGCCGGATTCCCGACGAGGACGCAGTGGTTGTACACACCGGGCTACAATCTCTATGGCGATTGAGCCAACTCCATCCCTATCCTTTATGAAGACCTTGACTTAGGGTGCCGGACTCTCTCTCGACTCAACCTCCGCGCTCTTGCCAACCGAATCCGATTACCGTTATGGAGTTCACGGTCATGACATCTTTCAAAGACTCGCCATTTGGCCGCATCCTGAATTCACTAAAGTCTCTCTCTTTATCCGGAGAGCCCTGGCCGACTACGGTCGAAGGTTGGGATACGTACGACTAAGAAATTCAACGCCCACCCACCACCCACTTCAGAGCCATCGCCGAAAGCTTACACGACGTGCTCGATTTCGATTCCATGACATCGACGGTATGGACGATTTATGTAGGAGATAACAATGAACCAGCACCTATAGGATGCTGGACAACCTCATCCCATGATGTATACATGGTGGATACACCTAAAGGAAATGAAGACGAGGAACAACGGACGCCACGAAGGATAAATCCTCGAAAGGGCCAAAACGGTAACCTAAACGCCGAACAAAGTCCCACCTCAACAAAGACCCAGCCATAGAGTAGGGCGAACCGTGGACCACGTAACAAGCTATTGAGCAATCGTCTCAACAAGACAACTTGATAAACAATCTGTCCCCGGCGAAGACAACAGTCCGGACGATCTCACGCCGGACAAACAATTGGAGCAAAATGACCTCCTAAAAGGCTCGCCGCCTCACAGAGCCTGAAAAAGCAGAAGCGGAAGCTCAAAACAGCGGAAGATGCACTCAGATCGATGGAGCAAAGTATTCAGCACCGCAGACAGCACGGGCGATAGGCCGCCAAAAAGAAAGCTACGCTCGACTCGAATGAGGAGGCCTTAGAGCTCCACAATTAAAAAGCAAGAAGGCCACCCGGGTCGGATGGACGACCCCACGGCAAAAAGAGAGCGCATTTAATGGCGCCAAGACACAAGCCAATATGCGATCCGCATAAGGATTCACACTCAAAAGGATGGCCCAGTTAGTTCCATCTATGGGCCAAGAAAGCAGGCTCACAAAGCAATGCAACACGCAAAATTCCAAAGATCACGGCACACCCAATATAGGGCGCCGACACCCCTATGTTTCACTGGCGAGGTGCCGGATCATGAATTTCCAGCGGATTCAAACCCAGAAACATAGAGGCATACGACGGAACAACAGCACTCGAGTTCGGATCGAGGATTACATCCTCCACATACACATGGCTAGAGGAGATGACCTCCACGCCATAAAATACTTACCCTTAAACTCAAATGGCCAGCTCGGCATTGGCTTAAAAGCTCCCCGAAAATACCATTGAAGCTGGAAGAGCTCGAGGATGCATTTCTGCAAATTTTCAGGGGACTTATGTCCGCCCGGATGCGCACGATTTAAGTCACATAACTCAACAGCCCGAGAGTCAGCCCGAAATTTCGAACAGGTTCCTTACTAAAAGAACCGAATAGTCGATCGTCCGACGCCAAGCCTTAGCAGCTTTCAAACACAACGTCCGAGACGAATGGCTCGCCAGACACCTCGCCAAGAAAAGCCAAGAACAATGGCCGATTAATAAGCCTCATGACCCGCTTAAAGGGAGAGGATAGCTGGCTAGCAAGATGCAGCACCAACACCCAAGTACATCCAAATCAGGATGGAAATGAAACCACGCGCAACAAGGACCAGCGCCGATTAAAAGGAACAGTCCAAAGAGCACGATACCAACGCCGGATTCAAAAGCTCACGCAGAACAACAAAAACTTCCCTTAAGGACAATAGCGATGAACTATCCAACTTCAACAAAATCTTGAAAAGATATGTCAAATCCACAAGACTCTCGGGAGGCTCTAACCACACCCACCAAAATTGTTGGTCTTCAAACAGTCCGCAGATCGAACGCCAACACAAGGCTCGACACACCAAGTGAAGATGACGACGAGCACCACAAGCAGAGCTCCGAAAACAAAAACTTTCCCACGTGAGGTTAAACAAGAAACTCACTTCACGTGATCAAAGGAAAATGAGGGCGCCTACCAAAAGGCGCCACGCACATCGGGTTGTCAAAACCAATCACCTTCACCATCGTGACTATTCCAAAATATCCGAACGCACGATGGACTGCCTTGATGTTCGATCCTATAATCGACGGATTCCAATTTACATGTCCTCATGGATGGCGGCAAGGACATAAACCTGATATATCGTGACACAATCCGCAGGATGGGGATAAAACCAACCAAAATTGGCCAGAAAGCAACACCTCCTTTAAAGGAGTAATGCCAGCCCATATGCCCTTTGTAATGGGCTCCATACGCTATAAGTTGTGTTTGGTTCATCCGACAACTTCCGCCGCAAAGGTTACTCTTCCATGTCGCCTCGCTTAAAAGCAGCCATCAAGCACTATTGGGACACGAAGCTTTGCCGCTTTTAACGCAATACCGCATTATGCATCTATAACACTTAAAATGCCCGTCCATGCGGCATCATCTCGCTAAAAGGAAGTATTAGTGTTACTCGAGCACGGAAGAACAGGAGACTGCCTTGACAGCCCCACAGCTATCCGGCTCGCTAGGCAAAGAACCTGAATTGGTCATTCAAACCCCTGACATGGTTAGACGAAGTCCGCGCTTACTAGCGCATACCCCATACGAGGGGCCATGCATATATAACAAGAGACAATAAAGCTCAATTTTATTCAATTCTTCAATCCAGACTGCTTATTTAATATTAAGTACATCTTCGTGACGATCCTTTTGTTTCAAACTAAGTTCTCTCTTTACAGATGAACAACGTATACACCCGCCCGTGATACTGCACAACGGAGACACAGCGCAGACGCAGTAGGGACCCGCTGCAAGGATTCTTTTCAGATTAAGACCCGCGTAAACCTTTTTTCACTGCCTCTTGTTGATATACATCCCCGGTTCCTTAATATAACCGAGGAGGAGGATGGTGCTTTGGCATTGGCCGCACCAGAATTTTTATGCTGCACTGGACACTGTGGATTAGGCATTATTCCGCCCATTTCATAAAGACCAATACCTTAGGGAGTATTCGCGCCTCGAAGTTAGGGCCTTATATGCATCAGCTCAATCATGTCTTTGGTCAAATGTTGGGCTGCCCGCCCTGTGTTTTGCTGCCTTACGCTTCGCTTTCACGCTAACGCGCACCAGGAGAACTATCGCGACAGTTCTGTTCGCCGGGCGAAAGCACCTCAATAGAGAAAGCCAAAACTGATCGTCATGATATAGCGAGACTGGTCAACCACCGATGACTCACAGAATGTTTAGGATTCCTCCGATTAACGGCGACCAGTTTTCGTCAGCACATACGCATTCTCGAATTGGAGAGTGCGGTATGCCCTGTGGGCTATATGGTAGCCCCACCTCGAACTCCTATGACTAAGTGAAAGTGATAAAGCATTATAGTCCGTTGCCTGGTTTGTTACGCTTATCACCTCCTTAACAGACCAAGATGTTGGATTAAATGTGAAAAGCGCTTAGCAAACACCCCGACTATGTGCGTGGGGGGCTGAAGCCAAGGACTGCCATCTTTCAAAGTTATATATACATATACATAAACGGCCGACAGGAGTAGTTTACTACTTGAACGCACAAGTATAAAAAGCTCTTATATTATATTGAAACACTGTTTTCACAAATCATACATGTCATTTAAACATAATATCCTTCGAGCATCGCGCCTCTATTAAACGAGCGCCGGGCAGGACTTCTTCAAAGTAGTGCTCGGCAGTACTGCTTCGTCCGAATCTTGGGATGCAACGTCGGTGGCCTTCATCTCTGCCCAAAGATGTCTTGACACGGGCCGAGCCATCCGCAAGGCCCTCAATACATGCCGATCGCTTCATTGCGTCGATATGCGGTACCGCACCAAGGAACTGCCGCACCAAACCAAAATAGCTCTTCGGCTGGGGTCCGCGCGGCCACAAGTGGGTCAAGACATGCT
The DNA here is from genome assembly GCA_021605205.1 of Aegilops longissima. Taxonomy (NCBI): domain Eukaryota; kingdom Viridiplantae; phylum Streptophyta; class Magnoliopsida; order Poales; family Poaceae; genus Aegilops; species Aegilops longissima. Next base: position 327,832,097 of record CM038677.1, read on the forward strand.
TCATGGCAATCCGACAGCCGATTCAGCTCGCCCATTCGCCAACCGATCGGTCAGCGCAGAGGACGCCCGACTATGGAATTGCGCATCAATATAGTTTCTTCCCTTCGATGCCCCTTTCCGCCCCGGAAGTGCTCCATCACCGTCCGGCAGCCGCCGCCAAGTCCAGATAAGCATCCTCCGAACTCCACAACTTATACAGCTGAGCATACTTTGATCAGATATTTCTCCGCAGAGAAACGATTTTCCAGCCGCAATTGCCCCGCCTGATTCAGCTCCTCCTTGGCAGCTCTCAAAGCCGATCGGGCATTCTTGATTCAGCGGGCGCCTTCTTCAGTTCTATTGTTCCGCTTTGACGCTCTTTTTTCCGTACCTCGCAGCGATCGGTAGTATTCCTTAACTTTTTGCCATATCGCCATCTCCTCTTTGCTTCGCAGTGAGCAGCCCGCTCAGCTTAGCTCTTCGCCGCCTTTTAAAGCGGCCGACATTAATTCTGGCTTGTTTCTTTTCGCCGGGCGAAGTTCTGCCCGCAGCTCTTCCATGGCAACGGCACCATCTGCATTAAGCATACGAATAGTAAGACATGGGCGCCAAGCTCCTTACCGTGTGTCCGCATAAAAGTCGTGATACCTTGTGACTCGTTAAATCGCTTATTAACCAGCTGATGTCCGCATCCGCCTCGCCAAGTTTTCGCTTAGTTCGGCATATTCATCATCCGCTGGCCTCCGGACGCCCGCCACCGTTTAGGAGCGGAGATATGTTAAAATCGAGAATTTGATCTCGCACGTTGTCAATTTTGACAACATACGGAGTCTCGTGGGCTACTATCCATACAGTATGCGATTCTATATGCATAACCGCCGAAGGTACATCATTTTACGTATTCTCAAACCCCGCCAGAGGCTTCGACGGCTTTATGCAATCTGCTCTCCGCTGATGCATTTTTTCAATCACCGCATCCATTACAAAGACGGTGATCTTCTGAATAGCCGCCGAAAGCAGATCCTTCAGCTCCTCCGACCGCACACCACTGGCGCTGTAATCTCCGCCCCGCGGACTTGGGAGAACCCTCCACGACACCTCCGGTCATCCGCTTCACATGAGGGTGCGATCGTGGAGGCATTTTGCTCTCCATCATCTCCGAAGAAGATACCTCAAGACGAGCTCACTGAGAAGGGCTGAGGTCCCAACTACAAGGTACAATTTCGTTATCTTCATGAATAAACACAGGATGTTCCTTATTTACAAGACCCTTCTTTACTTACGGCCATTGAGGGCTGATCCCTCGGGAAATAATGCGGTTGGGTTACTTCTCATACCGGATTCTCACTCAAGATTCCTTTCCTTCTTTGAGGCCTTGACTGGATCTTCCAAGCGTCCGCTTTCCTCGGAAGGTGGGACTCTTAATCCCTCCTTCCTTGATAGCCTCCTTCATAGAGGCAGTTTCTTCCCGCCCCCTTCGCTTTCTTCAAAAGGCGCGACCTTCAACATCTTGGTCAAGATGGGATCCGCGTGGTCTCCGGGAGGGAGCCGACAACTTATTAACTTTGCCTTGGCTATACACTCCTGCTCAAGAAAACGGCCTTTAAAGGGCATATTTATAAAATAAATGAATAAACAGCTTGTCCGTGACAGACTACTTACTTGAGTATCGGGCGATTGCAGCTAGTCCTGCGCCCCGGTCAAGTCTCGACACTTTCTTGTGATCCAAGAACAGTTTATACATCTCCACAAGCGCCGTGCCCATAAAATTTTGAGAGCTCGTGGTCCCTCCGGATTGAATTCTCACAAAGTGAGGGGGGACCTTTGCAGGCTGAAGGCGCCGATCACCATGACCTGCACCACTGCAACCAGATTGATCCCTCTTTCCTGGAGATCTCGAATGCGGCCCTGCAGCAAGGGAACGTCCTTGGACGGCCCCCAGTCGAGCCCACACGCGGATGCCGTTGGGGGCTCGCGCCTGCTCCCGCTGCATCTGCTCTCCTTTCCAGAGAGAGTCCAGAGGATCTCATGATGGCGAACCCACCCGCGGTGCCGCCCGCTCGACTCAAGATGCGTTCCCCCGGAACATGACAGGGGTAGGCGACCACTCTAGGAACCACAACGAAGGACCGTCCCTTTGTTGGGGTACACAAATAGGGGCATACGTTTTCCCCTGACTTGTGCACAGACAGCAAGCCACCAACCCGGCAAGATTACAACATTCAAGACTAGACCAAGCACAAAGGAATCAACTCTTTGAATAGTAAGAGTGCAGATCAAGAAGACCAAGTCAAGCTAAAGAAGCAAGATACCACTAAGAAGATACCTCCCTTGCTGGGCAGACGAGCCTGGCAAGGTCAAGGTTACCCTGGAAGCAAGCCTCGAGACTGTCCCGGCAGGCCTGCCGGGGATTACGGATGCAAACTACCCTGCCAAGGCTCCACCACACCACCTCACAACAGCGCAAGTCATCAATCGATGCGGTGTCAAGCCTCCAAGTGATTAAGTGGCTGTTCTCCACGACATGGTAGCCACTTCCTACAGAAATCACCTCCAGACGACACCCGTCTAGCGATGTGTCACACAGACATGAGAGAAGGTGGCCAAACAGCCCAACAAGGCTTGCCGGGCACGCCTTGATGTGACACTAAGCGGCGCATTTAATGCGCTCTGCCCTGTCTACAGAGTTAGGTATGATAGCGTTGTTTGCTATCTAATCAATGCATAATAACTGATTTACCATTGTTGTGACCCCTTGATCTATAAAAGGAGGCATGTGGCAACCATAGAAAGGATTCAGGCCCTTGTACACTCATACGCGCGTAGCTGCTCCCACCCCGAGGCAACCCTGCGGGGCTGGAGCACTTCATCACTACCACAATCCACCAAAGTGAGTGTAGGTTTTTATGCCTAACGGTGGCCTGAACCTGGGTAAAATTGCCCGTGTTATCTCTGCCGTGCTGCGCGACGTTCTCCGCTCTTTGTGCAATGTGCTCATTCCCCCTGCCGAACCAGAAGGGGCTCATGGCCCCATAGGTGGTCGTGGTTTCCCACGACATCTTTGGCATGCCAGGTAGGGGGATGCGCTTGCGCGAACCCGATAAGCGTACGCAGCGCTTCATCTTCATCACCAATTTCTTCATCGACGGCTTCATCATCTGTGATGACCAAGAGAAAGACGGGGGATGATGGGAGCAGAGAGGGGGAGTGATGTCGCTTTCCTCGCACCCTATTCAATCTCCATCACCTCGCTCCACCACAGCTGCAGCGGTGGGGAGAATCAGTAATGATAGCGGCGGGCCAACTCCTGTTGTTCGGGCGGCGTGATCGCCATACCGGTCCCGTCCCAGGGAAAGGATCAAAGTGTATAGGTACAAGGTTTCTCTTTCCGCCACTCCCACTTATTGACAATCGAGCCACACTGGGTTTCAGCATCATCAATGTCGATGAGTACCGCACGAGACTCGGTTTAGCATTTACCCTACTTAGGGAGATCCTGAGTAGAGCGCAGATGCGAATCCATTGATCGACGCCCCGGCAAGTGCACTCCGACAAGATCGTCCGTGTTAGCATGACTTTTATACCAGCCGACACAAGATTGTTTGAAAAGTGTGGAGGTGAGGAGAGAGAAACAGGTCGTACCTTGTACCACATCCTGCCACCCGCAAGATACATATGATTTTTATTATTAGCCCCTGACGGGAGCCTGAGAGCTACAAGCCCGACACCCATCCCTCCTCTCAAAGCTCGCTAACGCGGCAAGCACTAGCAGTTGAAAGGGATGGGAGGAAGCGAGGACAAGAGCTAAGTCCACACAGCCATTGCTCTCTTATGAGTTTGAGATTTTTCATTCGTTTATCCCTTGGGTATCTAAGTGTTTGTATGAGGAAAACGTTCGGGTAATGGCACCTTCCTAGCTTTTCTGTCTACACCCTCGTTCTATTCTGAGCCTGCTCGCACAATGAGTGGCTGTGTCGAATACTACCAAGGAAAAACCTGTTGGGACACATCCGCGCCAAGATGAATGTTAAGGGCATGCCCCTTACGACAATCCTGGCAAATATGATACCGACAGGCAACCAAAACATGCATAGGGACTGATCATGCAAACGCTAACGGGTGAACCCAAGAGGATAAACACGTAATTAAGATTAAGCAAAAACATCAGTTTCACGCTAGCACAAGATAAAACGATGTCTAAACACAGGACATGCATCATGTCTTGTTACAGGACATCCTGGCGACCGCGTGGAACCATTGGGACGGAAAGGACCTTGGTGGCGAGGGGGCGGCAGGAACATCTGCGCCTTCCGGCGGTTTCTTGAAGCCATCGGCGAGGTCGAGGTCCGGATGGCGACAACTGATGTTGCTCAAAACCATGAAGAGGGAGTCGCGAGCAAGCTTTCGGGATTCGGTCGTGAAGCGACTGGCCCTTCCCTCCTCATGCGCCTTCAGCTTGTCGATCAGCTCGTTGAAGAAGACCCCTAGCTTGACGTTGGGGACCTCCTGCCTGCTGGTCGAAAAGACTGGCCCTTCCATGCCCATCGCGCACCCTGGGCAGTGATGCGCTCTGCAATGTCGATCAAACTCTTGATCCAGAAGTTGACCTTCTTGGAGTGATTCGCCAACTTGTCCTCTGCATCCTTCCGGAGACGCCTTGCAGTATACATATCCTTCGATAGTTGCTACTCACGGGCCCCGCTGGACTCAGCCAAGCTCTCCAAGGTGCCGATCCTAGCCTTCAGATCTTCGATGGTGTCGTTGGTGGTCTCGAGGCCTTGGATCTTGGAGGAGAGATGTGCTTGTACATCCATCAGAAGCACCTCTGCTTTCTGTGCCTCCTCCTTGAGGGTCGAGACTTCCTTAGCGCTCCCGGCAAGCTCTTCTATCAGCTTGGTCACCTGCTAGTCGAGTTCGACTTTGGCAGAGGATGCAGTGGCAAGGTCATCAATAAGTTTCTTCAGCTGGGCAGCAGAATCAGCAGTGCGGGCATCCAGGGCAGCCTTGTGTTTGTCCTCTAGCTCCTTGGTGCGCTGCTGCACGAGGACTTCCCGGTCATCGTCCTTGGCACGGAGGGTGGCCTCAAGTTTCTCCTCCCGGGAAGAAATGTCCTTCTCTCTAGCGTCCAGAAGCACCTTGCGCTTTGCCATGCGAGCCTCCCGGGCAATGATATCCTCCCTCGCCATCGAGATGGTCTCCTGCTACTTCATGAGGACCTGGAACTGCTTGTCATGCCAGTCGCGCAGCTCACTACCCTTGTCTCTCAACTGCTAGCCCACCTTGTTGGTAGACTTGCGCTGCTCCTTGAGCGCATCCCACTTCCGGCTATGCTGAACCTGCATCTCCTTAAGCCCTGCCACCATGGACTCCAGAAAAGACAAGTCCATTGCGACAGCAAAGGAATCGTTGACTTCCTTGACCCCTTGATACAGCGATGCCAGGATGCGTTGGAGCTCTTCATCAAGGTCAACGCTCATCGCCATTGACGAGCCAGAAGCTCCAAGCCCAGGTTGCACGAGCACCAGCGCCAGCTGCCCCGAGGGTGGCTGCGAGTTCTCTGTCATAGTGCTAAATGAGGGGAGGGGCTCCATTGTTTGAAGTGGAACTTTCTCTTCGACTTTCGCTCCCGCCACCGACACGCCATCAAGGATCTGCTCCGTCTCGGTCGGGGGCTCATGGACGCTCCCGGCAGCATGTCCCTGCTCCTCCGCCGCAGCAATCTTGGCGGCTTCATCTGCAGCATCTCTCCCTATGCTAGCCACTTCTTGCAGCAGTTCAGATTCTTCGAACTGAGGGGCTGCAAGTGAAGAACGGCAGGCAAAAGTTTAGGAGCAGAGATGTCAGGAAAGCCCGAAGCATGAAACAAGTTGATGAAAGAAGAGAAGAGAAGATAAAAAAAGTGGGAGGGGAAAGAATTACCCAGAGGAGCCTGTCGGGCAGAAGTCTCAGTTTCCCTAGCAACATCAGTTGTCAGGCCATGGTTTCCGTCCCCTCCTGCAGCGACCATGACGTCGTCCTGGGCAAGCTCTCCTGTTGAAGCCATCGTCGGGGGCTCCTTGACTCGATCGCCGGAGCAGTTGGTCCTTCCTGGAGTGGCCGGACCTGGATCTCCTCTCCTCCTCCCCCGACCGAGGAGGTCGGGAGATCTCCTACGTCGCTCCCCACAGGAGGGCCAATCCTGTGCTTCCCAGCCGGGGGCTAAGCTGGGAGCTTGGTGGCGGGTCGTTTGTGCTACTCCCTGCCAGGCCCATCCCCTCCATAGTCTTCAGCGGCTCTGTACGCCTGTGCCAGACCGGTGGATGAGGGTATCCGTCTCCTCCTCCTCCCTATCAACAACAGCAAGCAAGATAAGTCAGCAAGCGGAAGCAGGCATATTAAAATTGCTGCAAACGAAGAAGGTTGGTCCTCCTCACTCTTCATCAATGAGCATGCAGCCCATCTCGAACTCCTTGGTCGGTGAAGGCACCCTGCTCCTCTTCTGGAGGGGGGAATAGAACTTCCCAGTAGATTTGAGCCTTGCAGAGGTGAAGGGAGCTCCGATGAGGACTGCGAAGAGCCCAAACCGGACTGGGAGCTGGAGTCAACTCCCGCAGCCACCAATGGTTTGGCGGGAGAGGTTTTACCTCGGCAAGGCGAGAGGATTGCTAGCGCACCGCATCCGGCTTGCTACCCCTAGAGGAAGTCTTCTTCACCTTCTTCATGGCAGGCGCAGGATCGGGGGGTCACTATTGGCCGGTTGGTAGCCCGCCTGCGAGGGCGTGGGTCCAAGACCGGCTCGGGAGCTTGAGCGCCTGCCGCGAGCCACTCCTCCTCAGGTTCCTCCGCCTCCGCGACCTGCTCTTCCCCCTGGGCCTTTGTTGCCGCGGCGTATAAGGCCTCGATCCCGGAAGGCTCGTTCCCAGCAGGCTCGCCCTTGGCACGCTCATTCCCGGCAGGATCATCCCGGGCAACCTCCTCCAAGGCTTGCGCCTTGTCTCCGCCGTGGGAGGAACCTCCATCATCAGCTTTCCCCCTTCCCTTTGCCACCATCTTGGCCTTCGCCATCACTGCGGCTTTAAGTGCCATGTCCTCCTCTAGCCGCTACTTGATGTATGCCGCCTCCACCGTGGAGATGTGCTTGTACATTCTGGTCTCCACCCTAGTGGCCCTCTCCACCATGGTGGAGGTCCATTCAAGCTCTTCGTTGAGCGTGGGTAACCTCGAGTCACTCGAAACTCCATGGGCATTGCAATCTGGCATCCATTTCGGAATCTGGTCCCTGGCGGAGTTCATGTTCAGTGGGATGATGTTTGCCGGCAATTTGAATAGCCCAGGGTTGCCAAACAACTGATAACACAACCAGGCATGGCCGTAAACTGACAGGTTATTGGCCAAGCCAGGGAGCAATCTCATCCTGTCTGCGGCATCTCCATACTACCAGGTAAACATGTCCCCTTTTTTGCAATGGTGTGATTCAACAAAGAAGAAAGTCAGCTCCCACATGCCCAATGGTTAGCTCGGCAGCCTTTAAGCGGGTAATCCTGTTTATGGTTGGACGGAGCCTGTCATCGGACCTCCAATCGTTGCAACGTTCAATGCACTCTGTGTAGCAACCCGACCCGAATGGATCAAGTCTCTGTGCTTAAGTGTCATCCTTGGATCAGTATGCTGACACACATAATACTCGAGGATTTCTAACAGAGGTAAATCACATGTATAAAGTAACGTAAATACTGTTACCTCAATCCATATAGCGGAAGAAACAACAAGGTTGTGGATTCCCATCAACACCAACGGCAAAGTTGAGTGTAGAAATCGTAACCCTAACGTATCACTTACTCGTCGTAATATTCCTGCAACATGAGACGTTGCAGCCATGTAGGTCAGTATATTGAATGTACTGGCAATTTGACACTGTAGAGCAATGCTGAATAATGGCTATCACTACATGCAAATTTGGCTGGTGGAGGCTCTAAGTTTAGTTTTGCATAAAGCTAATTTTTCCCTACAACAAAGGAATATAATTTATTTAGCTATCATGGTAGTTGCACAACATTAAGAAGGTTCCTCCAACTCAATCCCAATTAAAAGTAATTATCAACCCAACAAATTAATTTAGAGTGATGATATCAACATGATAATCCAAGAACCAGATACTCAAGATGTCCATAACCGGGGACACGGCTAATCATGATTAGATTGTACACTCTGCAGAGGTTTGCACACTTTCGCCCCAAGACTCGATCTCCTCCGCTGGATTTCTCGCACTACATGGAGTTTGAGAAACGGATGACCGAGACACAGTCTTTCAGAAGCATTAACTCTTTACTCTGGGTAGCCAGTCACACCTACTTTCCCTCTACATCTGCTAGCCTGCCATCAAAGAGGTCACATAACATACTCAATCGTGCGAGCCCATAATGGCTTGTGGCTGCACACGGAAGTTTCTAGCATGAATAATCTTATGATCCCTTTGAGCCTGGGTGGCATTCCATATGGTGATCACACGGGTCCTCCGGGATCCCCTAGGGCAAGCACTGGGTTCTCCAGGTGCCCTGGCAAACCACTGGGTGCTCCAGGGTGCCCCAACCAATCCACCCAGATGTGTATTAAAGTAGCCACCTTAAGTTTTCCCTTAATTAAATACAACTCTCACATCTTTCATGAACTCTCTTAAACCAAACCACGTCTATGAGCAAAGCATAGCAATAAACATAATGTAATAGTACCCAGGGGTTGAATGCAAGACAATAGGTTCCGACCTCATCAACTAGTTCTCATTACCCATGTGTTATCAATCCTACTCATGCAATGTTTGAGGGTTGAAACTAATGCATAAAAACTGGGTAGTAAAGGGATATGATCAAAGTGTGAACTTGCCTCGTACTGTTGATGAAGATGATTCGCACTCATAAGTCCTGATAGTTCTACTCGTCACACTCCGATCAATCTATCGTGAGCAAGCAATAGCATACATAAGCACTCATGCAAAAGAATCGAAGAAAATATCTCGGAAAACTTCAAAAACAAGCAAATAACTCTTGCAACAAAAAATAGTTTCTAACAGTCCAAAATTAGGTGGATTTGGTCTTATCAGAAAGTTTAGGTCAAGAGTTTCGATTTGCAAAAAAAAATCAACCAAATCGGAGTTACGGAACTCAAGTTATGAACAAAAGAAGTTTGAATATGAATCTGAAAAAATTACGAAATTTGAAAATTTCAAAAAGTTGATGTGACAGGTTCACTGGATACGTGAAAACAAGACAAAACTATAGGCGCTGGTTTCATCTAATTTGGATGAACGAGTAAAATGTTATGGCTATTTGAAAAATCAGGGCCAATCTGTTTTACGGAAGAAAAATAGCTACGGCTAAAGAATTCCAGGTCTAATGTATAAATAAAGAGACTAATGGATAATCTAATTATTTTAGCGTACTAGTCTAGAAATAATAAACTACGGAAGTATATAAGAAAGATACCTTTATAAGGTAGAGAAAAGACGACTTCAGAGAGAAAAGCAATTTCAAGAAGTCCCGCCGGGGAAAAGAAATAATTTTTCTTTAATGAATCTAATCAAACCAAAATATTAATTTAACCCGAATCGGATGATTTTTGGAGGCTCTATGGGTCAATATTTATAGGTGGAAAACTGTTTTAGAGGTCAAAGGCTAGCCAATGTGGGACTAAGCGTAGACGAAAATAAAAGAAACACAGAAGAAAAAGGCTAAACGCCTCGCACGGGCTTAAAGGCCTCGTCCGGCCACGCGCTGTAGTTTTTTTTTCTAAAACAAAATTCGGCCTAAGAAAAAAAACTGAAATGGCTGGCTGGGCTTGGCCCATGTAGGAGAGAAAACAAAATGATGGGGCGCCCGATGCCACTATTATGAGCACGTGGGCGACAGTTAGTTCCAAGCGAACGCGCAGTCTTTTTATGAAAACTGAAAAGGAAAACTAAATAATGAAAATAAAGTAAAATTTTATATAGGCATATTATATATCAAAATTTTCATAAGAAGATTTTCTACAACGTGAACATTTTTCTAACGTCAAATAAGATCCGCAAAAATTCAAATAAAGCAAAGAGTGCTACTGATGCAATAAAACCTCATAAAAATCATTTTGAAAATACCAAAATAATTTTAAATTTATTTCTCTCCAATTTTCTATTGTAGGGAATCATTTTACCCTAATTTCCATATATTTTGTTTTTGGAGAAAAGAATTTGAATAAAACAAAAATAACTCCAAATTGAAAATGATTTCAAAGGAACTTTAAATTTGATTCTTTTAAACTTCCAACTCATATTTCATATGTTTTGAGGAAGCCATTTTATCTTCTCTCATGAAAATCATTGAGTTGCTTAAAGTTTCTGAATTTAAAATATTTCCAAATGAAATTCAAATATTTTCAGAACCCTTTTCATTTTATTGAAATGGAAGAAGTCATGTCATCTTCTCTCTAGGGTTTTGTATCTGAAAATAATTTGAATTCACGGAGATCATAAATGCAAAAATGGAAGTTTGGAAAGTCCATATAAACCCTCTCATTTAACTTTCAAAAGTTTCAATTTCACTCACTTTTAGTCAATCAATCACACAACAAATGAACCATCAACCAAAACTATCTATTTAATATAACATTCCAAAATTTAGAATTTTGGGATGTTACACTCGGTCCACGCCTGGCAGAACTCTGGGGCTTCCTTTTCTTGGAACCAACACCAATCTGCTCTCCATTCTTCCCATCTGCCGCGTTGCTGACCCGGGATGTAATCCCAGATTTCCCTCACCACCCGTGGTATCCAACTTATGTTCCCTGAGCGGTGGTTTTTGTTCTCCACCCACTGGATAAAGTAGTGTCTGAACAAGTCGACATTTGGGGCAACTCCGATGAAGTTCTCGCACAAGTGAGTGAAAATCGCCATGCATGACATTGCACTTGGCGTGAAATCTAGGAGATGGAAGCCATAGATCATCGCCATTGCCTCGAAGAAGTTCGAGAAGGGAGGGCAGAGGCCGCTGCTACCTCTTGAGCATGCATTGGTTTTCCCTTGAAGAGGAAAGGGTGATGCAACAAAGTAGCATAAGTATTTCCCTCAATTTTTGAGAACCAAGGTATCAATCCAGTAGGAGGCCACACGCAAGTCCCTCGTACCTACACAAACAAATAAGAACCTTGCAACCAACGTGATAAAGGGGTTGTCAATCCCTTCATGGCCACTTGCAAAAGTGATATCTGATAGAGATGATAAGATAATATTTTCGGTATTTTTATGATAAAGATTGAAAGTAAAGATTGCAAGTAAAAATAGATTGAAAACTTATATGATGGAAAATAGATCCGGGGGCCATAGGTTTCACTAGTGGCTTCTCTCAAGATAGCATAAGTATTACGGTGGGTGAAAAAATTACTGTCGAGCAATTGATAGAAAAGTGCATAATTATGAGAATATCTAGGCATGATCATGTACATAGGCATCACATCCGCGACAAGTAGACCAACTCCTGTGTGCATCTACTACTATTACTCCACACATCGACCGCTATCCAGCATGCATCTAGAGTATTAAGTTCATAAGAACAGAGTAACGCATTAGATAAGATGACATGATGTAGATGGATAAACTCAAGCAATATGATATAAACCCCATCTTTTTATCCTCGATGTCAACAATACAATACGTGTCGTTTCCCCTACTGTCACTGGGATCGAACACCGCATGATTGAACCAAAAGCTAAGCACTTCTCCCACTGCAAGAAAGAGATCAATCTAGTAGGCCAAACCAAACTAATCATTCGAAGCGACTTGCAAAGATAACCAATCATACATAAAAGAATTCAGAGAAGATTCAAATATTGTTCATAGATAATCTTGATGATAAACCCACAATTCATCGGATCTCGACAAACACACCGCAAAAAGAGAATAGATCTCCAAGAAGATCAAGGAGAACTTTGTATTGAGATCCAAAGAGAGAGAAGAAGCCATCTAGCTAATAACTATGGACCCGAAGGTTTGTGGTAAACTACTCACACATCATCGGAGAGGCTATGGTGTTGATGTAGAAGCCCTCCGTGATCGATGCCCCTCTGGCAGAGCGCGGGAAAAGGCCCCAAGATGGGAACTCATGGGTACAGAAGGTTGCGATGGTGGAATTAGGTTTTTGTGGTGCTCCTGGATGGTTTCGGGATACGTAGGTATATATAGGAGGAAGAAGTAGGTCGGTGGAGCCACGAGGGTGGAGGGCGCGCCCAGGGGGGTAGGCGCACCCCCTGCCTCGTGGCCTCCTCGGTGATTTCTTGACGTCCACTCCAAGTCCTCTGGATCACGTTTGTTCCGAAAATAACTCTCCCGAAGGTTTCATTCCGTTTGGACTCCGTTTGATACTCCTTTTCTACGAAACACTGAAATAGGCAAAAAAATAGCAATTTGCACTGGGCCTTGGGTTAAAAGGTTAGTCTGAAAAATAATATAGAAGTTTATAAATAAGCCCATTAAACATCCAAAACAGAATATATAATAGCATGGAGCAATCAAAAATCATAGATACGATGGAGACGTATCAAGCATTCCTGCTCGTCCTCGAGTAGGTAAATGATAAAAACAGAGTTTTTGATGTGGAATGCTACTTAGCATATTCTTCAATGTATTTCTCTTTATTGTGGCATGAATGTACAGATCCGAAAGATTCAAAATAAAAGTTTAATATTGACATGAAAATAATAATACTTCAAGAATACTAACAAAGCAATCATGTCTTCTCAAAATAACATGGCCAAAGAAAGTTATCCCTACAAAATCATATAGTCTGGCTATGCTCTATCTTCACCACACAAAGTATTTTAATCATTCACAACCCCGATGACAAGCCAAACAATTGTTTCATACTTTTGATGTTCTCAAACTTTTTCAATTTTCACGCAATACATGAGCGTGAGCCATGGACATAGCACTATGGGTGGAATAGAATGGTGGTTCTGGAGAAGACAAAAAGGAGAAGATAGTTTCACATCAACTAGGCGTATCAATGGGCTATGGAGATGCCCATTAATAGATATCAATATGAATGAGTAGGGATTGCCATGCAACGGATGCACTAGAGCTATACGTGTATGAAAGCTCAACAAAATAAACTAAGTGGGTGTGCATCCAACTTGCTTGCTCACGAAGACCTAGGGCATTTTGAGGAAGCCCATCATTGGAATATACAAACCAAGTTCTATAATGTAAAATTCCCACTAGTATATGAAAGTGACAACATAGGAGACTCTCTATCATGAAGATCATGGTGCTACTTTGAAGCACAAGTGTGGAAAAAGGATAGTAACATTGTCCCTTCTCTCCTTTTCTCTCTCTTTTTTTGGCCTCTTTTTTTCTATATTTTTTCGTCCGGAGTCTCATCCCGACTTATGGGGGAATCATAGTCTCCATCATCCTTTCCTCAAATGGGACAATGCTCTAATAATGATGATCATCACACTTTTATTTACTTACAACTCAAGAATTACAACTCGATACTTAGAACAAAATATGACTCTATGTGAATGCCTCTGGCGATGTATTGGGATATGCAATGAATCAAGAGTGACATGTATGAAAGAGTTATAAAGGTGGCTTTGCCACAAATACGATGTCAACTACATGATCATGAAAAGCAGTATGACAATGATGAAGCGTGTCATAATAAATGGAACGGTGGTAAGTTGCATGGCAATATATCTCGGAATGGCTATCAAAATGCCATAATAGGTAGGTATGGTGGCTGTTTTGAGGAAGGTATATGGCAGGCATATGATATCGGTGAAAGGTGTGCGGTATTTAGAGAGGCTAGCAATGGTGGATGGGTGAGAGTGCGTATAATCCATGGACTCAACATTAGTCATAAATAACTCACATACTTATTGCAAAAGTCTATTAGTTATCAAAACGAAATACTACATGCATGCTCCTAGGGGGATAGATTGGTAGGAAAAGACCATCGCTCGTCCCCGACCGCCACTCATAAGGAAGACAATCAATAAATAAATCATGCTCCAACTTCATCACATAACGGTTCACCATACATGCATGCTACGGGAATAAAAAACTTTAGAACAAGTATTTCTCAAATTCACAACTACTCAACTAGCATGACTCTAATATCACCATCTTCATATCTCAAAACAATTATCAAGTATCTAACTTCTCTTACTATTCAATGCACTTTAAATTTTTTATCTTGGATGCCTATCATATTAGGACTAATTTTATAACCAAAGCAAATTACCATGCTATTCTAAAGGACTCTCAAAATAATATAAGTGAAGCATGAGAGATCAATAATTTCTATAAAATATAACCACCACCGTGCTCTAAAAGATATAAGTGAAGCGCTAGAGCAAAATTGTTTTAGCTCAAAAGATATAAGTGAAGCACATAGAGTATTCTAATAAATTCCGAATAATGTGTGTCTCTCTAAAAGGTGTGTACAGAAAGGATGATTGTGGTAAACTAAAAACCAAAGACTCATGTCGGGGAGGAATCTGGTCGTGTCCCACGAGCACCTACGGGACCTGGGTCCCTTGTGGTTCGGAGGGGGGCGGAGATTGCACGAAGAGCGGATCGAGGCGATGCACACGAGCAGATTTACCCAGCTTCGGAGCTCTCCGGAGAGATAATACTCCTACTGCTGCTTTGTGGATTATCTTGTGTTCTTGCTAGGGAGCAATGGGAGCTACAAAACCTAGCCTGAGTGTGGTCTCGTACGAGTAGAATGAACTAAACCGGAGCTGGACCGAACCCTTTCTACGTTGCCCTTGGGCCTCCTTTTATAGGCACAAGGGGTCACCACATGTGGCAAGTAGACAAGGGTATGATGGTAAAAACATAGGTTGGTACACGCTCATGACAAAGGTACGATAATCTATACCTAACTCGACGGCAAGGGACAAGAGTCATCAATGCCCGTCTCGATCGCCCGACACGATTAACAGGGACCGTCAAGTGCGCCTCCGTTTGCCACGACGGTAGCTTGTCGGCGCCGCTTATCGCTGCTCCCCGCTGGCTGCACAGCCCGCCGACACGCGCGTGCTTGGGAGAGCCCGTGGTGACACGTTGGCGGGTGAGCTGGAGCGGAGATGAAGAGAGGTTGCCGCCCGACAAGCGCCTTGCCGCGCAGGAACCTTGTCGCGCTTAGGCGGCGCCACCAAGCCTTCGGCAAGCTCCCTTGCCGGGCCTTGTTTCCTTTGCGCTACGAGTGATCTTCCGGCAAGCTCCTCTTGCCGGGTCTTGATTACTTTGTTCTTGAATGGCTCACCGCAAGCTCCTCTTGCCGAGTCTTGTTTTCTGAAGGGCGCAGAGGGTCTTGGCAGACGCCGGCAAGGCTTGCCCCAGGGACGCTGCGATTGCCCGCAGACAGGTTCGTGTACTAAGGTACCCTACCTTAGTACATCGACAGTGCCCCGGTTCAGGCCATACACGTGCCGAAGCGCTGTTGGGCCAGGCCCAAAACAGGCACGGCACGCGGCCTGGGTCCAAACCAAATCCACTCCGTATCCGCCTGCGTTCAGAACGGCACGCGTCAATTGCGGCGTCGTGGGGGAGGTAGGTGGCGTGCGAGGTCGCCTCACCTGTCGCCTCGGTTCCGCATCCCCGCCACGTGGCTCCCATGCTCTCGGGGTCGCGGACGGTGGAAGTGGGAAACTGGGCCGTTGCGAGCAGAGGCAGCAGGTCGGCCCTGATTCCCCGCCCTGATTCGCTGAGCGGGGCGGCCGAGCCCCCACCTTGCTTCTTTAAAAAGTGCGAAGGGGCCTTGAAGCCCGCACTCTCCCATCTCCTCCTTTCCTCAGCTTCGCTCCCTTTCTCTCATTCGTCATGGAGAAAGGAACCTTGGTTCTTCATCGGTGGCGGCGAGGGTCGCCAGACAGCGCCCTCCCAACCCCACGCCCGGGTGGCAGGACCAGCCACAAGAGGAAGAGGGAGGGGCGAGGTCATGAGGACGAGGTCGAGGCGCTCGGGAAGAAGCGGGCGGGCGGGCGCCGTCTCCGCCTCCGCCGGCCAGTTCCCCTCCTGCGGCGGTCCATCGGGGGCGACCCTTGCGAGTTCTTCGTCAGGCTGCGCCGGGCGCCTCATCGTCGCCTCCGGCTTCCAGCTCCGTTCGCGAACGCGATGGAGTCGGATCCGCCCGAGACACTGAGACTGCACATGAGGGGCTGTGGAATCAGCGGCATGTGAGTCCGTGTTGTATTCCCAGCCCCTAATGTGATGTATCTTGATCGTGGGTGGAAGACGTTCACTCGCATCCACAGCTTGAGGGCGGGGTTTACCCTCCATTTTAAGTTAATGGAGGGTGATCTCCTCTCCGTCAAGGTCTTCGGGGATCTCGCCACTCGGGCGAAGTGCTGCGAGGATAGCTCCTCCGACAGCGAAGATTCCCCCTCGAGCGAGAGTGACGAGGAGGAGAGCGACAGCGACGACGAGGGTAGCGGGCCCGATTAGTTGTCGGGCGCTGCTTCGTGCGTCACCGGCGACCCCATCATCCGCGTCGCCGGCTCCTTGAACTCCCCGGGGTCGTCTCCTTGGGCGACTGGCGTAGGAGGCTGCGGAAGGGGAAGAGGGATGGCGACAAGGCCGTCAAGTCGAATCTGAAGGCGTAGTGCCCTCGACAGCGTCTTGACGTCCTGCCGCCCCGTCTTGAGCCCGCTTCCGGCGCCGCCGTCTCCGTTAAGCCCTCGGAGAGCCCCGGATGTTCCTTGGTGCCTTCGGCACCTGTAGCTCGCCTAGCGCTCCTTTGCCCTTCCCGCCTCCTTGACCTACCTCCCAAGAGAGGGACAGGAAAAGGATTACTGCATCTTATCTTTTAATTTGTAAGCCTTCGGGCCTTATCCGCATTTAAAACTTGTAATCCTCTCTTTCATGTTTTTCATTCTCCACGGACTGTATCCGAGTAGAATGTTTTTAATGAAAAAGGGATGTTTGAAAAGGGACAAAAGTATTATCTGATACCGCAGCCCCCGGCAACTCTGGCTTGCCGCAGCCCCTGGCAACTCTGGCTTGCCGCAGCCCCCGGCAACTCTGGCTTGCCGGGGCTTGGGTGCCGGCGCACCTTTCTTCTCCTCTTCGCTGTTATTTCAGTTCTGAGAACAATTTAGCCAGTGCCGCAATAAGTTATTTTTGTAATATAACTTTGTTCTGGGCAAGATTTGCTATGTTACTTCCTTTACTCGACTCTTGGCTTTGTATGTTACTGCCCTACGCTTTTCAGGGAAACTTGCCGGTGCAGCACCCTTGCCATGAAGCGCCGAGTGCGGAACTTCAGCAGCCTGCTGGCGGGGCCGCTACCGACAAGCAACCTTGTCGCGGACTAGCTGCAGCTCACTTAAGTTGTTGAGCGGACTCGAAACAAAGTAAGGGCGCGACCAGTCACGATTTATTTCCTCCGCGCACAGGTTTTCCATACAAAGTACTATCGTTCGAGGAAGATAACTTAAAAATTTAAAACTGGTCGCTTAAACTCAGCAACTTAGCTTTTCTGTTGTCCATTTCCCGGCAAGGCGACAATTCCTCGAGCGACGCTTGGCGGCCTACACCATTATATTCTCCTTCCCCCCGGTTAACTTGTGGGTGGATGAACCTTCTTCTTGTTTGAGAAGAAAGAAGAGAAAAGAATGTTATGGAGCCTAGTGGCTCGTTATCGCTTACCTGGTGCGGATGCTGCACAAAATGTTAGTAAACACATGCGTATATGATTATGAGAGCATGTATTGACAAAATGTGCGCAACACATAGGCTTTACTGATGCACGGGGTTTGCGCCCGTCTTTGTACAAAGGATTACATGCAACAGCGGCAAGACTTGTACAAAAGGGTGGTTGATTTGAACAGGTTCGGCAACCGCGCCTCATGGGTAAAACTTGCGAAGATGCTCTATATTCCAGGAATTGCTCACGGAAGGCCATCTTGGTCTCAAAGCGGACAGCGCCGGGCCTAGTGACTCGTTTCACCCGATAAGGCCTTCCCACTTCAAGCGTCAACTTGTTGGAATTCTTGGCGGATTGAACGCGGCGAAGAACAAGGTCGCCTTCCTCGAAGCTTCGGCATTAACTGCGACTATGGTAGCGGCGCAAAGCTTGCTGGTAACGAGCAGCTCGTGCAGCAGCTGAAGACGATCTTCCTCGAGGAGCAGCGTCATCTTGTCGCAGCTGCTCTTGCTCAAGCTCATCATAGCGAGAACTCGAGGAGACCCGTATACGAAGTTCCGTGGGGAGAAGCGCCTCGCTCCGTAGACTAGAGCAAAGGTGTCGGCGATGGCTCGATTTGGCGTCGCCCTGATCGACCAAAGAACCACCGGCAGCTCCTCGATCCAGATTCCTTCCGACTTGCGCAGCCTCGTCGAAAGTTCGGTCTTGAGTCCTCGCAGCACTTCAGCGTTTGCTCTCTCGCTGACCGTTGCTTCTCGGATGAGCAACGAAGCAAAGCAGATCTTGGCGCCAAGATCTTGGGCATCTTTGCATGAAGGTGCGGGTCAGGAACTGTGTGCCGTTGTCGGTGATGATCCGGTTAGGAATCCCAAAACGGCAAACAATTGACCTAAAGAACTTGACGGTGTTGTCTGTCACCTTCCTCACTGGTTCCACTTCCGCCACTTTGTGAACTTGTCGATTGACGCGTACAAGTATTCAAAGCCCCGACAGCTCGGGGAAGGGGCTGAGATGTCGAGCCCCTGCATCAAAAAGGGCCAGGATAAAGGGATCGTCTGGAGAGCTTGAGCTGGTTGGTGTATCTGTTTTGAATGGAACTGGCACGCTTCACACTTGATACTTGTGCAGTTGCATCCTGGAGGGCTTCTGGCCAAAAGAAACCTTGGCGGAAAGCTTTGCCAGCAAGTGCTCTTGCGCCAATGTGGTGACCACATATGCCTCCGTGTATCTCCGCCAACAGCTTCTGTCCATCTTCCCGGCAAATACACTTCAATTTCACTCCGTTGAGTCTTCTTCTGTACAGGATGTTGTCAACAAACTGGTACACACTTGACTGCCGGGCTACTTTTTCCGCTTCTTCTTGCTCTTCGGGAAGTTCTCCTGTCTGAAGGAAATGGACGATTTGCTGTGCCCATGTTGGAGCCTGTGGCTCGACAACAAGGACTAAAGGCTCATCTATCACTGCGGGAACATCAGCTTCTACGGCAAGGACCTGTGGGTCCGCCGGAGCTTGATGATCCCCGGCAAGCTCGCCGGAGCTAAACTTGTCGGGAGCGTTTGCTTCAACGATACAAACGACATGGTTTGTCGGAGCATACTGCTCCTCACTGATACTTGCGTTGGTTTTAGGGACCTTCTTGGCGGCGGCTTCAAAGAGCTCTGCCGGAAAGTAGTCGCCGGAAACCAATTTTCTCTTCTTGCTCTGTCCTGTTGATGGTGTTACGGTTGGTTGAGTTAGCTTGAGCACTAAAATCCCTGGTTCCACAGGTAACTTAAGTGCGGCACATTTGGAGAGGCCATCAACTATATCATTCTGTGCTCTTGGAACGTGTTCCATTTGCAGGCCTTCAAAGCGTTCTTCCAACTTCCTCACTTCATCGACGTACGCTTCCATCAACGGACGTTGATAATCTTTATTTACTTGGCGGACGACAAGTTGCGAGTCCCCCCTGACAATGAGCTTCTTGATCTCAAGGTCCACCGCAATCCTGAGACCGGCAAGCAAGCCTTCATACTGAGCGGTATTATTTGTTGCTTGTTCCTTGGGAAAGTGCATCCGGACTATGTACTTGAGGTGCTCTCCGGTGGGTGCGATGCAGCGACGCGCCGGCACCGGCGCTTTGCAGCGAGAAGGCACCGTCAAAGTACATCAGCCACTCTTTATTTGCCTCCTTGACGGGATGCTCGTCTCGGAATCTCTTCATCTTTGCGTTGGCGTCCACTCTACTATGAATTCTGCCAATGCCCTGCTGCGGATAGTTGAAGTGCTTTGAACTTGAGACCAAAGCTTGACAGTTCCGGTGCCCACTCGACAATCCTGCCTGTTGCTTCGGATTTTGCAATATCCTCTTGATGAAAGCGAGTGACAACTGTTATCTCGTGTGCTTGGAAGTAATGGCGCAGCTTTCTTGAGGCCATGAGGAGGCGAAAAGCAGCTTTGCACACCAGTACCTTGATCTAGCCCCTGCGTAAGGGAACCGACAAAGTAGACCGGGCGCTGCACCATCTTTTTTCAGTATCTTGTCGCAACCTGCGCTTGATCTGTTCTTGTCGGGACCAAAGCTTGACGATGAAGCCCCTGCTCGTCGCTGGATGCAACTCGCCTCTGTTGTCGGCTCATCATCCGCCTCCCTCTCGCTACTAACGCAGCACTAACCACTTGATTGGTCGCTGCTATATACAGCAGCAACTTCTCTTGTGGCCTAGGTGCGACAAGTATTGGAGCGGAGGACAGGTATCTCTTCAAGTCCCGCAGCGCAGCCTCCGCTTCGGGAGTCCATTTCATTGGACCTGCCTTTCTCAAAATCTTGAAAAACGGCAGGGCGCGTTCAGCAGACTTAGAGATGAACCTGCTGAGAGCAGCTACGCAACCGGAAAGCCTTCTGACATCCTTGACACGCTTTGGTGCTTCACTCTGCTCAATGGCCTTGATCTTGTCGGGATTGGCTTCAATTCCCCGCTGAGACACAAAGAACCCGAGAAGCTTGCCGGAAGGAACTCCAAACACGCACTTCTCGGGGTTGAGCTTGAGGTTGATCCTGCGCAGATTTGCAAATGTTTCATCCAAATCCTGAACCAGAGTCGCTCTGTCCTTGCTCTTGACCACTATGTCATCCATGTAAGCTTCTACATTTCTGTGTATTTGTGGCTCAAAGGCATCGTGGACTACTCTTGCAAAGGTTGAACCAGCATTCTTTAAACCGAAAGGCATCCGTATAAAGCAGTACGTGCCACATGGTGTAATGAATGCGGTTTTCTTCATCCTCTTCGCCATGAAGATCGATGATATCCTGAATATGCATCAAGAAACGAAGCAGATCACATCCAGCCGTGGAGTCAACAATCTGGTCGATACGCGGCAAGGGAAATGGGTCTTTGGGACAAGCTTTATTAACATCGGTGAAGTCAATACAAAGTCTCCATTTCCCATTAGCCTTATGCATAACTACCGGATTGGCCAACCACGTGGGGTGTAGGACTCCTCGACAAGCCCCGCTGCTTCTAATTTCTTGATTTCTTCGCTATGAACTCTTGGCGCCCACCGCTGTTTCCTAACTTTTTGCTTGACGGGCGCGTGAGGACAGACAGCTAGGTGGTGCTCAATTACTTTCCTGGGAACACCGGGGATGTCAGATGGTTGCCATGCAAACACATCGACATTCGCCCGCAGGTTAGCAACGAGCTCGCCTTCCTATTTAGGATCAAGCGTGGCACTGATGGTGAAGGTACCACCAGTGCCGTCCTCCTTGGCGGGCACCTTCTTGGTCTTCGGCGGAGCTGCCATCGTCTTCTTGCACTTGCCAGTGGAGCTCGATGGTGCGTCCTCGACGGTAGCGCAGCACTCCGAGGAGGTGCGCTTGCCAGAGTGGGCATCAGAGCTCTTGCCGGTCTTGGTGGTCTTCTTATTCCCCGGAGCTTCAGTGCAAGTGGTTTGCTAACTGTTGCGGCAGCTGCATCCCGGTAAATCTTGTCGGCAAGAGATAAGCGCGTCCTTCTTGTCGCCATGGACAGAAATGACGCTTATCGGGCGGGCATCTTAAGTAAGTTGTAGGCATGATGAGAGACGGCCATGAACTTGGCGAGTGCTGGGCGGCCAAGTATGCCATTGTAGGGCAATGGGAAGTCGGCAACGTCAAATGTGACCCTCTCGGTTACGAAGTTGAGCTCGCTGTCAATGTTACGGGTAACGTGATCTTCCCTTTGGGCTTGCTCCTTCCTGGGTTGATTCCTTGAAAGTACCAGTTTCTTGAGCTCGCTGTCGAGGATTTGAAGTTTCGGAGCACTGCAGAGGAGATCAAATTCAGGCCGCCCGCCGTCAACCAAAGCATCTTTGTGACTTTGAGGTTGCGGATGGTTGGTGAGACCAACATCGGCGAGCACCGATCGCAGTGATGCGATCGGTGATCTTCAATGTCAAAGATGATGGGCGGCTGGACCACTTCAGAGGTTTGCGTGATTCTATGGATGGTTCTGCTGCATTGACCTCACGCATCCATTGCTTGAGTTGACGGTGCGAGGTATGCAGGGAAGCACCACCGTCAACGCAGAGGACCTCCGTTGCCTTTTGAGCATGCGTTGGTTTTCCCTTGAAGAGGAAAGGGTGATGCAGCAAAGTAGCGTAAGTATTTCCCTCAGTTTTTGAGAACCAAGGTATCAATCCAGTGGGAGGCCACACACAAGTCCCTCGTACCTACACCAACAAGTAAGAACCTTGCAACCAACGCGATAAAGGGGTTGTCAATCCCTTCAAGGCCACTTGCAAAAGTGAGATCTGATAGAGATGATAAGATAATAATTTTGGTACTTTTATGATAAAGATTGAAAGTAAAGATTGCAAAGTAAAAATAGATTGGAAACTTATATGATGGAAAATAGTCCCCGGGCCATAGGTTTCACTAGTTGCTTCTCTCAAGATAGCATAAGTATTACGGTGGGTGAACAAATTACTGTCGAGCAATTGATAGAAAAGTGCATAATTATGAGAATATCTAGGCATGATCATGTATATAGGCATCACGTCTGCGACAAGTAGACCGACTCCTGCCTGCATCTACTACTATAACTCCACACATCGACCGCTATCCAGCATGCATCTAAAGTATTAAGTTCATAAGAACAGAGTAACGCATTAGGTAAGATGGCATGATGTAGAGGGATAAACTCAAGCAATATGATATAAACCCCATCTTTTTATCCTTGATGGCAACAATACAATACGTGTCGTTTCCTCTACTGTCACTGGGATCGAGCACCGCATGATTTAACCCAAAGCTAAGCACTTCTCCCATTGCAAGAAAGATCAATCTAGTAGGCCAAACCAAACTGATAATTCGAAGAGATTTGCATAGATAACCAATCATACATAAAAGAAATCAGAGAAGATTCAAATATTATTCATAGATAATCTTGATCATGAACCCACAATTCATTGGATCTCGACAAACACACCGCAAAAAGAGTTACATCGAATAGATCTCCAAGAAGATAGAGGATAACTTCGTATTGAGATCCAAAGAGAGAGAAGAAGCCATCTAGCTAATAACTATGGACCGGAAGGTCTGTGGTAAACTACTCACACATTAATGGAGAGGCTATGGTGTTGAGGTAGAAGCCCTCCGTGATCGATGCCCCCTCCGGCGGAGTGCCGGAAAAGGCCCAAAGATGGGATCTCACGGATATAGAAGGTTGCGGCGGTGGAATTAGGTTTTCGTGGTGCTCCTGGATGGTTTCGGGGTACGTAGGTATATATAGGACGAAGAAGTAGGTAGGTGGAGCCACAAGGGGCCCACGAGGGTGGAGGGCGCGCCCAGGGGGGTAGGCGCGCCTCCCTGCCTTGTGGTCTCCTCGGTGATTTCTTAACGTCCACTCCAAGTCCTCTGGATCACTTTGGTTCCAAAAATAACTCTCCCGAAGGTTTCATTCCATTTGGACTCCGTTTGATATTCCTTTTCTGCGAAACACTGAAATAGGCAAAAAAACAGCAATTTGCACCGGGCCTTGGGTTAATAGGTTAGTTCCCAAAATAATATAAAAGTGTATAAATAAGCCCATTAAACATCCAAAACAGAATATATAATAGCATGGAGCAATAAAAAATTATAGATACGTTGGAAACGTATCAGTCGCAGATGAAATACGCGTGGAAGAATCGGCATGAATCTACCGGGTCCTCTTCCCCCTCCGCCAGAACCTTGGGTGCGCCATGCCCTTTCGGGACTTCCCTCCCCCATAGGTATCCGTACCTTTCTTCCAGCACTTCCCGTCCAGGTTCGATGGGAAGAAGACGACATCTCCCCTCCGCTTCCTGTCCAGCTTTGTCGCCCTCTTGCTCCCCTCAGCGGTCACCTCTTTCGCGACAGTCGTCCGCTTTCCCTTGGCGTCGACTTTCTTTCCCATTCCCTCAAGATTGTGACAGGGATGGAGAAAGGGTGTTGCATGGGAGGCCGGCGGCGAGTATGAGTGACAAGGAAGAATGGTTGTTTGGCTTGCGGAAAAAGATGGTGGAGGAGCGGAGTGGGCAACAATGAGGAGTGCCCTCCCGCATTTTCCTTTCTTAGGGAAAGAACATGGGGGAGGGCATGATGCTTCAAAAAGTTACCATTTCACATTAACTGCTACACTCCCACTACCCCACGACCCGCAGTAAATACGCAAAGTGGACATTGGATCGACTGATTATCATGACAAATCGCTGCATGCGCAACGGTTTCTCGCCACGTGTCCATGCACTGTTTTGGGCCTAACCCAACGTGCCTAGCGACACGTATGGCTCAGGCCCAGGGGCTTCTGTAGGGGTACACAAATAGGGAGGTATGTTTTCCCCTGACTTGTGCACAGACAGCAAGCCACCGACCCGACAAGATTACAACATTCAAGACCAGACCATGCAGGAAGGAATCAGCTCTTTGAAGAGTCAGAGTGTAGATCAAGAAGACCAAGTCAAGTTAAAGAAGCAAGATACCACTAAGAAGAGACCTCCCTTGCCGGGCAGGCGAGCCTAGCAAGGTCAAAGTTAACCCGGAAGCAAGCCTCAAGACTGTCCCGACAGGCCTGCCGAGGCTTACGGATGCAAACTACCCCGCCAAGGCTCCAACGCACCACCTCACAGCAACGCAAGTCATCAATCGATGCAGTGTCAAGCCTCCAAGTGACTAAGTGGCTATTATTTGCCACATGGCAGCCACTTCCTACAAAAATCACCTCCAAACGACACCCGTCCAATGACGTGTCACACAGACAGGAGAGAAGGTGGACGAACAGCCCAGTAAGGCTTGTCAGGCAGGCCTTGATGTGACACTAAGCGGCCCATTTAATGCGCTCTGCCCTGTCTGGAGAGTTAGGTATGATAGCACTGTTTGCTATCTAATCAGTGCATAATGACTTATTTGCCATTGTGGTGACCCCTTGATCTATAAAAGGAGGCCCGTGGCAACCATCACTACAAAAAAAGACACATCTGTGACATTTTGCGCCGAACAATTTTTTTTCCTGTCATGCTTATGACACTTCTATTACGTTAAATGTGACAAAATCCGGTATCATCATAGATGTGGTGGGATCCTACTTCTATGACAAAAAATAATGACAGAAAATGGGCTTTTTGTCCTGGGCGGCCCGGAGATGCAGCTGCATGACATTCTTTGGGCCGTCCATGACGAAAAAACCATGGTAGAAGCGAGGGCGAGGAAAATATCAGGGAGTTCCCGGTTACAGTGGGTGGTCGGGGCCGAGCGATGCACGGAGGGATTACGCGTTTCTCTCGTACACGTACGCGCATGGGTGTGAGGCGTTGGGCTCTAACTGAACCCGAGCGAGGCAATCGCCTACTGAACACGAGTGATTGCACTGGCTACGCGTTACTGAACCCGAGCGATCGATCGATCCCTGGCTGTTAACTGCACCCAATCGAGCGATTCCTTCGCTACTGCTGCTAGCTAAAGCCCATCGAACCTGCTTCCTCTTGACGAACAGTGAGTGTTGTTGGGGGTTGGATGAACAGTTCCCGATGGGGGTTGGATGAGCAGGACCCCATGGTAGTAGAGGTCGTTGCCGCTGGATGAATAGGACCATGATCGAGCCGATTGGGGGTGGATGAACAGGACCCCGTGGAGGGCTGGTTGAACAGTATCTGGTGGAGGGCTGGTTGAACCGTAGCTGGTGGAATCTGGAAGGAGATGCCGTGGATGAACAGTCGTAGGTGGAGGCTGGAGGAGGTCGACGGTGGATGAACAGTAGCCCGTGGAGGCTGGAGCTAGGCAGTAGATGGTGGATGAACAGTAGCCTGTGGAGTCCCGTTTTGCAGTATGCCACACCCCTACAGGACCCATTTAGACCGTAGGAGGTCAAAGAGAAGTCTGTTTCCTCTGTTTTGCGGTATGCCACACCCCTCCCGATCAACAGGACCCCGTTTCGACCGTAGGAGGTTGAAGAGAAGTTTGTTTCCTCCGTTTTGCAATACGCCAGACCCCTTGTCGGTGTCAAAACCGGCGGATCTCGGGTAGGGGGTCACGAACTGTGCGTCTAAGGCGGATGGTAACAGGAGACAGGGGACACGATGTTTACCCAGGTTCTGGCCCTCTCTATGGAGGTAATACCCTACTTCCTACTTGATTGATATTGATGATATGGGTAGTACAAGAGTAGATCTACCACGAGATCAGAGAGGCTAAACCCTAGAAGCTAGCCTATGGTATGATTGTTGTATATTGTATATCTGTCGACTAGCCTTGGCCTGGTTTATATAATGCACGAGGCCTAGGATAACAAGAGTCCTAGCCGAATACGCCGGTGGGGGAGGAGTCCTTGTCTTGATCACCAAGTCTTGTGGAATCTTCCTTGTATGCGGCACCTGTCCGGACTGGCCCATGAGTATACGGCCATGGGGATCCTCGGCCCAATCCAACTGATCGGGAGACGACGTGGTGAGTACCCCCTAGTCCAGGACACCGTCACCCCTACCGGTGAACAGGATCTCGTTTCGACCGTAGACGGTCGAACAGAAGGCCATTTCCTCCATTCTGTGGTATGCCATGCCTCGTTTCGGCTGTTTCGTCCAAGCCGGTTGGCTCCCGATGAACATGACGCACTATGTTGCCTCCCGACGAACATGATGCAGTTTCTCCGTTCCGACCCAGCCAGGTGGCTGCCGATGAACAGGACACCATCGTTGTACGCGTTCGAGACCCC
This sequence comes from Aegilops longissima, assembly GCA_021605205.1. Classification (NCBI taxonomy): domain Eukaryota; kingdom Viridiplantae; phylum Streptophyta; class Magnoliopsida; order Poales; family Poaceae; genus Aegilops; species Aegilops longissima. The sequence goes on from CM038677.1 coordinate 327,858,919, forward strand.
TCCCATATGCACGTACGTAGCCGTATTTACTTTCTTGCAGCGTGGCTGTACATACATGTACACGATATAGAAGGGACTGCGTAACATGCTACGTCCGCGCCTCTACTACGACATGTGCTGCTCCTTACTCGGTCACAGTTCATCGCTGTAGAGAGAACGATCGACCAGTATGTACGTACACGTTCGTGACCAGACAGACAACCCTACGTACGGTTCTATCGGGTGAGTCCCAGCTGTCGGGGAGGATAAGGAGGCACTTCATTGTGTGCGAAGATATAGCTGGTGGGTCTCGGCTATCAGGGAGAAGAATCATTTTTTCGTAATATGGACACACTTCCTTGCGTGCGAAGATGTAGCTGGTGGGTCCCAACTGTCAGCGGCAGGAATAAGGAGGCACTTCCTTCCGTGCGAAGATATACGTGGTGTGTCCCAGCTTTCAGGGGGAGGAATAATTTTATTTTCATGTAATAAGGAGGTGGTTGCATGCGTGCGTCCATGGACCTGGTGTGTCCCCACTGTCAGCCTCTCCATGTAAAGTCCTCTACCGGTGACTCTCGTTTGTTGACCACGTTGACCACCCCTCGCCGAGCGCATCCATGGTAGTGGACGATGGCGAGGTCCCAGACAGCAACGAGTCGGAGATGGGAAGACGTGGGAGTGGAGTCGCTGACCGAGAGGTGTACAAGGGTTAACCAGTTCTGGTGTGGCGTGGTTCAGTAGTCAGTGGAGATGAACAGGAGGTGTGGAGGGGTTGAGGGATGGCCTGGCCGGCGGTGGCGTAGTGCTTCACAATGAAGCATGCTAAGCAAAGCTGCTAGCAGCGGGAGGCGGGAGCATGTGGTCCCGGCGGCGCTGGAGGAAGAAGACGAGAGATTGAAGATGGATGCCGGTCATTGGATGTAAATCCAACGGCTATCGATGTCAGAATCATTTGTTGACTAAGTTGAAAATGACTTGCATCGGCTTCGACCTATTGGCCCACATTTCAGCCTCCAATAATGTGGCACATATTCATCCCATTTTTTCAGAATTTATAGTCCATTTGATCTTTTTTTTGAGAATTACAGTCCATTTGCTCGGTTGGGTGAACAAATAATGCAGCGTCCATGCGGCCCATTGTAACACCCCGAAAATTTAACCAGGTTTTAGTTATTAAAATTTTGCCAAGAGTTTAAAAATTTTGCCTACAAGAATATCTCTGATGATTTCAAGACTTTTCTTTAATATTAAGGAGTTTTTCCCCAAGTGGTTCCTTACAAAACATATTGGACTTATATGCCCTCTCTTTAAAAAAAATCTCTCAATCAGTAGATTTATTTATTAAATTATTTCACCCTGAGCTTTATCCATTAAAATGACTTGCTTTAAGTTTTGGAGCTCCTTTTTGTACTACAGCCAGTTGATAAACTTAACTAAAAATCAACCAAAATTTGGAGATGTCATGTGATGTCTCTAAATCACTTTTGTGCAATAATATATTTCATTCATTGCATATTTTTGAGTGCTACACATGTTTTTCTTCTCTGGTCCAGTGGACAATTTTACACTACAACCCTTTTAAATATTTCTTTCTAGCTTCCACCAAAATTATGGGATGTTAGTAGCAGCATATGATTCCACTTTGTGCAAAAACCCAGTGGTGTTATTTGAAAATTTTGAGTGAATCAACCTCATTTTTACTCTGGTCCAACATGATGATTTGTACAGCAACCATAGTCTTGCTTGCTCTTTGGCCCTAGATTCTTTCTCCTACTTGTAGTCCTCCATGCAAAACCCCTAAGTCCAGGAGCATGCACTCATTTGATCATTTTTTGTTCATGTTATAATGCCATCCACCTCCTGTCCAGATTTGAAGTTCTGCAAAACTTGCACTAGCAAGTTTGTGCTTTTCACAAACTAACCTCACCACCCTCTTGTGCATCTAAGGAGATACTGATCTGGAAGTATTGGCCACTCCAAGAAAAGCTTAAGTGCCTGTGGCATTTTGTCAAACACCTGGAGGGCATGAACTGATTTGGCATGAGTTTTGTTTGCGTTATGAACTTGGCCACCTGACCAAACCACTTTGTCCCATGAGTTTCCCTCTATCTCTAACCTAGTTCTGTTGCTTGCCAACCTGACCTGTGACCTGTAGCATGCCACGGCATTGTATCGAACACCTTCCGTGCATGCTCTGGGCGCGGCTAGAGCGCTGCGTTTGCATCGCGTCTTGGCGCGCGCCGAGCTGCCGCGTCTGAGTTGACCCCTTTCGTAACGCCCGGATTCGATCGCGCCTGTGTCCGCCATTATTCGCGCCGTCGTTGCCATGTCATTTGCTTGCGTGTTGCACTTTGCCATGTCATGTGCTCTCTCTTTTCCATGTCATCATCTGCATTTTCATCATGTCATCATGTGCATTTCATTTTGCATACGTGTTCATCTCATGCATCCGAGCATTTTCCCCGTTGTCCGTTTTGCAATCCGGCACTCCTATGTCCCCCGGCGCCCCCTTTTACCTCTTTTCATGTGCGGGTCTTAAACGGTCTCGGAATGGACCGAGGTTTGTCAAGCGGCCTTGGTATAGCACCGGTAGACCGCCTGTCAAGTTTCGTGCCATTTGGAGGTCGTTTGGTACTCCAACGGTTAACCGGGTAACCGCAAAAGCCTCTTTTGTGTTGCAGCCAAACACCCCTTCCAAAGTGGCCCAAAACCCATCTAACTCCCCTCCATGCTCTCGGTCGTTCGATCACGATCGTGTGGCCGAAAACCGCACCTCATTTGGACTCTCCTAGCTCCCTCTACCTATATATTTGCACCTCCCCCGAAATTTCCGCAGATCAAACCCTAGCCCCGCTCCCCTCGCGCGCCGGACATGTCCACCCGCCGGCGGACGCGTCCATCCCGTCGCCACGTCGCCCGGCCAATGGCGAGGCGACACGTCATCTCCGCCGCCGTCCCGTCCAACCCCGAGCCTCCACGTCGCCTCTCGGCCTCCCGCGGCGCGTCCGCCGAGCCCATCGCGGCCCGCGCAAGCCCGTGATCGCCCGCCGCCGCTTTGCATCGCTGCCGCCGCCAGCGTGTGCCCCGCCGCCGACCATCTGCCGTCGCTGCCGGGTTCGCGGAACCGCCGGACTTCGCCGCTTCGCTGAACGTCGCCGCCCGGCCGCCCGGCCGGATCCGCGCCATCGCGGCGGCGCTGCTCTCTCTCCACCTCCGGCGGGCTCCTTCCAGCGCGCCTCCCACCTCGCCGTCTCGCCGCCGCAAGCTTCGCCTCCCAGCGCTGCGGTCGTCTCCGACCAGATCCGGAGGAGCGCGGATCCGCCGCCGCCTCCGGCCGGCGCCGCCCTCTTGCCGTCCCTTCGATCGGGCTGCGTTGACCCGCCACGTGGGCCCCGGGCCTGCGCCGCCCACTTGCTCGCTAACCGGCCTGCCAGGCCTCTCCCTTCACTCTGGGCCGAAGCCCGCGTGGTGAGATGCCCTATTCCCCGCCCAAGCGTCTTTTAGCTATTCTACGCTCAGTTTTCAGATCTGGAATTTTGGCTAAGTCCCCGAAATTGTTGCATATTTTGTTGCAATTTCATCATGCCATAACTCTATCATCGTAGCTCCGTTTTGTGCGTGTAATATGTCAAAATGTTCGCCTCGAAGAGTAGATCATTTCTTCTCATTGCATCATTTTCATTTGAGCTCATCTTGATGCCCGAAATGCTGTTAGAAGAGTGCTATGTGATGTTACTTTCTGTTTCTTAACAGAACATACACTTGTCATTTTTGCTATTATTGATGTGTGCATCCTATGAATTTGAATCCTACATGTGTTTTGTAATATGCCATGCCATCTTTCCAGGGGTGTATGCCATGTATTTTTGTGATCTATGTGGTGACTAGCACAAGCATGCAAACTAGGTGTCTTCATGTTGCTGATTTCAGCCCTGTTTTGCTGATATTTTTATGCCATGTTAACTTGATGCTACAGAGAGATCCATGCATATTTTGAGATACTTCAGTAAGGATGTTTTGTTAAACATGTCTTGATCTATCCATCCATGCCCTTGTTTGCAATTATGGAGTGCCATAGCTTGAGTCAATCGAGCTCTACTTTTGCTTCAAAATGTTTCCTGGCAGATTGTTTACATGTTATTCAATTTTGCCAAGGTTGTTGTGGTTGATCTATGCACCCTATGATGTTGTTCTTGCCATGTCTAGCTTCTATGCCATGTCTTCTTGCTGTTGGTTGCCTTGCCATGCCATGTATTGCTTTGTGGTGAGTGGTTCAAGCTCACCAACATGCCTACTTATCGTTGTTCCTGCCATGTTCAAATCTGTAATATAACTTGCCATGTTTACATGGGTGCCATCATATTTTCTGATCCTTTTTGGCTTATGGTCAGTAAAGGACTTTTGTTATATGCTTTGAGTAGATTCATGCCATATCTTTGTTTGCCATGTTAAGTTCCTGTAACATGTTGTTTGATAGCTCTAAACATTGCAACCTGATGTTATTTTCTGCAAAGTCTGAACTGTTATTATTTGCAATCTTGCCATGTCATTTCGAGCATGTTCTAGTGATTTCTGGAGATAGCTCAGTGTTCATGTTTTTAATGCTTTACCTGTACATTATGCCCATGCCTTTTGTTTTCATGTTAAGTTGCTGTAGCATGTTGTTTTAATGCTTGCAATATGCCTAGTTGCTGTTTTGGACAGCTTGTCCTTTAAACTTGTATAGAGTGTATGTGTTGACCCGTTGCTCCGTTTTGAGTGTGCTCTATATGAAACTTGCTTGATTTTGCATGTAGTCTCATATTATCATGTTGCATCCTTGTTTTGAGGTGTTTGCTTGATGTTTGTATGCATTTTGCATCAATGCCATGCTTATCTTGTTTTGCTCATATCTTCTAGACCGTAGCTCCGAATTAAATGAACTTTATATGTAACTTGACTAGAATTTCGTGTAGATCATCGTGGTGCATCTTAACTTGCTGTTTAACAACTTGAACATAAGGTTTATTCAGATCTGTACCAATTTCGAAATTTGCATATGAGGACTTACCGGAATTGTTATATGTTGTTTCCGGCCTCATTTAAACTTGCTTTGATGTGTTGCTCTTGTATGCATCATCTCTTGCCATGAGTAGCCTCATCTAGATTTGTCATGCATCATGCTTGTTGTGCATCATGTCTTGTTCATGTGTGGAGTGTTTACTATGTTGTGTGCTTCTTCTTGTTAGTTCCTGTTTCGTTGCGATTGTGAGGATTCGTTCGTCTACACTTGGTTCGTCTTCGTGGCTTCATCTTCTTCATGGATTCGTTCTTCTTCCTTGCGGGATTTCAGGCAAGATGACCGCTACCCTGGATCTCACTACTATCATTGCTATGCTAGTTGCTTCGTTCTATCGCTATGCTGCGCTACCTATTACCTGTTTATCAAGCCATCCCAAATTGCCATGAACCTCTTACTCGTTGTCACCCTTCCAAGCAAACCGTTGTTTGGCTATGTTACCGCTTTGCTCAGCCCCTCTTATAGCGTTGTTAGTTGCAGGTGAAGATGAAGTTTGTTCCTTGTTGGAACATGGAGATGTTGTTCCTTGTTGGAACATGTTTACTTGTTGGGATATCAAAATATATCTTATATTATTAATGCATCTATATACTTGGTAAAGGGTGGAAGGCTCGGCCTTATGCCTGGTGTTTTGTTCCACTCTTGCCGCCCTAGTTTCCGTCATATCGGTATTATGTTCCCGGATTTTGCGTCCCTAACGCGGTCGGGTGATTTATGGGACCCCCTTGACAGTTCGCTTTGAATAAGACTTTTCCGGCAAGGACCAACATTGGTTTTATAATTTGCCTCACCACCACCTAATTTTCCCTTGGGAGTCGCTCTCTCGAGGGTCATCTTTATTTTAGCCCCCCAAACCAGTGCTTCTCTAAGTGCTGGCCCGAACCGAGCCGCCTGCGGGGCCACCTTGGGGCAACTTGAGGATTGGTTTTACTCGTAGCCTGTCTCATCCGGTGTTGCCCTGAGAACGAGATATGTGCAGCTCCTATCGGGATTGTCGGCGCATCGGGCGGTCTTGCTGGTCTTGTTTTATTGCTGTGAAATGTCTTGTAGCCGGGATTCCGAGACTGATCGGGTCTTCCCGGGGAGAAGGAATATCCTTTGTTGATCGCGAGAGTTTATCATGGGCTAAGTTGGGACACCCCTGCAGGGTATAAACTTTCGAGAGCCATGCCCGCGGTTATGTGGCAGATGGGAATTTGTTAATATCCGGTTGTAGTAAACTTGAAGCAAACTCTTCTAAAATACACCAACCGTGTGCGTAACCGTGAGTGTCTCTTTTCGGGGTTGATCGAGAGGAGAACACGGTTTCTGGGTTATGTCTGACGTAAGTAGGAGTTCAGGATCACTTCTTGATCATTTCTAGCTGACGACCGTTCCTTTGCTTCTCTTCTCGCTCTCATTTGCGTATGTTAGCCTCCATATATGCTTAGTCGCTGTTGCAGCCTCACCACTTTACCCCTTCCTTTCCCTTAAGCTTTGCTAGTCTTGATACCCATGGTAATGGGATCGCTGAGTCCCCGTGGCTCACAGATTACTACACCACCAGTTGCAGGTACAGGTTTGCGATGATCATGACGCGAGAGCGATGTTTGCTTGTATTGGAGTTCTTCTTACGCTTCTTCTTGATCAGGGATAGGTTCGGTCGGCAGCCTGGGCTAGCAGGGTGGATGTCGTTTGAGCTTCTGTTTATGTTTCATCCGTAGTCAGATGTTGATCTTGTATATGATGTTGATGTATTCTTGTGGCATTTGTGCCTTATGTATGTATCCCCATCTATTTTGTAATGTTGATGTAATGATATCCACCTTGCAAAAGCGTTTCAATATGCGGGTCTATCCTTGGTGGGACCGTCGAGTTCCTTTTGGATAGGGTCGCATATTGGGCGTGACAAGTTGGTATCAGAGCCTCGACCGACCCTAGGAGCCCCTTGATTGATCATGTAGTTTGGCCACAGTTGAGTCTAGAATAAAACTTTTCGGAGTCTAGTTATATCGGAGAGTAGGATTCTTTTTACTCCTCAGCCCCTTCGTCGCTCTGGTAAGGAATCTTGACGTAGGTGTTTTGAATTACTCCTCTTCCCCTTCAAAATTTTTCTTTAGGATCACCCAGTTGGTTTTCCGATCGTTGGTTCTCATCTCTTTTCATCCGGTGCATTTCTTGTCAAGTTGACTTGACCATCTTCATCTTTGCAAGTTCAATCCTCAGTTGTCTTCTTTTCCCACCCAACCTCCCTTCTTCCTCTCGGAACCGGAGTCCGTAATCGAGTATCCAACCTACTTGTGTGAAGTCTTTGCTTCCTTTCCTCAATGATTTCAACTGGTGTTTTTCTCGTCAAGATATTCGTCGGTTTCCCCTTCCAAGTTGTCTTTGTTTTCCCGCCCTCCCACCCTATTATTCCCGGAGTTCGAGTTTCTTCCGACCATCAATCCCATTCGTGTGGAGCCTCTTGAGTCTTCCCTCAATCATTTCAACCGGTGAATTCTCGTTTTGTACGACATTCTTCATCTCTTTCTTCTCCGGTGGACTCAATTCAAGTTTTTTTTTTCGGGTTGATCATATTCTTTTCCTCGGCTCAAGTGTTTTTCCTGCTCGTTCTCCTCTTGCCAGTTTATACTTCCGGAGTGCTCAAGACATCTCAGGAGATTCGTCTATGTTTGAATTAATTCGAGGCTGTCACCTCAGTCAAATATTTCAGTTCTTCCGGTGCATCACCTATCTGTTCAACATCCCTTTCCAACGGTGTTTTCTTTGAGTGGGCCCTAACCCAGAGGTCTTTTCCCAGTATCTTACCTGACTCTTCTAATTCCCCCGGAGTTTTTCGCAATTCTTTTCAAGTGTGACGTAAGAATGAATATCATCAGTCACATGCCTTTTCCAAGATCAATTTCAAATCATTTCATTGTTGGCTCAACCTCTCTGTTTTTTCTTTCTTCCGGAGTATCTCATTAATTTTGGTGATGTTTATCGTCGTCCTTGTAGACCGAAGTAGAGTTTCTCTTAAATCTTGTCCGTTCCCCCGGAGATTCATGGTGCTAGCTCGATGTTGTCCTATCTAATTGTTTCGAGTCATGCAAGTTCTTTTCATCAATCCGGAGTATTTCAGGAGTTACTTTCCGTCTCAATCATCCGGAGGCCATCTTTTCGGAAGATTTCTTCGTTCTAAGTTTTCAGATTCGTTCTCCAATTATTTTATATCCGTGCCCCTTCGTTCGTCTCAATATTCTTCCGGTGCTTCGTTCAAGTATTCTTCAATCAGTTCGCGATCTCTTCGCTCTTTTGCATCTAAATTCCCTCTAGCATATTTGGTCCTTCTAATTCTTCCCGGTGTTTATTTCTTTTCTTCAGTCATTTCGAATTCTTACGGTGGCTCGTTCAAGATTCTTTTCCTTGTTTATCATTTTAATCCATTCGTTCTTTTCAATCCTACCGGTGGTTCATGAAGACCTTCTCAAGTTTGCGCTATGTCACTTCTCAATTCTTTTTCAAGAAGAATAAGTAGTTTGCAAAAATCCATTGTTTGTCATCAATTTAATTTGATGAAGGATAAGCATACAATAAATCTTATTCTTATTTCATCCAAGTGATTAATCCTTTTCTTCGGAGTTTGTTCTTGAGGAATAAATTCGACTTCCAAGTGTTTTCATCTTTTCTTTTCCGGAGTTCCAAGTTTTCCGCATTATCGTCGCGAACCTCCATCTAAATCACCGCAAGGCTCATCTTATTCTTTCACCTTTCATTCAATCTCATCATCCTTTTTGTTACCGGAGTTCTTCACGGTGGTTCTTCATGATTTAATTCATTCTTCAAGTGTTCATCAAGATTCTTGTTGGTGGAGTTCAGTATCTTTTCTTCTCGCGTCTAGAAGTGTAATTCATTCTCCGTATTCTTTAGAATTGGAGTTCTGCATTTCTTTGTTCTTCTCAGATATTCAAATCCACTCAATCCTTCCTTCTAAGTTCTTTTCATTCAAATTCTTTCAATTCTTCCGGAGGCATTGCGTTGTTTATCTCGTCAAGTGTCATTCCATCTTCTGAAGCTCATGTTCTATTTCTTTCCTTGTTCAACCGGAGTGCTGCCTAAATCCTTTCAGTCTTATTCGTTTCTTATCTCGTTCTAACCAGAGTGTTTTCATAGTACATCTGATTCCGTGAGCTTTTGATTCTCGTCATTCTCGTCGTTCGTCTCTTCTTCTCGAGTGCTTTCGATTCTTTGCTTCTTCTCTTGATTTCTTGTTTCGCCTCATCCCTTTTTCCTTCCGTCTCGGTCCTAAGATCTCGGGGCGAGATCTCTTGTTAGTGGAGGAGTGTTGTAACGCCGGATTTGATCGCCGGTGTCCTTGATTATTCGCCGTCGTTGCCATGTCATTTGCTTGCGTGTTGCACTTTGCCATGTCATGTGCTCTCTCTTTTCCATGTCATCATCTGCATTTTCATCATGTCATCATGTGCATTTCATTTTGCATACGTGTTCGTCTCATGCATCCGAGCATTTTCCCCGTTGTCCGTTTTGCAATCCGGCACTCCTATGTCCCCCGGCGCCCCCTTTTACCTCTTTTCGTGTGCGGGTGTTAAACGGTCTCAGAATGGACCGAGGTTTGTCAAGCGGCCTTGGTATAGCACCGGTAGACCGCCTGTCAAGTTTCGTGCCGTTTGGAGGTCGTTGGTACTCAACGGTTAACCGGTAACCGCAAAAGCCTCTTTTGTGTTGCAGCCAAACACCCTTCAAAGTGGCCCAAAACCCATCTAACTCCCCTCCATGCTCTCGGTCGTTCGATCACGATCGCGTGGCGAAAACCGCACCTCATTTGGACTCTCCTAGCTCCCTCTACCTATATATTTGCACCTCCCGAAATTTCCGCAGATCAAACCCTAGCCCGCCTCCTCATACGGACATGTCCACCGCCCGGGCGGACGCGTCCATCCGTCGCCACGTCGCCCGCCCAATAGCGAGGCGACACGTCATCGCCGCCGCCGTCCGTCCAACCCCGAGCCTCCACGTCGCCTCTCGGCATCCCCGCGGCCGCTGCCCGCCGAGCCCATCCAGGGCCCGCGAAGCCCATCGCCCGCCGCCGCCGCTGCGCTTCGCCGCCGCCGCCAGCAGGTGCCCCCGCCGCCGACCATCTGCCGTCGCTGCCCGGTTCGCGGAACCGCCCGGACTTCGCCGCCGCCGCGAACGTCGAGCCCGGCTGCCCGGCCGGACAGCGCCATCGCCGGCGCCGCTGTCCTCTCCACCCAGCGCCCGCGGGCTCCTCCCAGCGCTCCGCCCACCTCGCCGTCTCGCGCCGCAAGCTTCGCCTCCAGCGCTGCTGGTCGTCTCCGACCAGATCCGGAGGAGCCGCCGGATCCGCCGCCGCCTCCGGCCGGCGCCGCCCTATGCTGCCGTCCCGCTCGATCGGGGCTGCATTGACCCGGCCACGTGGGCCCCGGCCTCGCCTGCCAACCGGCCTGCCAGGCCTCTCCCTTCACTCTGGGCCGAAGCCCGCGTGGTGAGATGCCCTATTCCCCGCCCAAGCGTCTTTTAGCTATTCTACGCTCAGTTTTCAGATCTGGAATTTTGGCCAAGTCCCCGAAATTGTTGCATATTTTGTTGCATTTTCATCATGCCATTACTCTGTCATCGTAGCTCCGTTTTGCGCGTGTAATATGTCAAAATGTTCGTCTCGAAGAGTATATCATTTCATCTCATTGCATCATTTTCATTTGACCTCATCTTGATGCCCGAAATGCTGTTAGAAGAGTGCTATGTGATGTTAGTTTCTGTTTCTTAACAGAACATGCACTTTTGTCATTTTTGCTATTATTGATGTGTGCATCCTATGAATTTGAGTCCTACATGTGTTTTGTAATATGCCATGCCATCTTTCCAGGGGTGTATGCCATGTATTTTTGTGATCTATGTGGTGACTAGCACAAGCATGCAAACTAGGTGTCTTGATGTTGCTGATTTCAGCCCTGTTTTGCTGATATTTTTATGCCATGTTAACTTGATGCTACAGAGAGATCAATGCATATTTTGAGATACTTCAGTGAGGATGTTTTGTTAAACATGTCTTGATCTATCCATCCATGCCCTTGTTTGCAATTATGGAGTGCCATAGCTTGAGTCAATCGAGCTCTACTTTTGCTTCAAAATGTTTCCTGGCAGATTGTTTACATGTTATTCAATTTTGCCAAGGTTGTTGTGGTTGATCCATGCACCCTATGATGTTGTTCTTGCCATGTATAGCTTCTATGCCATGTATTCTTGCTGTTGGTTTCCTTTCCATGTCATTTATTGCTTTGTGGTGAGTGGTTCAAGCTCACCAACATGCCTACTTATCGTTGTTCCTGCCATGTTCAAATCTGTAATATAACTTGACATGTTTACATGGGTGCCATCATATTTTCTGATCCTTTTTGGCTTATGGTCAGTAAGGGACTTTTCTTCTATGATTTGATTAGATTCATGCCATACCTTTGTTTGCCATGTTAAGTTCCTGTAACATGTTGTTTGATAGCTCTAAACATTGCAACCTGATGTTATTTTCTGCAAAGTTTGAACTGTTATTATTTGCAATCTTGCCATGTCATTTTGAGCATGTTCTAGTGATTTCTGGAGATAGCTCAGTATTCATGTTTTTAATGCTTTACCTGTACATCATTCCCATGCCTTTTGTTTTCATGTTAAGTTGCTGTAGCATGTTGTTTTGATGCTTGCAATATGCCTAGTTGTTGTTTTGGACAGCTTGTCCTTTAAACTTGTATAGAGTGTATGTGTTGACCCGTTGCTCCGTTTTGAGTGTGCTCTATATGAAACTTTCTTGATTTTGCATGTAGTCTCATATTATCATGTTGCATCCTTGTTTTGAGGTGTTTGCTTGATGTTTGTATGCATTTTGCATCAATGCCATGCTTATCTTGTTTTGCTCATATCTTCTAGACCGTAGCTCCGAAATAAATGAACTTTATATGTAACTTGACTAGAATTTCGTGTAGATCACCGTGGTGCATCTTAACTTGCTGTTTAACAACTTGAACATAAGGTTTATTCAGATCTGGACCAATTTCGAAATTTGCATATGAGGACTTACCGGAATTGTTATATGTTGTTTCCGGCCTCATTTAAACTTGCTTTGATGTGTTGCTCTTGTATGCATCATCTCTTGCCATGAGTAGCCTCATCTAGATTTGTCATGCAACATGCTTGTTGTGCATCATGTCTTGTTCATGTGTGGAGTGTTTACTATGTTGTGTGCTTCTTCTTGTTAGTTCCTGTTTCGTTGCGATTGTGAGGATTCGTTCGTCACGCTTGGTTCGTCTTCGTGGCTTCATCTTCTTCATGGACTCGTTCTTCTTCCTTGCGGGATTTCAGGCAAGATGACCGCTACCCTGGATCTCACTACTATCATTGCTATGCTAGTTGCTTCGTTCTATCGCTATGCTGCGCTACCTATTACCTGTTTATCAAGCCATCCCAAATTGCCATGAACCTCTAACTCATTGTCACCCTTCCCAGCAAACCGTTGTTTGGCTATGTTACCGCTTCGCTCAGCCCCTCTTATAGCGTTGTTAGTTGCAGGTGAAGATGAAGTTTGTTCCTTGTTGGAACATGGAGATGTTGTTCCTTGTTGGAACATGTTTACTTGTTGGGATATCACAATATATCTTATATAATTAATGCATCTATATACTTGGTAAAGGGTGCAAGGCTCAGCCTTATGCCAGTGTTTTGTTCCTCTTGCCTCCCTAGTTTCCGTCATATCGGTATTATGTTCCCGGATTTTGCGTCCCTAACGCGGTCGGGTGATTTATGGGACCCCTTGACAGTTCGCTTTGAATAAGACTTTTCCGCAAGGACCAACATTGGTTTTATAATTTGCCTCACCACCACCTACTTTTTCCTTGGGAGTCGCTCTCTCGAGGGTCATCTTTATTTAGCCCCCAGCACCGGTGCTTCTCTAAGTCTTGGCCCGAACCGAAACACTTCTTGGGCCACCTTGGGGCAACTTGAGGATTGGTTTTACTCGTAGCCTGTCTCATCTGGTGTTGCCCTGAGAACGAGATATGTGCAGCTCCTATCGGGATTGTCGGCGCATCGGGCGGCCTTGCCGGTCTTGTTTTATTGCTGTGAAATGTCTTGTAGCCGGGATTCCGAGACTGATCGGGTCTTCCCGGGGAGAAGGAATATCCTTCGTTGATCGCGAGAGCTTATCATGGGCTAAGTTGGGACACCCCTGAAGAGTATAAACTTTCAAGAGCCGTGCCCGCGGTTATGTGGCAGATGGGAATTTGTTAATATCCGGTTGTAGTAAACTTGAAGCAAACTCTTCTAAAATACACCAACCGTGTGTGAATCGTGAGTGTCTCTTTTCGGGTTGATCGAGAGGAGAACACGGTTTCTGGGTTATGTCTGACGTAAGTAGGAGTTCAGGATCACTTCTTGATCATTTCTAGTTGACGACCGTTCCTTTGCTTCTCTTCTTGCTCTCATTTGCGTATGTTAGCCTCCATATATGCTTAGTCGCTGCTGCAGCCTCACCACTTTACCCCTTCCTTTCCCTTAAGCTTTGCTAGTCTTGATACCCATGGTAATGGGATTGATGAGTCCCGTGGCTCACAGATTACTACACCACAGTTGCAGGTACAGGTTTGCGATGATCATGACGCGAGAGCGATGTTTGCTTGTATTGGAGTTCTTCTTACGCTTCTTCTTCGATCGGGGATAGGTTCGGTCGGCAGCCTGGGCTAGCAGAGGTGGATGTCGTTTGAGCTTCATTTATGTTTCATCCGTAGTCGGATGTTGATCTTGTATATGATGTTGATGTATTCTTGTGGCATTTGTGCCTTATGTATGTATCCCCATCTATTATGTAATGTTGATGTAATGATATCCACCTTGCAAAAGTGTTTCAATATGGGTCTATCCTTGGTGGGACCGTCGAGTTCTTTTGGATAGGGTCGCATATTGGGCGTGACAAGTTGGTATCGAGCCTCGACCGACCCTAGGAGCCCCTTGATTGATCGTGTAGTTTGGCCACAGTTGAGTCTAGAATAAAACTTTTGAGTCTAGTTATATCGAGAGTAGGATTCTTTTACTCCTCAGCCCTTAAATCGCTCTGGTAAGGAATCTTGACGTAGGTGTTTTGAATTACTCCTCTTCCCCTTCAAAATTTTTCTTTAGGATCACGTAGTTGGTTTTCCGATCGTTGGTTCTCATCTCTTTTCATCCGGTGCATTTCTTGTCAAGTTGACTCGACCATCTTCATCTTTGCAAGTTCAATCCTCAGTTGTCTTCTTTTCCCACCCAACCTCCCTTCTTCCTCTCGGAACCGGAGTCCGTAATCGAGTATCCATCCTACTCGTGCGAAGTCTTTGCTTCCTTTCCTCAATGATTTCAACTGGTGTTTTTCTCGTCAAGATATTCGTCGGTTTCCCCTTCCAAGTTGTCTTTGTTTTCCCGCCCTCCCACCCTATTATTCCCGGAGTTCGAGTTTCTTCCGACCATCAATCCCATTCGTGTGGAGCCTCTTGAGTCTTCCTCAATCATTTCAACGGTGAATTCTCGTTTTGTCGACATTCTTCATCTCTTTCTTCTCGGTGGACTCAATTCAAGTTTTTTTCGGGTTGATCATATTCTTTTCCTCGGCTCAAGTGTTTTTCCTGCTCGTTCTCCTCTTGCCGTTTATACTTCGGAGTGCTCAAGACATCTCAGAGATTCGTCTATGTTTGAATTAATTCGAGGCTGTCACCTCATTCAAATATTTCAGTTCTTCGGTGCATCACCTATCATTCAACATCCCTTTCCAACGGTGTTTTCTTTGAGTGGGTCCTAACCTGCAGGTCTTTTCGAGATCTTACGACTCTTCTAATTCCCCGGAGTTTTTCGCAATTCTTTTCAAGTGTGACGAAGAATGAATATCATCAGTCACATGCCTTTTCCAAGATCAATTTCAAATCATTTCATTGTTGGCTCAACCTCTCTGTTTTTCTTTCTTCTGGAGTATCTCATTAATTTTGGTGATGTTTATCGTCGTCCTTGAAGACCGAAGTAGAGTTTCTCTTAAATCTTGTCCGTTCCCCCGGAGATTCATGGTGCTAGCTCGATGTTGTCCTATCTAATTGTTTCGAGTCATGCAAGTTCTTTTCATCAATCCGGAGTATTTCAGGAGTTACTTTCCGTCTCAATCATCCGGAGGCCATCTTTTCGGAAGATTTCTTCGTTCTAAGTTTTCAGATTCGTTCTCCAATTATTTTATATCCGTGCCCCTTCGTTCGTCTCAATATTCTTCCGGTGCTTCGTTCAAGTATTCTTCAATCAGTTCGCGATCTCTTCGCTCTTTTGCATCTAAATTCCCTCTAGCATATTTGGTCCTTCTAATTCTTCCCGGTGTTTATTTCTTTTCTTCAGTCATTTTGAATTCTTACGGTGGCTCGTTCAAGATTCTTTTCCTTGTTTATCATTTTAATCCATTCGTTCTTTTCAATCCTACCGGTGGTTCATGAAGACCTTCTCAAGTTTGCGCTATGTCACTTCTCAATTCTTTTTCAAGAAGAATAAGTAGTTTGCAAAAATCCATTGTTTGTCATCAATTTAATTTGATGAAGGATAAGCATACAATAAATCTTATTCTTATTTCATCCAAGTGATTAATCCTTTTCTTCGGAGTTTGTTCTTGAGGAATAAATTCGACTTCCAAGTGTTTTCATCTTTTCTTTTCCGGAGTTCCAAGTTTTCCGCATTATCGTCGCGAACCTCCATCTAAATCACTGCAAGGCTCATCTTATTCTTTCACCTTTCATTCAATCTCATCATCCTTTTTGTTACCGGAGTTCTTCACGGTGGTTCTTCATGATTTAATTCATTCTTCAAGTGTTCATCAAGATTCTTGTTGGTGGAGTTCAGTATCTTTTCTTCTCGCGTCTGGAAGTGTAATTCATTCTCCGTATTCTTTAGAATTGGAGTTCTGCATTTCTTTGTTCTTCTCAGATATTCAAATCCACTCAATCCTTCCTTCTAAGTTCTTTTCATTCAAATTCTTTCAATTCTTCCGGAGGCATTGCGTTGTTTATCTCGTCAAGTGTCATTCCATCTTCTGAAGCTCATGTTCTATTTCTTTCCTTGTTCAACCGGAGTGCTGCCTAAATCCTTTCAGTCTTATTCGTTTCTTATCTCGTTCTAACCAGAGTGTTTTCATAGTACATCTGATTCCGTGAGCTTTTGATTCTCGTCATTCTCGTCGTTCGTCTCTTCTTCTCGAGTGCTTTCGATTCTTTGCTTCTTCTCTTGATTTCTTGTTTCGCCTCATCCCTTTTTCCTTCCGTCTCGGTCCTAAGATCTCGGGACGAGATCTCTTGTTAGTGGAGGAGTGTTGTAACGCCCCGGATTTGATGCGCCAGGTGTCCGCCAGTTATTCGCCGTCGTTGCCATGTCATTTGCTTGCGTGTTGCACTTTGCCATGTCATGTTCTCTCTCTTTTCCATGTCATCATCTGCATTATCATCATGTCATCATGTGCATTTCATTTTGCATACGTGTTCGTCTCATGCATCCGAGCATTTTCCCCGTTGTCCGTTTTGCAATCCGGCACTCCTATGTCCCCCGGCGCCCCCTTTTACCTCTTTTCGTGTGCGGGTGTTAAACGGTCTCGGAATGGACCGAGGTTTGTCAAGCGGCCTTGGTATAGCACCGATGAACCGCTGTCAAGTTTCGTGCCATTTGGAGGTCGTTTGGTACTCCAACGGTTAACCGGGTAACCGCAAAAGCCTCTTTTGTGTTGCAGCCAAACACCCCTTCCAAAGTGGCCCAAAACCCATCTAACTCCCCTCCATGCTCTCGGTCGTTCGATCACGATCGCGTGGCCAAAAACCACACCTCATTTGGACTCTCCTAGCTCCCTCTACCTATATATTTGCACCTCCCCCGAAATTTCCGCAGATCAAACCCTAGCCCCGCTCCCCTCGCGCGCCGGACATGTCCACCCGCCGGCGGACGCGTCCATCCCATCGCCACGTCGCCCGGCCAATGGCGAGGCGACACGTCATCGCCGCCGCCGTCCCGTCCAACCCCGAGCCTCCACGTCGCCTCTCGGCATCCTCGCGGCGCGCTCGCCGAGCCCATCGCGGGCCTGCTGAAGCCCAGATCGCCGCCGCCGCCGCGCAGCGTGTGCTCCCTCCACCGACCATCTGCCGTCGCTGCCGGTTCGCCAGAACCGCCGGATTTCGCCGCCTTGAAGGCGTCGCCGCCCGCCGCCCGGCCGGACCGCGCCATCGCCGGCGCCGCTATCCTCTCCACCCGCGCGCGCCGAGCTCCCGAAGCGCGCCGCCCCTCGCCGTCTCGCCGCAGAAGCTTCGCCTCCCGCGCTGCGGTCGTCTCCGACCAGATCCGGAGGAGCGCCGGATCCGCCGCCGCCTCCGCCGGCGCCGCCTTTACGCCGCCCTCCCGCTCGACGGGGTCGATTGACCCGGCCACGTGGGCCCGGCCTCGCTGCCGCCCACTTGCTCGCCAACCGGCCTGCCAGGCCTCTCCCTTCACTCTGGGCGAAGCCAGCGTGGTGAGATGCCCTATTCCCCTAAGCGTCTTTTAGCTATTCTACGCTCAGTTTTCAGATCTGGAATTTTGGCCAAGTCCCCGAAATTGTTGCATATTTTGTTGCAATTTCATCATGCCATAACTCTGTCATCGTAGCTCCATTTTGCGCGTGTAATATGTCAAAATGTTCGTCTCGAAGAGAATATCATTTCATCTCATTGCATCATTTTCGTTTGAGCTCATCTTGATGCCCGAAATGCTGTTAGAAGAGTGCTATGTGATGTTAGTTTCTGTTTCTTAACAGAACATGCACTTTTGTCATTTTTGCTATGATTGATGTGTGCATCCTATGAATTTGAGTCCTACATGTGTTTTGTAATATGCCATGCCATCTTTCCAGGGGTGTATGCCATGTATTTTTGTGATCTATGTGGTGACTAGCACAAGCATGCAAACTAGGTGTCTTGATGTTGCTGATTTCAGCCCTGTTTTGCTGATATTTTTATGCGATGTTAACTTGATGCTACAGAGAGATCCATGCATATTTTGAGATACTTCAGTAAGAATGTTTTATTAAACATGTCTTGCTATATCCATCCATGCCCTTGTTTGCAATTATGGAGTGCCATAGCTTGAGTCAATCGAGCTCTACTTTTGCTTCAAAATGTTTCCTGACAGATTGTTTACATGTTATTCAATTTTGCCAAGGTTGTTGTGGTTGATCCATGCACCCTATGATGTTGTTCTTGCCATGTATAGCTTCTATGCCATGTCTTCTTGCTGTTGGTTGCCTTGCCATGCCATGTATTGCTTTGTGGTGAGTGGTTCAAGCTCACCAACATGCCTACTTATCGTTGTTCCTGCCATGTTCAAATCTGTAATATAACTTGCCATGTTTACATGGGTGCCATCATATTTTCTGATCCTTTTTGGCTTATGGTCAGTACGGGACTTTTGTTCTATGATTTGAGTAGATTCATGCCATACCTTTGTTTGCCATGTTAAGTTCCTGTAACATGTTGTTTGATAGCTCTAAACATTGCAACCTGATGTTATTTTCTGCAAAGTCTGAACTGTTATTATTTGCAATCTTGCCATGTCATTTTGAGCATGTTCTAGTGATTTCTGGAGATAGCTCAGTGTTCATGTTTTTAATGCTTTACCTGTACATCATGCCCATGCCTTTTGTTTTCATGTTAAGTTGCTGTAGCATGTTGTTTTGATGCTTGCAATATGCCTAGTTGCTGTTTTGGACAACTTGTCCTTTAAACTTGTATAGAGTGTATGTGTTGACCCGTTGCTCCGTTTTGAGTGTGCTCTATATGAAACTTGCTTGATTTTGCATGTAGTCTCATATTATCATGTTGCATCCTTGTTTTGAGGTGTTTGCTTGATGTTTGTATGCATTTTGCATCAATGCCATGCTTATCTTGTTTTGCTCATATCTTCTAGACCGTAGCTCCGAATTAAATGAACTTTATATGTAACTTGACTAGAATTTCGCGTAGATCATCGTGGTGCATCTTAACTTGTTGTTTAACAACTTGAACATAAGGTTTATTCAGATCTGGACCAATTTCGAAATTTGCATATGAGGACTTACCGGAATTGTTATATGTTGTTTCCGGCCTCATTTAAACTTGCTTTGATGTGTTGCTCTTGTATGCATCATCTCTTGCCATGAGTAGCCTCATCTAGATTTGTCATGCATCATGCTTGTTGTGCATCATGTCTTGTTCATGTGTGGAGTGTTTACTATGTTGTGTGCTTCTTCTTGTTAGTTCCTGTTTCGTTGCGATTGTGGGGATTCGTTCGTCTACGCTTGGTTCGTCTTCGTGGCTTCATCTTCTTCATGGACTCGTTCTTCTTCCTTGCGGGATTTCAGGCAAGATGACCGCTACCCTGGATCTCACTACTATCATTGCTATGCTAGTTGCTTCGTTCTATCGCTATGCTGCGCTACCTATTACCTGTTTATCAAGCCATCCCAAATTGCCATGAACCTCTAACTCGTTGTCACCCTTCCTAGCAAACCGTTGTTTGGCTATGTTACCGCTTTGCTCAGCCCCTCTTATAGCGTTGTTAGTTGCAGGTGAAGATGAAGTTTGTTCCTTGTTGGAACATGGAGATGTTGTTCCTTGTTGGAACATGTTTACTTGTTGGGATATCACAATATATCTTATATTATTAATGCATCTATATACTTGGTAAAGGGTGGAAGGCTCGGCCTTATGCCTGGTGTTTTGTTCCACTCTTGCCGCCCTAGTTTCCGTCATATCGGTATTATGTTCCCGGATTTTGCATCCCTAACGCGGTCGGGTGATTTATGGGACCCCCTTGACAGTTCGCTTTGAATAAGACTTTTCCGGCAAGGCCCAACATTGGTTTTATCATTTGCCTCACCACCACCTACTTTTCCCTTGGGAGTCGCTCTCTCGAGGGTCATCTTTATTTAGCCCCCGGACCAGTGCTTCTCTAAGTGCTGGCCCGAACCGAGCCGCCTGCGGGGCCACCTTGGGGCAACTTGAGGATTGGTTTTACTCGTAGCCTGTCTCATCCGGTGTTGCCCTGAGAACGAGATATGTGCAGCTCCTATCGGGATTGTCGGCGCATCGGGTGGTCTTGCTGGTCTTGTTTTATTGCTGTGAAATGTCTTGTAGCCGGATTCGAGACTGATCGGGTCTTCCGGGAGAAGGAATATCCTTCGTTGATCGCAAGAGCTTATCATGGGCTAAGTTGGGACACCCTGCAGGGTATAAACTTTCGAGAGCCGTGCCATGTTATGTGGCAGATGGGAATTTGTTAATATCCGGTTGTAGTAAACTTGAAGCAAACTCTTCTAAAATACACCAACCGTGTGCGAATCGTGAGTGTCTCTTTTCGGGTTGATCGAGAGGAGAACACGGTTTCTGGGTTATGTCTGACGTAAGTAGGAGTTCAGGATCACTTCTTGATCATTTCTAGTTGACGACCGTTCCTTTGCTTCTCTTCTCGCTCTCATTTGCGTATGTTAGCCTCCATATATGCTTAGTCGCTGCTGCAGCCTCACCACTTTACCCCTTCCTTTCCCTTAAGCTTTGCTAGTCTTGATACCCATGGTAATGGGATTGCTGAGTCCCCGTGGCTCACAGATTACTACACCACCAGTTGCAGGTACAGGTTTGCGATGATCATGACGCGAGAGCGATGTTTGCTTGTATTGGAGTTCTTCTTCTGCTTCTTCTTTGATCAGGGGATAGGTTCCAGGTCGGCAGCCTGGGCTAGCAGGGTGGATGTCGTTTGAGCTTCTGTTTATGTTTCATCCGTAGTCGGATGTTGATCTTGTATATGATGTTGATGTATTCTTGTGGCATTTGTGCCTTATGTATGTATCCCCATCTATTATGTAATGTTGATGTAATGATATCCACCTTGCAAAAGCGTTTCAATATGCGGGTCTATCCTTGGTGGGACCGTCGAGTTCCTTTTGGATAGGGTCGCATATTGGGCGTGACATTCCGCCCCTCCCCCCCGAGCTCGATATGATCCGCTGGTATAGTCTTGTCGCGCCCCACCCGACCGCCCCTAGCTCGCTACAGCGGCGCCGCAGCAAGCTTCTTGGCGGCACGCTTGCGGCCGCATCCATGGACGGCGCCGCCCAAACCTCCTCCGCTCGCCAGCTGCCCCCTTGCGCATCTCCAGCTCAGCCGCAGCTTCGTCCCCTAGCGCGCGTCGCCGCCACGTAGCCATTGCTCTGAAAAGACGGTTCGCCATCGTCCTTATCGCCCGGCCGCCGGAACTGACCTCCACCGCCTATATAAGGGCCCCGGAGCTCAATCGAGTTCTCGAGCAACCTCATATGATCACCCTAGAGCTACCACAGCCAGCAGTCGAGGAGGGGAAGGCCTACTTCCCCGAGTCCGGCCGGTTCGGTCGCCGCTAAGTTCCGGTCGATTCCGTCGCCACCAGTGCCTCTCCCCCTCCATTCTCTCCACCAAGAGCTCACCCTCCCTCTCGTGATTGCAACCCCGCGCTCAATTTCGGTCAGAGACCACCATAGCCCCAAACCCACTATCCACCCGAACGCCTCCTCCGCCGCGAAGCTCGTCGCCGGTGACTCCGTCCACATCAGCGACCATGGCGGGTACCCACGGACTCGTCTCGACTCCCTGATCACACCCATGTCCTCAGGTCCCCAAGGGACGCCCCCGTTTGCCGGCAAGTCCTCGCCGGAGCTCCGCCTCCGTTCGGTCGGAGGGGGACGCCGAGCGCGTGACTGGTCAAACCTGACCAGTGGGCCAGGTGATCCCACCGTCAGTGACCCAGCGCCAGTCCACACAGGAGTAAGTGGAAGCGCCTTTTTCGAATACGCCTTCGACGTGTTTTCTTTTAAACGTTTTCTTTTCTGTTTTATTTTAAAAACAGATTTTGACCAAACTTTGACCTGCTGTATCTTTTTAAATACAACTCCAATTAAATTGATTCTTTTTCCTACCTCTTTCAAATATTGTCTAGTTTATTTTAAGATTTATTTAAAAAAATTCAAAACAACTTTTGTGCGGTTTTTATTTTTGTGTGTTAATTCTTTTATATTTTCAAAATAGGATTTTTGAAGAGAGGAGAATTATTTCAAGAGTTTGAAATGCACCCTGCCTTCCGTGACTGAAGGCAAGCATTCGAACCCGGCATAATATTTTTGTGTGTTCGTTGACACGTTTATAACATCACCTCATTTCGGAGAACTCGTTATTTCATGTGATATGATCATGTGCATGGATGCATATTAGTGATTTCCATGCTGTTGGGAATGAACACACTTGTGACGGTAATCATCCTCATGTGCCTTGCATCCATGCCGGAAGAAGTCCGGGAAAACTTCTGCCTTGGGTAGGCATGAGTTTGTCACCGGTCTCCGTCGGAACGGTTATGTCCGGTATGGCATAGTAAGGTATAGTGAGCGGTGATTCTGTTGGTTGAAATATTTTCATTATACATGTCATGCAGGGAAATTTATAAACCTCCTGAGTCGACCCTAGCTCGAGTCTTGTTCCAGTAACCCCCATACTTGTTTCGTACTACCACTCGTCTCTACAACAAGTATAGTACGGTTTAGTAAGTTGTCAACCTCTTTCTAGCACACACCGTACAGAGAGGCCAGGGTGGAAGATACCGGTTGTAGCTGGTAGGTAGACCACCTGGTCCGGGGGCATGGGTGTTTCCAGTTGAGACCGAGAGGGGACACTAGTAGAAAAAGGGGCTATCGTTGAGGCCTGTTTTGCCCATTAGTCCCGGTTCAATCCAGAACCGGGACTAATGTGAGCATTTATCCAGTTCATGAGCCAGGGGCCGGCCGGGCCACGTGGGCCATTGGTCCCGGTTCGTCCGGACCTTTTGGTCCCGGTTGGTGGGACGAACCGGGACCAATGGTCTGGCTCTGGCCCACCACTAGTTGTCGGTTGGTGGCATGAACCGGGACCAAAGGCTTCCATTTAGTCCCGGCTCATGCCACCAACCGGGGCTAATGGTGCTGCCTATATATAGCCTCTCGCGCAAGAGCACAAAGCACCGCTCTGTTTTTTTCCGGCCGAGGGGAGGGGGCTTGGTGGTGCTCTAGCTCACCTCCTATGCACACAAGGTGTTCGATGGAATGCCCGAGCCACACTACTTAAGCTATCTCCTCTCCAAGCTCGACCTCTAACCTCCATTTTCCTCAATATTTGTCTAGGTTTAGCGGTCCGTCACGCCCGTCCCGTCTTCACCGCCGTCGATCACCAGCGCCGATCTCATCGCCAAGACCACCGTGGTGAGCCTCTTGTTCTTATCTTCTTTACGAAAGGAAAAATATTCTTACTTGTATTATTTTCTTACTTTTATTATTGCATCTTATATAGTGCGATGGTTTTGGTATCCGCCCGTCGGCCCTCGCCCTGTCTATGATTCGGATGTGGTATATATTATCTTTTCATAACTATTGGTTCATTTATTGTTTATGAAAATTAAGCCGACCAACGTGACATAGATTTTATTTATCTAGGAGGTTGTTGAACGGAAATTCCAACTGACCCTATTGTCGAGAGGTTAAATTAGTTGAAGAAGAAAACAATTTCTTGAAGGAAAAATAAAAAACTTGAGGAGGAGAAGATGATATTGGAGTTGCATGTTGCGGATGTAAATCGATGATCACAAGATCAAGATGGATGCAATGCGCTTGAAGATGAGAAAGATTAGAAAATATGCCATTCATACCGAGGCTTGGTATCATTATGCCGTTGGATCAGTTGTTACCTTGGTTGCGATTATGATCGTATTTGTTTTCACATTGAAATGTTTTACATAGTTTCAATGTATGGTTTAATTAATTTAGATGCTCTGCAGAGCTTTATGTTGTTAGATGAGAACTATGTATGTACTTTGGTTTTATGTGATGATGAACTTCTATTAATTTGGTCATTTAATTATCTATTCATGATGTTACGTAATGATTTTGACACACTTAATTATATATAATGCACGCAGATGAACCGGCAATGGATGTACGGTGACAGACACACCTCCGAGTACATTAAGGCGTGCATGCTTTTCTCAAGTGGCTGAGGCAAACAAGCAGAATGGTTTTATGTGTTGTCCATGCCCTATATGTGGGAATCTGAAGTCTTACTCGACCGGAAAATCCTTCACACCCACCGCTTTACAAGGGTTTCATGCCACACTATAATGTTTGGACGAGGCACGGAGAAATAGGGGTTATGATGGAAGGCGGCGAGGAAGAAGAGTACGATGACAACTATGTGCCCCTGAATACGTTGATGCTATGAACATCAAGTTGCACTAGACGATGTGCACGATGGTGCTGCAACGGCGAAGCTGCTGATGATCAAGATGAACCAGACGATGTGCCCCATGATGATGATCTCCGCGGGTCATTGTCGATGCAAGGACACAATGCGAAAGTCAAAAGGAGAAGCTGAAGTTCGATCGCATGTTAGAGGATCACAAAAAGGGTTGTACCCCAATTGCGAAGATGTCAACACAAAGCTCGGCACCGTACTCGAATTGCTGCGTGGAAGGCAGAGAATCTGTGCTCGATAAAGGATTTGAGAAGCTCTGAAAATAATGAAGAAGAAGCTTCCAAAGGATAACGAATTGCCCGACAAGTACATACGCAGCAAAGAAGGTCGATGCCCTCTAGGATTGGAGGTGGAGAAGATACATGCATGCCCTAATGATCGCATCCTCTACCGTGGTGCCTACAAGGATCTGAGCGCATGCCCGGTATGCGGTGCATTCTGGTATAAGATCGACGAGATGACCTCGGTGATGTTGACGGCGAGCCTCCGGAAGAGGGTTCTGCGAAGGTGATGTGGTATGCTCCTATAATACCACGGTTGAAACGTCTGTTGTAAACGGAGAGCATGCCAAGTTGATGCGATGGCACAGTGAGGACCGTAAGAAAGACGGAAGTTGAGAGCACCCACCGACGGGTCGATGGAGAAAAATCAAGAGAAAGTCTTGGGATGAGTTTGCAAAGGACCCAAGGAACGTATGGTTTGCTTTAAGCGCGGATGGCATTAATCCTTTCGGGAGCAGAGAAGCAATCACAGCACTGGCCCGTGACTCTATGTATGTATAACCTTCCTCCTTGGATGTGCATGAAGCGGAAGTTCATTATGATGCCGTTCTCATCCAAGGCCCTAAGCAACCCGGCAACGACATTGATGTGTACCTAAGGCCATTAGTTGAGGAACTTTTACAGCTGTGGAATGGAAGCGGTGTACGTCGTGGGATGAGCACAAAAGGAGAATTTGACTGAAGGCGTTGCTGTTCGTGACAATCAACGATTGGCCCGCTCTCGGTAACCTTCGTGACAGACAAACAAGGGATACCACGCATGCACGCACTGTTTACTTGACACCGATAGTATATACGGGAAGCTGCAGGAAGAATGTGTACCTGGTCCATCGTCGATTTCTTCCGACCAACCATCAATGTCGAAAGAAAGGCAAGCATTTCAAAGCGAGGCAGATCACCGGAAGAAGCCCGCCATGCGCATCGGTGATCACGTACTTGCTATGGTCAATGATTTACACGTAATCTTTGGAAAGGGTCGGCGGACTAGCTGTTCGAATGACGCCGAGAATCACGCACCCATGTGGAAGAAGAAATCTATATTTTGGGACCTACCCTCTTTGGAAAGACCTAGAGGTCCGCTCTTCGATCGACGTGATGCACGTGACAAAGAACCTTTGCGTGAACCTGCTAGGCCTCTTGGGCGTGTATGGGAAGACAAAAGATACACCTGAGGCACGAGAGGACCTGCAACGCTTGCACGAAAAAGAGGGCATGCCTCCGAAGCAAATATGAAGGTCCTGCCAGCTACGCTCTTATGAAAGAAGAGAAAGAAATATTCTTTCAATGCCTCCTCAATATGAAGGTCCCGACTGGCTTCTCGTCGAATATAAAGGGAATAATAAATATGTCGGAGAAAAGTTCCGAACCTAAAGTCTCATGACTGCCACGTGATTATGACGAATCGCTTCCGGTTGCATTGAGAGGGCTTCTACCGGAAAACGTCCGATTAGCCATTGTGAAGCTATGTGCATTCCTCAATGCAATATCTCGGAAGGTGATCGATCCAGAAATCGTAGTAACGCTAAGGAGTGATGTGGCGCAATGTCTTGTCGGTTTGAGCTGGTGTTCCCACGAAGACGGAATGACAACAGTGGATCTGAAAAATCTTGGGTACAGCGACGAACCGTTCGTCCTAGCCAATGATGTGGCACAGGTTATCTATGTGAAGGACATGTCTACGGACCGAGGAAAAGAAAAGATAAGGAAGCGAATACATCATACAATGAGCCAAAGCGCCACATAGTTCTTTTTCGGGAAAAGGACATCACGGGAGTGGAGGGCAAGATGACATGTACGAAGAGTATGAAAAGTTTCATGAAATTCCCCCTTCAAAGTCAAGGCTGACCCAAGCATCCCGATAAATGATGAAGATTATCCATGGTTACGGCGCAATAAGCAAGCGACACAAGCGAAGAAAAGTGAAGACTTTCTCCGCAACTATTATGATGATACCATGCCAACTTTGTAACACACGAGTATGATACCATTGTCCGTTTTGTTCATGAACATGCTATGCCAACTTTTTCAGAGTTCATTTGAAAACTATGAATTTGAAAACCTCGCCAACCGAGGGCGCTCACACCGTTTATAATTAAGCCCGTCCCTCTCACGCCTTGTTGAGCTCACAAACTTGTGATTCACACAAATTTCAAAGAATTCAAATTTTATAAAACTAATGGCACAAACAGAAAGTTTATAATTGTTCTAAAAGAAATGGCACTAACAGAAAGTTTATAATTTTGCTGACCTAAAAGCAAAAAGAATTAAAAATAAAGCAAAAACCAAAAGAAAATAAATAATGCAGGAAACAAAACAAAAAAATTGAAAAAAAATAATAATAGCAACAATAAGCATTTTGTTGTAAGTAGAAACAAAATAAAATAAATAAAGCAACAAAGAAAACAAAAAAGTGTTTTTGAATTTTAAAACTAATGGCACAAACAGAAAGTTTATATTTTTCTAAAACTAAAAGCACTAACAGAAAGTTTATAATTTTGCTGACCTAAAAGCAAAAAGAATTAAAAATAAAGCAAAAACCAAAAGAAAATAAATAATGCAGAAAACAAAACAAAAAACTTGAAAAAATAAAAATAGCAACAATAAGTATTTTGTTGTAAGTAGAAACAAAATAAAATAAATAAAGCAACAAAGAAAACAAAAAAGTGTTTTCAAATTTTAAAACTAATGGCACTAATAGAAAGTTCATATTTTTCTAAAACTAAAAGAAAAGGAAATAAAATATAGAGCAAAAAAACTGCCACCTACTAGCCCCCACGGCCTGAATACGACTAGAAACCCTACATGGGCCAGATTCAGCCTGCAGAGGCCCAATAGGCCTGAGCAGAGCATGATTAGGCCCGAAGCCTGCATTTGAGAGGAGCTCGAAGGGACGCACACCAGTGCTTATAAACCAGTGCAGGCGCCCTTCAACTAGCGAGGTGGGACTAAACATTTGGGTTCGGGCAGCACAGTATTTGGTCCCGGTTGGTGGCACCAACCGGGACTAAGTAGTTTAGTCGGTTGGTGCACGACCGGGACTAATGCCCCTTTAGTCGGTTGGTGCCACCAACCGACCAAAGGTCGCCGCTTCCGCCCTTTGGGCTGCTGAAATTTGGCCTTTGGTCGGTT
This sequence comes from Aegilops longissima, assembly GCA_021605205.1. Taxonomy (NCBI): domain Eukaryota; kingdom Viridiplantae; phylum Streptophyta; class Magnoliopsida; order Poales; family Poaceae; genus Aegilops; species Aegilops longissima. The sequence goes on from CM038677.1 coordinate 327,886,700, forward strand.
GGTGGCACCAACCGACTAAGGGGCATTAGTCCCGGGTCGTGGCACGAACCGGGACCAATGCTCTTTCTATATAAGCAAGACTTGGGAAATTTTCACATCTCCCTCGCCCATTTGCCCCCAACCTCCCCGATGCCGCCAGTTGCCTGACGCCGCCCGGCGTCGTCGCCGTCGCCACGCCTCGTCGTCGCCGTCGCCCTGCCTCGTCGTCGCCGTCGCCCTCGCCGACGCCGCCCACGCCCGCGCCCCGCCGTCGCCGGCGCCCTGCCTCGTCGTCGCCGTCCCGCCCCGTCGCCGCGCCCTCGCCGTCGCCGCCCCTGCCTCCGCGACCTCGCCGACCTCGCCGTTGCCTGCCTCTGCCCGACCTCGCCGTCGCCTCCGCCTCCCGCCGCCCCGTCGCGCGACCTCGCCGTCGCCTCCGCCCTGATGAGCCCCACAAGACCTGCCCTGCCCCCCCCCACAAGACTGCCCTGCCTGCCCTGCAGCCGCCATGATTTTTTATTATGTATAGAATATGATGTTTTTATTATGTATAGAATATGATGTTTTTATTATGTATAGAATATGATGTTTTTATTGATGTATAGAATATGATGTTTTTATTGATGTATAGAATATGATGTTTTTTGCAGATAAATGTTCATGTATATATATTGATATATTCATTGATGTATAGAATATTTTATAAAAAAAGAAGAAGAAGAAGAAGAAGAAGAAGAAGAAGAAGAAGAAATGAGAAGAAGAAAAAGAAGAAGAAGAAGAAGAAGAAAAATAGAAGAAAAAAGAGAGGAGAAGAAGAAGGAAAAGAGGAGAAGAAGAAGAAGAATAAGAAGAAGAAGAAGAAGAAGAAGAAGAAATGAGAAGAAGAAAAAAGACAAGAAGAAGAAAGAAGAAGAAAAAATAGAAGCAAAAAAGAGAGGAGAAGAAGAAGGAAAAGAGGAGAAAAGAGAAGAAGAAGAAGAAGAAATGAGAAGAAGAAAAAAGAAGAAGAAGAAAGAAGAAGAAAAAAAGAAGAAGAAAAAGAGAGAAGAAGAAGAAAAGAGAGAGGAGAAGAAGAAGGAAAAGAGGAGAACTCTTTCCTTCTTCTTCTCTCTCTCTTTTTTCTTCTATTTTTCTTCTTCTTCTTCTTTCTTTTTCTTCTTCTTCTTCTTCTTCTTCTTCTTCTTCTTCTTCTTCTTCTTCTTCTTTTATCGGGAACGAGGGTGTCGAGGATCGCTGAGGGGTCGACGGTCGGGAACTAGGCTAGAGGGTCGAGAGGGTCACAGAGGGGTCGAGGGTCGTCGAGGCCGGTCGAGGTCGTCGAGGCCGGTCGAGGTTCGAGGCACAAGGGTTTGAGGTTCGAGGGTTCTAGGGTCGAGGTTCGAGGTTCTAGGGTTCGAGGGTTCTAGGGTCGAGGTTCGAGGGTTCTAGGATCCGAAGGAAGAAGGAAGAAGAAGAAGAAAAGAATGAGAGGAAAAGAAGAAAAGAAGAGGAGAAGAAGAAAGGGAGAAGAAGAAAAATAGAATTTTTTCTATTTTTCTTCTTCTCCTCTATTCTTTCTTCTTCTCCTCTTTTTTTTCTTCTTTTTTCTTCTTCTTCTTCCTTCTTCCTCTTTTCTTCCTTTTCCGATAGAAGGTACCGATAGTGTCAAAGTATTGAAGAAATCCATCGCTTCATCATTAGCGGAGTAACCATGGCATGATGGTACGAAGTCCTCCAAAGTTGTCGGAATGGAGTCCCTGATAGGATAATTTGCCTTTTGCTGAACTTTGTACCAAAAGCTAATTATCCTATTTGGGACTCCGTCCAAAACAACTTTGGAGAGCTTGCACCATCATGCACCTGTTACTAGCCTAATGATGAAGACATGGTTTTGTTGAATCCTTTGACACTAGGCAACCTCCCGACCCCTCGGCGATCTTCGACCCCTTGATCCTCGACCGCTCGGCGATCCACGACCCTCTACCCTACTTGTGGGACATAAATGTACTGTTCAACGCCGACCCCCTCCCGATAGCTTCAACACGTGGGGGGGTGGGTTCGATATTACGTACCCCCTCCTAGCTTGAAGCGTTCTCGAGGCCACCCCCTAACCCTTGAAGCGTTGTCGAGGCCACCCCAAACCCTAGAGAAGCAGCGTCGAGGCCACTAATATGATTCCTTATTGTGATTAGCTAGCTAGTTCTACGTTGGCACTAATATATCCATATCTGTCATGTTTGAATAATAATTGCCATGTTGTAAATATTTGTAGAAACTATGGACACCCCCGGACGAAGCACAAGAAGCGTTGTTGAGGGACATAATCGCACACGGAAGTGATGCCGTCTCCTCGATGATGTTTCTCAACGTCGATAACGATGGTCCGGAAGGAGAGGGTGAAGAAGCAGCTGGCTACGATTTACATGGCTCCGATGACCCAATGCGGTGCAAGAAGTAGACCGTGAGGACGGCTCGGTGAGCACCAAACCGAGTCCGCCAGGTATATATATTAGTTAAGCCTGTCTTGACTAGCTCTCGTCTTTGTTTTGGTATATATATATGTACACATATTAATTAACTCTCGTCTTTGTTCTTTTTCTAGCCCTCCGGATCGAGCACAACCGGTAAAGAGACGAGGCCCAAAGAAAAGTTGAGCTCGGATGAAAAGTTTGAGATCATACAAATCGTACATGACGGCCAACCGATTGAACCCTACCGGACAAAGAAGGCATTTGTTGCTCGGTCGCGGGGTTACGGTTAGGGACAAGATCGATCAGCATCCACCAATGGTATAAGCCTAAGAACGAAGACCACGAGGTGTCTTATGTCAATGATATGCAGAAAAATGATCTTTGGGTGAGCTGAAGTCAAATTTTACCCTACCGCCAGAGGATGATCCGGAGAAGCCGATAATAGAGCCATTAATCAAGTCTTTTGCTCTTAAGAAGATGGCAGAACTATTCAGGAATTGGAAGAAAGACCTCAATACGTATGTCGAAAAAATGAGACACCAGAATTCACGGGCAAATATGAGAAGATCGAGATGATCGCCCGCATTTGTGGCCTACAAGACATCGGAAAAGAGTAAAAAGATGTCAGCGACAAACAAGAGAAATGCTGCGAAGAAGAAGCTTCATCATCGCACGGGTCGGTGGCTACCTCATAGCCCGCCTAAGTGGTCCAAGGCTGAGAATGATCTACTTGATAAAGGGATCGAACCGAGACAATGAATGGCCAGACCGTTGCGGACTTGGTTCTTGGGGCGGCGGATCCTTGGACCCTATAACGGGAAGTGCATTTGGGACGGACGAACAATTGGACATACCAGTCAAGAGGCTTAAGCATTATATCGAAGCAGCGCAGCAAGGGAAGTTCGTTCGAGACGGGAGAAGGACGAGCTCACAATGGCCCTCGGGAATCCACGAGCACCACGGACGGACACGAGGCACGCCAGCTCCCTTCGTGGAAGGCTGGATTTCGGACGCAGGGGTTACAAAACCCATGAGAGGAGGAAGAAACTGGAGCAGAGCCTAATGCAGGCGCTGCACGAAAGGGTAATGGGGCTAGAGGAGGCGAGAAGAGGAACGAGAAGCAGCCGATCACAACAAACGACCTGCGAAGCTTCCCCGGCTACCCGCCATCTCAGCGGAGAAGCAGCGTGGCTTCCACCGAGCTGCTTCAGCGAGAGCAGCATGCCTTGGCGGCTCCTGCCAGCTATCCCGTGGATGCTATCACGGATCTGAAAGTTGCCACCTTATGGCGCAATGGAGCAATTTAAAGGTCAAGGCGGCTGTTGGCTCTGCTTATCCCACTAAACCCGACTCAACTTTTCACTGCCGCCGATTCGAAGGATATGCTAAGGTGATGGTCGATGAAATAACGGAGGATTTGAGGAGCTCGGCTTGACCACCCTACCGGTGAAGGGAGTATCGGCTGGGTTACGCTCTCAAGAGTCCATGCCTATGGCGGAAGGATCTCATCAACCTTCCGAACTGGACGCCTCCGCCTCCTCCTCCCGGCGAGTCAGGCACTCCGCCTCCACCGCCTCCTCCTCCGGTGAGTGACGATCAGGGCACTCGGCGGCTCCTTCTCCGGCGTGGCGGCACTCCGTCTCCTTCTCCGCCTGCACCGGCGCGTCCGGCAGCCAGCCTCCTCCTTCTCCGCCTCGTCGGCAAGGCGGAAGAGACCACCGCCGCTCCGGCTGCTCCGGCGTTGTAGTCCTTCTCCTCCGCCTCGTAAGCAAGGAAAGAAGACATCCGCTCCGTCTGCTCTGCCGGCGTCTAGCAGATCTTGCCAAAGGCGGAGGAGATCTGATTCGGTCCTTTCTCAAGACTCGGAGAAGTTACCGTCTGAGAGGAGCGAGGAGGAAAACGCGAAGATCGCGCAGACGAAGTGGATGACTGGTTTCAAGGGTTGAAAGCAAAGAGACATCCACCTCCGGAGGAGAAGGTAGATCCGGTCAAAGCGAAGCGCACTCTGCTGCCCCGACAAAACCACCCAAGTCTCCGCCGAAAGGCAACTATGAGCGCATTATTGAAAGGCATTTGCCGGCGGAGAGATCGGGAAATACTGTCGCTGATCAAAGGATGAAAGAACGACGAGCTGGGAAACAAATTGCCCAGCTCGGCGAACAACGAAGAATCGTGCCCCCGCTCAAGGTGCTCGCTAGCGACATCGTCGATCCGAGGATGGTGCCGGTTATGGCAATCTGAAGATTACTTGCCCGACGATGTACAATTTGATTTCTTGGAGGTGCAGATACAAAGATACGAGTACGGGAAGCCTCTCGTCAAAGATGAAAGCTCTCTAACAACGATGATGCTAAGATTGCATGATTGGTACATGAAAACCTGCAAAGAGAGTCGACGGGAGGAATACTTTGTATTTGAGAGTTAAAAGGAGCATGACCTCCTTGGAATTGAACTGTTGCCTATTCCATTTGAGGAGTTCTATCAGTTTTTCAATCAATTGTCCATCGATAAAGCAACGGTCACCTGCTATCGTCGTAAGTAATACTACTTCTGTCATTAAGTATCTCTATATAACTCAGCTCTTTCATTGCATGTATTTATAAATATCCTCACTATATTATGCAAATTGAAGATCGCAGAAATGAAGAAAAACAAGTGGGTGATATTGGGTTCATTAACACATATCTCATCGATGCAAATGAGGTTAAATATCGTGCCAAGGAAACCGAGGCCAACTTGCTACGATCGTTGGAAATAAATGAACACAAAATACAATACTCTTTCCTTACAACTACACGTGAGTGTTCTTGTCTTATGGCATATTCGGTTTCCTTATTTATTCCAGGTTATAGAAATGTAATATTGATGAGTTATGCATGCGTGCAGGTTCCACTATATTCTCCTAGAGATTAAGCTTGAGCAGGAGTAGTAACTGTCTTAGACTCGAGACGAAAAGATCCCAAGGAGTATGCGGAAATGACTGAATTGCTCGAGAAGTAAGTTAAATCGATCATTATCCACCATATCAGCAACTTTGTTCATTTCTGATATCAAGTAATTGTTTTCTTTGTATGGCAGGGCTTGGGAAAATTCACCAAAAAGCTCCGGGACTACCGAAGAAGCTGCAATTTAGACACCCGAAAGTAAGTACTATATAGTAGCATATTCCACGCGCATCTCCTAGTGATTCAAGCGCTAGTTTCATCAATACCATTTAGCATGTGATTGCTATATATAATTATCAGTTTGATTGACCTCTGTTTCTTGTAAAGTGGTTGTGGCAGGAACAAGGGAATGATTTCTGTGGATACTACGTTTGCGAGTCCATCCGCCACACGACCTGTGAGAGGGGCTACTCCGACAAACAATTTGAAGTGCGTAAATAAAAATATTCACAATTTTATTTTATTACCATCATTTGTGTTGAGTTTCATTCATTCATATATATATATATATGTATTGACCCCTTTCTTAAAATTAGATGTTTCGGCAGCGGGATGAACTCCTAGCACCAGATCGCATGCGAGCAATTCAAGAGGAATTGGCGGCATTCTTTCTTGACCATGTGATCGCTGAAGACGGGGAATACTATGTGGACCACGCGTCCGTATTGTAAAAGATAATTATTGTATATATGTAGCCGGTAGTGTCGGATAGATATGCGAGAACTTGTTGTTCGACCAATCTCTCGGAGAAGGAGAGGTGGTCGATATCACTTCTCCCTGTATGCATATATGTTCATGACGATCTTCTGTTTGCTTAATTACTAGCTAGCTAGCATGTCTAGTTAGTCCTCTCTATACGTATGTATAGTACGTAGCGTCGACCAAGCACGGACAAAAGAAAGGACACTTTTCTCTATTAATTAGCTAGCTATAGCACAATATATGAAACACCTAAATTAACCCCCAAAACCCCCAAACCCCCCCTCTTTGAAAAAAAAAACAAAACCAGAGCCAAAGAAATGTTGACGCGTGGATGCCTATTGGTCCCGGTTGGTGCCACCAACCGGGACCAAAGGCCCTCTACTGAGCTCGGCGGACAGGCCACGTGGAGGCCCATCTGTCCCGGTTTTGGATAGAACCGGGACTAAAGGGTGAGGGTATTAGTACCGACCCTTTAGTCCCGGTTCACGAACCGGGACTAAAGGCCCTTATGAACCGGGACTATAGGCCCTTTTTCTACTAGTGGGAGGCAACCCCTTAGAGCGTGCAATATAAATTTGATCCCATGCTACGTGAGGTTGTAGCCTCCCCACTTAGAGTTTGCTTGACAGGTGTCGTGGGTGATTTCCAGACACGTGTGAGTTAAGCTGGTGTGTGCAAGTTAGGTGGGTTTTCAACAAAAAGACCGTAGATGGAATTAGTTCCGATGGACGAAAGGAATCCGTTACTCATGGGTAAAGAGTACATCCTCTGCAGAGATTAAACCTATTCGAATAGCCGTATCCATGGTTAAGGATTACAGTCTGGGACGGGTCAAGTGTCGGTCTTAGTGTCGGTCTTCGGAGGTGAAACTGTTAAATCAGAACTGATATTACGACTTGTGGCAGGTGATAACGATGATTATTATTTTGTTGTGGACTAACCCGTGATATTATTGGTATTATCGAATATCCCTGGGACGGTTCCACCTCCTGGATATTCACTAGGGTTGCTTTTCTTTTAAAGCCCTTTATGTGGTATCGCTCAGACGCCCGACTGTGGCATTTCTTTTAAAGCCCTTTATGTGGTGTCACTCAGATGCCCGACTGTGGCATTTCTTTTAAAGCCCTTTATGTGGTGTCGCTCCGACGCCTCGATCGTGGCATTTCTTTTAAGGCCCTTTATGTGGTATCGCCAGACGCTTGATCGTGGCATTTCTTTTAAAGCCCTTTATGTGGTATCGCCAGACGCCGATTGTGGCATTTCTTTTAAAGCCCTTTATGTGGTGTCACTCGGGCCTTGACCGTGGCATTTCTTTTAAAGCCCTTTATGTGGTGTCGCTCGACGCCTCGATCATTGCATTTCTTTTAAAGCCCTTTATGCGGCGTCGCTCAAACGCCCGATTGTGGCATTTCTTTTGAAGTCCTTTATGTTATTTATTTCATAATTTTAATACAACCATATTGTTGCATATTCACAATTAACATGCTTGCACGCATCGGAATTTTATTTATCTTTGTGACTAACGTCATGAGCATAATATATTTTCAGCACATCATTATTAAATTATGCATGTGTTAATAATGTTTGCGAGTACATTCAAAGTACTCACTGGCTTGTCTCTGGCTATTGTCTTGGCCAGATTTCTTGCTTGGAGAGGAGCGTTGCGATGACAGCCCCGGAACCTAAGCAACAGAGACCGCAGCCTCGCGAAGATAGGAGTTAACCTGGTCAGCTTTTCCCATGGGAAATGGAGTCCCATAGACAAGGATGTTTCATAACCCGCTTCCGCCATCAACCTTTAACCATTTGTTGTACTCAGAGGCCAGAATGGTCTTGTACTACATATATTGTATTTTGCTTGGAATTTCTATATCAAGTTGGTGCCTCATCAGCTAACAGTAATCCTGGGGCTGATGAGCACAACGGCCATTTTCTGGAAATCAATACCCGGAGAATCGGTCACCACAGACTTGGTATCAGAGCCAAGCTGACCATTGGCTAATCCTATCCCAGCCAGGTCGATAAACTAAGGCAAAACAACCTACCAGACTTAATCAAGCCCCAGCCAAGCTTCCCGTGCAAGATAGCCACACAGTGACCCCGACACATTTGGCAGTCGGTGCCCAACATATCAGCCTAGCCTGTCGATCACACACCAGTGACCGATGGCAAAAATGTCTCATTCTCAAGCGTGCAAAGGAAGACTCCATCCCCTTTTCTATAAAAAGGGCACGCTAGCCTCAACCCAGGTCAGCACAGCCTCTTTCCCCAACCTAACCACAATGCCTGGCCCCGTAGTGCACAATGAGACCACAGCAACCAACCTTGGAGGTTTTGTGACCATACTCGCAAACCTCACCCGTCGTGCCTACGCGTTAGAAGAGCCCCCTGAATATGTTGTGTACCAAGGACCCATGGGCGGTGAAAGCCGTCAATTTTGGGCCACTGTGCACATCTACGGTAGGGGTCTGGCACCCGAGCGCCCCTGCAGGTTCACCGGAAGAACCACTTCCTTTGAGCCACAAGCCATCCAACTAGCTGCTCGGGAGGCTATAGTTCATCTCAGGCACCTGTCGCCCAGAGTTAACTGTCGCTCGTTCCACTACTACCCCAAGCGTGAAGGGTATGGTAGGCCACCCCAAGTTGCCAACGGAAATCACGAGACAGATCCCGCATTGTTGCACCTAGTGCGCTATGTAAGTGCACTAGAGGCATTGTTCGATCAAATCACTATTGATCTGATCACAGCTCAAGGAGAGCTGGTTCATCGAGCCCCAGCAAGAAGAGAGGATGAGCCCGACGCCGACAACCCAGTCGTACTGTTCGGACACCCGATTGATACCCTGAGGTCAGCCCCAGCCATCATCCAAGATATTGTGATGACCCCAGAAGTGCTTCGTCGCCTTTTGGGAAGACACTCCAACGGGATTGTGGCCAACAATCCCCGCGATGGTCATCATAGCTACCCCGACCCTGCAGTTCCTCCACCATCTCCGGCTAATCCCGACGATGAGACCCATGGAGAAGCCTCAGCATCCTCAAGGCAGGCTCGTTTAGATGTAAACGAGGTAGACTAAGTCACCCGAGTAATGCCGAGTCTCGGTGTATTCTCGCTTTGTAATCATGTGACCTTGCGAATTAACGCAGCCTGTTGTTATGCCCCAGTTTTAAATAGTAGCCTTGCATATTTTCGTCGGTAGCGATTGCATGTTTTTCCGAGCACAGCTACCTGACAACCCGACAACCCCCAAAGTGATACGTCACTTGAGTGAAGTATGTACCGTGACTTTGACCTCGATCCTTGGAGCTAAGCTGGCATAAAATTATTACCTTTCACCACGGTAAAATGACCCAGCTCCAGTGCTATAAAAAGGCCACCTCGTGACCTTACCAAGCACCCCACACCTTGTGCACCACCCTCGCAACCTTTTACCTACCATGTCGAGCCCTAGTATTTATCTGAGAACCCCAGATGCAACCTCGGGTAGTTTTGTCAAAATATTGTGGGACTTCACTGCAGTACCATGGGTTCTACCCAGCCACCCCAGTACGAGCTGTTCAAATCAAGAATCACCCTTCCACTTGAATATTGGGAAGCAGACACATCCCTCCGTGAGACCCCAACCAAGATCCAACGGAAGTTTCCTTCGTGGGGAAATCTATGCCAACCCGCACGCCATAGAAGCTGCTATAAAGAAGCGATCGCTCGTCTTCGATCCGCAGTACCCTATGCCCGCGAGCGAGGATATTATTACTTTCCGAGCCGTGCAGCACCCGGAGAAGTAACATCTTTTCCCGGTGGGTGGATTGAGAGAGACCTAGTGCTAGCCAACCTTATCCAGTACATCATCGCTCAAGAACAATTGAACCAGCGAGTAATGGATTATCTCCAGAGTCTCGCTGATTTGAACCCTCAGATTGCCATCGGCAGACCACTCAGGCCCGACCCGGAGAGACGCATACATGGACTGGTCAATCCACTTCTTCTGATAGAAGAGGAGTGTATTCCATTGCCAAGGACATTTTCTCGAGACCCTGTCTAGTTACCATTCTCATTTTAGACGTCACTGCCGTGTTTGTTAGTTCAGCATTTGATATTACGTTGTAACTGATGCTTAGTACCTTAAAATTGTGCGACGAGTCGAGTATGTCAGTTCCTGCTTATATGAGTAGTTCTCCTTGAGATTAACATGTGTAACCGCGAAGAAAATCCTAGAATGAGATTTATTTTCCATGAGTTGCGGCATCGTTTATCCTCCACTACATAGTTTATTTTCATTCACGCAGCACCACGACAGCAGACTCACAACCGCTCGAACGCATATGGAGTATTTGTTTTTCTCAACGGCTCTTAGCAAATCTCGAGGACGAGATTTTTCTTAAGGGGGGTAGTAGCTGTAACACCCCAAAAATTTAACCAGGTTTTAGTTATTAAAATTTTGCCAAGAGTTTAAATTTTTTGCCTGCAAGAATATCTCTGATGATTTCAAGACTTTTCTTTAATATTAAGGAGTTTTTCCCCAAGTGGGTCCTTCCAAAACATATTGGACTTATATGCCCTCTCTTTAAAAAAAATCTCTCAATCAGTAGATTTATTTATTAAATTATTTCACCCTGAGCTTTATCCATTAAAATGACTTTTTTTAAGTTTTGGAGCTCCTTTTTGTACTACAACCAGTTGATAAACTTAACTAAAAATCCAACCAAAATTTGGAGATGTCATGTGATGTCTCTAAATCACTTTTATGCAATAATATATTTCATTCATTGCATATTTTTGAGTGCTACACATGTTTTTCTTCTCTGGTCCAGTGGACAATTTTACACTACAACCCTTTTAAATATTTCTTTCTAGCTTCTACCAAAATTATGGGATGTTAGTAGCAGCATATGATTCCACTTTGTGAAAAAACCCAGTGGTGTTATTTGAAAATTTTGAGTGAATCAACCTCATTTTCACTCTGGTCCAACATGATGATTTGTACAGCAACCATAGTCTTGCTTGCTCTTTCGCCCTAGATTCTTTCTCCTACTTGTAGTCCTCCATGCAAAACCCTTAAGTCCAGGAGCATGCACTCATTTGATCATTTTTGGTTCATGTTATAATGCCATCCACCTCCTGTCCAGATTTGAAGTTCTGCAAAACTTGCACTAGCAAGTTTGTGCTTTTCACAAACTAACCTCACCACCCTCTTGTGCATCTAAGGAGACACTGATCTGGAAGTATTGGCCACTCCAAGAAAAGCTTAAGTGCCTGTGGCATTTTGTCAAACACCTGGAGGGCATGAACAGATTTGGCATGAGTTTTGTTTGCATTATGAACTTGGCCACCTGACCAAACCACTTTGTCCCTCGAGTTTCCCTCTATCTCTAACCTAGTTCCGTTGCTTGCCAACCTCACCTGTGACCTGTAGCATGCCACGGCATTGTATTGAACACCTTCCGCACGCCTGGCGCAGAGAGCGCAGTGATTTTGCACGCGCGCGCGGCGCGCGAGCTGCCGCGTCCCAGTTGACCCTTCCGAGCTCGATCTGATCCGCTGGTATAGCCGTGTCGCGCCCACCCGACCGCCCTGGCTCGCTCACATGTGGCGCCAAGAACAAGCCTCTTGGCGGCACGCTTGCAGCCGCATCCATGGACGGCGCCACCCAAACCTCCTCCACTCGCCAGCTGCCCCCTTGCACATCTCCAGCTCAGTCGCAGCTTCGTCCCCTAGCGCGCGTCGCCGCCACGTAGCCATTGCTACAGAAAGACGGTTCGCCGTCGTTCTTATCGCCCGCCGCCGAAACGACCTCCACCGCCTATATAAGGGCCCCGAGCTCAATCGAGTTCTCGAGCAACCTCATATGATCACCCTAGAGCTACCACAGCCAGCAATGAGGAGGGAAGGCCTTCTTCCCGAGTCCGCCGGTTCGATCGCCGCTAAGTTCCGCCGATTCCGCCACCAAAGTGCCTCTCCCCTCCATTCTCTCCACCAAGAGCTCACCTCCCTCTTGTGAGTGCAACCCGTGCTCAATTTCGGTCGGAGACCACCATAGCCCCAA